>CAJVGC010000001.1:13216788-13394720 GCA_910822075.1 Senecio squalidus
CACTAAAACTCAATAAATTTCTCGACGACTTTTGAGAAAATAAAGCATTATTTATCAAAAGCATTGTACCATTAGGTAGCATAAAATTAGCCTTTCCTATTCCTTCTATCAAGTCTACAGGACCTGATATAGTACGAATGGTTGCTTTTGTAGGTTTCAGTTCAAAGAAATATTTCTTAGTTTTCAGTATAGTGTGTGTGGCACCACTATCTGATATGCAGAGATCTCCAACCTTTGTTTGATGTTGTATTCCAGTGGAACTCATATCAAACTTCAAATATTAAAAACAATAAGAAATGAGTCAAGTAGATAATAACAAAAGGTACATTTATTGCATAAATATTACATGGAAGACAAAAACAAGTTAAGAAATTGAAAAATATAGTTATAAAAGAGAAACATAGTTATGGGAACATAAACATAGTTATTAAACATAAACTTAGTAAATAGAGGTCATCAAGATCCATATCAATCCAAAAGGTTAAGATTATTGCAATAATCTGCAACATTAAGCTCAGTTTTTGTAAACTCAAGATCATCAGTAAGGTTTACTTCCTTATCTTTTCCTTTCAAGGATTCTTTGTAGAGTTCACAGAGGTGGTGAGGCGTTCGACAATTTTTAGACCAATGTCCTTTTACACCAAATCTAAAACAAATATCTTCATGATTATGAGAAGGACCTGCTCCATCACCATGATTTGTCGTTTTGGAATTTCTTTGTGGTTGAAACTTTTTGTTTTGGGGAGCATGGTAATAATTTGAACGACCACGCCCACGCCCACGACCATAAGATTGACCTCTACCAAAGTTTTGGTTTCGTCCAGAATTATGGTGGTGGCCATAAGGATGGTTTTGGCCAAAATGTCCACGACCTCGTCCACGACCACGTCCTCGTCCACTCATATTATTTTTGGAACCATCTATGTTTGCAGCATTTGCTTCAGGCAATGCTAACGATCCTGTAGGACGGGACTCGTGATTTTTCATCAAAAGTTCATTGTTTTGTTCAGCGACAAGGAGAAATGCATTCAATTCAGAATATCTTTTAAAATTCTGTAACCTATATTGTTGTTGTAAATTTATATTTGATGCATGAAAGGTGGAGAATGTTTTCTCCAACTTTTCTTCCTCTGTAACACCATGTCCACAAAATTCAAGTGTTGAACATATTCTAAACAGAGTGGAGGTGTATTCATTTACTTTTTTAAAATCTTGGAATCTTAGATTTCTCCTTTTATCCCTAGCAGATGGAAGTAATACTTCCTTTTGATGATTAAATCTTATTTCAAGATCCTTCCATAAAAGGAATGGATCTGTTATATTAAAATATTCCATTTCTAGCATATCATCCAAATGCTTATTAATGAAAACATTAGCTTTCGCTTTTTCTAGCGATGAACATTTATTCTCTGCTTTTATGGTATCTAAAATACTCATTGATTCAAGATGCCTCTTGACCCTTGCGGTCCATGTCATATAATCTTTGCCACTTATATCAAGTGTTTTGAATTCAATCTTTGCAATGTTCGACATTGTAACTATAAGAATTGAACAAATATAAAATATTAAAATTAGAATCCATATATATCAATGCATAATGAAACACAGAGAAGTGGAAAAACAAAAGTTACAAGTAAGGTCAAGAAAAAAATAAAATTCACGCCATGGCAGTTGAACAAGGGGAATGATCGATAACATAATTCATACAATGACGAAAATTAAAAGCGGATGAATCATCTTCAAAAGTCTTTAAACCAAATGAATTTGAGAAAAGAGAGAATTATTTTTGTGAAAAATGATGAACCAGAGTTCTCAATTTATAGTGAAAAATGTATCCGTTATAACGTCGTTAGTAGTCGTTTATAACCATTATATAGCCATTGTAATTTAAAATAATAACTTTATAATTAAATCGTTAAACATGGTAATTAAGAAGAACTTAAAAATTATAATTATAAGAATAAAAACAGGGACATTAACGTTAGTAAACAATAATAAAAATGAACATAAGAATAAAAGTTAGTATCAATAAATATAAATTAGCAAAGTTAAGAATAAAGTTAGTGTACATAAATAAGAATTAGTAATAAAAGTTAGTATCAATAAATATAAGTTAGGAGAGTTAAGAGTAAAGATAGTGTACATTATATATAAATAGAAGTTAGTAAGTTAGTAACAAATAAGCATTACTAAGGCTAAGAGCAAATGTTAGTATACATTAAAATAAATGTTAAAGATTAGTAAAAGTTAGTAGTCCATTAAAATATTTAAAAGTTAGTAGTCCATTAATGTATAATAAATTAGTAGTCCATTACTATATGATGAAGTATTGGTAAAAGTTAGTAGTTCATAATTAAAAACCTTTCATTTTACAAATTTGAGTATTATGATAGTTCCTCTTTTAGAGTAATACTAGATTATTTTCCCGCGATATCGCGAAAACAAACAAAAATTGAATCGTAAATTTTATGTTTATGTAGATTTTAATTTATATGAGAAATTAATGTTATACGTATAGTACATATATATTTTTACGTTTATACACATGTTGTTTATAATTATAATAACATATAACACATTTACTTTTATACATATGTTTTGATATTTTGTATTAAGAGATTTTAGAATAATAATAAGGTAATCATAGTCCAAATTGAACGATTCTATAAATAAATTATAATTATGTTTTTTATTTTAGTAGAGATGGATTGAAAAAGAGAATGTAACTATGTATTGTAAAAGGGTGTAAAATGAAAATAATCTTTGATGACATCATCAGTCTGATCTAACGGTTGACATCAAAGAAGTTAACCCATCAAAGGACCTTATTTTACCATGTGGCATTTAAGACCCCTCTTTTATTATATATTTGAGTATTATGATAGTTCCTCTTTTAGAGCAATATATAAAGTTTTATTAGGAAAAATGTTTACCTTGATGATTTCTTGATTATAGTGGATATACCTTGAACTTGTTTTAATCTTCTTGATAAAAGCTTTTCGTGCTGATAACGTGTTATAAATTTGCTAATATTAGGACGAGATTAATAATAACTTAACTAAGTTTATGAAATATTAACAAAGATGGGAGATAGGAGAAAGTAGTATATCAGTTAGGAAAGTGTATATGGTGCATTTTTCATCTTTACATTAGATGGATATTTATACTAACTACAACTACTATTAAATTTACATAATAGGGTAATTATAGGAGACAAGTAGGTTATTGTGAATAATACATATGGTTGAAAATGTGTGTATCCAAATAGCAAAATTTAATAATTCACAACACCATTTATATAAATATTAAATAAGTCCACCCACCAAATTGTCCATGCCACATATGTAGCATGACTACCGTCCACGCCTTATCTTATATATATATATATATATAAAATATAGGCAATAATATAAAACCGAAAAAGTACCTGACAAAGATTAGCAAAAATGAGGATTCAAGTTTCATTGGGGATTCTGTTTGTACCCATTTCCTCGCTCTTTTTTGCTTTACATACTTCACCTGTATCGGGTCGATGTGTTAGTGATCAAAAAACGTTACTTCTAGCGTTCAAAGACGAGCTAAGTTATGATTCTTTACTCTCAGTCAAGATTTCCGGGTGGAACCATAATGTGGACGATTGTTGTGATTGGGGCGGTGTGACATGTGATAAAGATGGTCGTGTTATCGGACTTGATCTTAATAACGAGACTTTAAATGGCGGGATAAATGATTCATCTAGTCTTTTTGGTCTTACGTTTCTTCAGTCACTTAACCTGGGGTACAACAGTTTCGAACCTGGTTCATTGCCTACCGGATTCGGAAAGCTTACTCGAATGAGCTATCTTAATTTGTCAAATGCAAACTTTGAAGGTCAGGTTCCTCGTGAATTTTCGCTCATGACTAGATTAGTTACTCTTGATCTCTCTTCTGGTTTCACATATAGACTTCATCTCGAAAAACCAGATCTTAGAATGCTAATTCAGAATCTTACAGAATTAAGAGAACTCCATCTTAACTATATGAGCATTCCGACTAGTAATTGGTCCGGGATTATATCTTCTCTCCTGCCAAAATTGGAAGTTTTAAGCTTAAAGGGTTGTAGTCTTTCAGGTCCTCTAGATTCTTCGCTTTCTAAGCTTCAATACCTTTCGGTTATTCTTCTAGATGAAAACACGTTTTCTTCTGAAGTCCCTGAGTCGTTTGCGGACCTTAACAACCTGACGATTTTGAGCCTTTATTCATGTAATCTTAGTGGACTGCTTCCAAAGAAAATATTCCAGGTACCTACTTTGAAAACAATAAATCTTTCGAGTAATGTAAGGCTTAAAGGTCCTTTTCCCGAGTTTCCTGAAAACGGGTCTCTTGAGACTCTGGTACTTAGTTTCACAGAGATTGGGGGGACACTACCAGATTCTATTGGTAGTCTTAGAATGTTATCTAGGGTAGAATTTAAACGTTGTGAATTCAGTGGGAAAATTCCAGATTCCATGCAAAACCTTACCCGTCTTGAGTATCTTGATTTAGCAAGTAACCGTTTGATTGGTTCAATTCCATCTTTTCGGTTTTCTAAGAATCTAGTGAGGGTGGATGTACAACAAAATAATCTAACTGGCGCGGTTCCTTCTTCTTACTGGGAGGGTCTTAATAAGCTCGAGTATCTAAATTTGGCTAGCAATTCCTTAAGTGGGAGTTTTCCAGAGTCTCTGTTATCGTTAACATCTCTTCAAGATATAAACCTTTCCAACAACTCGTTTTCTGGTCTAATTAGCAAATCAATAAATGTTTCTTGTTTTCAGCTGTATTCAATAGATCTTACTAGCAACGAATTTCAAGGTACTATACCTGGAGTCATCTTTGAACTTCCACTCATTTCGACTCTCATGCTTTCTGCAAATAACTTTAGTGGAAGTATAGACTTGGACATGTTTGGAAAGTTTAAGGAGCTTTACGCACTTGAACTTTCCTATAATGATCTTACAGTCAGAGTAAATGCAAACACGTCAACCTTTTCGTCACTCTATAGACTCAACACACTGAAGTTAGCTTCATGCAAAATGAAACAGCTTCCTGATTTGAAGAACCAATCAACACTTATGATGCTAGATCTTTCAGTTAACGAATTAAGTGGTGAAATTCCCAACTGGATATGGGAAGTTGGTAATGGATATCTTCGATTTCTGAATTTGTCACATAATATGTTTTCAAGTCTTCAGAAGCCCTACACTTTTCCTTTTTTACTTGATGTTCTTGACCTGCATTCTAATAACCTGACAGGAGATATTCCGATTCCACCCAGGCGAGTTTATATTCTGGATTATTCCAACAACAACTTTCAATCTTCTATCCCTGTTGACTTTGGAAATGTTCTCAGGTCAACTTTATTCTTTTCAATTTCCAACAATAAACTGATTGGAGTCATTCCTGAGTCGATATGCAATGCAAGTAGCCTCTCTGTTCTTGATTTATCTAATAACAGTTTGAGTGGCACAATACCTTCATGTTTGGCGGAAATCAAGACTCTTCGAGTACTTGATCTACGAAGAAACAACCTTACCGGAAATGTTTTGGATGTATTTCCAGAAAGTTGTAATCTGCAAACTTTAGTTCTTAACGGGAATCATCTTCAGGGACGTTTTCCTCAATCTCTGATGAACTGCAAAAATCTCGAGGTTTTAGATCTTGGTGATAATATGATAAAGGATACGTTTCCTTGTTGGGTGAGTAATCTGTCCAACTTACATGTTTTTGTCATACGGTCCAACAGCTTTTATGGGAACATTACCTGTCTTGAATCCAACGGTAACTGGCCAAATCTACAAATCATGGACATTGCTTCCAACGGGTTTTCAGGCTTTCTACCTCCAAAGTTGTTCGCAAGTTTTTATGCAATCATGGACAAGTTCGATAGCCATTCAAAGCTTAGCCATCTCGGTTTCGTCCATCCTGCTACTAGTGCAATATATTATCAGGATTCAACGACTGTTGTTCTCAAGGGACAAACCACGGAGCTAGTAAAAATTCTCAACATATTCACTTCTATCGATTTCTCAAACAACAGTTTCCAAGGGAGCATTCCAGTCACAGTTGGCGATCTCAAATTACTGAAACTTCTCAACTTGTCCCACAATGCACTCACTGGTCAAGTTCCGATGTCAACTGGAAAATTGGCAAACGTCGAATCACTAGACCTCTCGGTAAACAAGCTAAGTGGTAATATTCCAACACAGCTTGCAACTATTTCTTCTCTTTCATTGTTAAATCTGTCATATAATCAGCTTTCTGGACGTATCCCACATGGCTCACAATTTCAAACATTTACGGAGCTTTCTTTTAAGGGTAACAAAGGGTTATGTGGTATGCCTTTAAACAATTCTTGTGATGATACAACTTCGGAATTTCCTACGATATCACAAGAAACTGATGATGATGCTTATGATGGAACCGACCTGTATGTTAGTATCGGATTTGGATTTCTTGTCGGGTTTGTGATCATTGTTGGTCCACTTGCCTTTTTGAAAAGATGGAGGACATGGTACAACAGTTATGTTGATAGAATCCTTTTATGGATAACCAAAACCAAGGATAAACAGACACGGGTGATTGGTAAGAACATTCACGAGGAGAGCACATTTTATTGATATTCAAAAACTACTGCTTTTCATAGCTAGATGTGAATATGTGTCGTGAAATGCGTTAAAGTATAGCATATATGCTACATATAAAAACATTTTGGTTTATATTTTGCTTCGATGCTTCAAAGTACTTATCCAAAGTTATGTTGGTGCTAGTAGGGAATAAAGGTGTTCGGCTATCCCTAATGCTCAATCAATTACTAGATATACATGCCTTTTATATACAAAACTAGCTTAATGCCCGTGTTTTACACGGGCCTATATAACAAAGTTACTTTAAAAGGTTGACGAAAAGGTTCATGTAATCAGTAATGTCTTTTATTTGGTTTCAAAAAGCCAAATATAAATTAATCTTGTTTATGCAAGTCTAATATGTTTTAAAATAGTTGCTTAAAAAGTTGTAGGTACCATAGATTATGCTACTAATAATGTTAATTTCATATCTTTATTTAAGTTTTAGAATTCTGAATTCAGGATCATCATTAATGTTTTATCAAAAATTGTTTGTCATTTCTGTGAGTTACTCCTTTAATAAAATATAAAAGCAATTAACACTTCATTGATAGAAATAGGAAGCACATAAGATATTTAAAAAATAAAAAACAAAATAAATTAATAAGACCTTATAAACTTTATGACTCTAAATTACAAGGTTTCTTATCACACCACTCGGCCTTGGTGTCAACTTCTTCTAAAGCAACCTTGTGTTCCCGTAGTTCCCATCGATTAAGAATTCATTCCTGCAAAACAAATGGAGAAATAGGACATCGAAATTAAAACAATCTAAACAATAAACAACATAAATTCCATCTATTCATTTCAAGTAAAACTATGTATAGGTTTCGGCAAAGAATTATAAAGCTAATTTCCTTCTTTGAGACCATCTAAAGCAACACAGGTTATTAAGCAAATTAGAAAAGAGATAGGGTTAGCGTTTGTACCTTGTTTTGAGAAAGGAGCACTATTTCCTTCTTCAATCTCGAAATTAACCTAATTAAAATAACCAAAGATGAAACGATAAAAACGGACACGCATATATAAATCATGGAATGAAACTCTAAAGAAGTTGGGGTTTGATGAAGATGATAGGGGTGATTCAAGAAGTTGAAGCCGAAGGATTTGATGGATCAGTGGTTAAATTAAAAAAGATTGTTCGTGCTTTTATTTTCTGCCGCCCTATTCACACTACTCAATATTATGGGGTTTTAAAATAATTATAATGAAAGGCTAATTGTTTTATAAAAATCCAATTATTTATGACATCAGCATGTATACTAATTATCCTAGCCTAAGGACGAGACTCATCAGCAATATGACATTATTCCAATCCCCCATTTATTAGATAGAAAAGAAAGAGTCTGATACAATAAAAATAAAAATAAAAGCTTAACGTCCTCTAGGAGTTGCAATTTCGAATATTGCTAGGGACATTTACCCGCTTAACCTCAAAAAAGTAAAAGAAAAAAAAGAAGAAACTTAATTCAAGAGATAGTCTCTTTTTTCAGTTATATTTAAAACTCTCATATTGAAAAATAACGTAAGTCAATGTAAGAAAAAGTTGAATTCATGAATCTAACCGTCAAAATGATAGCATTTATTTTATCTTTTTTAATAGCCCCTGCTAACTTATCTTCCAACAAAGTAAGAATCTAGAAAAGAAAATTCAAAACCATATTAAGAACGTGTAAAGTAATTTGTAGCTATGTTCTATTTCATTGCATTGGGTCCATAAGCAATTTCAACCCATTTTGAAAAAATGCCAAGCTGATTTTAAGAAGTTAGCAACCAAACACGTAAATATAAAAAGAAGCTATTCAAAAAGAATTAAGTTAAAAGTTGCACAACATTTATGTATAATGCGCAAAACATTTTATAGATCATTTCAACATAAAAATATAAAAAACTATTTAGACAGATTAGTAAGAAATCAAACAAACATAAAAGAAAAGAGTCATATGATTCAAAAGTTACTCATAATGGTTGTTGAATGGGTAAATACTAAATAGAAATATTTAGTTAAAAATATAATTTAAAAAGTAAGTTTATTTTTTACGGCCATAGGGGTGCTTTGTCACCGTTAACTATGTATTGGTCGGAACAAATGGGACATTAATTTAGTTGTAACAATGATGATTGGCAAATACGTACACCTTTAAACCAGATTGCAAGAACTTGTGTTAATTAACATAATCAATTTTTCACTTTCCTCGTCATGTGACATTACACTGCTTTAACCAAAAAATCTTTAAAGCTTAGTGGTGGTAATTCGTTGTCAAAATACTTATTAAGACTAACTGAGAGTTTATTCCAAACTGTTTCGCATAAACCTTAACCTTTATAACACAGTATCCGACCCGCTCATTAAGTCAAATCTAATAAATAAATAACTGATAGAAACTAAAAAGTAGATAAAAAAAACATACATGCCTTAACTTCTAAAAGTGAAGCATCACTTGCACACACAAATTCGGTACAAATTTTTAACATCTTTGACTAATTGATTTAAAGGACAAATTTTGAGAATATATGCCCAACTTCCTTCATAAAACTACAGTAAAAGAAAAATCTTATAATCTTTCTTTGCTACAATAATATAAATGATATCATTATAAACCCTTAGCTATAAAAGGATCGGTTTTCAACGGTAACAACAAAAGATGTTTAAATGATGAGTTACTCAGACAAAGTCATTTAGGCCTATGTTATCGGATACTAAAAAAAAATATATTCCACATAGTCCTTCTTATAAACCCACCCAATAAAATTTTCAAATATATCATTGATTTTGAAGCAAAAAGTGATACCTCAAATGAGCATATGTTGTGTTTTTTGATCTCGTTCAAGGGTTTCTACCATAAAAAAACAATCTAAACAGTAAACAACATAAATTCCATCTATTCATTTCAAGTAAAACTAAGTATAGGTTTCCGGCAAAGAATTATCAAAAGCTAATTTCCTTCTTTGAGACCATTTAAAGCAACACACGTTATTAAGCAAATTAGAAAAGAAATAGGGTTAGCGTTTGTACCTTGTTTGGAAAAGGAGCGTCCTTCTTCAACCTCGAAATTAACCTAATTAAAATAACCAAAGATGAAACGATATAAACGAACACGCATATATGAATCATGGAATGAAACTCGGAAGAAGTTGGGGTTTGATGAAGATGAAAGAGGTGATTGAAGAAGCTGAACCCGAAGGGTTTGATGGATCAGAGGTTAAAGTAAAAAAAAAAAATTGAAGCGTACCAAAGAAGATTTCGTCTTTTCAATTGGCAGCCAATGAAGAAGATTTAGAGGGTGTTTGTTTTTGCGTTTTGCCACAAATTATTTGATTATTTCAGCAGATTTTAGTGTTTGGCTAAAAATAACAAAACGGACTTATTTGCGTTTTAGATGGTTTAAAACGGTGTTTTGAAAAAGTAAGGGATCTGGTCCAGCTCCAAAATGGAGTTTTAAATATAAGTCAAATTTACCAAAAAGTCCTATCATAGTTACTCTAAATATAAAAACAATGTCTATTTTTGTCATTTCACTAATCAACTAAACAAATAATTATATTTGCCAAACACTCAAAAAAATGATTATCTGATTATTGCGATTTCCAACAGTATAATCAAATCCAAACACTATATTTCAGAATCACGTTTTATAACTGTTGATTATCTGATTATTCATTTTCAAAATGAATAATCTATTTTCAATAAGCAATCCCAAACACCCCCTTAGTCGCCCAAGATTTTAGCCTCCCAAATAGTCGATTGATTTTCAGTATATAAAAAAGATTGCCTGTGCTTTTATTTTCTGCAGCCCAATTCACACTACCCAATGTTATTGGGGTTTTAAAATAATTATAATAAAAGACAAATTGTTTTATAAAAATCTAATTATTTATGACATCAGCATTTATACTAATTATCCAAGTTGGATAGTCTAATAACGGGACACATCAGCAAGATGACATCATTCCAATCCCCCATTTATTAGATAGAAAAGATTACCAACAAACTCTTCAAAAACCGAACAAAGGCAATTTACCAACGAATCTAGCCATTTTTTTTTAACAAATTGCGGTGTGGATAAAAAACACTTCTAGTACTTGATACATATTGATCAACACCCTTAACGCAGAAATTTAGCTCCGCCCCTATTAAAAAAGGAAGTCTTGCGTAACAGCCTCGTAAACGGTTCAACGTCTTTGTAATCGAACGTATTTGATATTATTCGTATTTTACTCCATTACGTAAGCTTAATAATATCAATCTTTAGGTTATATTGTGTGTTTCACCTAGTTTTAGTCATTTGAAAGAGATTCCGTATCTTTAAAGTGTTTGGGTTCAAATCGAGGTCCAAGGAAAGCGACCAACAAGTGGTATCAGAGCTTCTATAGTTGTTATAGAGGTTTTTGGACCCTTACGGTGATTTTACGGCTTATATAGGTGTAGATCTAAGATTTGGGTTTTGGTACTTTGAAGACTTATTTTTTAGATCTAGGCCTCTACGGTGGTGATTTGGAGCTGAAACTAAAAATTTAGGTTAGTATTATTGTATACATCATATCTAGAAAAGATGGTGTTCTAGATCGAAGATTTTTTCTCGGAAGACTTGTGCAACACTAACAGTCACGCAACAAGCTTGTTACGCAGCGCGACAAGTTGCTACGATGCACAAGAGTTGTCACGCAACAAACCTGGTGTCATGTAAGTCTCTCAGTCACGTAACACACTTGTCACGCAACACCAACGCAACAGGTATTACGCAGCTTGCGCAACACCACACTGAGTTGCACAACACCAGCGTAACAACGGTTCTGAACGTGATTTCTAGCAGTTATGCTGCCCGATTTTCGTTAGGATTTTTAGGTAGTTATTAGGTTCGGGATTTCAGGTCTTTTGCTTAGTCTCTACGTCATTCCGGGTTTCCGGGTTTGTGTTATTAAAGATTCGGATATTCGGTTTTGTGTTTGAAGATTCGGGTATTCGGGTTTGTGTCGAAGATTTAGGTATTCTTGATGGTGTTATTGAATATACGAGTATTCGGGTTCGTGAGTTTGATTGTTCGGGTATTCAAGGATTTGTGTGAACGGGTTTTCGGGTATTCCGGTTTTCTTGTGTTATCGGGCTTGTGCTTATTCGGGTTTTCTTGTGTAAAGAGTTTGTGTTGCTACAGGTTTAAAAGTCTATGGGTTTTGTGAATCGTTGTTTAAAGTTAGTTTAGTGACTGATATGGCTAACCGGAATCCTCTACTTCCGCCTAAGTACGATCCGAATCGTACTCTTGAGGAGTGTATCAAGTTTCAAAACGTACGTAGCATATTCCGACTCTGGAATGTGGATACCTATTCTCAAGAAGTTTGTTGCTCCTATGGATGTAAATGCAACAACTGGAGTGCGAACACCGAGGGCGATGGAAGCATATATTGACGCTAAGAGAGCAGCCTATCACAAAGATCAGAAGGCACTGGGATCGACTCAACGTTGTTTAAAAAATGAGATGAAATCGGTTTCAGACAGCATGAAACAGCCTACGATCTTTAGAATGCAATCATGAAGAGATATGGGAGAACTGAAGCTATAAGCTAGTCAGAGCAGATCTGTTAAAGAGACAATTTGACAACTTTACTTGTGGGGTGAACGAGACTTTTGATATGTTAATTTCTAGATTTAGTGGATTAATCACTGGTTTGTTTGATCTAAAAGTTAATTATGAAAAGATTGATATAAATACTCGTTTTTTGAATAGTTTGCCTGCACATTAGGAGATGCTTGTTTTGCTCCTAAATGATAAAGCTGAACTCACAGATTAGGTTTTCGAAGAGTTAATTGAACGTGACAATTTGGGAGTTTCTTTCCTCTCGGATGTCGTGTTTCAGCAAATGCAACCACCATCGCTAGCAGCTTTATCCATGCCTAGTTCTTCAAGTCAATATGTTTCCGCGCCGAGCATACTAGTAAACCAAAATGCTCCAATTTCCACCACAACCGGCCAAGGAAAGGAAACTCAAGCCTCTCCTTCACTATTGAAGTCTCAATCATCATCTTTTCATGCTTTCGATTCCTTACACGGTGACCATGAAAGACTAAAATCGTGCTTTCTAAAAGCATGTGATGATTTGGTTGGAGGTCGAATCTCAAACTTCGACATGGTTGAAGAAGATTATGATCAAATTGATCATGATGATTTGGAGGAGATGGATCTTCGATGGAATATGACAATGTTGACTCGAAGAACAAGAATGATCTCAATCGTACTGGGAAAAAGCATATTAGTGGAGATAGCTGAACTGGAATGGGATTTGACAAATCCAAGGTCAAATGCCACAAATGTAATAACTTTGGGCATTTTGCTCGAGAGTGTGGTCAACATTCTCGTGAAGATCGTAGAAACTTCCAAGGTAAAGGTTGTCAAGCTTCTCCTCAAGGTCGAACTTATCAACAAGGGAGTAACTACCAACGACCCGCAAATAGGAACCTTAGAATTCAAGACGTAGAGAGGGACAACAAAAATGTCTCTACGACTCTCATGGTTCTCGACAACAAGGTGAACTGGAGTTTGTATAAAGACAATTCTCAGAGAAAAAATCACTTCGCACTCATTGCTAGCAATTTTGATAGTTTGCCTCCAAAATCCGAGGTAGATATCGACGCCTCTAAGAAAACTTGAAAGAATTGCACTGAGCTAGAGACCAAGCTCAAAGTGTGGAAATATCTAGTTGTTAGAGACCACCCTAAGAGTTGTTAGAGACCACTTCATTAATTATTGTACAACCAATTTATACATGAATTTAGTTGTTAGATACCACCCTAAGAGTTGTCATTATCAAAACCCTAATAAAATTTAATATGTTTTCGCTTTTTTTCTCCTATATTTTACAGCATAAAAAAAACATTACTAAATGTATTAATTACTCCTATTATCTAGTCAAATGTTATTTTATCATTAACTAATCTTTAATCTTTAATATATAATAAAATAGGGGTCTTAAATGTCAAATGACAAAGTAAGGTCCATTGGATGGGTTAACTCTTTTGATGTGAGCCGTTAGATCAGATTGATGATGTCATCAAAGATTATTTTCATTTTACACCTTTTTACAATACATAATTACATTTTCTCTTTAATCCCATATCTACTTAAAAAATATATATAATTATAATTTATTTATAGAATCGTTCAATTTGTATTATGATTTACCTTATTGTTATTCTAAAATCTCCTAATACAAAATATCAAAACATGTGTATAAAGGTAATTGTGTTATATGTTAATATAATTATAAACAACATATACATAAATGTAAAAATATATATGTATTATACGTATAACATTATTTTCTCATAATAAATTAAAATCTACATAAACATAAAATTTATGATTCAATTTTTATTTTTTATCGCATTACCGAGAGACAATAATCTAATTGTTTAATATGTTCTATAAATAATTTAATTCTATCTATGGATAGAATGAAATATTTGATCATTTCTACATTCCTAATTGTACTAGTGAAAAATAATTTTAAAACAAACCAAAAATAAAAACATGGACCAACACTTTTGAGATCTTTGTGCACTTTTATGTTGAATATATACGAGAACTAGTGTTCATGCGTTGCGGCGGATATTAAAAAAGTGAATTAAAAGTAATTGTTTAAGCATTTATTAAAAATGTAAATAAAAGTCGTGATAAAATTAAAAGAATCGTATAATAAATATCGAATTTAAAAGAAGAAAAAAAGACTTTAACTATTTAAATTTATAAAAAGTGTTTATAGATATAAAATAAATAATTAAAAATTTATGATAAAAAGTGTCTAATAAATGAAAAGTTGATTATTAAACGAAAGGTAATCAAAAGATAAGCGAATAATAATACATATCTAAAAAAGTTAAAATAAAATAAAATAAGGTGGTGCATTGTAATACTTTAAAGTTTCAGTTCATGGATTATTTGGTCATTTTTGAAACTTTTATTAAATTTTTTACAAAAATTGTTATGGCCAGGTTTTGAACCCGAGACTCGAAACAAGATTACCCACGCCTTCAACACTGTTGCGTTTTGTTAAATTTTTGTTGAATATTGTATATATGTATATAAACGGATTTGACATTGTTTATGGAATAACGTCATTTCCAAAATTATATATATGACATGAACAGTGTCATTTTCAAAATTATATATATGGAATTTGGACAAAATTAAATTCTTTTTTAAAATTTTAATCACTTATAAAAATGAGATAAGAAAGTAATATATCTATTAATATTATAGGGAGTATATACTTATTTATTATAGTATATTATGTTATGTTATATTATATATTATATTATATTAAATTGTTATATTTCATTTAACATTAAATTTATTATATAACATATATACAAAATTTATATCAAATTATATAGATAATTGTTTTTGTGTCTAACTGCATTCAAT
Source organism: Senecio squalidus (assembly GCA_910822075.1). NCBI lineage: Eukaryota > Viridiplantae > Streptophyta > Magnoliopsida > Asterales > Asteraceae > Senecio > Senecio squalidus. The sequence continues at coordinate 13,231,853 of CAJVGC010000001.1, forward strand.
TTATTTTCATTTCAAGACAACAAATAAAAATAAAGAATAATTTACCAATTTAAACAATCAAGTTATTACAATATCTCGTTATTAGTTATGGTCGCATAGTTAATTAATTTTAATGTGAACACTAAGATTTCTGAAATTAATGCATTATCATTTGTAGATTATTTTGTCTTAAAACAATATAAGTAACACATTTAAAAACATCATAAGCAACAATTCCAAATACATTGAATTTTATATCTCACATAATAGCCAATATATTAAATATATTTGCATGATTAATGAATATAAATTACAACCAACATACTCTATTTGTGACAAACTATTGTAATATCATCTATCCTTACTTATTACACTCCATCTCTCACATTTTGCACACACTCCTGCCTTCCTTCCTTGTCAACTCCTCCTCTTCGTACTTCTCTTTCATTTCAATCACTTAGGGTTTTTCAGTTCGATCGCACAAAGTATAGTTAGTTGAGATGTCGAAGAATACATGCACTGATATCATCGTTTACCAAGATTTTTATAAACAACAGGTAACAAAAATTTGGATACATAGTTTATGAGATATTAAATTATATTTTATATATTGTCATTTTTATATATTTCGATCCTTGAGAAAGAGATCGATCCAACCATTAATTAGATCATGAGATGGCTGGAAAAACACTTTATGAACCTTAAATTAAATCGAGTTTATTTTAGACTGGATTGTATTTGTAGCAGACTTGAACTATAAGAAATTTGTGAGGAAAACTAAATTTTGAAAAGATTTAACACCAGTGGATCGATCCTTCCACTTCTTTTAACGAGCACTTTGTTAAGTGTATGTATTTAAGTGGCAGCTCGCTCTATGAATCTTTCATTTTTATGTTTTTTATTTCTTCATAATTTTATGTTCTTCGCCTATTTTAATTTTAATAATTATATATAAATAATAACATGGCTGTCTTGACAAGAACAGGTAGTCTGTGAAAGGATAAACAGCAAGATAAATTATGAAGCTAAGCCGATAACTTGGTGCAAAGCAGAAGACCATGAGGTAATCCTTAAGTACTATGAGTTATTGTAATGTCATATCTTAATAGCCGTTCTCCTTGAAATAGAAACCAGTTCAATCAATTCGAGTTGATAGATTTTATTACAACTTAATTAACGGTAACATATATCTTTCTGAAGAGTTTATGTTCCACTTCCAGTACTTGTTTAGTTCTTTATGTCAAATACTTCATTTAATCGAAGATTATATATGACTGCATAGTTGGTAGCAAGTAAATAGAATTCCTATGGCTATGCATCCATGATGATAGAAGAGATAGAAATGCATTGTTACTCATATCATGAGGTTGCTTTTTTACTGATCTTAGTAAACCACCTTATGTATGAATATTTTGAGTTTTTAATTCACCGCCTGTTGGATCTAGGCACCGCAACATTTTAATCTTCTATCATCTTATAAGTTAGTTTTTAATTAGTTAGTTCTTTCAATGTGTACATGTCTAGTGCCAAGATTTTGTGACAACGCTGTACTTGCAATTTGAATTCACGAAACGTTTTAAAGTAATCTATAGATAGATATAACGCAGTAACAAAACAATGTGCAGGGTGAGGAACCACTTAGAAAAAGAAGAAGACGCTCGTATCCGCAAAATATTGATGCAAAAGTTCAAAAGGATTTTAGCATTCAAGAATTATATAAATACAACAGCATCGAAGAGGTAAACTTGATTACAAGGGACATGAAATTACATACTCTTGAGGAACTCGATCACTTAGTAATACCAATTGCATACAACTGATGTACTTTCTTGCTTTTCTGGCTAGTGTTAACATGTTTAACTATTTATTGTGTTCCTCAACAGCTGAAAGTACACCAAGAAAAAGGTGGAAATATTCTAGATTCCGAAGAACTCCTAAAAAATCTGAATGGGTGGACTGTTGAGATCACAAAGCGGCAAGAAAATAATGGAAAGTACTCTCGAGTTGATAAGGTATATTATACATCCTATGATTTATACTTCTGTTTATACTTCTTGATAATAAAGGTAACTAAAAACTTATACTTCATATAGCTGTACCGACATCCACAGTCAATAAAGAGGCTAAGGTCCCTCGTTCAAGTAAAGAATTTCATACTGGAGAAATCGTTATTAAGAATAGCTTCGGATAACGGTGAAGGCAGCTCACAGGTTAGTGGATAAATATATTATATATATCTGGGTAATTTATCCAATATATAGTCGTTAAATATACTCCATATATATAGTTCATGTAGAGTTTATTGAATAGAGGGAATTAGTATGTACATTTGTATGTGGTAATGAGTGCAAGGCACGGACCTAGGATCAAATAGTTTGGCTATTGGTCAGGGATCTATGTTTCGGTTCTCTTACCCATTCTTGGACTTTGTTCTAGGTCTTATTGTGCTTAATTAACTCGAGTTTAGTACACTATCAACTTGTTTTATTGAACGTGTAATATGTAGGCCGTAAACATTGGGGATGATGGAAGTACGATTATCACGGAAAGTGAAGATATGAGAAAGACTGCCTAAATCATATATAATTCCTGAGGGTATGAAGATGAGATGATGAAATGAAGATGGCTAACAGGAACAATGATTCATATATTTTGATATCACGACATCGCCCTATCTATTCCCTTCACGATTTTTTTGTATTTTTAGATGAATGTTATGATTTATTCACTATCAGTTTACCTTAATAATATAATCCTGCTATAAGAACCTTTTTTGGTTGATTATCTGTTTTATATGGAATGTGAATTATGCATTATGAATTTCATGTATAACTAGATTTTCTGGAAAGAAAGATATAGTCTGGTCATGCAATTCATGACCACGGACAATTACTAAAGATGGAAATAGCGGAAACCAGTTCATTAGCGGTAAATTCAAATTTTTAGGCAAGTGATGGTTCCTTCTTGAAGTATTAACTCACTATAAGGTTATTATCACAACGTAGGGAAACTGTGGCTCCGTCTTATGGAGATGAATAACAGAATTTTTTTAATAGTTTGCTACTCATAGACTTACTTTGTCATAGAATAGATGATATTACAAGTTAGATTTAAGGCAGAATGGTTAAAGGTACCAATGTCTTATGAAGACGGGTAGTGAAAATTTGTTAATTAGTTGCCCCAACTTATTCCTTTTTGGTATCGTTCTCCAGTTCTCTCCTTTACTGAGCGTGAAAACCTCGCTTTCTTTTTCTGATTCTGACTAAAAACAGCCAAAATTTTATTGTATTCAATAACTAAACTTGATTAGATCGACTTCCATAGCTCGATGAACCTTTATGAATTAGGTTTGAACTCAAAGAGTTTAAATGTATGTACAGTCGAGTTTGACTGGTTATATACATCAAGTTTTTATTGTGATCAAGCTCAGGCTCAAGTTGAAATAACCCGATAATAGTTTGAATCGTTTGCAACCCTAGTTACGACACTTTTTCATCAAAATTTGACTTCTAACTAAAAGTAATTAATTTGTTTAGATTTTTCCAATACTTAACATTTTATTTTATTATTAATAGAAAAAAAAACATATGATTCAAAAGTGTATATCCTGAAAAAAGAACTTATGATAAGATCCAAAACTAAAGTATAATGATATTTATGAAAATTATTATGTATTTTAATTTCTTTAAAAAGATGTATAATATTCTGCTAAAAAGTCACAAGTCACTGCAAATTTGTTTCATTATCTAATATCAAGAACAACAAGTATAAGCTATAATGATAATAATCTCTTAGCCTGAATTTTTGAATATGAAACTTCCATATGGTAAAGGGACCGCACAATTTCTTCGATCCCATGTAAATTGTTAATGACTGTTCTTCAAAATTATTCAACTGCAGAAATGAGATCAACAAAGGTGGGAAGTTTATGGCATAATTTATGCTATGTCACGGTTGCATTCAAGCAGACTCAATGCTTTTAACAAACTTCTTCGCCTGTCCAACAAATGAGAACTAATCAATCATATGAAAACATTATGAATGTTATCGATCTATTCATGTATACGTCATGTCTAAAAGAACCTTTAATGACAAGGTTTGGCAAAAAACTGTGCAGAAAACAAAATACAAAAATTTCCGTGGGACAGAACGAGTAATATATACCTGCTCCAAGGTTAGAAACATGATAACATTCCAAGAACCCAACCTTCCAAAATTTGGGATAAATCCTTTGTAGAAAGCCAATGGTCCCTGTTTACATACGGAAAAATAAAACACATAGTGAAACTCTGTTTATAGAAAACGTGTTGCGTATGTGATGAGTAATAGCTTACATCGTTCTTTAGTGTTTTTACAAAACAATCGATGGTGCCTTTGTAACTTGGATCTCCCATCATTCTTGATTTAACCTGAAAGAATACAAGTCAGTTTATGATGAGAAAAAGTGTATATCGAAAAGAAAAACTTATAAATTTATGAATAAGTACCAACCACATCAACTGGTGATCCAACACAAACAGCAACAAATCCAGCACCTAAACCCGATAACAGATGAGTGAGGACATTATCAGTGAACCCGGGGATCTTTAGAATTGTCTGCAGTAGTAATATAATAGTTAGAAGTTAGAACTCCTTAAAACAGTATACATATTTTTTATTTTATGATTGTGTAACAACCTGCTTGACTTGATCATAACTTGCTAATTCGGCAGCATTTATGATAGCATTTCGAGCAACATTTGGACCTAGCCCAGTCCATAGAGCTTTAACCCCTTCCTAAAATGCACATATATAATTGATGTTTAAAAATAGTTAATAAAATCCACATAATATGAATCTTGGATATTACTTGTCTGACAATCGTGGAATAGGCATTTAACGCGCCCGAGTAACGCCTTGGCACACCAGCCGCCAATTTCCCTTCAGCTTGAAGACGGACTTTCACTAAATCAGTTGGATTCGCTACAGATATTGCAAGAGCCCCTTTTGGGAATATAAACAAAACAACAATTACTAATCTGTAACTTGTTTCAGAAAGTAATAAATGAAAACAGATTTTATTCTCACCGGTTGTGAGTCCTGCAAGTATTTTAGTGGTCAAAGGAACATCTCCAACGAAGTTATCGCCCACATACAAGTTTTTAATCTGTTTGACATGATAAAAAAAAATACAAAGTTAAAAATATCCACAAGAAATGGATATAAGAAACAGGACATACTACATACAGGTTCATATAAACCGATTCTTAAACCACCAAACAAGCACTGACGATGTAAACCAGGCACAATTCCTTTCCATAACGAAGCAAGACCTTCTTCTCGAGCAATAGTCCCTACGGTACCTAGCATTCCCTTGTATTTTGGTAAAGCAAATCCATCTCCTGCAACTGCTTTCTTTTGTAACTGAAGTCTCACTTTTGCAGTATCTAACGGAATCGTACAAATCTATTCATATTAAATAGATACCAATTAACACAGATCCATGATCCTTTTTTCTTCAAAGATTCCAATAAACAAATTCATTCTGGAATGCAACTAAAACAGTATGTTTTGTTAAAACAAAAAATGAGTATGTAGACATATACCTCAGCAAAACATGCAGCAAAAGCGCTGCTAGCGAACGTGCCCGCGAAAGAGATATCGGACTTGGAATCTCCGGAAACCATGGTTGAGTAGTTTCTTCTGTTTAATAATTTAATGCACACTTGCTGCTGTTTTTATTAATATGAAAGAGAAATATGATAATAACAGAACTAAAGAATCTTGGGAAATGTGAATCATGTCAACTTGCTGACGAATATAATATATCTGTTTTCTTTTACTATAATAAATAGTAAAAAGTCTTTAAATAACTGTATCGTGCAAGTGAGTCTAGCTACTCGAGAACTATTTAGGTTCGGGTCCATATACATAAAAGGAAAATTTCTCACGAGTCTAACTCGACTTTTACATATTTTACATAAGACTTTAAGCCTCCTGCTTTTTAAAGCAAGTAAGCATAAAGAAGCAAGATGCAGTAGAATGTCAGCTTCTATTAGTTTGTTGGAATCCTTGTCACAATATCACCGAATCTGATTACCATCATAGTATCAAAAGACATTTTAAAACCGTAAGTAATCTGGCTACTAAACAGAAACAAGTAAATTGAAGGGAAGAGTCCATGTTGATTAAATATTCTACAGTATTTATACAACTGTCGTATATATATAACTGTAAAGCCATAAATCACGTTACAAGATACAAATGGAAAACATTCACCAGTCGAAGAAACCAAAAAATCATGGAAATACATGGACGTGAATGAATGATTAAACGAGTGTCCTCCCAAAAAGAGTAAACTAAAATTTTGCAGCTGATAAAGATGAAGAGGTTTTATTTGGACCTCTTTTTGGGTTCGCTGTACAGAATTACTCCCGATACAGTCAGCAAGTATCCGAACATCCCTGTTACCGACACTGGGTTTTTAAATATTAAAATGAGTTAATTACATAATTGGTCCCTGTGTTTGTTCCAAAACAACGGGACCAGTCCCTGGGTCACAATTCGTTCGGGTCCAGTCCCTGGAGCCTATCTTTGGTTGCACGTTTGGTCCCTGCGTCTAACGACTGTTAATTTTTAACGTTAAATGGTGTCACATGCCAAACATGTGATGGGTAAAAAAGTAATTTTGCCTTTCTTTTGTCCCTTTATATAACTCCATCTTCTTCCTCACCTACCTTTTTTTCCCATTTTTCTTCTTTCCTCAACCAATTTTCATCCTACGAAAAGTCCCAAACAGAAAAAACCGATTCAGTAGGATGATTGTCAACCAATTTTCATCCTACAAAATCAAGTTTATTATAATTCATTAAATTGATAGTATTAGTATTATTAAATATACCTGAAATTGATAGTATTAGTATTATTTTCACGAATCACACACACAAAGTTTCAAACTTTTTTCATTTTCTGAAATGGGTTTTCATTTTCGTTTGCATTTCTTAAATTTTTAGTTATTTTTGAAGAAAAAAAATGTGTGTTTCTTGAATTTCCGACGAGATACGTGTAGACGAGAGCTTATATCGGATGTTTATTCTAGAATCATGTAAAATTGTTATATAAAATATTTACCTATACTAGATAGAATAGTTTCCATATATTGTCCCGTAAATTGAGGTAGGTTGTTGTAGCATTCTCTATATATTGTAACCCTCCTTGAAAGTTATAATATACACAAACATTCCAGAATTCCAATTGGAAGTATAGGTGTTTACATGGTATCAGAGCACCTATACACCAACCTTCGAAAAATCTGAAAGCCAAATGGCCGGAAAAGAAACCCCTTCCACTGAAACCCGAATCGTTGTTCAGGATGTCCCTTTCCCTACAGGGATTACCCTGGACGACTCGAACTATCAACTGTGGTCACAGGTGATGGAAATGCGTATCTCTGCTCGAAACAAACTAGGGTTCCTCACCGGAACTACTACGCTTCCTAAAACCGGAGAAAAAGAAATCGAAAACTGGCTCATGGAAAACAATAAGGTTAAAAGTTGGCTTATTGATTCCATGAGCCCCTCACTGATTCCCCGATTCATCCGATTGAAGACCGCCAAAGAGATTTGGGAGGCTGTGGCAAGGACCTTCTACGACGGGTCGGATGAGACTCAGCTTTTCGAGTTGAATCGGCGATCCTTTAGCACGAAGCAGAATGGTAGGTCTCTCTCCACCTACTACAACGAACTCTTGGGAATTTTCCAAGAGATAGACTCTCGCCTTTCCATACAAGAAGAAAACGTGGAGAATATTGTCTCTCTTCACAAAATACTGGGACGCCTCCGGGTCCACATATTTCTTGCTGGCCTTGACTTCGAATTTAACCAAGCTCGAGGGGAAATCTTGAGGAAAGATCCACCCCTCGACCTCGAAGCATGCTACGCATACGTACGAAAAGATCAGAACCAACGTATGACAATGGATGACGCGAAGAACGAGCCGGACAGTATCGTCCATTTTGCATCAAGAAACCAGAACGGAAAAGGGAAAGGATCGAACAAAGGTAATATTTTTGTGTGTACTCATTGTGGTGAAACAGGTCATTCAAAACAAAAGTGTTACGAGATCATTGGATATCCCGAGTGGTGGGATTTTACCAAGAAACCTAGGCGGAAACCAAGCCAGCCGGCGACGTCGAATGTGAAAACAGAAGACTCAACTCCGGTAGCGGCACACGCAGAATCATCAAGCCTTAACGGTATGTACAATAACCCTAATTCTCAAAATAACGCATGGATTATCGACACCGGAGCCACCGATCATATGACAAATGATCAAACTAAACTTCTGTTTAAAAACCCACCACAACAGAGCGCCGTCAAAACAGCCAATGGCGGTGTAGCTCCGGTTACATGCGAGGGTTCAGCAAAACTATCAGACTCGTTAAGTCTGGATAAGATTCTGGTGGTTCCGTCATTATCATCCAATCTTTTGTCTGTCAGTCAAATAGTTGATGAATTAAATTGCTATGTATCGTTTTGGCCTAAAAAATGTTATTTTCAGGACATAGAAACGAACAGGATGCTTGGCTCTGGTACTAGGAGAGGACGTTTGTACTATCTTGAAGAGGAACAAGCAAAGGCTCACGCAATCATTCAAGATCAGGAAAAGAAAGGACTACCATGGCTTTGGCATCGTAGGCTAGGACACCTGTCATTTGGTTACCTTAAGAAACTTAAACCTGAACTTTTTTTGAATAAGAATATTGAATTTAATTGTGATATTTGTGAATTGGCCAAGAACCATCGTATCTCGTATGCTCCTAGTACTAACAAGACTTCAATTCCTTTTATGGTTGTGCACTCAGATGTTTGGGGGCCAGCAAAGATATCCACACCTAACGGGGCACGATATTTCGTAACATTTATCGATGAGTGCACTCGGATGGTGTGGATCTCACTTCTTAATCATAAAGGTGAGGTATGTAAGATCTTCCAAGAATTTTACAAACTAGTAAAAACGCAATATAAATGTGATATAAAAGTTTTACAGTCGGATAACGGAGGGGAATACATAAATAATGAAATGCAAATGTTTTGTAAAAATAACTCCATAAGACATCAAACCTCATGTGCAAATACCCCGGAACAAAATGGTGTGGCGGAAAGGCGAAATCGACAAATCCTGGAAATAGTTCGTGCATCATTGTTCGACATGAAGGTGCCCCGACAGTTTTGGGGTGAAGCTGTTCGTACAGCAGCATATGTCATGAATCGAACTCCCTCACGAGTGATTGATTTTCAAACTCCACTTCAATATCTACAGAAATTGGTAGATGTACCTATGGGGCCAAACTTGGAACCAAAAATATTTGGGTGTACAGCATATGTTTTTCAGAATATCGGTAAACTTGAACCTCGTGCAATCCGATGTATGTTTATTGGGTATGCTGAATTCAAAAAAGGATATAGGTGTTATGATCCTACAACAAGAAAAATACATGTTACGCGAGATGTTAAGTTTCATGAAACAACTCCCTTCAATAATCACGATGTTTCACCTCAGGGGGAGATGTTGAGTACTTTTGAGGGTAACATGCGTGAGATGACGGGAGAACTTCTAGACGATGAATCCCAAGACAACGGGTCTGATGAGGCCTATCCAGAAACCGGGTCTAATGAAGTCCATCATCCACAAACACCAGCGGACCATCCAGAAAATCAAGAAACTCAACAAGTGATTCCGGATAGTACAAACGAACCCACTCCGACAGTCCACGAGCCAGATCCGACACAAGGTACGTTTTCTGGTCCTGAAATTTTTATGCCTAATAACGAAAACATAGTGCAGGATAGCAATGAAACGCATGTACACGACCAGGAAACACGATATCCGGTAAGAAGTAATCGGGGGGTACCAAAGAAACAGTACGTACCAAAACTTACCTCGAAGTCCAAATACCCGATAAACCACTATGTATCAACTCATAAGTTGGGAGAAACACAAAGAACACTCATTGAGGAATTGACATCCGTGACCATTCCAAAGACGATTGAGGAAGCTCTTAAAGACCCGAGGTGGCGGAAGGCAATTGATGAGGAAATGCTGGCACTTCAGTTGAATGGCACGTGGGACATTGTAACACGACCTCGAGAGAAAAAAACAGTCGGGTGTCGTTGGATTTTCACCGTGAAACTAGACGCAAACGGTAAGATCGATAGATATAAAGCGCGTCTCGTAGCAAAAGGGTATACCCAGAAGTATGGGATTGATTATGGAGACACCTTTGCCCCTGTCGCGAAGATCAATACGATTCGGGTTTTGGTGTCAATAGCAGCTGCACAAGATTGGCCACTTAAGCAATTTGACGTGAAAAATGCGTTCTTGAATGGACACTTGGAAGAAGAGGTATACATGGACCCTCCACCGGGGATAAGTTGTGGGGATAAAGTGTGCAAGTTGAAAAAGGCGTTGTATGGCCTAAAACAATCACCGAGGGCTTGGTTTGGAAGGTTCTCAAACTTCATGAAGAAGGTAGGGTATAAACAAAGTGAGGCTGATCACACTCTGTTTGTGAAAAACCATGGAAAAAAGGTGACCGCTCTCATTGTATATGTAGACGACATGGTGGTTACTGGTAATGATGAAGATGAAATTAAGAGGTTACAAAAACTATTAGCCACAGAATTTGAACTTAAAGATTTGGGAGATCTTAAGTATTTCCTCGGTATCGAGGTGGCTCGATCTAAAACCGGCATCACCATGTGTCAACGAAAATATGTACTCGATTTATTAGCCGAAACCGGGATGCTAGAATGTCAACCCATTGATACTCCCATTGAAGTTAACCACGGTTTGACCTTGTTGTCCGACCAAGTACCTGCTAATAAAGAGAGATACCAAAAACTTGTAGGAAAATTAATCTACCTCTCGCACACCCGACCCGACATAGCTTACGCGGTAAGCGTGGTAAGCCGATTCATGCACTCGCCGAGTGAGAGTCACATGAAGGCTGTGTTTCGCATTCTTAGATACCTCAAATCAGCCCCTGGTAATGGACTATTTTTTGGAAAAAACGAAGAGTTGAAAGTGGAAGGGTATTCAGACGCTGATTGGGCAGGTGACAAGAGTGATGGGAAGTCAACGGCTGGGTACTTCACCTTTGTGTATGGGAATCTAGTCACCTGGAGAAGTAAAAAACAGAAAGTGGTAGCTCGATCAAGTGCAGAGGCTGAGTTTAGGGGTATGGTGCATGGGATATGTGAGATGATATGGATCAAACGAGTCCTTAGGGACCTTGGCATAGAACAAAAGACTCCTATGAAACTATATTGTGATAATCAAGCAGCAGTTAAGATTGCAAACAATCCAGTGCAACACGATCGTACTAAACATGTAGAGGTGGACCGTCACTTTATCAAAGATCACTTGGAAAGGAGGACAATTGAACTACCGTATGTCTCTTCAAAGGACCAGTTAGCTGACATGTTAACGAAGGCAGTTTGCAGTAAAGTATTTAACCGCTCTCTAGACAAGCTAGGAATGCTCGACATACATTCTCCAGCTTGAGGGGGAGTGTAGACGAGAGCTTATATCGGATGTTTATTCTAGAATCATGTAAAATTGTTATATAAAATATTTACCTATACTAGATAGAATAGTTTCCATATATTGTCCCGTAAATTGAGGTAGGTTGTTGTAGCATTCTCTATATATTGTAACCCTCCTTGAAAGTTATAATATACACAAACATTCCAGAATTCCAATTGGAAGTATAGGTGTTTACAATACGGTGGTCGCCGGCGACGGGAAGTGTTGGTGGGTTTTAGTTAGATGAAGGGGATGCCCTTGTGCTAAAAAAGTAATTTATTAATCAAGTAATTACTTCTGCCTTTTTTCTTCTTTGCTAAGTAAGTGTTTTTTTTATGTCAATTTTCATCTTTTTTTGCTACTGTGTATCATGATTTTGATTGTTGGATCTAGTTAGTTTTTCTTATTTTTGTGTTTGATTTAGTTATTTATGTAAATCTGAGATGTAGAATGTACCTTGATTAGATCTTTGAAATTACCCTTTCAATTTCAGGGGAAGGGAGGTGGAGAAGGGGTTGTACCTTGTGCTAAAAAAGTTGTACATTTTCAAGATTTGGTGAAGAAAAAAGGTGAGGTTTTTATTCAAGAACCAGTTTATGTGCTGGATAATATTAATAGTAGTCCAAGTCCACCAACTTCCACTTCAACCCTGTCTTCTTCTTTAGGTGGTGGCGGTGGTGGTGGGTTTGCGGTGGTTTCCGGGAAGTGTTTGCCGGAAAATCAAGAAAGTTGTTCAAATGTGGGTGTTTTTGACCCATGTGGTGGGTTGCCGGAAAAGTGTGTAGAAATGGAGGATTGGGAGAGTGTGATGACGGAATCCGGTCAAGAACAGTCGAGGTGGATAATGGGTGATGTGAAGTAGGTTTCTGTTTGGGTTTGGGTTTGGTTTTATTTGTTTCACCTGAATATTTTGATTGTTGTGTTTAAAGGGGAAGAAGATATGTGAAATTACTAATTTACCCATCACATGTCTGGCACATGTAATATTTAACGTTAAAAATTAACAGTCGTTAGAGGGAGGAACAAAACGTGCAACCAAAGATAGGCTCCAGGGACTGGACCCGAACGAATTGTGACCCATGGACTGGACCCGTTGTTTTGGAACAAACACAGGGACCAATTATGTAATTAACTCTATTAAAATTGATACCACCTTTTTGTGTGTATTGTTCCTTCCAGCCCGCTAGTTTCTTGCTAGTTTTAGGGTCTGTTCTTAATATATTTGCCGGTTCCAAAAAAAAGAATTGTTTATTTGTTTTGGGCTAACAACCCAATACTTGGCCCATTAAACTTCTGGCCCTTTTGTTCTAGACTAACCAACCACTATTGTTTCACACCCCAACTAAAGTTTTTACAGATTTGAACCATTTTCATATTTTATCTATATACTTTTACAAGTGAGTATACCAAGGGCTGATTTTGATTCGATCTTATAATATGTTAACCTTTTTTTGGTTGAATTGGGCTTCGTCTTTTAAGCCCTTAACCGGTTCGATTAAGTTTTTTCAAGTTATGTTTTTTTCTTTTTTTCGAAAACCATATCGAATATATCGGCCTTTCATAAATCAAAAAATCCAAACCTACTTTGGTTCTCTTTGTTGTTATTTTGATTTTTTCTGCTCACTTTCGAAACTATGGATATGTCGATGATAATGATGTGTTCTTCACGCGGAGGAAAATGCACATTTCAAGTTTTGTAAGACCACTCCCATCCGTAACACCAATAACACCATTTTTCGCTGCCACGTCACCATAACACCAACTTAACATAACACCACTAAACACCCCCATCCATAACACCAACTTAACATCTTTTTTTTTTTTATTAAACCATTATTTAATACCTAAACAAAAAAAAAAAAAAAAAAAAAAAACAAAGAACGCCGCGTCACCGGAGAAACGCCACCGGAGAAACGCGCGGAGAACGGCGTCCCCCCAGCCGGAAACGGCGTTGGGGGGGGGGGGGGGGGGGAAACGCCGTCGTCACCTACGGCTGCGAGTGGTCTAAGTGGCAACGTCGTCCTCATTCACCACTATCAAAATGCTTTCTCCACTATATTTATTTAGAAACAAATATAAAATTACGTATATTAAATAAATAGGAAAAATAGTTTGTATATGTCACCAACTTGATATGGAATCCTTTTGTGTATAACAAATTTTCAAAATTTCTATTGAATATTATAAATTGACTAAATATTTATTTATATTATGTACCACCGGTTACCTTCTTAGTAGGTAGTCGGTTACTTTGACTATTTCGAAAGTTAAGTTGACTAAGGGCGTGTTTGTTTCGGCTTATATAACGGACTTATGAGCTTATGTAAATTTTGATAATCTCATAACCCGGAAAAATTGGGTTTATGAGTTTATAAAAATTACATAAGCTCATAAAGTCATAAGCCTATTACATAAGCCGAAACAAACACCCCCTAAATGACTAGCCATATCATTTACCAAGCCCAAAAAAGTTTTTGTTTTAAAAATAAAAAGATAAAATGAAATCCTAAATCCAATTTCATTTGAACTTGAAACCTTAAATCCCCAATTCAAGATATGAATTTCTACACAAACTTTAAATCCTAATTTCAAATCAATTTTAATTTCATGTTTAATTTAATATGAATTCTTACATAAACCCTAAATCCCCAATTTAATTTTAGATTTACACAAACCCTAAATCCCCAATTCAATTTTAAATAGTCAAAGGGTTTGATGAAATTTTGGTCACATTTTCATTTTTCACAACAAACTCTACCACTTTGAGTTTATTTTCATATTTTAGCTATAATTCAAATCCTCCACTATTGTCACCACTAACACCTTAATTGTATTTGTACATCTTTTTTACGGTATATCTCTTAATTGAGTCTTTATTTGTGGTGATTGAAGCGTAATATAGATTTGATTAAAAGTTTGGAATGCATAAGAAGTTAAATGGTTCTATACTTTGATGGGGAGGTGAAACACACTAACTGTTTGATAGAATACCCCATTAAAAATAATGATTTAGGTTACTTTCTATTTATTAGCTATTAAATATTTAAGAATTAAGAATTTAACTTTAACAATTCTCATGTTGCTTATATAGAAACGAATAGAAGAAATCACAATTATGTTGGAGTAGGTAACATGGAAGGTTAATATCTATGAAGAAATGATAACGATCATTGATTTGTTTTCGATTTTCAATAGGCTTTTGGTATTGGGAGTTTTATATATTACTAAATGCAAAACTAGATATTTTGTTGGCATTTTAATTCCTCTTATGGTCCATTATGATCATGCTTAAAAATTAATTAAATATTTATTGCGTTTTATATTTATTAGAAATCCCGCAACGAATCCAACACATGTCTCATTCACTTTAAACTTAGTTCTTCAGGTGCAGAGTTAAAAAGAACGACATGTTGAATGTGCGGGTTTAACCGGTTGGATAATAACCCTAAAAGGATTTGTTAGGCTTCCTAATCCGTCAATATTCTGTATAATTAGACATTATATCTACCCACCCAGGTTAAAGGGATGACAACGTTTTAAATCTATATTCTAAGCATGAGAGGTGCATAAATAGCAAAAGGGAAACTCCTAAAGACTAATGACGTAAGAACTACCTGTTGGACCCATATTATTTGTGACCCTCATTGATCATTTATCCTTACTGATATGATGACTGACACTAACTGATATATGTGTCTAGTAAATATTCGATGGACGTATTTACCTTAACGACACTATAGATTTCCCATTAGGTGATCGGAACTATGAGAGCTTAAACATAAACACTTATTAAACACCAAGGACTAAATGGTACACACTCCTAATTTGAGTGTCTATATAAGGACCATCATAAACCCTTATTAGGGTTGGTCACTTAAGCCATCATCTTCATCCCTAAGACACACATAGTGTTTTCTCTCAATATACCATCCTAATACGATCATCTCGTTCTGGGAATCAATGGCTAACATGTTCAACAACATCCCAGGATCATCAGGAGGTATGTAAATAACATGAATCAATCTTATTTCATCCAACATGTGGTATCAGAGCCAATGGCTCGTGATTATCCATTGGTTCATGTTTATTTGTTGCCTGGCTATTGCTATTATTATTCTGCAAATTATCTGGCCGACGATTTTGATTTTGGATGGAAAATTGGTGTTTTTGGACCTGCGGCGGCTGAACAGTAACCCTAATTTTCGACGAACTTCGTCCGTGCGGATGAAGGCTCATCCGTATGAACCTGATTTGTTCATACGTACGGATGAGTCTTATACGTACGAATGAGTTTTCTTGATTAGTGCGGACCTAACTTGTTCATTAGCACGAACCAAAGATTATCTCATGCGAACCTAATTTGTTCATACGTACGAATGAAGTCTCAACGTACGAATGTGTTACTTGATTCGTGCGAACCTAACTTGTTCATTAGCACGAACTAAGAATCATCTCGCACGAACCTAACTGTTGATCCGTACGAATCTGGGCTCAATGCGTGCGAACCTAGGCTTATATCCGTACGAACTTAAACCTTACATCCGTACGAATCTAGGATTAATCCGCATGAACCTGGACTTACATCCATACGAATCAATACTCATCCGTACGAATATAATCTCATCCGTACGAATGACTAAAGACCCTAATTTGGTTGGTTTTTAGAGTTTCACTGGTTGCCTTATTTGCTGTCTGACCCAAAATTGGTCGCCTAACTTGCCGACTATATATATTAAAATCAATTTGGTTTAATTTACAAATCTTTAAAATTGATTTAGTCACCTTATTTATATGTGACTTTATTATACTTATGCACTAATATTCATGTTTTCATCTTTTGTTGCCCAAAGGTCAAAGATGATTCCTATGATTGCATTTTCTTTCCTTTAGCATAATAAACACGTAGGATATTAATTCTGCCCAAAGGTGATTTAATATACTTGTGTGCTTAAAAGGATTCTTATTATGCCTTAAAACACGATGTTCTATTTTGTTGCCCAAAGGTCAAAAGACAAACGCTGTGTTGCATAAACCTTATGCTCATAATTTTTACTTAGATATTAGTTATTTCTGCCCAAAGGTGATGTAACATCTAAGTAGAGCCTTACTTTAGCTTATTATTTTGGTGTTATCAATAGGCTTACCTATCACTAGCTTCATTACTAATATGGTCTTAGTCTCAGGAACATTACTATTAGGTCTGCTTATTTTAGACATTACTCTAGTTCTATTACCTTAAGGGACATTACTTAGTCTGCCTTATATAGCTAACTCTGTCACTCTAAAATCTTCTAAGACTCGTATCATAAATCTAAATCCTCCTTATTCTCCACTACAGTACCAAACTTCGGCATTGAGGCACTTACTGGTGCTAATTTCACTTCTTGGAAGGATCAACTTTACTTAACTCTGGGAATGCTTGACATTGACTACGCTATTCGCCATGATGAACCCACGGCTATTACTGCAGCGTCTACTGCGGCTCAGAAAGCGGACTTTGAGAAGTGGGAAAGGGCGAATCGGCTGTCACTAATGATGGTCAAGAACTCAATTCATCCCAGCATCCGAGGAGCTATCCCTGATAACGACAAAGTGAAAACTTACCTCACATCTGTTGAGGATCACTTTAAGGGATCGTCTAAGGCAACTGCGAGTAGTTTAATGCTACAGATGCTAACTCTTAAATATGAAGGTTCTAATGGTGTCCGTGAACACATAATGAAGATGGTTGACATGTCTCATAAGCTTAAGAATTTGGAAATGGAAGTCTCAGATAATTTTCTTGTGCATTTCGTAATGACTTCCTTGCCTGCTCGGTTCGACACTTTCAAAGTAAATTATAACGCTATGAAAGATAAATGGTTGATAAGTGAACTGATTGCTATGTGCGTTCAAGAGGTAGATCGTCTTAAGCACATTCAACCTGAAGCTGTTCACCTTACTACCACTTCAAACTTCAAAAAGAGGAAAGGTAACTACAGTAACAAGACTGAAAATAAAGTCCAAAATCATGGTGCTGCTACCTCTGGCCCTAAATCCTCAACAAGCAATACTAACTGCAAATTCTGCCGCGCCAAAGGGCACGGGCAGAAAGATTGCTCTAAATTCAAGGACTGGCTAGCTAAGAAAGGTAACATTCTTTACGTAATATTTGATTCCTTTACTACTGATGTTCCATTTAATACATGGTGGGGTGACTCTGGTTCTATGGTCCATGTGACCAATTCCTTACAGGGATTCCTTACAATCCAGAAGCTACAAAAGGACCAAAGAAAACTTAGAGTTGGAAATGGTGATCTCTTAGATGTCGAAGCCATGGGAATTTTAAATTTACATATGAATACCGGAAAGTGTATTAGATTAATAGATACCTTATATGTACCGAGAATTACTCGGAACCTTGTATCTATATCTAGACTTGATCTTGAAGGTTATGTAATTACTCATGGTTGTGGCAGGATCACTTTTACTCTTAATAATGAATTGTTTGGTTGTGGTTTTTTGGATGGATTACTGTATAAATTAGAACTAGATCATAATTTCTCACAGTCTTTGTTGTCTCTTAATATTGATGACATAACTAAAAAGACAAAATCACCTAAACAAGCAGAGAATTCCTCTACATTGTGGCATAAACGTCTCGGCCACATCTCACGAGATCGCATGACACGACTCGTAAAAGAAGGAATATTACCCTCTCTTGATTTTAGTGATTTTGAAACATGTATTCAATGCCTCAAAGGCAAAATGGCTAAAGGGAATAAGAAAGGAGCCACCAGATGTTCCAACTTGTTGGAAATAATTCATACTGATATTAGTGGCCCCTATCCCGCATCAATAACAGGACATACATCATTTATTACATTCATTGACGATTATTCACGTTATATGCACCTTTATCTGATTAAAGAAAAATCTGAATCCTGACAAAATTTTGTCGATTATAAAACTTTGGTTGAAAACCAACTTGATCATAAGATAAAAGTTGTCCGATCAGATATGGGAGGTGAGTATTACGGTAAACATACTAATATTGGTCAAGCTCCTGGTCCCTTCTATAATTTTTGCAAGGAACAGGGCATAATTAACCAATACACCATGCCAGGTTCTCCTCAACAGAATGGTGTTGCTGAAAGGAGAAACCGAACTTTAATGGACATGGTGAGAAGTATGCTCGCCAACACTAACCTACCCAAATTTATTTGGACTGAGGCTTTGAAAACAGCTGTTCATATACTCAATAGGGTTCCATCAAAATTTGTCCCTAAAACTCCTTATGAGATATGGGCAGGTAGGAAACCGAGTCTAAAATATATGAAAGTATGGGGCTGTCCTGCCGAAGCAAAAGTCTATAAACCTAACTTAAAGAAACTGGATCCTAAAACCCTTACATGTTTCTTTATTGGTTATCCCGAGAACTCAAAAGGTTATCGGTTTTACTGTCCTTCTCACTCTACCCGCATCATAGATACGCAACATGCCACTTTCCTCGAAAATTCAGAGATCAGTGGGAGCACGACAAATCCTGATTTAGATTTGCAAGAAGTACAAGAAGCGGGGGGAAACCACTCGTCGGTTCTTACGATTCCTCCGATAATTCCTCTTGTACCCAACGTTGCTCCCGCTATACCTGGATCTCCTAATGAACCGGTTGAACCTCCTATGCCTCCTAATCTAAACGCCGAAGAACCGCTTGAACCCGTAATTCAGCTCCGGAGATCATCAAGGGCTCGCAGGAACACTAATTTTGATGATTTCGAAACTTATCTGGCTGAAGTCGAAAATATTGGGAAACTTACTGATCCAACCTCTTACCGAGAAGCTATTAATAGTGACCAGGCCGCTCATTGGATTGAAGCCATGATTGAAGAGCTCAAATCCATGGAGCGTAATGGCGTTTGGGTATTGGTTCCACTTACTAAAGGATCCAAAATAATTGGTTGTAAATGGGTCTTCAAAACCAAATTAGACCCGAATGGAAACGTCGAACGCTATAAGGCCAGACTGGTTGCAAAAGGCTTTACTCAAAAGGAAGGAATCGATTATCAAGAGACCTTTTCTCCTGTTTCTCGTAAAGATTCCCTAAGGATCGTCATGGCACTCGTAGCTCATTATGATTTAGAGCTACATCAGATGGATGTCAAGACCGCTTTCCTAAATGGTGACTTGCAAGAAGACGTATACATGCAGCAACCTGAAGGATTTATTCCATAAGGTAAAGAGCACATGGTCTGCAAGTTGAATAAATCGATATATGGGTTGAAACAAGCATCACGACAATGGTACCTTAAATTTGATGAAGTCGTAAAATCTGATGGCTTCCTAAAGAATCAAGTGGATCAATGCACCTATCTCAAGATCAGTGGGAGTAACTTTATTATCCTTGTTTTGTATGTGGATGATATTCTACTTGCAAGTAACAACTTGGATTTGCTACATGAGTCGAAGCGAATGCTTTCACATAATTTCGACATGAAAGATCTCGGTGATGCCTCTTATGTTATAGGTATCGAAATACATCGAGATAGACGTAATGGTGTTCTAGGTCTTTCCCAAAGGGCTTATATTGACCATATTCTAGAACGCTATAACATGCAGCACTGCACACCCACTGTGGCTCCGGTAGTTAAAGGGGACGTATTTGGACCTCATCAAACTCCGAGCACTGAAACTGAGAAGGCTGAAATGAGGATGATACCTTACTCATTTGTAGTTGGGAGCATTATGTACGCTCAGGTCTGTACTCGACCGGATATCGCTTACATCGCTGGTATGCTGGGGCGTTACTTATCTAACCCCGGATTAGCACACTGGAAAGCGGCTAAAAAGGTTCTGCGATATCTGAAAGGGACCAAAGACTACAAATTAACTTATAGAAGAAGTGACAACTTGGAAGTAGTAGGTTATTCTGACTCTGACTTTGCTAAAAGCAAAGAAGACCATAAATCTACTTCTGGGTATATTTTCATGTTAGCTGGCGGACCGATCTCTTGGCGGAGTCATAAACAGAAACTGACCACGACGTCTACTATGATGGCTGAATATGTTGCCGTTTATAATGCAACCTGTCATGGGATGTTGTTAAGGAACCTGATCAGTGGACTCAAACTCGTCAACTCAATCTCTAGACCATTGAAGCTTTACTGTGATAACTCAGCTGCTGTAACTTTCTCGAACAGTAACAGTTCGACTGGCGCTGGGCTGTATCTCGACACAAAGTATCTGTTTGTACGCGAACGGGTTGAGGAAAATGCTCTTTGTGTTGAGTACATAAGTACACATGACATGCTAGCGGATCCGATGACCAAAGGTCTTCCTCCTAATATATTCGTAGGACACGTGTCGAATATGGGGCTTAAAAAAGACTTAATTTAATAGCATATTGTACTTATTGGTCATTACTATTTATTAATGAAATTTTTCCTCCTTATTCAGATTTTGTTTGTCTATTATTTACACCTTATGAGCATAACTGTGTTGGACATTATTATAAACAAAATTTGTCTTAGTTGGTCTATCATTGCTTATTCAGTTTTGAATTTGAGTCATAGTTTGACTAGTGGGGGTCCTGAGTAGATGTTCTTCTCTACGACTGTACTTATCAACTATGATTTCGGTTTGAAACAAAATGAGTATTATCTCGTACGGACTTATTAATACTCATAGATAAATGATCTACTTGGTCAAGTGGGAGAATGTTGGACCCATATTATTTGTGACCCTCGTTGATCATTTATCCTTACTGATATGATGACTGACACTAACTGATATCTGTGTCTAGTAAATATTCGATGGACGTATTTACCTTAACGACACTATAGATTTCCCATTAGGTGATCGGAACTATGAGAGCTTAAATATAAACACTTATTAAACACCAAGGACTAAATGGTACACACTCCTAATTTGAGTGTCTATATAAGGACCATCATAAACCCTTATTAGGGTTGGTCACTTAAGCCACCATCTTCATCCCTAAGACACACATAGTGTTTTCTCTCAATATACCATCCTAATACGATCATCTCGTTTTGGGAATCAATGGCTAACATGTTCAACAACATCCCATGATCATCAGGAGGTATGTAAATAACATGAATCAATCTTATTTAATCCAACACTACCTGCTTCAAGTTGTGGTTAACCTCTGAAAGTCATAACTAAGTATATGGGGTGTATGATCCATTGACCATTATAACCGATCATTCTATTAAATAAATAATAATTACATCGGTCGTGCACGACTCATTATATGACGGTGTGCGTTAGGAAGGCTTTGGGTCAGTTCTTTAGCTATGTATTTGTTTTGTAATATTCAAAAATATGTAGGAATGGTAAATTTGATTATAAAATATTAACTTGAAATTGTAGTTTACAAAAATCAATGACATACATCTTGAACCCAAAAACTTTGATCTTTCGGTTGTATTTTTATTTGATTTAAATCAAAAGTTAAAATATCACTTTCTATTTTGTGATATTATAAAAGGTAAGATAATATATAGTTTATGTTATAGTATTTATTATAAAAGATTTTGGTGATATAAGTCTACAATATAAAAAAATGTGCAGGTATAAAACTAGTTTATATTAATGCAATGCGCACCATGCACATGTCTTGTGTCTTGTGGTATTTTGTTGAATGGGTCAGGATCAGTGTTACATAAATCGCTAGACCCCCCTCGTTTTCCGTTCCAGATCGTGCGTTCCCAAACGCGGTACGTTTTCGATTCGGAACGCTTGGGATTGTGATTTAGATAGGGAAACCCGACGTTCCTAATCGTTCCTTAATTCGTACCAAACTGTATTTGGAACGCGTTTTCAGGCCACGAAATCAGCGTTCCCTAGCGTTTTGGAACACGTTTTCAGTCCACGAAATCAGCGTTCCCTAGCAATTGGGTTCTGTGAATATTAAATAAAAATGGGAAACTAGAGGGTCACCTTGTTCAAAATAATTAGTTTTAGTTAGTTTACTGGCAGAATATACAAGGCATATATATATATTAACAATCATACTCCCACTAAACTCAACAAACAATCAACAAAATTTATAGTTACAAACAAAAAACTTCAAAATGGTGTTGGTTGTCTTTTGGATTTTGATTGTTAAGAACTTAAGATTAAGTATGTTTATGAATTTCTATCAATTATGGACTATAATATCATTGTTATGTTTTTCTTAGTATGAATTATTTTTATTATTGATTGTTAGTATGATCCATCTTAACTCATTAATTGGTACATCCCATATTAATTGGTACATCGTACCGCAATCGTACCAAAATGAGACTACCCCCCTTCGTACCAAATTTTAAGAACCTATCGAACCCCGTTCCCGATCTGTGTTCCCGTACCGGAGCGTTCCCCGTTCTATGTGACATTGGTCAAGATTGACAGCAAAGCAGTATCGACTTATATTCACATCTTTATTCAAATAAAATTTATTCATTTTCCCATATATAAAAATAAACAATTTCCCACGTTCACAATAATAAGATAGTGTATTTAAGCTACAAACACACCCATTCTATTCTATCATTCTCCAAATGACTTCTTTTCTTCTTTTTCTATCATTCTCCTCATTCTTTCTTACTATATCATCTCTTTGTCTTAACAACCAAAAATCCTCACTCTTAGCCTTCAAAAACGATCTCAAATTCGACGCTAAACGCTCCACCAAACTCACAGGGTGGAACCAAAGCGTCGAATGTTGCGAATGGGGCGGTGTCACATGTAACGAACTCGGTCATGTCATAGGACTTGATCTTCGTAACCAAACTATACGTACTGGTGTTTCTTCTACTCACTTAAAAGGTCTAGATAAACTCCAGTTTCTTAACTTGGGTGACAATCTATTAACAGGGAGTTTACCAAGCTCTTTGTTTACGTTATACTCGATTCAAGATATTAACCTTTCGAATAACAACTTGTCTGGTCAGATTAAGCTTGATAATGTTTCTTCTTATCAGCTGCGTAATCTCGATCTTAGTAACAACATGTTTGAAGGGGAAATACCTGGATTTGTATTTAGACTTCCAAACATTTCGACTCTTACACTTTCTGGAAATAAATTCTCTGGGAATGTAGAGCTCGATATGTTTGGAAAGTTTAAGGAGCTTTACTCGCTTGATCTTTCGAATAATCATCTTACTGTCAATGTAAATGCAAAGAAATCATCATCGTTTTCGTTACTCACTCAGCTTAACTCATTGAAGCTAGCTTCTTGCAAATTGAAACAGATTCCTGATTTGAAGAACCACTCACGACTGCTGATGATTGATCTTTCGATTAATGAATTAAGCGGTGAAATACCTAGCTGGATATGGGGAGTTGGCAATGGGTATCTGAGGTTTTTGAATTTTTCAAACAATATGTTTTCAGGTCTACAGAAGCCGTATACTTTTCCTTTTCTACTCGATGTTCTTGACCTTCATTCGAATAGACTGAAAGGAGTTATTCCGGTTCCACCACGACGAGTTTATATTCTAGATTACTCCAACAACAACTTTGGAACTTCTATCCCAGTTGATTTTGGGAACGTCCTTAGGTCAACGTTATACTTTTCCATTTCCAACAGTAAACTGGTTGGAGTGATTCCTGAGTCGATACGTAATGCGACTTCCCTTCGTACTCTTGACTTATCACACAATGCGTTAACAGGTAAAATTCCGTTGATTGGA
Organism: Senecio squalidus; assembly: GCA_910822075.1. Lineage (NCBI taxonomy): Eukaryota > Viridiplantae > Streptophyta > Magnoliopsida > Asterales > Asteraceae > Senecio > Senecio squalidus. The sequence goes on from CAJVGC010000001.1 coordinate 13,256,077, forward strand.
AACATGAAAGATCTAAAAAGTTTGGACCTTTCGGTTAACATGTTAAGTGGGAGGATTCCTGAGCAGCTTACAAATCTTACCTCACTTTCATTCCTGAATGTTTCGTTTAATCATCTTACTGGAAAGATACCAGAAAAGTTTCAACGATTTACAGAGTTGTCGTTTGAGGGAAACAAAGGTCTATGCGGTCCACCATTGAAAAAAAGTTGTTGAATGAGAATGCAGAGTGCAAGTTATATATTTGGTTACAACAATGTATCTTATATGTAGCTTAAATAAAAGCGTGTTTTATGTTTAAACGAATTATTTCCTGGATTATATATTTTATGTATACGAACTTAGACATGTAATAAACCTATTTGACTGACGATATGCATAAACACAAAACGGATGTAATCAAATTGAATATGAAATCCTGCTGAATAGAAAGCTAGAACAGAACATGAGGGGACTTAAAGTTTGCAGTTATAAAAAAAATAATAACGAAAAGAAAGCATACTTAGGAATTACAATAGCATTTATAGATTCCATAAAAGTACTAAAGGCTAGACGAAACTTTGTCCCAAAAATGCTCAACCCATTTGTGGAGTTTTCACGGAATTGACTTTTGCTAAGGAACGACTAGTCTTCATTCTCCTCATCGATATGCCCTGCTGTAATGTTTAGAATAAATCAATATTGAAAGCTCGTTCAAAGTGGTTGAGAAACGAAAAAATGTAATAGTAGTCAATTGTTGTGGAGAAGATTACCTTCTTTGGTAGGGTGTTGTTACATATGAAAGCTTTCACTTGTTTCAGCGACCTGAAGAGAAGATTTGACTTCTCATGCCTATATTGCTAATAACATTCCAACATTTCGTCAATTTCATGTGGAAATATATGAAGATTGACAAACATCTTTCAAGGCTGAAATCAAGGAAGCTAGCACATTTCCAGCCAAATCAATTTAATATCATTTATTGTCTTTCCGTATTTAGTATTTTGAATAGGCTATAAAATGTGTATGTATTCTTTGTCTTAAGAACACAGAAATATATAAAAAAAATACTTTGTTTATCTTCTATTCCTCAATTCCTCTGATTATAACATGGTATCAGAGCAGCGTTTATGATCCAAAATTACTCAAGTCAAAAACAATGTCGGAAGAAAATACAAATAATCTAGCCATCCAAATAGCCAATCTCCTTAAAAATGGAGTTCAAATTCAGAACCAAAACACAAAACCAAATCCCTCCGATACCCTAAAAATCAACCTAAACCTCACAAGCCAAAACTATCCTCTATGGGCTCGGATGATACGAGTCGCCATAGGAGGAAAATCAAAATCCCTACTAAACCATCTCACCCAAAACCCACCAGAACCGATTACCGAACAGTGGGAACAAGATGACTTGATCGTCTTTTCATGGCTCATCCAAAATATCGAGCCGGCCCTTGCTAGTAACTTAACAGAATTCCCGACAACAAAAACGCTGTGGGATGCTCTTACGATTACGTATAGCAGCGGCAAAGACAAACTTCAAACGTTTGATCTCCACGTAAAATCAAACGAGTTCAAGCAGAATGGCGTACCATTAGAAGAATTCTGGATTGTGATGCAGGGCATTTGGGGAGAAATTGAACGCCGAGATCCAAACCCAATGACATGCTCCACCGATATCACCACCTACAATAAAATCAGGTCAGAAAATAAATTGTTTCAATTTCTCAATGCACTTGATAAGAAGTATGACTCCCTTAAAAGAGAAATCCTCCGGTGGGATCCCTTGCCGTCTTCGGAAGCCGCATATGCTGCTGTCCGAAAAGAAACAGCACATCAAAACATCTTCGGGAATATACAGCAAGGGGTAGCCTCGGGACTTAACTCAACTGGTGATTTCGAAGGGATGGGGCTTGTTTCCAGAAGTCGCCGGACGGATCACAAGTCTAATCGGATCGATAAAAGCCACTTGAAGTGTGAGGAATGTGGCATGTCCAAGCATACAAAAGAGCAATGTTTCAGAATCGTGGGATACCCGGAATGGTGGGCCAACGGTAACAAAAAGGGGAGAGATGGCAAGGCCGCTGTCACCGTTGGAACTACCGGCGGAGGTGACGGTTGCAGCAGCAGCGTCGGTGGTGGCAAGGGTGACGATTGCAGCAGCGGCGGAGGTGGCAGTGTCTCCGAAATGGTGGCTGAAGGGGTTGGTTGTTTTGCGGCGGTAAAGAAAGAAGAAGCAGCGGCGGTAAATAAAAGGGAAGCAGGTATAGGGTTTGAGGAATATAACTCAATCCCGTCACTTTCTCAGCAACCTTTTAATTTAAATCCACTTTCTCACCAACCTTTTAATTTAAACCCACTTTCTCATTTTAACCCATATAAGTCAAAAAATAAAAATTTGTTAAATCCCTTTAATATTGGGGAAGTTAATAATAATTTATTAAATTCCTTTAATATTGGGGAAGTTAATATGGCAACAAAAATTAGTCAAGATAAAGACTTATGGATATTTGATTGTGGTGCTACTGATACAATGACCTTTGAAAGGTCCGATATATGCTTGACGTCAAAACCACAAAAGTCAAGAATTCATACGGCAAATGGAGAAGTTCTCCAAGTAAAGGGAGGAGGGACTATTCAAATTTCACCAAACATTAAATTAAAAAATTGCCTTTATATTCCATCCTTATCTCATAAGTTGCTATCGATTAGTCACGTTACAAAAGAGCTAAATTGTAGTGTTCTAATGCATCCAACCTTCTGTATCTTACATGACATCAGGACAGGGAAGATCATTGGGCGTGGTACTGAACGACAAGGACTATACTATGTGGATGAAGTGACTCATCAAGGTACCGTTATGCTAGCTCATGGATCTATAGATAGGGAGGCTTGGTTATGGCATCGAAGATTAGGACACTCATCTAGTGGTTATTTACATCATTTATTTCCTAAATTGTTTCCAACTAATAAAGTTTTGAATTGTGAGACATGTTTTTTAGCTAAAAGTCATAGACACACATTCAAACCTAGTAATACTAAGGTTGATTTTCCTTTTTTATTAATTCATTCGGATGTGTGGGGACCAGCAAAGGTCGACGGGGGACAAAATTTTCGCTATTTTGTAGCATTCATTGATGATTGTACCCGCATGACTTGGATTTATCTCTTGAAAAATAAATCCGAAGTTTTCTCAAAATTTACAAATTTTTGTTCCATGATTAAAACTCAATTCAAAAGCAATATACAAATCCTTAGGTCCGACAATGGGGGGGAATTTGTTAATACTTCTATGAAACAATTTTGTCAAGAAAAGGGAATAATCCATCAGACTTCATGCGCGCACACTCCTGAACAAAACGGAGTATCTGAAAGAAAAAACCGCTTCCTTTTAGAAATAACTCGTGAGCTCATGATTGAATCTCAAGTTCCGAAATCTTTTTGGCCCGAAGCCCTTGTCACAGCAACCTATCTTATGAACCGTCTCCCAACACGAGCTCTTGAATTAAAAACCCCACTTCAAGCACTGTCTAAATTTCACAAACCGCCATCTACTCTTACTCTTAAACCTCGTGTCTTTGGTTGTTCTGTGTTTGTTCACATACCAAAATCAGAACGTACCAAACTTGATGCATGTGCTGAGAAATGTGTGTTTGTTGGTTATGGAGTCAATCAACAAGGATATCGGTGTTACAGTCCAAACAAACGTCACATGTACACCACAATGAACTGTGATTTTCTCGAAACTGAATACTTCTACAACACCCAACACACTTGTAACACCCCGCTAAAAGCGGAACGCAGAGTGTTCCAGTTAAAGATATCAAGAGTCAAGGATTACAACATTTACAACCAATAAACAAAACATCGGAATATATTAATCATGCCAAAGGTTTATCAAATACAATACAAAGTCAAAAGTGACCAAACGTCAAATACAAATACAGATCAATGTCATAAGGTGGATCATAAATGAATTACATCAACATAATGAATTCCAGATACAATAAATAGATGATCCCAAAATAAGCAAGGCATGATCAAAATAAATCCTCAAACTCGTGAAAAAGCGTTAAAAACGACATCAACACAATGTTGGTGAATTATTCGCAATATGTAAATAAAAGTTGACCCAATAAAAGATTTGATTAATATAGTAAGTTTCAAATAGTATATCTTGAAATCATAACCTAAGTGTGAGTATAGATACCTAGATTAAGCATACACTGAACCTGACCACATTGTATCCCCTGTCCTAAGGTGATGGTAAACCAAAGGTAATAATCATACGGTCATAACATCCACTCATAGGGATATCCTATTGAGCAATGAGGGTAGGCCGATCCCATATAGATCTATATATATGTACCGTGGGCAATAAGCTAACAAGTGCATAAGGGGGGCTTAACCAAGCCTATGAACCATCTAATCTGAGGTGATACTGATACACTAGGCATACAAGATATACATTCATTTAAACAGTTCAAAATACGCTTTCCAGCCCAAAAATAGTAAGAGAAAAGGGGCTACGAATAACTCACAAAATAAGCTCGGCAAGAGATCGGGTAATAATCAATATGAAGCTAATAATCCGCCGCCTAAGTGCCCTAGATCAAAATAACAACTCTAAGTATCTCAATAACATAGTTCGGTTTAGCCTTGTCGGTTAAGTTTAGAGTTTAAGATTTATTAAAGTATTCCAACGATTTCCAAGTCGAGTCGTGATGACGGTTCAAGGTGACGATGTTCCGCGCCGATAGGGACGATGGGAAAATATCGATAAGTTTCACGTCATAATGACTTTTAGAAAGGAATAACATTTCGAGCCGAACTTGACTAACAGGAACGTCGATTGAAGGGAATACCGTTACCAAAGTTTATGGAAGTCAACCAAAGTCAACGTCGAAGATGTTGACTTGGTCAAAGTCAAAGATGTTGACTTGGTCAAAGTCAAAGTCAACCATTTGAAAGGAAAGTCAAAATTAAAGATATTGCTTTAGATTAGTCAAAAGTCAACAATTTTGAATAAAAGTCAAAGTCAACGATTTATAGAATGGAAGTTAACTTGACACTTTAAGAGTAAAAATACTTTTATTTTCAGAATAATGAAGTAAAAATGATTTTTGACGGTTTTAACAAATTTCCGTAAAAGTAAGTAAACGTTTGATTACATATTCTCAATTAAAGTTTAAGATTGCGATATGTCTTTGAGTCCAAAGACGTTAGTTTTGGCTTATTTGATACTTTTATACATAATAAGTTACTGATATAAGTTTGAGGTCAAAACACGTTACGAGTCTAAGTCGGAAGGTAACCAAAAACGACATTTTTGAAGATCAGACCCCCGGTGCTGCGCACCAGGGTGTAGGTGCTACGCACCGGGGTGTTTCTTGAAAACCGAATTTTACGTTTTTGTTGCTAACTGTTTCGTTTGACGTTTTTAGACGAAAGTGTAAACTGATAAATTGTTAGTTTAGGTTCATTTAACATTTACCAAGTGTCATATATGTCTAAATGTGTGGTTTTACATATATTTATCATAAGATATGTTAATTTCGGTAAACATCTTATCTTTACTTATTTTACATGTTTTAAGTCCAAACTTTCTGAGATTGATAGGTGTTGGTCTAATAGGTTAACCTAACCATTTTTCAAGGCTTAAAACCGAATTGAAAGTAAGGAAATGAAAAGTTAAGAGGTTAATAATATTCTACCGATTTCACCCGCAAGACGTGTCGTAGTTGAAATCTTGCAAGAACTTCGGTAAGGAGGAGACTTCAAGGGTGGTGGTGAGGAGGTATAAGACTCCAAAATACCAATAAAACCACCGATTAGTAAGAGTCTCAAAAAGAAGGAAGGGAAATAAAGATTTTTCGGAGAAACTTTCTTACCAAGATACGTTATGGAGTTCTCTTCAAAGGATAGCTAACTCCATGTGTGGTGGTAGATTTTATGAGGAAGGGAAGACTTCCATACATTGTAAACATAAGATATATGTTAGAAGTTTCCCAAATAGAAAGGAAAATATAGAAGTTTGGAGAGGTTTACATACCAAAACTAAGATAATGCTTCTTCAAAGATAATCACCGAAATTCTTCATCTTCATGGATGTCTTTGGAAAGTAAAGCTTGGTAGAAGCAAAGAAATAAGATTTGAGTTAGGAAAAACTCCAACTAAGTGGATGAAAAGAGAAAGAAAAGTGAAGGAATTCAACAAGTAAAACTTACCGAAATTGTGTAGAATCAAAGGGTGATTGAAAGAGATAATCTTCACCACTTTCTTCCTTGGATTTTCACTTCAATATGGTGTTAAAGGCTCTCAAATTCTCTGGAATAAAGGGGAGAGAAAGAGAGTTTGTGAAATGAAAATGAGAGAGAAGAATGAATAAAAGTTATTGATGTAAAAACTTGATTTTGGAAAGAGAAATGGTTCTAACATGCTTTGAGATCCACATTTGGATCTAACCTACCCAAATGAGGGAGTTTGCAGGAAGAATCACGTGAAAAGGAGGTTTGGAACCTCAAGAAATTGACCACAAACTCGAAAAAATGGATTTTAGCCGAAAATGTAGGGGGTGCTGCGCACCAACCCTTTGGTGCTGCGCACCGTGCTTATTCTTGGCCAGATTCCGTTAACTTTTCGTTAAAGGACCAGATTTGTAACAGATTCCGTTAGTTCTCCGTTAAAGGACTAACTTTGTAACAGATTAAGTTAGAGGACTAACTTTGTAATGAAATTTCGAAATAGTGATTTTCTTAACCGACGATCATGGCGTAAACGCAATACTTTAATAACGTGAGAATACTAGATATTAGGCACTTAGGTGATTCTAAAGCTTCCGTCTCGAGAGACAAAGTATAAATAAAATATAAACCCGACTCAAATGCAATAAACGTGAGTAAAATAAAGCGAAATACAAGGGTCCAAAACATTGCGAATAAAAAGAGTAATAATCGATAAAGAATAATAACAACTCGAAATGACGAGTTGTCACAACACTGGTCAGGGGGGACAGGAGTACAATGACACGTTGAGTTGGATAAGATGGACGCCATCACCAGAAATAGATCATGAAGCCCAAACTGAGTCACAATCCACTAGTCCTAAAGACAGTACCACCAACAATGAGACTCCCAACCTGACGTCAGAGGTAAGTAATATTCCAACTCAAGAGCATGTTAATTCTCCCAACTTTGATTCACCTACTAACCGTGAAACTCATGAACATGCTGAAACTCATGAACATGTTGAAAATCCTGATTTACAAAGTGCAGAACATGAGACATCGCAGGATTCTGAAACCAGATATAATCTACCATCAAGATCTAACAGAGGAGTTCCTCCAAAAAGATACTCTCCCGAACATACCGCTCGAAGTTCTCGATATCCAATGGCAAATGTGGCAGCGGGATATTTGACACCAGAAGCCCAAGCTTTTACCGCATCTATATGTTCTGAAGAAATTCCAACTTCGGTTGAACAAGCTCTTAAGTCTAAGGTTTGGAAAGAAGCAATGAAAAAAGAAATGGATGCACTAAATAGAAATAACACATGGGAAGAATGTACTCTTCCTCCTGGAAAAAAACCAGTAGGATGTCGTTGGGTCTTCACTATAAAATACAGGCCAGATGGAACCGTTGAAAGGTACAAAGCCCGGCTTGTAGCAAAAGGGTACACTCAAACATACGGAATTGACTATTCCGAAACCTTTTCTCCCGTAGCCAAAATCGACACAATCAGAGTCCTTTTTTCTGTAGCTGCAAATAAAAATTGGCCTCTTCTTCAATTTGACGTAAAAAATGCCTTTTTACATGGGGAACTCAAAGAAGAAGTCTATATGGAATACCCTCCTGGATTCATCAAAAGTTCTAATCATAGAGAAGTGTGTCGATTGAAGAAATCCTTATATGGATTAAAACAGTCTCCACGTGCTTGGTTTGGCAAATTTACTTTAGCCATGAAAACATATGGTTTCAAACAGAGTAACTCAGATCATACTCTGTTTCTTAAGCATAGGAATGGATTTATAACATGCTTAATCATTTATGTTGATGATATGATAATCACAGGTAATGACGAGGAAGAGATAACAAAGTTGAAGATAAACCTATTCAAAGAATTCGAAATGAAGGATTTGGGAAGACTCAAATATTTCCTTGGAATAGAAGTCATGAGGTCTAGACGAGGGATTCTTATCTGCCAAAAGAAATACATCCTTGACCTGCTGGCAGAAACATGAATGATCGATTGCAAACCTGCAGATACCCCAATGATTATGAACCAAAAGCTCTATATGGAGGAAAATGCGAAGCTGGCTGATAAGGGAACATATCAACGGATAGTAGGGAAACTAATATATCTCTCACATACCCGTCCTGACATCGCGTACTCAGTGGGAGTTGTCAGCCAATTTATGCATCAACCTCAAGCTATCCACATGGAAGCCGTATGGAGAATTATCAGATATCTCAAAGGAACACCTGGTCATGGAGTTTTGTTCAAATCAAATGGGCACTTAGAAACTCAAATATATACCGATGCAGACTGGGCGGGGGATAAAGAAAAAAGAAGATCAACATCTGGTTACTTTACTCTCGTTGGTGGAAATCTCGTGACTTGGAGAAGCAAGAAACAAAAAGTTGTGGCCCTTTCAAGTGCCGAAGCTGAATTTCGTGGAATAGCACGTGGTCTAGCAGAAATACTATGGATACGAAAACTCTTAACAGAAATCGGGTACCCTCCAACCAAATCCAGTAAAATGTTATGTGATAATGAGGCAGCTATTCAAATTTCCGAGAATCCAGTTCAGCATGACCGCACAAAACATGTTGAGGTAGACCGACACTTCATCAAGGAAAAACTTGAAGCAAACATAATTGAATTTTCATTTGTCCGCTCAGAAGACCAGCTCGCATATATTTTAACAAAGGCAGTTAGTGGGAAAATCTTTAATCATTGTCTTCGCAAGTTGAGTATCGCAAATCCCACTACTCAACTTGAGGGGGAATGTGGAAATATATGAAGATTGACAAACATCTTTCAAGGCTGAAATCAAGGAAGCTAGCACATTTCCAGCCAAATCAATTTAATATCATTTATTGTCTTTCCGTATTTAGTATTTTGAATAGGCTATAAAATGTGTATGTATTCTTTGTCTTAAGAACACAGAAATATATAAAAAAAAATACTTTGTTTATCTTCTATTCCTCAATTCCTCTGATTATCATGGTTAACATTTCATACCTTCCAAAAATTACTAATGAAATTAAAAACTTCATCATGTATACCTTGTACACATAGCCATTTTTTCTTGTTTTTATCTCTACTGTCCAGCCTTGTTGGCGTTCAATAAGAGGTAAATGACCCTGTGACGAGAAATCAGAAAAATCCGATCTTCTCTTAATCTGCAAACAGCACAATGGATTCTATGAACTCGTTGATTACTACATTGTTTTAAGAGAAAGTCAAGCTAGGAACTGAAATACCTCTCGAGCATCTTTAGCTCCAAATAATTGTTGAAGAGTAAAATGCGTACTAAAACTCAGGATTGTGGATTGTTTCTTTTCCACAGATTGATTCCCATAATTCCTAAGAGGAACCTGCAATGTGCGTTATTTTATTAACATGTTATGATCCATTTTCAAAATCAGATATATAAGTGTGGACTAAAGTAACAGCATAAGAGCTAACTTATATATGTTAGATAACGGCTATATCTAAACAATAGATTCAATAATTGATTATATAAAACATAGATTTACTTACTTGTTTGTTTTGTTGTTTCTTCAGATGGTAAGATTTTTTGAATAAGAGGCTACTCACCCTTATCTGCGGTTTCTTCATATACCAAAAATCGAACGACTCAAAATTTATTCTTTTCCTTCTCACTGTATTCCTCTTTTATGTACACATGATTACTCTAGTTGGATGCTTAATCAGATCTGGATTTTTAAAGCTAACTAGATCTTCACAAGCTCTTAAAAACTCTTCTGAGTACGTCATCCTCTTCAATGGAGGCACAGATGAGACGCGGCGCTGAAACGGATGAAGGGTTAAGAAAGGTGATATAGGGAAGATTTTAATTAAATGGCCTTTAGTGTATCTGCAGCCGTCCGATTAAATAGATTCAAAAAATTTGAATTGACACATTTCCCTCTATGTAATTTTATTAAGAGGCTGCTGAAAATGTAAAGTTTCTAACAATGCACATAAACGACGTCGTTTTGAGAATTACACGTGGCATGCTGTCCTCTATAATAGAACACTGAATGACGTTGTTTGGCAAAAAGAGTAAGATTATGTTGTGTATACACGTCTACTATGTGGGCTGGTAAATTACCAGCAGATGGAGTTGGTGATTCAAAAAGGTTCAGTTAAGAAGCTAAATAGTCGAGACAGATTTGGTAGGTAATTTCAATGAGTGAGTATAGTAAGTTAGCCGTTTGAGTAAGTAGTTATGTAAGTGAAGTTGATATGAATGTTATGATTGTTGGTAATGGTTTTTAAGTGACAAGTAATGTGAATAAGCATGGATACTAAACAGCTCGGGTAATCTGCAACTATTCGAGTTTGACATACATGTGAAACACTTACTTAGATGGTAATAACAACAGCAGAAGAAGAAATCAATGATACCGTTTTCTGTTATTCATCACATCAAGAAAGGGTGTCAGCCCAACAACCCACACTACAAGAAAAAGGTCTTTTGCTGACACTTTTTTTAATGACACATATAAAAAGTGTTAGCAAAAGTACACATATCCTTATACTTATAAGAAAACTATAAGCATAACTTAATTTTTATCCACACAATATGAAAAGTGTAAGCAAAAGTGTAACTTTTGATTACATATTATAATAAGTATGAGGATATATGAAGTTTTATCTACACATTTTATACAGTATTAGTAAAAGTATAGTGTTTTGCTTATACTTTAAAAAAAGTGTTGGCAAAAATATGTATATCCTTACACTTATATAAATTTTGCAATAAGTGTAGGGAGATGTACAATTTTATCTACACATTTTATAAATTATTAGTAAAAGTCTAGTGTTTTGCTTATACTTTTAAATTTCTTTTTAACAATAAATCATTTTAATATACAAATAATATGTAAATCCCAAGATTGAACATTACCGTCACACACCAACTTCATAATCGACGTTATATTTTAAAGTAATCTTGATATACGTTCGTCATTCAAAAACATGGGCGGAAGTCTATATGTATCATTGTATTGGGTATTAATATTGCTTAATGCATAATGAAGAGATATCAATTCAATTCCAATAACAATCTATATCATTTTATAAAGAGGATTATGAAGCTCTCGAAATAGATTACGAAACCGTGATGTTTTGGCTAAGTTATTGATAAGTATTCATCGTTAAATCTCATTACGTAGTTATGATATCACATATTATAATTATAATATTTATTTTATAATACAATAACAACTTCTAATAATAGTTAAGCTTATGTTTGATTTATTTGGTCATGTTTCATGAAAGTCGATTTAAAATGGACATGATGCTGCACTGTCTTAACTATCAACAATTGAATTTCATGATATTTAAATGTATCATAATAACCTATAAGTCTATAAGAAAAATGACATTATTGGGTTCGTGCCATGCGGCCTTTTTCATTTAATAAAAATTGGTAACTTCATAATCCGATCTCCGTCACTGATCTCCGCCGTCATCGCCGTCACTGATCTCCACCGTCATCGCCGTCACCGACCTCCGCCGTCACCAACCTCCGCCGTCACCGACCTCCGCCGTCATCGCCGTCACCGATCTCCGCCAATCGCCGTCACTCGCTAGGTATAATCGCCGTCACTCGCTAGGTATAATCGCCGTCACTCGCTACGTATAATCGCCGTCACTCGCTAGGTATAATTGTTGTGTTAATTGCTGCTTATAAGGTGTTTGATAATATGCTTGACTTAAATTGTTGTGTTAATTGTTGGTAGGCACGGGATTAGTCAATTGTTGGTTGATATTTGATTTGTGTTAGGAGGAGATTAGGAATACGAGCTGAATCATAGTTGATTTGCAGTCCATCATTCATAGTAAAATTTGATGTACTTATATATCATTTTTGTTAGTGAAATTGTTGCACTACATAGACCTCCTACTTCGAGTCTTAAAGCTTTGCTCAGTAGCTTTTGTAAAAACGGTATACAGAGCTTTTGTGTCTTTACTACATGTATTGTTGTTTAAGGTAATAGCTCTGTATTTGCTTAATTGTTGCTGAATTGATTCTATATTGATTGCTATGGTTATTGCTGTTTAGTCTTGCTTATTAGTTGCTCATGAATTGCTATGTACCATTCCTTTTGATAGAATAGGTTGAATGTTCAAATTCAGTTGTTTAAAATGTTGATTTCTGTCATAATGGAGTGTTTGGAATAGACTGATTTTAGGAGTTATAGTTGCTAATAGATCTTAGGCTGTTGCAGTTTCACTAAGCATCTTAGAGTGATGCTATTAACAAACTTACCATTTCGTCATATGTTCTGATGGATTGATATTTTTTGATGGTTGCTTAAGCTCTGATGGATAGATCTTGGATGTATCTTGCACCGAGAGCAAGTGCACAATATGTAGAAGGCGTAGAATCTTTTTTAGACTTTGCTTTTGAGAAAACAAGAAATCCTGGGAAGATTTTGTGTCTGCTACGAGGTATGCAAAGAATCCCACATCTGCTACGAGGTATCAAACTACAAGACAATATCAAACTACAACCTGACGAGTTTCAATTGCCAACACCAGAGGTAAGAATTGTCTCTGTATTTATTATTTATTTATTTGACTATTTGTGCTTAATAGACGTATTTTAAATTCGTAATTGTAGGAATTGTTATTGTATCATCTTAGTTATTTTTTTCGTTTATCGTTCTGTTTTAATTGTTTTTGTTTATAATTTTTAACAGGTGCAAAGCGCAAGTTCTTTTCTACCTGTAATGGCCCTCGCTCCCCAGGAGAATGAACGAGTTGTTGACATGGCGTAAGTGCTTATTTTTCCTTTAGATTGCAGATATCCGACATACCCATTTCTGCATCTTGGAATACTGATTTTTAGGTATAATATATGCTAATGAGATGAAGGAGCAGAGACTTAGTAAGCTAACGTCTAATTTACAACGATTGGGTGTTACAAACACCGTAGTATGTAGCTACGATGGGAGGGAGGTTAGTTTTTCTGACATCTTATATATCTGAATCTGAATTTGATTGTAGCTTAACGGGTTTTACAAACTTTCAGCTTCCCAAAGTTTTGGGACCCAACACAGCAGACAGGATATTGTTGGATGCTCCTTGCAGTGGTACTGGGGTTATATCGAAAGATGAATCAGTCAAAACGTCTAAAAATGTTGTTGATGTACAGAACTGTTCACGTCTTCAGAAGGTACCCAAACTGTTTGAAAAAAATAAATTGAATTTATTTCATTTATGTGACTTGGTGCTATATTTGTTTGGAATCTCTCATCGGAATTGAAAATTACTTGCAGGAACTATTACTGGCAGCAATTGACATGGTGGATGCAAACTCAAAGTCTGGCGGTTATGTGGTTTACTCGACTTGTTCCTTAATGGTTATTGAGGTATGTTGAGTGAGCGATTCTCTATTTTGTTATAATATAACGATGGTTTTGTTTTGTTGCTGATGTCACGGTGTTGCAGAATGAAGATGTTATAGACTACGCACTCAAGAGGATGTGAAACTTGTGCCATGCGGATTAGACTTTGGTCGCCCAGGGTACAAAACCTTTCAAAGTGTTACCAAAAATATAAATAATGTGTCTAAACTATACGATAATAATGATGATGTCCTGTATGTAGGTTTATTCGCTTTAGGGAACGGCGATTTCATCCGTCGTTGGAAAAGACAAGATGTTTCTAGCCTCATGTCCATAACATGGACGGTTTTTTGTTGCAAAGGTATATCATTGAAACTGTATGCAGATTCGAATAATGACTAGAACCATATAAATTTATTCTCCTTTTTTCATAATATGACAGCTGAAGAAAATGAGTAATTCGAAGACAGCAACAGACGCTTCTGAAGTAGTAGCAGAAGAAGAAGAGGTAGAAGAAGGTTCCGAGATTGAAGCTACCACCACAGAGAAGCAAGAAGTAGAAATCCCAGGATTTCTTGTTTTCTCAAAAGAAAAGTCTACATATTGTGCACTTGCTCTCAAAATCCCACATCTGCTACGAGTTATGCGTTTGGAAAAACATTTAAATATTTTTCATTTCTTTTCATACATTTAGTCGTCTTACTACTTGCAAATCTGTAAACAAATACACTTTGCTTCCAATGAACATTCGAAAAGGTTTTAACTTATTTATTTCGACTACAGGAAATGAAGGCAAAGTATTCAAGAGTTATAGAAGACAAACTGATTATCTCGTTTTACTAGTGCCACACTGCTACGACAACGACATTTGGTATTAAGTACATGTAATGCTCATGTCGGATAAAGAGTTCCGTATGGATTATGATTTGTATGGATTATGATTTGCGTGCGATGTTTATATTATGACTAGATTGAAAATTATTATTTGGTATTTCTGAAAGTTCTAATATGTGTTTGCAAAAGTTCTGTATGGAAGTTTTCTGGAAATTGTCAATTCTTGACACAAAAGTTGGTGTAGGAAAAAGATCTAACCTATGTAGACATATGATGTGTCAGGATAGGTGTGTCACCATAACCTTTACCGTCGGAGCTTCTGCCAACACTTATAATAAGTGAAGGAGAAGTTCATTTATCTTTTCCTGACACTTCTTCTACTTTTCCTGACACTTTTTGTCTGTCAGCAAAAGCACTATTTGAAACTTGTTTAAACTTTATAAAAATATATACCATAATAATATAATTATAATGTAATTCTACTCGTTTCTTTTCAACTATTTAAATAAGAATAAGTTCAGGGCCGTAGAGTGGATATGTGCGAGGTGGTCGACCGCTCCGGGCCCCCAAATTCTTAGGGCCCCCAAATTTGTATGTCTCCTTTATATAGTTTCTATATTTACTTAGTTTTGAGCCCAAAATTTTTTTGATATAAGAAAAGACCCAAAACAGATTTGGTAAAAGAATATGTCCAAGGAAAATTTGGTATAAAAAAAGCCCTAAAAAAATTGGTAAAAGATAAAGCCCAAAAGAAATTGAAGCATAAAACCGATCGGATTATTCTACTTCTAGGCATTAAATTCGGAGGTTGCCAACTGCATCATCGCCTCATCGGGCATGCCAAACGCCCAAACGATTTCACCAAGTCCCAAAATCATAGCAATTAGTAATAATTACTCATAATCATCTCAAACGACCAGCGAATTCTGATTTAATTCTTATTTTAGATTCTGAATCTATTCCCCTCATGCTCGATTCTGAAATTTGATTTCACTCTCCCTGACTCCCTCTGCTCGGCTCGATACCATTAACACGCCATAAACATTGCTCGATACCAATGCACCATTCAAGCCACCAAGCAATCAATTTCTGTAATTGATTATGAATTTCTGATTGACCAAGCAAATAACTCGGTTCTTGAGTATGTTTATTTTCTGTGATCTTTTTTTTTCCTGTTTATATGAGATATAATAAGGATTGTTTGTTGCCTGGGCAGATTATTTTGTTTTGTTGCTTGATTGTTTATGATTCTAGATTTGCAGATTCACCACAAAAGTAGAAGAGTTTTTCTGTTTTTGATTCAAGATTGAGTGAGAGTTGTTGTCTTGCTGAAAAACAGAGGTTGTTGGCTTGTGATATCGCTCGATTATACGCATATTCTTTCGCGATATTTGTTATGTTTTTGTGTCAAAACGTAATGGATAGACCCATATTACTTAATTTTGTGTAAAGTTTATGTTTTAGGTGTTTAAACATGTTTGGAGTGAAAAAGAATCATTTTGGGACTAAAAGATGCAGCTGATAGTAAAACGGATGTATCGGGAGCATACAGACTCGAAAAGACCTCCGGTCAGCGCCAAAACGATTGCAACGAAAAAATCTACAAACTGGGAGCATCCTGAAGTCAGAATGCGGCGCATAAGCCATATGATGCGGCGCATTAGGGTGTTTGGCAGTTATACATTTCGTTTTGATGGCTATTCAAGTGTGGAAGTGAAAGGTTTTTGGCTAGGAGTTCTTAAGGACGATTTTGGGCAATCATTTGGCATATCACACACCATCTTTTACAACAAAATTAGGGCAGGAGAATCAGCCCTAATTCACCGTTTTTATCATTACACAATCTTTGGAAACAAGAAGCATAGTAATTTCTAGTTTAATTAGGAAGAATCTTTAATCGTATTTTCATTTTCTCTTTGGATATTTTATCGAGACATTGCATCGATAGTCTAGTATGAATATCATCTTCTTTTATAATTTGTTTGTAATTTCGCGCATGAATGAGTAGTTAAATAATACTTGTTTGGATTGGAAACTAGATTAGATGATTGGAGTTTTTGGGATATTTGTTTGAGGTTGAATGTTTATGTTTGCTTAATCGAAGAACCATTCGTGTTTAAATTCTTAATAGTGTTAGATAACTTATATTCATGATTTGATTAAGAACTTTAGTATCTGAAAAGAGCTTTAGAACTTGATTGATGAATTGAACGAAATAATCAACCGGTCTATAGTTGATTTGAGGTTTAGGATATTCGAAAGGAATCTTAACGAGTGATCAAACATTTAGATTGAAACTTGAATGTTAGTTGTAATTAGGTTCATATCATTATCAAAGTCATTTTATATAAAACGTAAGTAAGGTGTTAGTCACAAACACATTTTGTAGGTATTCGAAAGGAACTTATAATAACTTATTAGACGTTTTACGAAAAGGTTAATCAGTCTATAATTAATCTAAAATTATTAGTATTCGAAAAGAACTTGTAATATAATGATTTGGTAAACTGAATTTGATTTTAGCTAAGAAACTATTCGAAAGAAAGTTTTATAAGATTAAGTTGAGTATATAAACTTGTTGCTTAATGACTTAGATGTTTAAGGTTTCTACCGTATTCGAAAGGAACGGTGTTTCGTTTTAGATGTCTAAAGTTAGCTCGGTATTCGAAATTAATCGTGTTATAACATTAGAAGTTAATTCAACCAAACAACCCAAAGTGACAATCGGATAATTAGAAACCAATCCAAACGAGTGTTTTTCCCATATCTTGATTTATCACAAAACGATACTTGTCACTTTTAGTTAATTTAGAAAACCCAAATTGTTACGTGTTACTTGTTATTTTAAACTATTATCTCAATTATAAATAGTCTCCGTGTTCGAACCCGGAATTTGCCCATACTTTACTACGATCGACAAGGGTACACTGCCCGGTGTCGTAGTCTAGTTAAAAGCTAATTTTCGGAAAACTAGATTTCGCACATCAGCTTGTTTCCTGTTGTCTGTCACGAATCGGCTTCTTCATAGCAGGTCTCAGTTATGACTTTTTCCCCTCCCACCTCTCAATTCTGTTTAGTAATAATTAATAAAATGATGCCTAGAAAATATATGTCTGGACATGAAAAAAGGAAAAATAAAAACAGAAAATTGAACAATCTATAGAAAAACAAAAAGGATCTATGAATAAGTTTATATAAAAAACTAGGCTCTTCTAGTTCTAGTGTTTTAAATGAACAAGAAAATGCAGCAAATGAATCCGTCAATATTACACATGAAAATGTCACTATTGATGATGAAATTAACAATAATGTAGATGAAAGTGTCACACATGAAGATGTTAATATTGAAAATGAGAATAACAATCATGAAGATGATAATGTCACACACGTCTGTTAATTTATTAATAGATTGAGGCTTGATGGCAATCGTTATTGTTTGTTCTTATTGTTCTTTTATATACAATATTCGATTATCATAAACTTGTGAATATCAAAGTGTTTATCCGCTGCAACTTCTTTGATAAATCTTGATCTAAGTAATCATATCGATCCTACAAGTGGTATCAGAGCACATGAGGTGCTCTAGATCAAAGATCCACAAGTTTAGAAGAAAAAGAAGATGAAGAAGAAAGAAGGAGATCTACAAGTTTGGAAACTAGGGTTTATGTTCGTCATAATCTGGACAGCCGTAGTAAAAAGGGCATAACTTGTTCGTTAGCCGTCGGATTTGGACGACATTTTGACTGTAGATTCTTCAGATATAAACGCACATTCTGACCGAAGGGATGTTAGATCTGAACTTTTATCCGGGAGATATTAATGTTCTAAATCTGCTGCTGTAAGGTTAAATTTATTGTGTTTATCTATACTGAAACGATCTTTGTTTATTCGTTACACACTGGATCTTCGTGATTTTTGGATATGTGCTTCAAGGAATATGGATCCATGTTGTGTTAAAATTTTATCGTTATCAGAGGTATTCTCTAGGAATGTAAAATTTCAAAGTTTACGATGATGAAGTTAGTACAACTCTTATGTTGGTGAAGAAGCCGAGAATATTGGTTTAAGGGGAAGAATATGTTCCAAAAGTGGATATGAGAATTGGAACATTTGAATGTGATCTTATACATGCACCACTTGAAGGAGAAGTTTTCGCTTGTGCATAGTGATTTAACCTCTTATAAGAAGAACAACTCCTTATTCAAAGAAGAAGGTATACAACTTTAACTTTATTACAACTTCTAGTTTGAGTTTCTACTGTTCGAATTTATTATTAG
Source organism: Senecio squalidus (assembly GCA_910822075.1). Classification (NCBI taxonomy): domain Eukaryota; kingdom Viridiplantae; phylum Streptophyta; class Magnoliopsida; order Asterales; family Asteraceae; genus Senecio; species Senecio squalidus. The sequence continues at coordinate 13,274,753 of CAJVGC010000001.1, forward strand.
TATTGTGCGTCATGGAGGGTAATTTGATACATTGGAAAACTTAGATTGGGAGTTTAATATGGTTCATAGTTCGTAAAGAGATGTTCCCCTAATGGATGATAACAAAAAGGGGAAGATATAAACTGTGGTGTCAAGGAACAAGATTTGAAGGCTTCAAAGTATCGAAAGTCTACTTAAAAAAAAAAGTGGCATGTTTTTGATAGAAATGTCAACGGTAGAAGAAGTATCAACTTGTTCACAAGAGATCTCAGTTGAAGGGGAAGTTTTTAAAAGAGATCTCAGTTGAAGGGGAAGTTTTTAAAGTTCTCAGTTTAGTGTTTGTTTTGTCATCATCAAATAGGGGATTGTTGGGATAATATTTTGATTTGATGAGACAAAATATAAATTGAGCATATACATCAAGGAAACATGGAGAAGACAAAGTTGAAATAGTAGTTATGATAGCATTCTCATCAACAATTTACATTGAAGAAACTTATTGCTTTGCATGTAGAAAGCATAAGTTTAGGGGAAGATTGTTAGGATTAAATTGTTGAGATTGTTATTCTAGAGTTGCGTTGCATACAACAGTTAGTATTGCACAGTTCAAAAGAACACGGTTAATACTGCTCAGTTAATACTGCTCAGTTAATACTGCCAAGTTAATACTGCTCAGTTAATACTGCTCAGTTACTACTGCTCTGTTACTACTGCTCTGTTACTACTCCTCTGTTACTACTCCTCAGTTACCACTGCTGCAACTCTGTTATAGAAGACTTGATTTTCAAGATAAAGATCTAAAAGAATTAGTCTCCTAATATAACTAGGTTTCCTTATGTAACTAGGTTTCCTTATGTAAGTAATATGAGACTCTATATATAAAGAGATCTCTAGACATTGTAAATGTGTGGTTTTTGATATCGCATATTTATATATATATTTCTATGCGATATTGTGTCGATTATCATAGTAAACATGATGGATAGGATAGGTTTTTACATTTAATCGTGTGGAAAAGTGTTTTTATCTATTATACAGGTTTATATGATCGGGAAGCGGAAAGGAGTGAAGAAATGAGCTTAAATGACAAGTTAAAGACGAGAAGTGAAGAGGTGCTGCGCACCAGGGGTATGGGTGCTGCGCACCAAGAGTTTTAACTGGTTTTGGACACGGAGAAATGCCCGGTGCTGCGCACCAGGTGATAGGGTGCGGCGCACCTAAAGGATAATTACAAGAAATTCGTATTTGAGTCGAAGACGATTTCCACCTTGATTTTGCCTATAAATACAACACCAAATCGTCCAGAAAATCATTCAGTATTATTCTCACGTCTCTGGAGCTGTTATTACGTTTTAGAAGCAAGGTTCAAGGCACGGTAGATCATATTTTCGGCAATCGGCGATCACGACACGTTCGGCGATTTTCCTTGTTTGTTCTTTTCCAGTTTTGAATTATTTTCTAGCATGTTTTCTAACGACTTAATTGCTTTTTCAGACCACGTTATGAGTAGCTAAACTCTCTCTATGCTTGTTTGAACAACGGATCTTATTTGATGTTTATTTAACGTTTTCGGTTGTTTTATGTTTTTGTGTTTAACCGTCGATCCTTATTTGCTTAGATTTTAATATGTTATTATAGTTGTTTATATATAATTTGTTTAATCAACATTCTAGGTATTCGGAAGGAATCTAGATAGGTTAGATAAGTTTTATGAAATAATCGGTCGGTCTATAATCGATTTAAAATTATTAAGATTCGGAAGGACTTAGTAATAACAACTTAGGTAATTACATTTAAGTGAGTAGGTCTAAGTATTAAGATTCGGAAGGACTTGATAATTAGAGGAGTTATTCGGAAGGAAACTCTATAAGGTTAAATCACTAAAAACAGGCTTGATACTTATTGCTTGATTATTAATATTTATTAACTGTATTCGGAAGGAACGGTGTAAGTAGAAATAATGAAAGTTAGTAAAAGATTCGGAAAGACTTTTATTATATATTAGAAGTTGAAACAACAATCGATCTCGTAAAATTAACGGAAAATAGGTGAAGTGTCAAACAAGTGTATTCTCTTTATTATTTGATTTAATCAATTACTTTTCGCTCGATTTTAATTAATCACTTTTTACTCAATTACTTGCAATTTTAGTTACGATAAAAACCCCCAAATACTCTTAGTATTAATTATTCGAATATAAAAAACAAATTAGTCCCTGCGAACGAACCTATACTTACTATTAAACTATATTACATACGAATAGGTCCACTGCCTATAAGTGTGTAATTGCGTGAAATAGTCGGTTAAATTTAAGACTCGATTTCACACATCAAGTTTTTGGCGCCGCTGCCGGGGACTGATTTTTCGTTTTTGTTTCGAATTTGTAATACGATCCTTTTGAGTATTTATTTACTTAGAAGTTACTTTTTATTGTTATAACACCGGTACGTTTTACGCTTTTCTTGTTTTTTGTCTTTTCAGGTATTTCAGGTAGTTGATGAACACAAGGGCTTCGGGATTACCACTCGCGAGTCCAAAATCAAATCCAGGAGTATCAAAGAGACGAGGCAGGAGAAGAGGCAATTTATCACTTCAGACACCACCCAATTTTGATCAAGTTTCACCCGTCAAGTTTGAAGACATTGCGTCATCAGAAAGCGGAGGAAGCGATTCAGAACCAGAGGTTGAAGAAGTGTTTTGTGAAGACAAACCGGAACCACAACCAGCTATGGACCCTTTGGATACACCAATGAACCGACGGGCCGCAGCTGTAGCGGTGCCACCCACCCGAGGGTCGGCAATCACCACCCCGGAATTGGGTGATGACTTTGTTGTCAAGGGTCACCATCTCAAGATGATCCAAGACAACACGTTCGATGGGCGTTACAATTCAGATCCGCATAAACACATAGCAAAATTCAACGAGCTGTGTGAGATGTTCAAATATGGCCAAGGCAAGGGCGATCCTGTCAAACTGAGGTTATTCCCTTCGTCTCTCACCGGAGATGCGAAGGTTTGGTTCGAGGAGCTTAACGAAAATTCAATAACCACATGGACGCAAATGCGCAAGGCTTTCATCAAAAGATTTTTCCCACCCGCCTTGGGTAGGAAATTACTCAGAGATATCAGAGGATTCCGACAGGAAGATGGAGAGACTTCCACTGAAGCATGGGCTAGACTTAAGGAGTTGTTGCGAAGTTGTTATGGTCACGGACTGGGCAAGGACCATATCATTGAAATTTTCTTCTACGGGTTAACCAAGGAGTCTCAAAACGAATTGGATCTAGCTGGAGGAGGAGATTTCATGTACAAAACCACCAACGAAGCATACAACCTAATGGAAGACAAGCTGGTCATTAGCCTATCAAGGGAGTATCGGGATGATGGTCGAGGCCGAAGAAATAGGGGACAAGTTGCTCAAGCTGAGAGTAGCCATGAAATATCCTCGGTAATTCAAGAGGTCAAGACACTAGCGGATAGAATTGATAAGCGCATGGGACGAATGGAGAAGGACATGCACTTGGTGAAGAATGGATGTGAAGGATGCGGAGGACCTCACTATGCTAGTGAGTGTAATCAAGTGGAGGATGCAAGCTACGCACAGTATGGTTATCCTAATCGGGGGTCAAATTGGCAAAACCGCGGAGGTAACTACAACCGCGGTGACAATCGAGACAACGAATGGCAAAGAAATAACACTCGCTCCCCACCACGACAAAGATACGATGAAGATGAAGATCCAAGCATGAAAGATCTTTTGAAATCGTTCATCAACACCCAGAAATCAACCAATGACGATGTCCGTAAACAATTTAAAATTATGACTGAACAAATCGAGCAAGGACAGAGAAATCAGCAGGCAGCACATCAAGATTTAGAGAGAAGGTTCGATAGGATGAACGAACGGAACTCAAATCGACCACCGGGCCAAATACCAAGCAATACTCAACCGAATCCACGCCCACAGAACCAAGGAAACACTTCCAATAATCAAGCACCGAAATATCAACATCCCGGAACACGAGACGGAATGCCACCCTGTCCAAAACACAGAGATGAACATGTAAATGCAATCAATACACGCTCGGGAAATACTTATGGAGGAGATCAAGCCGAAAATGGAGCAAAACAGAACACCGGTGCGCAGCACCCACCCAGTGGTGCGCAGCACCCAGGTTCTGGTAATGGGGGTGCGCAGCACCAACCCAGTGGTGCGCAGCACCGGGCTGCTGGTCACACCGGTGCGCAGCACCACCCACCTGGTGCGCAGCACCTATCTGCTGAACCCGTTATTGACGATTTCGAGATCGATGACGATGAGGACGAGGCACCACCAGTTCAGACCAAGACCACGACACCTGAACCAGTAGAGGAAGTTCCAATCAAAGCCTACAAGCCTCATGTTCCATATCCTCAACGATTACGAAAAGCAAGAATGAGGGAGCATTACGGTAAATTTTGTGACATGATCAAATCTGTTAATATTAACGTTCCTCTTGTAGATTTGATTGCAGGTATGCCAAATTACGCTAAATTCATCAAGGAATTGGTCACAAACAAAGGAAAGCCATCGGAGGAGCAAGCCGCATTCCTTAACACAGAATGTTCAGCCTTGGTGAAGAACACGATACCACCCAAGTTGGATGATCCAGGGAGCTTTCTGATTCAGTGCAACTTCAGTAATACCTACAGTTGCAGCGCTTTAGCAGACTTAGGAGCTAGCATAAACCTGATGCCGTATTCACTATATGCTAAACTCGCCATTGGAGTGTTAAAACCAACCAGGATGAGTATTCGACTAGCAGACAAATCATTTCAGTACCCGTTAGGAATTGCTGAGAACATGCTAGTGAACGTAGGAAAATTCACCTTTCCGGTTGACTTCGTGATTTTAGAGATGGATGAGGATGTCTCTGTTCCATTAATCCTTGGCCGACCATTCCTAAACACCGCTGACGCAATTATTCGGGTGAAAAATGGGCAAATTTCATTAGGGGTTGGGAATGAAAGAATTGTTTTTAATTTAGATAGGGCTATGACTCATTCCTATTCTACTGATGAAACCTGTTTTCGGATTGATGTGTTTGATGAATTAGATTGGCAGGAAATTCTCGAGGTAGAAACTAGCTTGGAGGAGGAGTTGAAAGACGAGAAGATCGATGAAGTGGAAGTGGAAGTCAAGGAAGAACTGAAGTTGGACCAAAGCATGAGGATCAAATCTTCAATCGAGTCACCACCAACCGACTTGGAGCTAAAACAATTACCGGTACATTTAGAATATGCTTTTCTTGAAGGTACTAATTTATTACCGGTTGTTATATCGTCATCACTTTCGGGTGACGAAAAAGCTCGATTATTGACAGTCCTTAGGGGTCATAAAAAGGCCTTTGCTTGGCGCATATCTGACATACCCGAAATTAGCCCCGATTTTTGCAAACATAAAATAAACTTTAATGATAATGTAAAACCCGTTGTTCAAAGACAACGGCGGCTAAATCCGAATATGACAGATGTCGTTAAAAAGGAAGTTGTGAAGTTGTTGGATGCAGGTATTATCTACCCTATTTCAGATAGCCCATGGGTTAGCCCCATTCACTGTGTGCCGAAAAAGGGAGGTATGACCGTGGTGATGAACGAGAAGAACGAGCTCGTGCCAACAAGGACAGTTACCGGATGGAGAGTTTGCATCGACTACCGCAAACTGAACGAGGCCACCAGGAAGGACCATTTTCCACTACCGTTCATGGACCAGATGATCGAGAGACTAGCAGGAAATGAGTTCTACTGCTTCTTGGATGGATTCTCAGGATACTTTCAGATCCCCATCGATCCCGAAGATCAAGAAAAGACCACATTCACATGCTCGTTCGGAACCTACGCATATCGGAGGATGCCATTTGGCCTATGCAACACACCCGCCACTTTTCAACGGTGTATGCTAGCCATTTTTCAGGATATGGTGGAGAAGACAATGGAAGTGTTCATGGACGATTTTTCAGTTTTCGGAGATTCTTTCGACAATTGTTTGAAGAATTTAGATCAGATGTTGGGAAGATGCGAGGAAGCACACTTGGTCCTCAACTGGGAAAAATGCCACTTCATGGTTCGAGAGGGAATCGTATTGGGACACAAAATCTCAAAAGCTGGGATAGAGGTAGACAAAGCGAAGATCGAGGTCATTGCCAAACTACCACCACCGACGAACGAGAAAGCAATTCGGAGTTTTTTGGGACATGCCGGATTCTACCGAAGATTTATCAAGGATTTCTCCAAGATTACTCGTCCTATGACGAAACTCTTAGAGAAGGAGGTAGCTTTCAACTTTTCGGAGGACTGTTTACGAGCTTTCGAGATACTCAAGGACCGGATCACCAATACACCTATTTTGGTAGCACCGGACTGGTCTCAACCTTTCGAGCTAATGTGTGACGCCAGTAACTTCGCAGTAGGAGCTGTTTTGGGGCAACGGATCGATAAACATTTTCGACCTATCTACTTCGCCAGTAAAACACTGAACGAAGCCCAACAGAATTATACCACTACGGAAAAGGAACTTTTGGCCGTTGTATTTGCCTTTGATAAATTCCGCTCATATTTAGTGATGAGCAAGACAATTGTTTTCACGGATCACTCTGCTTTAAAATTCTTATTTTCTAAATTAGATGCTAAACCTAGATTAATTCGTTGGATTTTATTGTTGCAGGAATTTGACATCGAAATCAAGGACAAGAAAGGGGCTGAAAATGTCGCTGCGGACCATTTGAGCCGATTGGAGAACCCAAGTTTGGGGGAGTTGAAGGAAGAGGACATAGATGACGCTTTTCCGGGGGAAATGCTGGCCTATATCAGTAACACGGACAGCTACATCCCATGGTTCGCGGACATTGCGAACTATATAGTCGGAAAAGTCATCAACAAAGACCTAACCTATCAACAGAGGAAGAAACTTATTTCGGATTCAAAGTACTACTACTGGGACTCGCCATACTTGTTCCGTAGATGTGCTGATGGAATGGTGCGCAGATGTGTACACGGAGAAGAAACTCGCAAAATTTTGAACGAATGCCATCATGGACCCACCAGAGGACATTACGGACCAACGGTAACTGGGAAAAAGGTCTATGATGCAGGATTCTATTGGCCAACAATTTTCAAGGAGGCCTATACTCTCGTAAACACTTGTGACGCATGCCAACGCCAAGGGAATATCACGAAGCGGGACGAAATGCCACAACAAGGGATCCAAGTTTGTGAAGTTTTCGATATCTGGGGAATCGACTTTATGGGCCCTTTCAAACCCTCAAATAGAAATATTTACATTCTAGTTGCTGTAGATTATGTTTCTAAATGGGTTGAAGCTAAAGCATTACCGACTAACAACGCTAACGTGGTTGTTGATTTTCTTAAAAGTTTATTTTGCAGGTTTGGAGTGCCAAAGGCATTAATCAGTGATCGAGGAAGCCACTTCGCCAACGCTCAGCTTGCAAAAGCTTTGAAAAGATATGGAGTAAATCACCGGTTTGCAACTTCGTATCATCCTCAAACTAGCGGGCAAGTGGAAAATACAAACCGCGCAATCAAAGAATTTTGGAAAAGACGGTCAACAATAATCCCAATATATGGTCAAGGAAGCTGGAGGACGCATTGTGGGCATTCAGGACGGCGTATAAAACACCAACTGGAACCACCCCGTATCGACTACTCTACGGGAAAACATGTCATCTTCCGGTGGAAATCGAGCATAAGGCGTACTGGGCATTGAAGCTCTGCGACATTTACATTGATTTAGCAAAAGATTTGCGGTTCTTACAACTTCACGAGATGGATGAATTACGGTTACAGGCTTACGAAAGTTCCTGCCTTTACAAGGAGAGAACTAAGGAATTCCACGACCGTAAAATTCGTCGTAAAGAATTCAAGGAGGGCGATAAAGTACTCTTATTTCAATCAAAGTACAAATTCAAGGCTCCTAAATTATGCTCGAAGTGGACATGACCGTACACCGTCAAACAGGCTTATGCCTCCGGCTATGTAGAGTTGTGGAGAGAAGGCGGACAACCATTTATCGTTTCTGGGCAACGAGTCAAATTATACCACGAAGAAGATAATGAAAACGGAATGATGATTGAGGATGGATTCTATTCCATCAACACCTAATAAAGAGGCATATCGAGTCAAGCTAACGACTCGGTCGAAAAATTAGCGCTTCTCGGGAGGCAACCCGAGTTTGTTTCTTTTCTCTTCTTAGTTTTTATTTTGATTTTTAGAACTTTTTAACGTCTTTGTTTTGCAGATTTATTTAGTTAGGTACCAAGAAAACACCAGAAAATACAAAAAAAATCGAAAAACGAAAAAATTCCAAAAAAAAGGTTCGGTGCGCAGCACCCCCCTCTTGGTGCTGCGCACCGAGGGTCTGTCCAGGTTTTTATTCTTGTTGTTATTTCACAGCACACACATACACATAACATAAGCATCAGCAGCGGCGAGAACCCAACACACACACACATTAAATCTGCTCGTTTTTTCTTGTTTAACTCACTGAATATGTCGAGACGAGTATGTTTTTTCTCCCTAAACTCTTTATTACTTTCGATTTTCGTTTTATTTAGGTTAAATTGATTTGGGGAAATTTCTAGGGTTTTCTTAATTCGTCCTAAAAACATGAAATTGATTGCATAATAGGGTTAGGATTGTTGAATTAACGAGGTTTGAGGTGTTATTGTTGGATGACGGCCAGTTTTAGCCGGATTTTTGGCCGGAAAAAGCCGCCTTGGTGCGCGGCACCGGCCTATTTTCCGGCTGCTGGTCGTCTCTTTCGTGTGTTTAACATGTTTGTTGCTGTTTTTGTTGATATTGTGTGTGCAGGGAAAGCGGACAGCCGTGGCAAGAGAAGAGGGTGAAGGAAGTCGTGCTCGAGCACAACCACGAGCTACACTCAATGGGGCGATTATGGCGCCCGAGAGCCACCCGTGGTTACATTGGCCGGGTTTCTCAGCAGATAGAAGGCTCAAGTTCAATAACAAGCTTGCCTCACTACGGGGACGACCAGTTGCGGCTCCCCGTACTATGGACTGGAATTTCCTGTCCGGTATTCATTTAGATGTGCGCGGGTTCATGACTACCCGCAGCGAGAGTGCCCAGCGTAGTATCCCAGTCTGGGGCAGAGCCTGGAAGACAGATGAGCCGTCCTTCAGGGAGTGGATGCTCGAGTTTTATTGCACCCTGGAGGTCAAAAGGGAGTTTACTGACCAGACTTTCTTGACCGATCCGCTGATATCTTTCCGCTTAGGCGGCCAAGACCACCAGGTATCTGTTGTTGAATTTGGTAGACTAACGGGTTTGTTTACCAATGCTGAGGCAGGTCATGAGGATGTGATGAGGGCATATCTCTCGGATGCTGAGAGAGATTCTGTAGGGTTTGGGGCCAATGAGGCCTGGTATGAGTTGTCAGGACGAATGGAGCATCACTCCAACTCTAGCCGGGCCAAGGATATTCGGGATCCCATGCTGCGACTTCTACACAAGATGATCTCGTATTCATTCCTCCATCGTGACACCCACCACGATAAATGTTACATGGAGGACTTGAGGTTGCTGCGGATTTTCTGTTTTAGTGATCCATCTCGGTATGCTAACGTCCCGTGGACGTTAGCTAGGTACATGGCGGACAAAGGGGAAGGGAAAACCGACCAGAGCAAGTTACTTTGCGGGCACTTCATCACCCGCATTGCCCGGTCCTTAGGGTTGGCCACTCATGCCAACATCCAGATGTGCTCACCACCGGTTCCCTGCAAGGTTTATGGGAAAGCTGATTTGATCCGAGTCGTGATTCTTGACCCATCCGGAGAGCGTTTGGTACCATTCGGTCGAGTTGAGGATGTTCTGGCCCCAGCTCCGGCACCGAGGCGACGAGCTTTACCACAGTTGGACTTTCAGGATCAGGTGCTAGCTGGTTTACACAGACTTCAGTTCAATGATGAGCAGTCGGATCGGCGATGGGATCACTACCAGCAGCGAGCGCAGTACTTTCAGGACAGATACCAGTCATCCTGGGAGTATATCTACCAGCAGCAGCATCCCGCCCCATATCCTCAGTTTGATGCACCACCCTACTATTATCCGGAGCCATATCCCGGGTACCACCCTGCACCCCAGCAGGAGGATCAGCCGGGCATTGACGACGAGTGATTTGTCGTATTTTTATGTATTGTGATGTTGTTTTATGAACTTATTGTTTGCTATATACTATTTCTTATTAGAAGAAATAGTAAGACTATTTTATATTCGTCGTAATTTGTATGCTTATTATTTTTCTTTTTATTTCTTTTCTAACATGTGTGGTTGATATTTTTTTAGTTTTTTCTAAGACTGGCAGTAAGTTCAGCACCCGCTCATAAGCCTGACATTCAGTTCAGCAAACCGCATTCCACCGCCATATTTTCACATTACACCAACGGGTTCTATACTTTCTACCTTTCTTTTATTTTTGTATTTTTATTTTTATTTTTTTAGAATAGTTTTTTGTAAACTTTCCCTTAGTTTTGAGTCGTACACACATTAGGGACAATGTGTTACTTAGGTTTGGGGGGGTCATCGGGAAATTTTACCTTTTATTCTTCGACCCTTAGCTTAGTTTCCATCGTGTTGAAATGTGTTGTTGTTGTACATTTTTGAGTCAGAAAAAACCAGAAAATCCAAAAAAAATTGAAAAATTGAAAAAACCAAAAAAATATAACGTGTCTAGTCGGTAAATACCTTAAACTGTAAGCATAACCAGACGCATTTTTACCCCACTCAGAAAAATAGTGAGATTTTTGAGCCTTTGAAAGCATTCATTTTTAATGCTACTTTTTCGTTTCTTTGAGTGTGCCGATGGTTGATGACTTTAGAACTTGACATTGTTATACATTTCGAGACCACATATGAGCAATTACATTAGGGAAACTTAGTGTGATTTTGGTACAATGATAGGGGCAATTAGGATTAACCCATTTGATTAGCCTTTTCGTTTCTTTTTATATTTTTATATATTTTCCGTCTAACCCTTGTAACACTTATTTTTAGTGTTAGAAACTCTAGTAAACCAATTTGCGCCTAAACCGTTTCGTTTCTAAACACTACTATATTATTTTGTACACTCGCCTTAATTTCGTTTCTTTTTAGATTAGTTCCGAACTAAGTTATATGATTGCTATTATATATGAAGTAAAGTTGAAGTTTATTAAGGCATAAAAGAAAAGTCTATTATTATTGCCTTGTATTATTGTATTTGAAGAAATAGTTGATTATTAGCCTTTTGAGCATGTGTACTTACCACGAGAAAAAAAATTATTTTGTAAGGCATGTACTATGCTAAAGAAAAAAAAAGAAGAGAAAAAAAAGTGAAAAAAAAAAAAAAAAAAAAAAAAAAAAAAATAAAAAAAAATGAAAAAAAAAATATATATATATTTAGTTGTGGATTTTAAGCGAAGTACTGTATTATGAGTCGTGTATTATTTACGATACATGTATATTTGGAGGAAAAGAAAAAGTATAAGTTGGAGAAATTAAGCAATCCCGTACGTTAAAGATTTTATTTAGTTCGGACTTAATCTAAGTTTGTATTATTTTATTTAACCCGTTTACACTCCATATTATATTTTCACATGCCTATACCTGTATATTACAACCCGAATAAAAGCCCCCGTTTAGTTGTACCTAGACTCTAGTGGTGGAGAAGTGATACATTATCAAGCCTATGATAGAATATTCACCATGACTGAGCAATTGAGCGATTCTACAGAATACGTTACACACCCTTTAGCTTAGTTTGAGAGATTGTGTGATTTTACTTCCAATAAAAATCGTGAGGTGTTTGGTTATGTTTATTTTTGGCTTTGATAATTAATTTGAAAACAGTTTTTGCTTGAGGGCAAGCAAAAAGGCAAGTTTGGGGGGATTTGATATCACATATTTATATATATATTTCTATGCGATATTGTGTCGATTATCATAGTAAACATGATGGATAGGATAGGTTTTTACATTTAATCGTGTGGAAAAGTGTTTTTATCTATTATACAGGTTTATATGATCGGGAAGCGGAAAGGAGTGAAGAAATGAGCTTAAATGACAAGTTAAAGACAAGAAGTGAAGAGGTGCTGCGCACCAGGGGTATGGGTGCTGCGCACCAAGAGTTTTAACTGGTTTTGGACACGGAGAAATGCCCGGTGCTGCGCACCAGGTGATAGGGTGCGGCGCACCTAAAGGATAATTACAAGAAATTCGTATTTGAGTCGAAGACGATTTCCACCTTGATTTTGCCTATAAATACAACACCAAATCGTCCAGAAAATCATTCAGTTTTATTCTCACGTCTCTGGAGCTGTTATTACGTTTTAGAAGCAAGGTTCAAGGCACGGAAGATCATATTTTCGGCAATCGGCGATCACGACACGTTCGGCGATTTTCCTTGTTTGTTCTTTTCCAGTTTTGAATTATTTTCCAGCATGTTTTCTAACGACTTAATTGCTTTTTCAGACCACGTTATGAGTAGCTAAACTCTCTCTATGCTTGTTTGAACAACGGATCTTATTTGATGTTTATTTAACGTTTTCGGTTGTTTTATGTTTTTGTGTTTAACCGTCGATCCTTATTTGCTTAGATTTTAATATGTTATTATAGTTGTTTATATATAATTTGTTTAATCAACATTCTAGGTATTCGGAAGGAATCTAGATAGGTTAGATAAGTTTTATGAAATAATCGGTCGGTCTATAATCGATTTAAAATTATTAAGATTCGGAAGGACTTAGTAATAACAACTTAGGTAATTAAATTTAAGTGAGTAGGTCTAAGTATTAAGATTCGGAAGGACTTGATAATTAGAGGAGTTATTCGGAAGGAAACTCTATAAGGTTAAATCACTAAAAACAGGCTTGATATTTATTGCTTGATTATTAATATTTATTAACTGTATTCGGAAGAAACGGTGTAAGTAGAAATAATTAAAGTTAGTAAAAGATTCGGAAGGACTTTTATTATATATTAGAAGTTGAAACAACAATCGATCTCGTAAAATTAACGGAAAATAGGTGAAGTGTCAAACAAGTGTATTCTCTTTATTATTTGATTTAATCAATTACTTTTCGCTCGATTTTAATTAATCATTTTTTACTCAATTACTTGCAAATTTAGTTACGATAAAAACCCCCAAATACTCTTAGTATTATTTATTCGAATATAAAAAACAAATTAGTCCCTGCGAACGAACCTATACTTACTATTAAACTATATTACATACGAATAGGTCCACTGCCTATAAGTGTGTAATTGCGTGAAATAGTCGGTTAAATTTAAGACTCGATTTTACACATCAGTTTTTCATCATGTTTATTCTTTAGGAAAACACCAAACGATCTCACCACTTGAGATCGTTCCCCTTTGTTCAGCCTCAAGGTCAAATTGATCCTTGTAAAGAGAAGAAACACGTCTATTCTGATCAAATAGATTGAGGTTGTGTTAGATGTTTCCTAGAAAAGCTAGGTTTAGCCTCAAGGTCTTTTATAGATCCTTGTATGTAAAGAAACACGTATGTTAATTTATTAATAGATTGAGGCTTGATGGTAATCGTTATTGTTTGTTCTTATTGTTCTTTTATATACAATATTCGATTATCATAAACTTGTGAATATCAAAATGTTTATCCGCTGCAACTTCTTTGATAAATCTTGATCTAAGTAATCATATCGATCCTACAGGAACTACTTAATACAATCCTTGAGGCTACTAGCTATGATCAAGTACAATTACAATCGAGTAAAACTAATACTATAATCTATAGCCCATACTCTATGAAGATGTTTAATCTCTAATCAAACAGTCCAATCAAGTGAATACCAACTCCCAGTAAAGTGTTCTGATTAAGCACGTGAAATGTACTTTAGTTGTTGGTGATCTTCAGTAGTTGAGGATCTTCATCAGCTGTTGTCGCCGGTGATTATCCACCTCTACTGATCAGTTGGGGACGATGGGTTTCTACTGATCAGTATGTAGCTACTGATCAGTTCTTCAAAAGACTAGGTACTGATCAGTTCTTAAATACTAGAAGCTGATCAATACTTGGGACTAAGGTATGTGTTTTACTGCTGATCAGTAGACAAAGTCTTTTCTACTGATCAGTAGCAAAACACACTTAGTGAAATTTGTCCCAACAGGTTATTTAGTATGTCTTAATATTTATGGATTTTTGTTATCAATTTTCATAAATAAAATGTCGTTGAAGCTAGTTGTGAATTCTAGTTTTTCAAGTGTGTGTAATCTTAGTGAGTGTGTGACATTCGCGAATTTCTAGGTATACTTCTATCGACCCGTATTCGTTTTATTTATTTATGTTTATGTTTTGACCCTATTGTATTCCTTTTATGTTTTATCGTATTCGTATTTTATGAGTATTGTATTCGTATTTCTCGTATTTATTGAGTATCGTATTTGTATTTATGTGATTCGAATCTTTATGTCGGGAACGTGTAGTCTTAAGTGCCTTTAGTATAAGTCTAGTATGCTCTTATGATAAGTTTAGGGGAATTATGCCTTAATTATACGATTAAGATTAACGTTTAAAAAGTATTTCATTTTTAGTCCTTTCGGAAATTTTATTACAAAACTAGTCCTATGGGAGAAATTCTATTACAATTTTAGTCCTTTCCAGATTTTTATTACAAAAGTGGTCCTAAATGGATCTACCAACTTTTTGTCTTATCTAGACCAGAAATTTTGTCTTTATCTATCATTTTCACCTACTCACTCTCTCTCTAAAAACACACACAACACACACACATAAACCCTCCTCCTTCTCTCTAAATTTTTCGGCAATCCGACCGTTGAAATCCAAATCCGAGACCAGATTATTGTTCACCATTATCATCTTCATCTATCCTCCAATTTTCGTTACGATCGGGTAAGTATTCCTCAGTTTTAGTTTTAAACTTTGTTATTTCGATTCAAACCCGAAAATACCACTTTTCACCGTCAAAACTCGAATTTTATTTAAGATTATTGTTCCTAATCATATTCTGGACATAGGGTTCCAATATGGGATCATTTAGATGCCTAAAACACTCAGAAATCGAATCCCGAATGCTATTTTTCGTAAAAACCCAGTTACGTCACGTAACTGTGTTACGTGCACGTAACTGATCAAGTAACTGACCCAAATCACGTAACTGAGGCCCAAATCACGTAACTGAAGCCCAAATCACGTAACTGAGGCCCAGATCATGTAACTATGGTGTTTTTTACGTAATTAGTCCCTGAATTCCAGAATTGTTCACGAAATTAGTCCTAAACACGTATTTGCCTTGTTACGCACGTAAGTAAGGTCTTGATCACGTAATTATCCTTCTTGATCACGTAATTATCCTTCTTGGTCACGTAATTGGCTTATGATTCACGTAACTCTTGCTTATTTTACATATCTAGTCCCTAAGTTCCGTAATTGTTCACGAAAGTAGTCCTAATCACGTAATTGCTTGTTAAACACGTAATTCTTGTCCCGTAACTTGCTAGAACACGTAATTAGTCACTTACGTGACTTGTAGTGCACGTAAGAGGCTTGTTTGTCACGTAACTCATTGCTAGACTTTCCGAAACGTTTGTAAACCCGTATAAAACGTTAATCGTTAAGGCATAATCCACTAGACTTAGAGATACTTAGACATGTTTATTTACGTGATGTTTAGGGCACTTAGACGTGGGAGCTTGACGGTATTATAGTATTTCCTGACATATTGTGATTTGGATTGCTTTGCTATTCTGTGAGTTATTCGTTGCCCTTTTTACCTTTTTATACTTTTTGGGCATGATTAGCGTTATAAATAAATGTATTTTTATGGTATATTATGTATTATGAATATGTATTATGGTATGTATTTTGGATATGAATGCTTTAGATGGTCTTACCCAAACTTGTACCGCCTTTGTGGTAGTACAAGGCCCCGTATACACACCTGTTAGCTTTTAGCCGCCGGTTCGTATATATAGCGCTATATGGGTCTAACAAACCCTCATTTCTAACACGATGGATGATGGATGCGCCATGTCCGTGTTAGTAATGTTATGACCGTTGATTTCGAGGAAAACCTAGCTTAAGACACTAGGTGGGGTTAGTTGCCAGTATTGTTATGGTTCAGGTGTATTGTATGTTCCTAAAGCTATTATTCTATCCAGTATGGTATTATGTTATCTATCCGGTATGGTATTTTATGAATTGAGTATGGTATTTTTATGAAATGATTATGGTATTTTATGGTATAAGTATAAGTATTTTATCAAAAGGTTTTGTAAACCTCACGTATATTTTGAAACATCATTTTCAAATGACTTATCTTCAAATCTTATCAATTTTGGGTCAAAACCTATTGAAAACTTTTATACTAATATGTTTTCATTTACTATTGCGAATAATTCACCAACTTTATGTTGACGTCGTATTTTAACGCTTTTCAGGGATTTGAGGTTACACTTTATGATGCTATGCTTGTTGGCTACGTGGATCTTTTGCATGGAATTTATTTTGCTTTATTTAATTCCTTAGTATCCCAACTCTGTAGCCGTATTTTGATATTATTCGGATGATTGTAATAACGTATTTTATTTCAAACTCTTTTATCTATGTTGATGATGTATGGATTACTTATGTTTATGTAACCTTTGAATCTCTGATACCGTATACACTGTACACCTCGGTTCCGCCATTTAATGCGGGGTGTGACAGAGTGGTTCCTTAATTTTGTTGGCATGTGTTCTCATTAGTATTAGGATTTTTGATGTGGGCTCTTATCTATTTTCTATAGACTACACATAGATTATAAATGTTCGAATTCTCTTATTATTATTATACATTGTTTTCTTTTCAAAAAAGAAAAAAAGTATAAAAATAATCTATGAAATTTTTCAATCTAAAAAAATATGACATTTAACTAGCTGAGATATCTATCATTACCCACAATATAACTATGCTATGCTCTTGTTCAATGTTGTAAGAACCGGGTCGGACGTTCAACAACAAAACATAGACCATATCAGTCCATTGAGGGGTAGGTTTACGTATCGAGGTGGTTTACATGTTAAAGCGAAAGAATGAGGATTATAGTTTATATAAGAGTTAATTATATAAATTGTCCTTATGGTTTATCCAAAATTATGGATTTCGTCCCTAAGTTTAAAACGTTGCATAAATCGTCCAATTCTGGAAACTAATTACGTTTTTCATCCCTAAAATGGATGTCCATTAAAATTTTCGTTAACTAATTACACATTTCGTCCCTAAAATGGACGTCCGTTAGAAATTAGGGAAGAAAAACGTAATTAGTTTGCAACAATGGACGATTTATGCAACGTTTTAAAATTAGGGACGAAATCCGTAATTTTAAGTAAACCTTAAGGACGATTTTTGCAATTAACTCTATATTATATTATAGTATATTATATTATGGGAAAAGTGAATATGGGGTTGTTATATATGTAAGCTTACATGCAAAACTCATCAAAAAATATGTCGTTTTGTTAAAAATTCTTCAAATCTATATAATTTAATCATATTTATTAAACTTATTTTACAAATTTTTATCTATTCAAATCTTTTTCTTCATTAATCGTGTCTTTCAACAATCTAAGTTTTTTTTTCTCATCAGTGGGCATTTATCGAACTCACTTTTTATAACTTATTCATAATAAACAATGACCCCTGCATTTGGGGATCACTTTTCCCTTGATGAATATAGGACAAATCAAGCTTTGAAAAGCATTTAAACCACAAAACGACATAGTTTTTAATGAGTTTCGCATGTAAGCTTACATGTGTAACAACCCCATATTCACTTCCCTTATATTATGTTATGTTATGTTATGTTATGTAATATTATATTATATTATATTAATATCATATATTGTATCAAATTGTTATATTTCGTTTAACATTAAATTTATTATATAACATATATACAATAATTTAAATTAAATTATATCGATAATTGTTTTTGTGTCTAACTAGGGGTGTTCAAAAGACACGTACCGGACCGAACCGGTAAAAACCGGATCGGACCGAAAAAAAAAAATCAAGAAACGGTTGACCGAGGACCGGACCACTTTTTCCGTGTCATTTCCGGTTCGGTTCCTAGTCGGTTCTTTGGTTTTTCGGTTCATTTCGGTTTTAATACCTCACACAATAAACAACATAGTAAAAAAGTCATGCAAAAATTAAGAAAAAAGTAGGTTAAACGATAAGCAACACAAAAAATAATCGATAACCACTAAACCACATAAAATAATCGATATAGTTTTATTGACTTTTATGTAGGATTGCGTTATCAATTTAATATTTGAATTTTTGATCGATAACCACTAAACCACATAAAAGAAATACAATATACTATTTAATTATTATGGATGTTTTTAAGTGGCGGTGGCTGATTGCTACCAAGGTAAAAATAAATTCACAGGAGTTTAACTTATAAATTAAAATGCATCATGTAGTTTAGCATATAAGTTATATAACAGTATAAATCTATATAGATTGGTTTGCTGGGTTTGATCAATTACATAGCGCAAGATTTTGTTATCTTGGTGTAACACTATTTAGCGATAGTTTGGATGTTTGTTTCAAAAGTTGTTATTTGATATTAAATCATCCAAACAAATGATTATCGCTAATAAAACGTACTCTAAACGATTTTGTTTGGATGTCTTGTGTCATAGGAGGTCCCTAACTAGATTAAAACTAGTACGATTCATACAAGTACCTTGCTAGAAAAGTTGTCATATCCTAATTTTTTTAATATTAGGATATGTATTAAAAAAAAAGTTAACATTCCGGTTCGAACCGGTGAACCGCCGGTTTAACCATGGACCGGACCGGATTTATTTTTTGAGTATTTTTGAGAACCGAGAACAGGACCACCATAGCCGGTCCAGTTCGGTTCCGGTCCAAAGTCGGGCCATTTTTTTGATTCTAGCCGGTTATCGGTTTTTTGGTCGCCCCTATGTCTAACTACATTCAATTTATTTTCATTTCAAGACAACAAATAAAAAAATAAAGAATAATTTACCAAATTAAACAATCAAATTAACAATATCTCGTAATTAATTATGGTCGCATAGTTAATTAATTTTAATGTGAACACTGAGATTTCTGAAATTAATGCATTATCATTTGTAGATTATTTTGTCTTAAAATAATATAAGTAACACATTTAAAAACGCCATTAGCAACAATTCCAAATACATTGAATTTTATATCTAACATAATAGTCAATATCTTAAATATATTTGCATGATTAATGAATATAAATAAATTACAACCAACAAACTCTATTTGTGGCAAACTATTGTAATATCATTTATCTCTACTTATTACACTCCATCTCAACTCACATTTTGCACACAATTCTTCCTTCCTTCATCGTCTACTCCTCCTCTTCGGCCTTCTCTTTCATTTCAACCACTTAGGGTTTTTCAGTTCGATCGCACAAAGTATAGTTAGTTGAGATGTCGAAGAATACATGCACTGATATCATCGTTTACCAAGATTTTTGTAAACAACAGGTAACAAAAATTTGTGAGGAAAATTAAATTTGAAAAGATTTAACACCAGTGGATCAATCCTTCCACTTCTTTTAACGAGCACTTTGTTAAGTGTATGTATTTAAGTGGCAGCTCGCTCTACGAATTGAATCTTTCATTTTTATGTTTTTTATTTCTTCATAATTTTTTGTTCTTCGCCTATTTTAATTTTAATAATTATATATAAATAATAACATGGTCGTCTTGACAAGAACAGGTAGTCTGTGAAAGGATAAACAACAAGATAAATTATGAAGCTAAGCCGTGCAAAGCAGAAGACCATGAGGTAATCCTTAAGTACTATGAGTTATTGTAATGTCATATCTTAATAGCCGTTCTCCTTGAAATGGAAACCAGTTCAATCAGTTCGAGTTAATAGATTTTATTACAACTTAATTAACGGTAACATATATCTTTCTGAAGAGTTTATGTTCCACTTCCAGTACTTGTTTAGTTCTTTCTATGTGTACATTTCTAGTGCCATGATTTTGTGACAACGCTGTCCTTGCAATTTGAATTCATGAAACGTTTTAAAGTAATTTATAGATAGATATAACGCAGTAACAAAAAAATGTGCAGGGTGAGGAACCACTTAGGAAAAGAAGAAGACGCTCGTATCCACAAAATATTGATGCAAAAGTTCAAAAAGATTTTAGCATTCTTGAATTATATAAATACAACAGCATCGAAGAGGTAAACTTGATTATAAGGGACATGAAATTACATACTCTTGAGGAACTCGATCACTTAGTAATACCAATTGCATACAACTGATGTACTTTCTTGCTTTTCTGGCTAGTGTTAACATGTTTAACTATTTATTGTGTTCCTCAACAGCTGAAAGTACACCAAGAAAAAGGTGGAAATATTCTAGATTCCGAAGAACTGCTCAAAAATCTGAATGGGTGGACTGTTGAGATCATAAAGCGGCAAGAAAATAATGGAAAGTATGATAAGGTATATTATACATCCTATGATTTATACCTCTGTTTATACTTCTTGATGATAAAGGTAACTAAAAACATCTACTTTATATAGCTGTACCGACATCCACAGTCGATAAAGAGGCTAAGGTCCCTCGTTCAAGTAAAAAAATTCATACTGGAGAAATCGTTATTAAGAATAGCTTCGGATAACGGTGAAGGCAGCTCACAGGTTAGTGATTATATAGTTCATGTAGAGTTTTTTGAATAGAGGGAATTAGTATGTACATTTGTATGTGGTAATGAGTGCAAGGCACAGACCTAGGATAGTTTGGCTATTGGTCAGGGATCTATGTTTCGGTTCTCTTACCCATTCTTGGACGTTGTTCTAGGTCTTATTGTGCTTAATTAACTCGAGTTTAGTACACTATCATCTTGTTTAATTGAACGTGTAGTTTAATCATATGTAGGCCGTAAACATTAGGGATGATGGAAGTACGATTATCACGGAAAGTGAAGATATGAGAAAGACTGCCTAAATCATATATAATTCCTGAGGATATTAAGAGGAGATGATGAATGAAGATGGCTAACAGGAACGATGATTCATATATTTTGATATCACGACATCGCCCTATCTATTCCCTTCAGGATTTTTTTGTATTTTTAGATGAATGTTATGATTTATCTACTATCAGTTTACCTTAATAATAGAATCCTGCTATAAGAACCTTTTTGGGTTGATTATCTGTTTTATAAGGAATGTGAATTATGCATTTTGAATTTCATGTATAACTAGATTTTCCGGAAAGAAAGATATAGTATGGTCATGCAATTCATGGCCACGGAAAATTACTAAAGATGGAAATAGCGGAAACCAGTTCATTAGCCGTAAATTCAAATTTTTAGGCAAGTGATGGTTCCTTCTTGAAGTATTAACTCACTATAAGGTTATTCTCACGATGTAGGGAAATTGTGGCTCCGTCTTATGGAGATGAATAACAGAATTGTTTTAATAGTTTGCTACTCATAGACTTACCTTGTCATAGAATAGATGATAATACAAGTTAGATTTAAGACAGAATGGTTAAAGGTACCAATGTCTTATGAAGACGGGTAGTGAAACTTTGTTAATTAGTTGCCCCAACTTATTCCTTTTTGGTATCGTTCTCCAGTTCTCTCCTTTACTGAGCGTGAAAACCTCGCTTTCTTTTTCTGATTCTGACTAAAAACAGCCAAATTATTGTATTCAATAACTAAACTTGATTAGATCGATTTCCATAGCTCGATGAACCTTTATGAATCAGGTTTGAACTCAAAGAGTTCAAATGTATGTACAGTCGAGTTTGACTGGTTATATACATCAAGTTTTTATTGTGATCAAGCTCAGGCTCAAGTTGAAATAACCCGATAATAGTTTGAATCGTTTGCAACCCTAGTTACGACACTTTTTCATCAGAATTTGAATTCTAACTAAAACCCATAAAAAGTAATTTATTTCCTAAAAAAACTTATGATAAGATCCAAAACTAAAGTATAATGGTATTTATGCAAATTATTATGTATTTTAATTTCTTTAAAAAGATGTATAATATTCAGCCAAAAAGTCACAAGTCACTGCAAATTTGTTTCATTTTCTAATATCAAGAACAACAAGTATAAGCTATAATAATAATAATAATCTCTTAGCCTGAATTTTTGAATATGAAATTTCCATATGGTAAAGGGACCGCACAATTTCTTCGATCCCATGTAAATTGTTAATGACTTGCTCTTCAAATTTATTCAACTGCAGAAATGAGATCGACAAAGGTGGGAAGTTTATACTATGTCACGGTTGCATTCAAGCAGACTCAATGCTTTTAACAAACTTTTTCGCCTGTCCAACAAATGAGAACTAATCAATCATATGAAAACATTATGAATGTTATCGATCTATTCATGTATACAAGGTTTGGCAAAAAACCTTGCAGAAAACAAAATACAAAATTTCCGTGGGAGAGAACGAGTAATATATACCTGCTCCAAGGTTAGAAACATGATAACATTCCAAGAACCCAACCTTCCAAAATTTGGGATAAATCCTTTGTAGAAAGCCAATGGTCCCTGTTTACATACGGAAAAATAAAACATATAGTGAAACTCTGTTTATAGAAAACGTGTTGCGTATGTGATGAGTAATAACTTACATCGTTCTTTAGTGTTTTTACGAAACAATCGATGGTGCCTTTGTAACTTGGATCTCCCATCATTCTTGATTTAATCTGAAAGAATACAAGTCAGTTTATGATGAGAAAAAGTGTATATCGAAAAGAAAAACTTATAAATTTATGAATAAGTACCAACCACATCAACTGGTGATCCAACACAAACAGCAACAAATCCAGCACCTAAACCCGATAACAGATGAGTGAGGACGTTATCAGTGAACCCGGGGATCTTTAGAATTGTCTGCAGTAGTAATATAATAGTTAGATGTTAGAACTCCTTAAAACAGTATACATATTTTTTATTATATGATTGTGTAACAACCTGCTTGACTTGATCATAACTTGCTAATTCGGCAGCATTTATGATAGCATTTCGAACAACATTTGGACCTAGCCCAGTCCATAGAGCTTTAACCCCTTCCTAAAATGCACATATATAATTGATGTTTAAAAATAGTTAATAAAATCAACATAATATGAATCTTAGATATTACTTGTCTGACAATCGTGGAATAGGCATTTAACGCGCCCGAGTAACGCCTTGGCACACCAGCCGCCAATTTCCCTTCAGCTTGAAGACGGACTTTCACTAAATCAGTTGGATTCGCTACAGATATTGCAAGAGCCCCTTTTGGAAATATAAACAAAACAACAATTACTAATCTGTAACTTGTTTCAGAAAGTAATAAATAGAAACAGATTTTATTCTCACCGGTTGTGAGTCCTGCAAGTATTTTAGTGGTCAAAGGAACATCTCCAACGAAGTTATCGCCCACATACAAGTTTTTAATCTGTTTGACATGACAAAAAAAAATACAAAGTTAAAAACATCCACAAGAAATGGATATAAGGATTAAAAAACAGGACATACTACATAGTACATACAGGTTCATATAAACCGATTCTTAAACCACCAAACAAGCACTGACGATGTAAACCAGGCACGATTCCTTTCCATAACGAAGCAAGACCTTCTTCTCGCGCAATAGTCCCTACGGTACCTAGCATTCCCTTGTATTTTGGTAAAGCAAATCCATCTCCTGCAACTGCTTTCTTTTGTAACTGAAGTCTCACTTTTGCAGTATCTAACGGAATCGTACAAATCTATTCATATTAAATAGATATCAATTAACACAGATCCATGATCCTTTTTTCTTCAAAGATTCCAATAAACAAATTCATTCAGGAATGCAACTAAAACAGTACGTTTTGTTAAAAAAAAAAATGAATATGTAGATATATACCTCAGCAAAACATGCAGCAAAAGTGTAGGTGCATTTATGTAGTTACTAGATTCGTATGTAATTAACGTTTATATCAGTCTTTGTATTGTTTGATTTGAATATTGATATTGAATGTTTGATTGATTACATGCTTAAACGTTTACGTTGTTATGAATTAATCAAATATGTGTTTTGTGACGTTTAACAATATTCAGGCTCATTCGCACGGATAAGGATGATATCCGTGCGTATGAAAGGTTCATTCGCACGAATGAGAAGGTTAAACAGTTTGTTTATTAAAAGCTTTCATTCGTACGAACGAGATCAGGTTCGCACGAATAGAGAGCAATCCGTACGAATGGAAATCACATTCGTACGGATGGAAAACTGGGCCTATATATACCCAACTAGGTTTCAGCTTTCTGTAAGGCTTTTAGGGTTTCATTGATTCGTGCCGAATTGCTGCTGTCCGTTTTCTTGGTATTCCAAAGTGTTAGTAAAGTCTAAACAATCATCCGAATAGTCTTCCTTAGGTCCGATCTTATCAATAATCATTGGTTTGATCTCGTTTCCGACGGTTACATATTCGCTAGATAATCGATAGGTTATTTCCGCTAGTCTATTGATATAACGTTGACGTATTAAGATCCATACAACCCCAACAAAGTGGTATCAGAGCGTTGGTTGTAGAAATCAACGTTCTTCTAGCGATTCTTAAGATTTTTCGTTTTTGATTGATTCTTAAAGTTTGGAATTTTACGTTAAAAACCTTGTTTTTATTGTCTTAGAACGTTTCTGAGTCGTTTAGATTAAGATCTGGGCAAATAGAAATCGTTTTGGTTTAGAAAATCGACCTGTAGATCGAGTTTTAGCAAAACCCTAAAAATTCCGCGGCGCATACGAACCAAGTTCTTGATAGTTTTCATTCGTACGAATAGAAGTGTCATTCGCACGAATAGGATCTCATCCGTGCGAATCAAATTTTTGTCTAAAAAGTTTAAAGTTTAGTTCATTCGTACGAATAGGTTTCCTCCGTACGAATAGGATTCTCATTCGTGCGTATCAATTCTTTCATCCGTACGAATTACTCATTCGTGTAGAGTTTAGGTTTTCTGTCTCATTCGTACGAATCACTCTCATTCGTACGTAGCAGCAATTCATTCGCACGAACCAGAAACAGTTTTAATTTTAAAACTTTAAATGGAATACGCCATGGCTAGTACCAACACTAAAATGTGTGAAATGCTAATTAATGATGCTGAAACTGGAAGTATAAATAAGGTCCCAAAACTCATCTCAATGGACGATTACCCACACTGGAAACCTCGATTCGAAATTCACATCCAAGGATTGGATTCAAAAATGTGGGATATGATTCAAAATGGATACAGTGAACCAGTCAGTGAAAATGGAGACCCTATTCCCATTCATAGATATTCTGATGAACAAAGGAAGAGTTACGATATTGAGAAAAAAGGCTTATTCTCACTTATGTCAGGCTATTCCGAGATCTGTGTTTCATCAGTACAAGACATACAAGTTATCTAAACAGTTATGGGACGCTTTTGAATTGGATTGTGAGGGAAACAACAAGTTGAAGTCAATGAAGGGAAGAGCACTGAAAAATGAATTTGATAACTTCACTTGCTTACAGGGAGAATCACTGTTCGACCTTATCAGACATTTTCAACATTTGATCAGTGAGATGAACGGATATTCAGTGGTTATAACTGGTACAGAAAGAGTAGAATGTTTTGCTGACGCTTTGCCAGACAGCTGGAATGGATATATGGAAATGTTAAAGGAAAGTGGATATCTTGCTCGCACAACTTTGAATGATCTATTTACAAAGCTAAGAGAGAAGGAGCAGGATGACAAGTTTCGTGCTCAAAGAAAGGGACACACTCAAGATCCCTCGTTGTACTACGCTGAACCCCCTCCAGCCACTCCTACTCATGCTCCACTGAAGACAGCGTTTTCTGCAAACGCTTCAAGTCATTCAGGACATTCAGGGTGTTCACACTCAAGCTCAAGTCAAAGTACTCCGGTTCAGAAGTCTCAAGCTCAAGCAAGTTCAGAATCAGCGTTTACAAGTTTGAAAATCGAGCACTTTCATAAAGGAAATGTGGATGGTGTAAATGAAGATATGGCTATGCTGAGTGCTTTAGTAGGATCTTATGATTCATTGCTGCAGGGTAAAATTGGAAATATACATTTAACTGGGGAGGATTATGAGCAGATTGATCGCGATGAGATGGAACGAATCGACATTATGTGGGGTTTCGCTAATCTGGTTAGGAGGGAAAAAGAATATGTGAAGAAGACTGGTAACACAATTGGAGCCAACAAGGAAACTAAGTATGGTTTCGACATGTCAGCCATTACTTGTCACAACTGTGGAGAAAAGGGTCATTTTGCTCGAAACTGTGAAAAGCCAAAACGACCAAGAACTGTTCAGAATCCGTTCAGAGATCAACAAAACAGGAATGTGAACAGAAATGCTCCTGAGACGAACAAGAATACTGCTTTGGTGACGACTGGCTCGAATATTTCTACTGGCACAGAAAATTCAGATGTTAAGACCTTGGTTTTTCAATCTGACGAAGGTTTGGATTGGCAGTTTCAAATTAATGCACAATCAGTCCGATGCTGAAGTCAACGTTGTGAAGATCTTGAATCTGAATGAAGAAAGTGACGGGGAGGAGTCCATTACATCTGAAGAATCATCTAATGAATATACAACAGAGTCAGAAGCTCCAGTGACTAAAAGGGAGTATGCAATGATGGCTGGTACTGCTGAGTCATCAAAGGTACAATCTGAAACTAAAATTACTTCCTGTTCTAATTGTTTTGTTTTAGACAAACGAGTAAATGAGCTTAGCCAAGAAAATAACAATCTCGTTGATGAACTCCGTAAAAACAAAATCGTGAAGGGAAATGAAAAATTGTTTTCAGAAAAGAACAAACTTTTGGCAAAACAAGTTAGTGATTTGGAAATAGCTTTGTTAAACAAACAGGACTCGATTAACAAATATTTAAAAGATATTGATGCTCTTAAACGTGAAAATGCTTCTGTTAAAATCAGTTTTGAAACTTTAAACCAACAAGTTAGAAGTTACTCCACTGCATCATATCTTTTGGATCACATTTTGAAAGAAAAACGTCCTGAAAATGGGGAAGGGAAAACAGGGGTTGACTACAAAGCTTGTCCACCTCCCATCTTTAACAAACTGATTAAAGCTCCAAAGGAGGAAGGGGATGTTGAATTCATTCTTCAACAACCAGACCCAACTGTTCAAACCCCTAGTGTCCAAACACCAGTTGTCCAAACACCTACTGTAAGTGCCAAAAGTGATGTAAACGAAAAGTTGAAAGAAACTGTCATAGTTGAAGATTGGGTTTCTGACTCAGATGAGGAAGAAAAGGGTTCAGGTTTGGGTCGTCAGTTACCTTATAAAACAGATTTGGGTCGCAAGTCTCACAATAAAACTGGTTTAGGTTATCAGTCATCAAATAAAGCTTCAAATCAACCTAAACAAGTTAGAATTTTGAAAAGACCTGAACTTAAAGGACCAAAATTTGTCAAAACCGGAGAATCATCAATCACATCTGAGACAAAAGAAATTAATCACGGAAAATTCATCCCACCTCACTTGAGAAACACCAACCCCCATAAGCCACAAAATGTTCAACAACATAACGGCTTCATGCGTCCTAATGCTAGTTTCTCCAAACCTTTTACACATCATAGGAGAATGCCGCAAAGTTCTCAAAATCTTAATGAATGGAGAACTTGTTTTGATTGTGGGGAGAAAGGCCATGTTAACTATAATTGTCCAAATTTGAAACAAAGGCCTAGAATAATGTTGACCAAAATAGAATGTCCACTGGAAATCGTTTTTCAAGCCCAAATAGAAATCGATTTTCAAACAATAGGTCATCATCTCCTAAACAAAACAGTGAGTTGCTTCCTGCTGGTAAATCCAAACAGCAACCTATTGTTAAACAAATTGAAAAACGGTCAATATCACCAACTGTTTATGTCAAACGTGCATGGAAAGCTAAGAATGAAACTAAAGGTGATGGACCTTCAAACGAGTCTGATGGTTCTAAGGGACAATGGGTTGACTTACAGTTCTTAGGTGATGATGGCAAACCCAAGGCTATTAAGGCTTGGGTTTGCATTGGGAATTAATAATGTCAATTTGTTGTGCAGGTCGTCTATGATCCTATCAAGAATACCTGGATTGTTGATAGTGGGGCGTCTAGGCACATGACAGGGAATATGAAACTACTTTCAAATGTCAGATCTATTAAAGGAGGTTATGTTTCTTTTGCTGGTGATAAGGGAGGTTATATCTCAGCCCAGGGATTGGTTTCAAATAACAAGATCAGCTTCGATAAAGTAAATTTTGTTCAGGCACTTGTCAACAACTTGTTGTCTGTGTCTCAGATTTGCGACAAGAAGTTTAAGGTGATTTTTGATGATTTTCAGTGTTACATCATGAGTAACGATTTCAAGGTTCCCGAAGAATTGGTTATTACAACTTCACCAAGGGTTGGAGATTTGTATGTGCTCGACATGTCGAAGACTACTGTAAATTCGACTGAACACCAAGCTTTTGTCTCGAAAGCTACTGAACGTGAATCTATTTTGTGGCACAAACGTATGGGACACCTTAGTTTGAGAAAGATGAATCATCTGATGCACAAGGATTTGGTTATGGGAGTTAATGTGAAGACTTTTCAGTTGCCGGAAGCTTGTATTTCATGCAAGAAGGGAAAGCAGTCCAAAAAGTCTCACAAAGTAAAGAAGTTCCATACCATCGACACTCCGCTTGAACTTCTACACATGGATTTGTTTGGTCCTATCAAGTATTCGAGTGTTGCAGGGGATAAATATTGTTTGGTGGTGACTGATGATTATTCTCGATTCTCTTGGGTCATGTTTTTACGAGAGAAATCTGAAACATACGAGAATATCAAGCTGCTAGTTACTTCATTGGAAACACTGTATCAGTTAAAGGTTCGACGATTTAGAACTGATAACGGTACAAAATTTAAGAATCAGAGGATGGACGATTTATGCAAGGAACGAGGAATTCAACAACAATTCAGTGCAGCCTATACTCCACAAATGAACGGGGTTGCAGAAAGAAAGAATAGAACGTTGATTGAAGCAGCTAGGACGATGTTGGCTGATTCGACACTGCCAGTACGTTTTTGGAATGAAGCGGTAGCTAATGCTTGTTACACTTTAAACCGAGTGCTAGTAGTGAAGCGACATGGGAAAACTTGTTATGAATTGTTGCAGAAAAGAAAGCCTAATTTGCAGTACCTGGAACCCTTTGGAGCTCCGTGTACTATGCTCAAGCGTAAACAAGATGGAAAATTCGATGAAAAGGCAGTAGAAGGGATATTTCTGGGATACAGCACTCCTAACAAGAGAGTTTGGAATCCAGCTACTAAAGCTATTGAAGAATGGTATGAGGTGGATGTTCAGAAGTATTCTAAACCTATTGCTTCAAAAGGATATCCATGGATGTTTGACTATGATTCACTGTTTGAATCATTTAATCTTCCTGAGTTTTCCGATGGCGATATTGCAAGGTATTACTCTCACCAAGAAGCTTTGGAAGAGCCTATTCCTCAAGATACAGTAACTCCAGCAGCTCCTACTCCTCCCGGTACTCAAGATAATCCTGTAGATTCTCACGCAAATGATGATGATTCAGATTCTGATGGCTCTGTTAAAATTAATGAGCCGATTGCAATTGTAGAGGAAGTTGTAGCTCCTGAAGTTAATAACTTGGGTCCTAACGTTGAGGTTCCTCCTAATCTAAACGTTGAGGTTCCTCCTAATCTAAACGTCGAAGATCCAGCAAGTCAGCTCCGGAGATCATCAAGGGCTCGCAGAACGACAAATTTTGATGATTATGAAACTTATCTGGCTGGAGCTCAACCCAAAAGACAGATTCTCAGCGAAGTTTACATTGATCTTTTTAAATCTGGCGATGTTACTTACTGTGCACATGCATGTTTTATTTCGCAGATTGAACCAGCTAACGTTGAAGAGGCTCTCTTGGATGACAATTAGATCAACTCGATGCAAGAGGAACTACTACAGTTTAAGAAGTTGGGTGTCTGGAGGCTTGTCGCTAAGCCAAAAGGTGCCAAGTCATTGGGTTGTCGTTGGGTCCATCGCTGCAAACGGGATGATCAGGGTGTAGTTGTCAGAAACAAGTCAAGGCTAGTGGTTCAGGGTTTTCGACAAATCCCTGACTTGGATTATAATGAAGTGTTTGCTCCGGTTGCGAGATTGGAGGCGATTCGGATCTTTGTAGCCTTTGCATCTTATAAGAAGTTCACTGTTTACCAAATGGATGTAAAGAGCGCTTTTCTCTACGGGAATATTCGAGAGACAGTATATGTTAATCAACCACCAGGCTTTGTAGACCCATTACATCCGGATAAAGTGTACATTCTCGATAAAGCACTTTATGGTCTGCATCAAGCACCGCGCGCCTATTATGAGACACTTGCTAATCATTTGATTGACAACGGTTTTCGTAGAGGTGTCATCGATTGTACGCTGTTCATTAAGGAAAGGGGTGAAGATATTCTGTTGGTACAAGTGTATGTGGACGACATCATTTTTGGTTCTACAAATCAAGAGTTATGTAAAGAGTTTGAAGCGGTGATGACAAGCAAGTTCGAAATGAGTTCTATGGGTCCGATTAAATTCTTTTTGGGGCTACAAGTAGATCAAACTGCAGAGGGAATCTTCATTCATCAGACAAAATATGTCAACGACATTTTGAAACGGTTTGAAATGTCAGAAACGAAGTCAGCCTCCACTCCCTTATCGGTGAATCACGGGATATCACCAGACTCTACGGGGGAGAAAATTGATCAGTCTCTTTATCGCTCCATGATCGGTTCTCTTATGTACCTCACCGCCTCTCGTCCATATATCATGTTTCCGGTGTGCTTGTGTTCCCGATACCAAGCAGCACCGACAGTTGTTCATCTTCAATCAGTGAAGCGGATTATGCAATACTTGAAGGGTACTCCAGATTTAGGTCTTTGGTATCCTCATGACGACAATTTTGAGCTATCTGCTTTCAGTGATTCAGACTATGGAGGGTGCAAGAAGGATGCTAAGTCAACATCAGGAGGATGTCAGTTTCTCGGAACGCGTCTAGTAACGTGGCAGTGCAAGAAACAAACTGCTGTTGCATTGTCCACATGTGAAGCTGAATACGTAGCTGCTGCTAGCTGCTGTTCTCAGGTTATCTGGATTCAACAACAACTGCGTGACTACGGTTTGTCTATCTCTACTACTCCTATTTATGTTGATAATTCTGCTGCCATAGCTGTCACTAAGAATCCCGTACACCATCCTAAAACCAAACACATAGGCGTAAAATATCATTTTATACGTGATTGCTTTGAAAAACATCTAATTGACGTAATCTATATCGAAACGATGTTTCAAAAAGCAGATATTTTTACAAAAGCCTTTGACAAGTCTAGGTTTGGATTTTTACTACTTGAAAATGGTGTGGTTAAGAAAAGTGATGTGATTGAAGAGGAAGTAAAGTCGGACAAGTAACCGTCCCCGTTTTTGTATACTACGTTAAATTTTTTTAGTTTCTTCTTTTTACTTTTATAAAATTTCAAAAATACAAAAGATTTTCACTTTTAGAATTTTAGGGGGAGAAATAGTTAGTTAGTTATTAAATAGTTAGTTAGTTATTAAATAGTTAGTTATTAAAAAAAAAAAAATTGGAACGAACAAAGTCAAGATAAGAATTGGTAGGACTACAGGAAGGTTTAACTACTACTGCCCTATGTCAACAAAATTTGAACGGAATGGTTAATACGGGCCAAGAATGTGTTACTACGGTCCTCTGGTTTAATACTGCCAGTAACTCAAGTTACTACGGACAGTCCAGTTAATACAGCCCATGAAACCATTAACTACGGACCTTTAATCTACTTACTACGGACCTTTGTGTTAATACTGCAGATTATTATATTAATAAGGTTTCTTAATCAATAAGAATGCCCTAATTAATGATGATTTGACAAGTCAGAATACAACTTGTATCCCCACTTTACACGTGTCAAGCAAATAGAACATAACAATAACACGTGGTAAAACCTGATTGGACCTAATTTTTGAAAATCAGGCGCGAGGCACAGCTACTAGTACCACGTGGCCTTCTCTAATTGGACCGTTACTTTTGAATGATTACCCGCGTCTAATCAGGGGAGTCAAGTTGTTAAAAAATTTCGGTATAAAAAGGGGTTAATTGAATCAATTGAAAATTACCGTTGTAAAAACCCCTAAATCTTCCAAGCAAAAGTTACCGTTAGACCTAAAATCATTTAATTTTCAATATCGTTGTGACTAATCTTCTACATTCTTGTGCATTACTGTTTCTACTCAATCACAGATCAACAATGGCGGAACAACTGCAATTTTACAAGACTCACAACATGGTCGCATGCTTGGAAAAGACTACCGATAAAGCCCGATTTCCATGAAATAATTGATTTCTTTAATCAATCAAAAATCAAGACGGCGTTAACCATTAATCCGGAGATTGATGAATCCCACATTAGGGATTTTTGGACGTCTGCCACTCTGGACAACGATGATATTGCCATCAATGTTGTGGTGAGAGGTAAAGCAATCCAAGTGACAGAATCCTCTCTCCGAGTACATCTGAACCTTGACGATGAGGAAGGTATAGAACATGTCCCTTATGACACCCTGGTCACTGCTTTTACTAACATGGGATATGAGGGGGACCTAAACGTTTCCACATTTTTAAAAGCAAAACTTTCCCCCCAATGGAAATACATGTTGCATACTTTGCAACAATGTATGTCTCCCAAAAGAACAGGGTGGCATGAAGGAAGTTCAACATTAGCCAATGCAATGGTATGCTTGGCTACGGGGGGCACTTTTAATTTTTCTTACATGATTTTTGATGCAATGAGAAGAAATCTTGACAACCCAAATAAATTTCTCATGTATCCTAGATTTCTTCAACATTATATAAATTGTGTTCACAAAGATCTCCCAAGATCTGAAAAACATTTTCTCTCACACGCTCACTCAAAAAAAGTTTTTACTAATATGAGACAAATAAACAAGGGTGAACCATCTCATGTGACACCATTATTCTCAAAAATGTTGGTGGTCACTATTCCCACAGCTGCAGGACAAGAAACTCTTCCTCTGTCCCAACCCACAGCTGCCACCATCAGTACCACTGCACTTACTCAGGGCACAAGTGCCATATCTGAAGCAGGTACTGCAGGTGGAAACCCTGAGGTTACTACGGTAGTTGCTACTGCCCCTGTACCTCCAGTTGCTACTGTGAGTTCTACTCCAGTTGCTACTGCTTCAGTCACTACTGCTAAAGTGACTAAACCCAAAGTTTCTGCGCCTCACAAACCCCTCAAAGTTGCTTCTAAGAGAATCAAGAGGGTTACTCAGCCTCTTGTTTCTACAACCATCCCTCATACTACTACTGCAAAAGCAATCCCTGAAACATCTTCAGGATTGTATCACACATTAGGGGAAAACCTTGAACATACCCCCTTGTTCACTGAGTTGGTCACTAAGGAGAGGGAAGACCATGTGGGGAGGGCTGATACTACTGCAGCCTCTACTTCTTACAGTAGAGCTCAGGACAGTATTAACATAACTAAGACCCAAACTACGGCAACACCTACACTTGCTGAGAACTTGTTCTCAGATAAGGAAGGTGGTCCCTGGTGCCAAGAAACCATGGGGGAGATACCTGCTTCTGCTAGGCAGGAGAGTTTCTCTTTTCCCGAGGATCTTCCACCTGTTGGTACCCAACAGGAAAGGGGTGAGGGTAGTGGTAGTCATTTCACTGAATTGATGGGTATGTACAAGAATCTAATGGTGAGGGTTGAAAAACAAGAAGAGTTGCTGTCTTCTTTAACATCTTTGGTGCAACAGGTACTGGCTCAACAAGCTTTAATATCAGTCCAGTTACTGCCCAAAAGAATCACCACACAAGATGCTGGAAATTCACCAAATCCATCCAGCTCATCCTCTTCAGATGACTCCCCAGCAGATGACAACAAGGGGGAGAAAGAAATAGATGTGTTATCATCTGGAGAGAGCAAATGTAATGAAGACAAGGGAAGCACAGATACTGTCATCACTGCCACCTCCAATCAAGATGAAGAGATGGAGACAGACAGTACAGTTGAAGGGGAGACAGACTTTGATGCAAATATGGTAATAGATGAAGAGGGTGAAGAGATGGAAGTTGATACTCCACTTAAGGGGGAGCAGTGTTAGAAAACAAAGAAATTATAAGGTATTGTATTGATTTTATTTTTTGATAATTCGTACAACCAACCTATCCTCTATTTATACTTAAAATTAGAAGGATAAATATAGAAACAAAATCATACGATGATCCTTTGTTTGCAGCCTAAGACACGATCTCCTTAAACTAGGAAAAGATACGATTTGTTCTGATCCTATTTACCTCTTTATTTTAACACTCCCCCTCAAGTTGAATTGTGGGATCACCAAAATTCAACTTGCTTAAGCATTTGTGGAAAATAACCGTTCCTAATGCTTTAGTCAGGATATCGGCCAATTGATCTTCAGACTTAACGAATGGTAATTTTATAATGCCATTTTCAAGTTTCTCTTTGATAAAATGACGATCGACCTCCACATGTTTAGTTCTGTCATGTTGAACTGGATTATTCGAGATTTGGATAGCTGCTTTATTGTCACTCATGATGTGAATACTTTCTTTAGGAGCGAACCCTAACTCAGTCACAAGTTTCTTCAACCATAATGCTTCAGCTAAGCCTCTAGCTATACCTCGAAATTCAGCCTCAGCACTTGACAAGGAGACAACTTTTTGTTTCTTACTCTTCCACGTAACAAGATTGCCTCCTACCAGAGAAAAATACCCTGATGTCGACCTTCTGTTACCTTTGTCTCCAGCCCAATCAGCGTCTGTATATATCTGAATATTCAGATGATCATTTGCTTTAAACAACACTCCATGACCGGTAGTTCCTTTGAGATATCTGAGAATCCTAAGAACTGCATCCATATGCTCTACTTGAGGTTGGTGCATAAACTGACTTACTACTCCAACAGCATAACCTATATCTGGACGAGTATGAGCTAAATAAATCAGCTTCCCTACCATTCGTTGGTACTTGTTTTTATCAGCAAGCTCAACATCGGATTTCATAAATAATTTCTGATTAATAACCATAGGTGTATCTGCCGGCTTACAATCAATCATCCCAGTTTCTGCTAAAAAATCCAATATGTACTTTTTCTGACAAATGAATATCCCTAGCTGTGACCTCAACACTTCAATTCCAAGGAAGTATCTCAAATTTCCCAAGTCCTTCATCTCAAATTCTGCACACAGATTTTCTTTAAGCTTCTTGATTTCACTTTCGTCATTCCCGGTGATAATCATGTCATCAACATAGATTATCAAACATGTTATACGATCTCCTTTACGACTGAGGAACAAGGTGTGATCAGAATTACTTTGTGTATACCCATACTTTTTCATTGCCAGTGTGAACCTGCCAAACCATGCTCTGGGTGACTGTTTTAGTCCATACAGAGATCTCTTTAACTTACATACTTCTCCCTGTTTGAAATCTTGAGAGAACCCGGGTGGAGAATCCATATATACTTCTTCTTCTAACTCTCCGTGTAAGAAAGCATTTTTTACATCAAACTGATGAAGAGGCCAACCTTGATTTGCTGCTATTGAGAACAGAACCCTTATTGTATCCAACTTTGCTACTGGAGAGAATGTTTCCGAGTAGTCAATTCCATATGTCTGAGTGTACCCTTTAGCAACCAATCGAGCTTTATATCTTTCTATTTCCCCATCTGGTCTATATTTAATTGTATAGATCCACCGACATCCGACCGGTTTCTTTCCTTGTGGCAAGGTACATTTTTCCCATGTTCCATTTTTCTCTAGTGCACCCATCTCAACCTTCATAGCATTTTTCCATTTTGTTATTTTCAAAGCCTGCTCTACATTTGATGGAATCTCTTCTGAATATAATTTTGCTATGAATGCTTTTGCTTCTTCAGACAAATGTCCTTTTGCTATGTTAGCAATAGGATATTTAGAACTTCTGGAAATTTTTTCTGGAGAAAAACGCTTTGCAGGAATTCCTCTGGTTGATCTTGCTGGTAGCACATATCTTTCTGGGACCTCGTTTGGAACCTCCTGCACATTTTCACTTTCACTTTCCTGCACATTTTCATTCGTGGGATCTGGTACAGTAGTTTCAAGTGTAATATTTGGGGAAGGATTATGTACCTCGGATATCAGGTTTGGACTCATATTTTCGGTGGCACTGATTTGTTGTTCGTGAGAGGACTGTTCTGGAGAGGACCGTTCTTCGTGAGAGGACTTTTCTGTCGGAGAATATCCTAGCCAACTCAGTGTGTCATACTGTTCCTCCCCCTGACCACTGGTTGGCTGGGAATAGAAATACTTGGTTTCAAGAAAATCACAGTTCATTGTGGTGAACATATGACCTGTTTTCGGATTGTAACACCTATACCCTTTTTGGGTTACTCCATATCCCACAAAAACACATTTTTCAGCACATGGATCAAGTTTATCACGATACGATTTTGGAATATGAACAAAGACAGTACATCCAAACACTTTAGGTGGAAGGGTCAGTGTCGATGGAGGTGTATGATAATCACTGAGGGTGTTAAGTGGTGTTTTCATTTTGAGGATTTTTGTTGGAAGTCGGTTTATTAGGTAGGTGGCGGTGGCTAGAGCTTCTGGCCAAAAATGTTTCGGAATACATGATTCAATTAGTAGAGCTCTAGTTATTTCCAGTAAAAGTCTGTTTTACCTCACAACTTTTATAGACTGTTGGAATTGTGTTTGAATCATGGAATAAAAACTAGTGAACCTATCATATACTTCAGCTTTATTTTTAAAAAAATAAATCCAAGTCATCCGGGTGCAATCATCAACAAAAATTACATAATATCGAAAACTTTTGCCCCCAAGAACCGGGGCAGGACCCCACACATCAGAATGAATTAATGAATAAGGAACTTGAACTCTAGTGTTGCTAGGTTTATAGGTTTGTCTATGGCTTTTAGCTAAAATGCAAGTTTCACAAGAAATTGGTGTATTCAACGGAAAAAATTCAGGAAACAAAGTATGTAAATAACTAACTGAAGGATGTCCTAGTCTTCTATGCCACAACCATGCTTCTCTTTCCCTTGTTCCATGAGCTAGCATCACATTCCCACTTGAACTAACTTCATCAACATAGTACAGTCCCTCTCTCTCAGTGCCACGCCCAACAATCTGTCCCGTCCTGATATCCTGTAAAAGACAAAAATGTGGATGCATGAGAACTGAGCAATTGAGTTCTTTCGTCACATGACTTATTGATAAAAGTTTGTGTGACAAGGAGGGAACATAAAGACAATTAGAAAGTTTAATGTCCTGAGAAATTGTGATCGTTCCTCCAGTTTTTACATCCATTTTCTCTTTATTTGCTACTTGGATATGTGTTTTCCGTGGTTTTGAAAATTCTGAAAAATCGGATAACTCATAAGTCATTGTATCCGTTGCTCCACAATCAAATATCCACGGCCCATTACTAATCACATTAGGTGTGGATATATTATTTTTAGTACACATGAAAGTATTAAAAGAAAAGGCTTTATTTTGGAAATTGGAATCACGTGCATGTGGGCACAAAGTATTAAAAGAAAAGGTTTTATTTGGGAAATTGGAATCACACTTTCCTTTTTCCCTTTTACCTTCCACCACAGAGAATGAAACTTCTTCCTTCTGAGCTCCGGCCGCCGCTGCCATTCCACCAAATCCGTTAAATCGTCGGCCACCACTACTATCTTTGTTGGGATTTATTGCGGCAGTAGAGGAGGCGGTTTTTTCCTTTCCATATTTGGTACCCTTTTTTTGACCAGTCCACCAA
This sequence comes from Senecio squalidus, assembly GCA_910822075.1. Classification (NCBI taxonomy): domain Eukaryota; kingdom Viridiplantae; phylum Streptophyta; class Magnoliopsida; order Asterales; family Asteraceae; genus Senecio; species Senecio squalidus. Next base: position 13,312,727 of record CAJVGC010000001.1, read on the forward strand.
TCCGGGTATCCGACGATTTCAAAACATTGTTCCTTTGTGTGTCTTGTCATGCCACACTCATCACACTTGAGATGAGATTTATCATCTTGGTTCCCCTTTTTCTTTCCGTCGTTCCGACGAAAAACTTTTGATACAAAACCGCCGCCCTCGGTAAGTTCTCCTGCGAGTAAGCCAGAAGCTACACCTTGTGTTTCGTCGACTGTTGCTCCCATAATGATCTGGTGAGCGGCTTCCTTGCGAACAGTGGCATATGCGGATTCGACAGTAGGAAGTGGGTCGGCCCGAAGAATTTCTCGTATGATAGGTTCGAATTTCCGATCTAAACCATTCAAGAACTGAAATAGTTTTTGATCGGATCTGATTTTGGCGTATACTTTAATATCGTCTGGACACTTCATCGGGTTCGGGTCAATTCGATCGATTTCACCCCATACACCTTGCAAGGAAATCCAGAATTCTTCAAGGGGTTTATTGGTTTGTTTGAGTTCGTTGGATTTTACATGTAGGTTAAAGATTTGGAGTTTATCTTTTCCACTACTGTAAGTGATTGCTAACGCATCCCACAGATCTTTTGCAGTGCCGAATTCGGTAAGGTTTCCGGCTAATATTGGTTCAATGTTTTGAATGAGCCAAGAGAACACAATCAGGTCTTCTTGTTCCCATAACTCATATTTTTCTGTTGTTGATTTTTCTGGTGGTGTTTGGGTTAAATGTGATAATAGATTTTTTGATCTGCCGCCTATAGCAACCCGAATCATTCGGGTCCATAAGGCGTAGTTGGTGCTATTTAGTTTCAGATTGATCTGGAGATTATCAGATAACTTGGGGTTTTGAGATTTTTGATTGGTATTGTTTTGTAAAAAGGTGGCTAATTGCAATGCCAAATCGGCATCTGTCATGGTGGTTGTGGTTTTTTGGTTTAGGTGATACGATTTGATTGTTTTTTTTTTCTGGGTGATTGATCAGGCCCGAATTAGGGGCTCTGATACCATGTTAGAAAACAAAGAAATTATAAGGTATTGTATTGATTTTATTTTTTGATAATTCGTACAACCAACCTATCCTCTATTTATACTTAAAATTAGAAGGATAAATATAGAAACAAAATCATACGATGATCCTTTGTTTGCAGCCTAAGACACGATCTCCTTAAACTAGGAAAAGATACGATTTGTTCTGATCCTATTTACCTCTTTATTTTAACAAGCAGCAGCAGCAAGAAGTCAAGCAAATGGTTGAAGAAACAATAGACGAGATGGAAGATGAAACTTCACCAATTACTACTGAAACAAATGCTGCGGATCAAGATGCTGAAATGGTTGCTACGGATGATGTTACTACGGATCAAGTTACTACTGATCCTATGGTGACTAGTCCAATTACTACTGATCCAGTTTCTGCGGAGCAAGTTGATGCGGACCCAATGACAACCAGTCCAGTTGCTACGGTCATAGTTGATACTGATCAAGTTGCTACGGAGCCAATGATCATTAGTCCAGCTCCAGAAGCAGAGGAGGAAGATCATTCCTACCTATTCAGAACCATTCCTCCCACGTTCGATCAAGCTTCCTCACAATTCCAGGCAATTCAATCTGAAGCTACAACTCCTTCCACCATTATAACAGAAGCTCCTTTCACCATTGATCAAGTAGAAGCTGCAAATGTTCTTATAAGAACAGAAATGTCAAGAACTACTGTGATGGAAGATGAAGCCACATTATCATCACAACTACAAAAGATCAAAGATGAAAAGCAGAAACAAGAACAGAAGAAAGCTGAAGAGGAGAAAAGAAAGAAGTTGATTGCTGAGGCAGTTGCTAGACAAAGAGCAGCAGCTGCGTTGATAGTCACAACTTCAGCAACTTCTCTAATCTTACCTGAACAAACTGCTGGCTTATCTGTTTCTACAGGAAGAGTTGGGTTTATAACAGTGGACAAGAAAAGGAATAAAATACAAATGGTCAACCTTGATGATGAAAAAGACAAAAGTAAATCCATTATGGTGAAGAAATCAAAAGAAGAAAAACAGGAGGAAGAAAGGCTTGCCCAAGAAAAATTATACTTTGCTGGCATGACTGAGGAGGAGATTGAAATAGTGAGAAGAGAGAATGCTGAAGCAGAACTGTACAACAGAATGATTGCTGAGCAACAAGAAGAAGAAAAAGCCAGAAAAAGAAAAATAGCTGAAGCTGATGAGCTTCATGCTAGGCTAAACAAAGAATCAACTCCAGAGGACAGGGAAAGATTGGCTAAAATTGCTGAAGAAGATGCAGTAAAAGCCCAGGAGATGGTCAATGAAGATATTTTGGACAGACTAGTCAAAAAGGGTTTGGTAAAATCTGTGGAAAGATCAGATGAGCTTCTAGCACAGAAGATGCATAAAGAAGAACTTAGACAAGCTAAAGCCAAAGCCAAGCCTGAGAAGAAGAAAGTGTCCAAGCCTACTTCTACACAAGACAAGATAGCTGAGGATAGGAAGAAGTACACTAATTATCTCAAAAGCAAAGGTCATAGTGGCAGATCCTTAGGCCCTATGAAGCTAGCTACTATCTTAGATCTTGTAAAGGAAGAAAGACAAAAGGAATCCAAAAGGGAAGCAGCACTTGCAAAGCTTGAAGAGAAAAAGAAGCTAAATGCAGAAAAAGTGTTGGCTGCAGCCCTTAGAACAGGAAGAAAGGTATTTCAACCTGAACCTGTTCCTGAAGTCAAACAATCAGAAGAGAAGCAGAAAAGAAAGAAGTTGTCATCAAAAAGGATTCCAGTTCCTCCATCTAAAAGACAAAAGATGGGTGATGCTACTACTGCCTCTCAAGAAAGCCCAGAAATTCCATTTGCTAATGTTAAAACTGAGCCTGAAGATATGGAACAAGACCCTCCTAGTACTACTCAAGGGGGAGATTATTCTGCTTATATCAACCATGTTGATGGTTTGAAGTATACTCCATTGAAGGTGAAGCCTCCAGTGATCATTGATTGGAAATATATTGGTGGACCTTTGAAAACCGAATATGAAGTTACAAGAGCAGACAAGTCAAAGAAAAATCTTATAGCTTTTCATTGGGTATTCAGAGATTTTGATAGAGATGATCTGGAGAGGATGTATGAGATTGGTATAAGGAAATACTCTCATCAAAGAAAAGGAGTATGTCCTGGTATTGATCTGGCAATGGATGTTCTGTGTGGGTTGTTTGAGCCTGACTACAAGAAAACAAGTTCTGTCTTCAAGAAAGAAGGACCTAATAATCCTGTACTTAACTGGTATGTGTATGAGAAATGTGAAGCATACTCGATCATAAGAAGACAAGGAGCAAGGGAATTCTACTTGGTAAGTCACAAGTATCCACACTCATTGAAGACATTGGATGAGCTGATTGAATTGAAACTGAATGGACCAAGAGATTCACTGCTTGCTCAAGAACTTATTTGGAAAATCTTGTGTCAAAGGATAGAAGAAAAGAACAAGATGGAAACCGACTTGTAAAACTCGTAGTTGTAATAGTTAATACTGCTTTATGAATGAAGTAGTTAATACTGTTGGAGCATGAAACTTGTACTTTTGATGTGTCATAAAAGTTCAAGGTTAGGGGGAGATTGTTGGGTTATAACTTAGTCAATATATTTTAACCATAAACAATGAAACCTAACAAACAAATGAAAGTTAAGAAGTTACTACGGAAGATCACAAGAACAAGTTAGTGCGGCTGTTCAACATGTTACTACTGTTTGTCAAGTTACTACGGAAGATAAAGTTACTACGGACAAAGTCAAAGTCAAGATAAGAAGGAAGTCAAGCCAAGACACGCGGAAGACAAAACTTATCTTGCAAGTATCAAATCTAATTAGATAGAGTTATAATTAGATTAGATTTCCTTTTGTTAATTAAGTAAAGTTTCCTTAAATCTAGATAACGATTTATTTAGATAAATATAGATGTAGAATTCTAGTTTATCTAGAACGAGCCTCAAGGTCTATAAATATAGATCCTTGGAGAATAGAGAAAACACGTTGTATTGATATTATTGATTAATGCAATTGAGGCTTATAATTCGACAATAATTTGTTTATTCATTATTCATTATTAGTTGTTCGATAACTCGTAATATTGAAGTGTTCATCCGCTGCTGAACTTCTTCAATAGATCTCGATCTTAACGAAGGCAAACATATTTGTTCTTTTGCTGAGTTGATAATTTTGCTTGCTTAACGTTTACTTGGATTTTGATTGTAAAGATAAGTGAAATTTTTGAAGTTTATGAGTTCTACAGCGACATTCGTACGGAGGTAAAGTACATCCGCACGCAGGAACAAGTCATTCGCACGAATCAGAGGGAAATCAGTGTTTGAGACAAAAATTATCCTTCGTACGAATATCATCACATTCGTGCGAACTAGTATCACATTCGTACGAATGTATTTCACATTCGTACGAATGTGAAATGGGTATATATATAGAGCCGATTCGCTTGACATGTTCACTTTTCAAAACCTATTCGTCCGAACAAAGAAAATTTTTGGCAAAATCTTAAAGTGTTGGAAAAGAGTTTTTGAATTCGTTTTCCGTGTGTAACTTTTGATTACGATCACAACCATATAAACAACATAAGGTATAACGACCATTTGCGTGTTAAATCATTGATTTTAGTTTCTAAATAGACTTGAATCAAATTGGTCATTTGTTTGTGTTTGTAATGGATAATATGATTAGGGGTTTTACTAATCAGGTTAGGGCGAGTGTTTTGATGTAGATTTTATGATCTAAAACAGAGTTTTTGAAAATCTAGGTTTTCTGGAAAACCACCAGTTCTGATGAACTTCGTTCGCACGAATGTGATTTCATTCGTGCGAATAGGATCTTCATTCGTACGTATGTCCATGTCATTCGTACGAATGTGAAAAATGTTATTCGTTTGTTTTGACTGACTCATTCGTACGGATACATGTTGACTCGTACGAATGGAAATGTTCATTCGTACGGATGTGCATAACAGAAACATATAAAACGATTGAATCTATTCTAACTGTTTTGCGCTCTATGTTTGAACTTCTGTTTGCAAAAAATGGCTGAATCATCTCAAAGCACTGGTCTCATAGTCGGCACGAAAAACAACATGTGCGCTTACCTCGACGAAACGACACCCCACTCCGAGAAGTTTGTCGGGATTATTCAATTCTTGAAGCGTTCAAGAATCTTCAAGGAGATTTCTACCGAGCAAGTGCCTTACTTGACTCACATCTCAGACTTCTGGAACAATGCCAAGGTTGTTCGTCAAGACGGCAAGGTCCAAGTACAAAGTACAGTTCTCGGAAATGATATCGTGGTGGACGAGCAAATCATTCGAGATGTGGTTGGTTTTGGAGATGAAGCGAGAATGCCAACGAAGCTGAACGTATACATGATCAGAGGGGCGTTGTTGAGAATGCATTATGATGGGGATATTAAAAAGGGAGTAATCACGAAGTCCGGGTTCAGTATACAATACAAGTATCTGTGCCACGTACTACAGCATTGCTTGGGTCCTAGAAAGGCAGGACACGACGAGATGCGAGAGACACTTCAGAGCGCATTTGTCGCACTGGCGCTGAACGCTCCATTCAACTTCTCAGCAATGGTCTTGCAGCACATGATCGAGAACCTGGAAATCAAGAACAAGCATAAGTACTTGATGTATGCTAGATTCGTGCAAATGATCATCGATGCGAAGATTCCTTCCTTGCAAAAGAATGAAGACGATGCCGTCAAGCTGGATGTTATGAATGATAATACTATGGCGCGCATGCTTTCATACAAGGGCAAGCCGACACCTAAGGAGAGAAAGTTGATCGGACATCTGGCAAATCCAGAGTTTGTTTGTCCGAGAAAAAGGAAGTGGAGACACGATGACAGCGATTCAGAGAAAGAGGATATTGTTGTGCCTCCCCAATCTGATTCTGATGAGGAGGTGATTTCTGCTAACTCTCCCACTACTGGTACAGTGTCATCTCAGCTTGAGTTACTAGATGAAGATGATGTCACTGTGAGTGCTGAGGCGACTCCTTCAGTACCGAAACGGAAAGCGGCAGGAACGTCAATGAGGGATATTGTCAAAGGGAGAGTCTCAAAACGTTTCAAGCATGTGAGACTTATTGATCTTACTGCCAGCACAACAACTCCAGTTCCTCCTCCTGTTATTCCTCAGCCACAGCAAAGCGTTCCAATCATGACACCTGCCACAACGACAACAACAACTGCTGGTGGATCGTCGTCAGTGGAGATGTCTACTTCTGCTCAACTTCATACCGTGAATTCTATGCTATTGAATGTTCTGATGAAGCAGAAAGAACAAGATGATGAAATCAAGAGACTGACTGAGCTAATGGCTAAAGGGGAAGCTGAGAGAGTAGCAATGTCTCAGAAGATTGATAATCAGAATTTGCTGCTTGAGGATCAGAAGAAGTTGATTGAGGAACAGAAGATGGAGTTGGAGGTTTATAAAGAAAAGGTCGAGTTCTTGGAGGAGGAAACAAACAAAATTCAAGATTCTATGATTGTCGGGGAAGACGGAATCTTCAGATTCAACCTACTAGTCGATGCATCTACTGAACCGACTGGTGTGGATAGTGAACGCACGGAGTCTGAGGGAGCTGGTAAAGAACATCAGAGTGAATCACAGTATGATATTACTCCCATTTCACTTAAAAAGTCCAATTTAACTCATATTTTGGATATGCATGGGGTAATACAGTTTAGCATTGATCCTGATCTAGAAGAGGGAGAGATAATGCATAGCTTGTCTAAAGAGCAGATTGCAGAATTACTTGAGATGAATCCTGATGATGCTATGTCGGATGAATCTGCATCTGCTTCTGACCTAAATCCTCCTGATTCTGAAGCTGATGATGAAGAGATAGAGTTTGAGCAAAATGTTGATTCAACTGAACCTATCTATCAAACGAACGATTTCAAAGATCTTCCTGATGATGATGAAATGTTTAAAGTAGATGATGAAGATCTTACTCGGAAATTAGAGAAGCTTCCTTCGTTCAGTCAAGCTACATCAAATCAAGAAGAAGTGGATGCTAAGAAAGCTCAATGGCGTCAAGCAGTGAAAGATTGTATACGTCCACCTCGTCAAGATGTTCAACCGGCTTATACGAAATGTTACTCCTTAAAGGGCGCAAAGACTGAAGGTCCGATAATAAGTTGGGCTTACTTGGAGGATCTAAAAGTTTATGCTGTGAAAATAGAACGAGGAATAGATTACTTCAAACGAGTTCACGATTTGAAGACGTTGCCATATTTTGATATGATGCAACTGGCACGTCTTAAATTACTATACAGTGAAAAAGATGATAGAGCAAGATGGTTGGAGAAAAAGCTCAGATTTAGAAATAAGTGGAAGTTACTCAGGCCGCAGTATCCGAAGATTACAAGATCCAAAGATCGGAGAACAGGAAAATCTGTGAAGCGTATCACGTATCAAGCGCCAAAGGTGATGGAAAAGATTCCACTTCGCGAGATGAAGACCGAATTTTGGAGGAAATTCAAGTGGTGGTATTATGACGATAGAACCACATAAGCTGTGATCGTGACAGAGCATAAAGGTGTTTGGGAAACACAAAGAATTTTTGATCCGATGTGGATTCGAAATTTCTCCGATGATGATATTTATGCTTTGTATCTGCAACCTATATTCTTTGATGTCAAGGATATAGAACAAGCGCTGCGTTTCAACAAGGTTGTACGTGTATGCTTCGTTTACAAGATCCACGCTTAAGAGGGCAGATCAAAGACATGTTTTTGAGCAGCAGCAGGGATTTTTGAAGACTGAAGACATAGAATCTAGTTCCTAGGGGGAGTTTGTAGGTGCATTTATGTAGTTACTAGATTCGTATGTAATTAACGTTTATATCAGTCTTTGTATTGTTTGATTTGAATATTGATATTGAATGTTTGATTGATTACATGCTTAAACGTTTACGTTGTTATGAATTAATCAAATATGTGTTTTGTGACGTTTAACAATATTCAGGCTCATTCGCACGGATAAGGATGATATCCGTGCGTATGAAAGGTTCATTCGCACGAATGAGAAGGTTAAACAGTTTGTTTATTAAAAGCTTTCATTCGTACGAACGAGATCAGGTTCGCACGAATAGAGAGCAATCCGTACGAATGGAAATCACATTCGTACGGATGGAAAACTGGGCCTATATATACCCAACTAGGTTTCAGCTTTCGGTAAGGCTTTTAGGGTTTCATTGATTCGTGCCGAATTGCTGCTGTCCGTTTTCTTGGTATTCCAAAGTGTTAGTAAAGTCTAAACAATCATCCGAATAGTCTTCCTTAGGTCTGATCTTATCAATAATCATTGGTTTGATCTCGTTTCCGACGGTTACATATTCGCTAGATAATCGATAGGTTATTTCCGCTAGTCTATTGATATAACGTTGACGTATTAAGATCCATACAACCCCAACAAAAAGCGCTGCTAGCGAACGTGCCCGCGAAAGAGATATCTGACTTGGAATCTCCGGAGACCATGGTTGAGTAGTTTTTTGTGTTTAGTAATTTAATGCACACTTGCTGCTGTTTTTATTAATATGAAAGAGAAATATGATAATAACAGAACTAAAGAATCTTGGGAAATGTGAATCATGTCAGCTTGTTGACTAATATAATATATTTGTTTTTTTTTTTTACTACAATAACATAGACTAGTTTATTGACCCGGGTAATACGCAGAAAACTATGTTAAAAATAATATATTGTTAAATAAAGAGTATAACTTATATGAAAGTTTAATAGAAATTTATTAGTCATTAAAACAAAATGAATTATATTAATAAATGTTACGTTGTTTGGTTTATACGTAAACGAATTTATCTGGAAATTTATGTCATTTGTTTTTAAGATATAATAATTGTGGAGTGGAAGATGAGATGATTATACTACTTAAAAAATATTATATATATATATTGACGACTTTTGTAAGACAATTCGTGTATGTTGTTAAGATGGACTCGAAGTTAAAGAAAAACAAACTAAAGACAAATAAACATATATTACGTGTTGCATTTTAACAATGTCACGTTAACAAAAAACAATCAATATACGTTACGTATATTTAAAAGAAAAAATAAAAGACAAATACTAAAAAGATGTATGTTACGTATTGTTTTAGATATTAATTTAAAGTAACCGTGTTAAGTTATTTTAAGTAAAGAGTTAATTAATTTTATTTGAATATTATTAAATATAAGGGCTAAATTTTTTAAAGTAAAAGTGTTGAAATGAAATTAGTATATGATACATCATCAAATTGATCTAATGTCCTAAATAAAAGTTTAAAACTAATCTAACGGTTCAAACTTTGAAATGTGTTATTTTAGTATCCCTTTTTACTATATATTAAGATAGTAAAAAAGTCATTAATAATTGTATCGTGCAAGTGAGTCTAGCTACTGGAGAACTATTTAGGTTCGGGTCCATATACATAAAAGGAAAATTTCTCACGAGTCTAACTCGAGTTTTACATATTTTACATAAGACTTTAAAGCAAGTAAGCATAAAGAAGCAACATGCACTACAATGTCAGCTTCTATTAGTTTGTTGGAATCCTTGTCACAATATCATCGAATCGGATTACCATCATAGTATCAAAAGACATTTTAAAACCGTAAGTAATCTGGCTACTAAACAGAAACAAGTAAATTGAAGGGAAGAGTCCATGTTGATTAAATATTCTACAGTATTTATACAACTGTCGTATATATAACTGTAAAGCCATAAATCACGTTACAAGATACAAATGGAAAACATTCATCAGTCGAAGAAACCAAAAAATCATGGAAATACATGGACGTGAATGAATGATTAAACGCGTGTCCTCCCAAAAATAATAAACTAAAATTTTGCAGCTGATAAAGATGAAGAGGTTTTATTTGTACCTCTTTTTGGCTTCGCTGTACAGAATTACTCCCAATACAGTCAGCAAGTATCCGAACATCCTAGTTACCAACACCGGGTTTTTAAATATTAAATTTAATAGTACACAAAGTGAATTGTTAATGCGAAAACTTTTTTTTTTGTGAGAATTGCGAGAACTGCGAGAACTTCCACAAAAAATGTTAAACCATGTTTCAATTTGTTCAGTCACATACAAACTCTTTTAAAGATTAATAATCAAGTAAATATAAAAGTAAAAAAACTAAAAAAAAATCATATAAAATAACGTAAAATATTTCGTTCATATATTAACTCATTTTTTGAAGAAAAAAAAACGTTCACATGTGAACAATTCTAAATGCGGGTGATTTCATACATTTTTTTTTTAATTTTCATTTAAATTTTTATTAGATATTTAATATTCAATAGTTTTACATGTGAATTGACACTTTTTTTTGTTCATTCACATGCAAACTCTTTTGAAGATTAATAATCAACTAAATATAAACGTAAAAAACTATTAAAAAAAAAATCATATAAAATAACGTAAAAAAATTTCGTTCATATATGAACTCATTTTTTGAAAACAAACGTTGACATGTGAACAATTCTAAATACTTGTGATTTGATACAATTTTTTTTAATTTTCATTTATATTCTTATTATATATTTAACATTCAATAGTTTTTACATGTCAATATACATAATTACATGTTAATTGACACTTTTTTTAAGAGTTCTCGCATAAATCAGTACATATATATATATATATATATATATATATATATATATATATATATTCTTTGTTGACTAGTAATAATGTGTTAGACCGCTCTCAGTGGTGGGCGTTTTTCTCACGTTTTCCCCCCATAACGCCGTTATGGCTGGGGGGGGGGGGGGGGGGGGGGGGGGGGGGGTCGTGTTTGGCCGGCGTTTCGGAGCGGTGTTGATGTGGTGACGCCGCGTTTTAGTTTTTTCTTTTTTCTTTTTTTTCTTTTCTTTCTTCCAGTCTGTCATTTATATATATATATATATATATATATATATATATATATATATATATATATATATATATATATATATATATATATATATGAGGTTCTTATAAACCAATATTTAAATTAAATTAAGTAAAAACATATGAAAAAATAATTTATAATATATGTAATTTTGTAGAAAAGAGATCATTTAAGACCTCATTATTGACTAAGACCAAAAGACCTATTCTGGACCATTGGATCAAGATGATCAATGGTCCAGATTTAATCACTTAAAATTAATGAAAATAAACCCGGAAGGGTATTTTGGTCATTTTACATTTTCTATTTTTTTCCCTCCCGTGTTTTCTCATTCCAGACTCTTTCTCTCCTTCAAACAAATTACAATAATCTCTCAATCTTCTACAAACCCTAATCTGTCAATCTGCAAACCCTAATCTCGTTCAATGGATGATTCTTCGGTTTTGGGAGTTCAGACGTCTGATTCTCCGGCTATCGAAGTTCTGTCGAGTCAATCGCGGGTTATCGAAGTTCCGGCGAGTCAATCGCCCGTTACGGAAGTCCATTTTTCAATCGCCCGATACTTTTAGTTAAAATGGATTAACTTTTTAATTATGCGGGTATTTTTTTATGTGAGTTTGGTTTACAGAATTAAACGTTTTCCTACATTTGAGTTCCGGCGAGTCAATCGCCCGTTACGGAGATTTCTCTGGCACCACGTGCTTTCCTGTTGAGGACATTTCTCAAAAACAGTCGTTTACCCCAAAAAAATAAGTTAATTATCTTTTTTTCCCCAGAATATTGGCACCGACATCATACATCTTCTTTGCATCTGCTCTTCCAGTGAATGCATTTGGCGAGCAACTGAATAAGGAAACATGTATATATTTTGCGCATTTTTTGATTAGAAAAATTTAAAAATTATGCTTTTTTGTCTAATAATATTTTGTTCTACGACAGATGATACATTGAGTGCAGTAGAAACTCTTACGTCTACTGCTATATGTGGGATTATACACTCATTACTCGGGGGGCAACCTCTTTTGATATTAGGTGTTGTTGAACCTACAGTTATAATGTACAATTACTTGTATACTTTTGCCAAAGAAAGACCCGAGTTGGGGAGAAAACTGTTTCTAGCTTGGGCGGGATGGTATACACTATGCATTCTTATTTTCAATTCTTTCGAAGTATATAATTAACGGTTTATTGTTTCGAAGCTTTATGGTTATTTGTATGACCAGGTACATTATATGCTACATTGATGATGCTGTTTAATGGCGGGGCATTTTTAACATTTTTTCTAAATTTGCACGATAACTTCCACAGAAAAGGGTCAGTCACAATACAAATACAGATACCATTTTCGCTCCGTTTATTTATTTATTCATGTCTTGTTACCTAAGATGATGAGGTGTTTGTTCAGCCTTTGGATACCACTGCATCAAGGATGCAAACAAGTGACTTTGGGAAGTCGAAAGGGCTATGGAAGACTATGGCTGTTCAGATAAGGAAGAAGAGTTCCAATGGTTAATCAAGTGAGCACCGTTTTCATTTATCCGCTTTAAAGTATATAGATACGAATATTTAGTCCAATTTAAAATTTGAAATTGGTTTCTTTCAGGTATTCACCACTGCATAACGTAAAGAGACCATGGGAGCAATCTAATGATACTTCTTGTCAATATCCTCCTACTTTGTTGTTGACTGCCGATCACGATGACAGAGTTGTTCCTCTGCACACTTTGAAGTTATTGGTGGTATGCTCTCATTAACTAACCCAACTTGTCATTTCACATTTTCTTGTCAATGATCTCTTCTCGATTAATACATTTTATTTGCATCCTCAGTTTTTTAGAATTTATGGGTCGTCACTTGCTGTAATTTCATCTTAAATGATGAAATTGTGGAAATTCATATGATATTGATGATAATAACGTCAAAGTGACCAAATCTAACATGTTTTGGCTCTTATTAAAATTACTTGGTCTGCTCTTTATTTTATTATTTAAATTCTGCAGCCACTTAATAAATCATCTGATATCTTCATTTCAGGTGTTGAGCTATTTGTTGTACCTGATGCGTAATGCTGATAAAAGTGTTCAAAAACGAGTTTGCTTGGCTCTTGCTCATCTATGCTCACCTTATGACCAGAAAGCAATTTTTGTCGATAACAATGGTAAATTGAGAAGACTTATTACAGAAAACAACTTTTTCTTTGTTGTATAATTTGTATACATGAATATGATCATTTATGTTTAATGTTTCATATATATGCTAATAATATTTGGAATTTTGCGAAGGATCAGAATTGAGCAGTGTCTCGTTAGACTTTTTTTTAACCCTTGTCCAGGATACTTGCTCATCCATTTTACCACACTCTCCAATCCCATTCTGCAACTCCAACCTCCAATTAAAACTTGCCATGTCATCAAAATAGGGCGCGTGGACACCACATCACCAATGGTGAGACTAACACAAATTTCTTATTTTTGAATTTGTGCTCAGCCCTGGTGTGCTTGTGGATGACCAGAAAGCCGAGGCTCTTATTAAAAACTTTGGAGACAATCGACCAGAAATTGGGCTCGGTGATCGCCATACCGACTTTCCCTTCATGGCACTATGCAAGGTGACAACCAAATCATTACACAAACAAACACATAAAAAATCTTTATTTTAAGACATGATTTATATTTTATTTTGACAGGAGGCTTATATTGTGCCATACAATCCCGAAGTTAAGGCTGTACCACACGACAAGCTACCGAAGTCAAGGGGTTCTTTGATCATGTTAAACACAAGACACATAAGCTTATAAAAAATTCAAAGGGGTGTGTATCCTCCCATATTTGTAAGAATGGTCAAGTCAATAATCTCCGAGGCTATTTCCCCATCTATTAGTTGTAGGTAAGGATAAAACTGGTGAAAGATTGGTTGGCGGTGTTAATTGTATGCAAATACAATGATGACAAATCATAAATCACTCTACCTAGAACTGGAATGCCTATGTCTGAAGCGTAAGAATTGTTGCAGCAGTGTCTCAGTTTCTCGACCAAAAATGTGGAAGACTGTCCTCATTGGTGACAACAACCAAGCTTCTTGAGCGTTATCAGGCCTAATAGAGTGTATTCATTCTAATGAAGTTTTAAATCAAGCGAGTATAACGTATACCAAACTCATATCACATGTGATTCTACTTGTTTTTAACCTAACTTTGTGATTTAGGTGTATATATCTGTATTTTGGTCATCTGATATTTTCTTTAATGTAAATATTGTCTTTATAAAGTTTTATCATATGTGATTTTAGTTGTGTTGATATCATAAGCATTTCATATGTGATATAACTTTTACTTGAAATAGGTATATCATATATGATATGTAACAGATATCATAAACATATCATATATGATATAACTATTTCAAAGTAATATGTATATCATATATGATATGCTTATGATATCTGTTACATATCATATATGATATACATATTATTTTGAAATAGATATATCATATCATATATGATATACTTATTTCAAAGTAATATGTATATCATATATGATATAGTTATTTCAAAGTAATATGTATATCATATATGATATACATGTTTTCAAGTAATAGGTATATCATATATGATATGGTTATGTTATTTGATACATATCATATATGATATAACTATCATATATGATATAACTATCATATATGATATAACTATCATATTACTTTGAAATAGGTATATATCATATATTCTTATAATATCATATATGATATACTTGTTTTCAAGTAATAGGTATATCATATATGATATACCTATTTCAAGTAATAGGTATATCATATATGACATGTAACAAATATCATAAAGCATATCATATATGATACGCCTATTGCTTTGAATATGTATATCATATATGATATGCTTAAGATAAATGATAGTTTTTATCACATGTCAAAAGCATATCATATATGATATACCTATTACCTGGAATAGGTATATCATATATGATATTTGACATATTTTTTTACTTTATAATCAACTTCAAAAAATTAAAATACCAGATTCATTATCATATATGATATACCAGACCCATTATCATATATGATATTTGACATAATTTTTACTTTATAATCAAATTCAAAAAATTAAATTACTAGATCCATTATCATATATGATATATTTATGATATCATAAACATATCATATATGATATAAACATATCATATATGATATAAACATATCATATATGATATACCTATTTCAAAGTAATATGTATATCATATATGATATTCATGTTTTCAACTAATAGGTATATCATATATGATATACTTGTTTTCACGTAATAGGTATATCATATATGATATACCTATTTCAAGTAATACGTATATCATATATGATATCATAAACATATCATATATGATATAAATATATCATATATGATATACCTATTTCAAAGTAATATGTATATCATATATGATATACCTATTTTCAATTAATAGGTATATCATATATGATACAGTTATATTATTTGATACATATCATATATATCATATATGATATAACTATCATATTACTTTGAAATAAGTATATATCATATATGCTTATAATATCATATATGATATACCTGTTTTCTAGTAATAGGCTTATCATATATGATATAAACATATCATATATGATATAAACATATCATATATGATATACCTATTTCAAAGTAATATGTATATAATATATGATATTCCTATTTTCAACTAATAGGTATATCATATATGATATACTTGTTTTCAAGTAATAGGTATATCATATATGATATACCTGTTTTTAAGTAATAGGTATATATGTTTTCAAGTAATAGGTATAACATGATGTTTGTCCTATCATATATGATATCCGTATCACATATATTGTGTACTTATCATATATGATATACCCACTATTCTTAATGCAAAATGTGCCTATCACATATGATATTCCTATCATATATGATATTCCTATCATATATGATATTCCTATCATATATGATATGCCTATTATACATATATGATATGCCTATCATATATGGTATAATTATCATATATGATATACCCACTATTTTCTGAATGCAAAATGAAATAAAACAAAATAAACTTCAAAGTTTACTGAACAAAACATGAAAACAAAGTACTAAATTAAAAAGAATATTCAAGTATCAAATTCTTAATTACAAACATATATAGGCATAAAATTAAATTCTACTATTGAAGCATGTTGTTATCGACAAATTGTTTTTTCTTGGAAGATTGTTTTTTCTTGGCAGATTCTTTTTTCTCGGGACATTCTCTTTTCTTGGCAGGTTCTATTTTTTCGGCAGTTAGCTTGTTCAGAAGAGCTTGCTTTTCCTCACCATATATCTTACATGTCCTTATGTTATGAGCTGCTTCACCGCATTTCCCACATTTGTTTTTCACCTTCAGGTTGTTCTCGATTGAAATTTCTCGAGAACTCTTGAAACGATTTTTTAGGCAATGGTGGTTTACCAGGCAATGGTGGCTTAGCAGTTGGAGAATTATTTTACTTCTGGTTTATTAGCAGCTGATTTGCAAGTGTCTTAGACTTGGGGGGTGTTTGGGATTGCTTATCTAAACTGTTATCTGCTTATTGCGTTTTTTTAAAAGCAAATAACTAAATGTTTAAATGAAGAAAAATGTTTATGCTTATCTGCTTAGTTTTAGGTGAAAAAAGATATTTTCATTGAACAGTTTGGGATTATTTTTTCCAAATTGATTATTCCTGGTAGATTCAAAATTAAAAGTTTACGCTTACGGTGAAACAGGCTGTTTTCAATATTTTGATTACCCGTTTCTTCATAAAAGTATTAGCATAAGCTGTTTTAATAAGCAAACCCAAAACCCCTCTTAATTTCCACAAACTTTCCTCTAAAGTCCATACATTCAACCCTAATCAGAGACCACTACTGAAGCTACACATATTTGAGACCTAAATATTTCCGAACCGATAAGCAATACTTAAAAACAAAATGTGGTGATGAATACACAATGTCAATATATCAGATGAGTGAATTACCTCATCCAAACGACGAAGAACCTCTTCTCTCTTTGCAGTTTCTTCTTCGCTCTCATAAATCCCCGAGTCCATCAAAAAATTGACACAAATACATATAAATTAACTATTGAAAACTAAAAATGAAAACTGGAAATAAATAAAAAAATTAATTGGCTTACCTTTTCCAACAGTGAATTCCTATGAGTATCAGCCTCAGTCGGTCCAGCAAATGATATAGGGTTCGGTTCATCACACCATACGACCTTCTCACATCCGCCGCCGTTTGTGACGGTGGTGTTGGTGAAGAACCATTCTCTATCTCAGAACCCGACATTTCAAAGCAACCAAAACTCTACAATAAACCTAAATGAATAAAAACTAACATGTTTACCTAAAAAGAAAAAAATATATATATATAATAATAACAAGAACTCTAAAGATCAAATTAAGACCATGAAGACTAATACCAATGACTTTTAAACGGAGATTAACAAGTTGTAAGGAAAATAATGAAACTAAAAGTACCAACAAGTCATACGAGCTGCTTATTGATCTTTGTGACCAAATGTAGAAACTTTCAATGCACAATGAGTATAAAACTATAAATCTTTTATCAGTTCAATGGCAACACTTATCTATTTGAACTAATTAGAAGCCTAACAATTATCAAAAGCTATAGGGGACAAACTAATGTGAAGAAAACGGCAAAAAAGTCTTGTAAGACAAAAGGTTGAAACGAAATTTAGTACAATTATGGTTCCTAAACATGCAAGACTCCTTTTAACAAATCTAATATAAAATGGACAGATTCATGAGAGGTTTATTACTAGCTTTGAGAGTCTTACGTGATTAGATAGTCTCATCCAAGCTCACAGGTAAGTTTTATACTACATATGAGACTTGCCATTTCGTACGAGGCTGAAAATTTTTTGATAAACAAAAGACACCATGCACACAAAATTAATCTAAGGTGGAAAAACAGGTGGTCGGGTCAGGTTAGGTAACCAGCAAAAACAGATTTGGATCAAAATTTATTACTAGCTTTTGTTTGTCTTTCTTAGTAGCCAAACGACTCTTATAAACGAAAATTAGCTTAAATGGGAATGGGTCAAATGGGTTAAAAGCCTCCAAAAGTCGATTTTTAATTCATACAACCTCCTAAATTAACTTAATCAAAAAAATTGATAATAACATCTCGCCATTGCAATGTTTTCTGTTGATAATTCAATATCTGTTTCGTAACAAAACTTTGCAGCAAGTTCAAATCCGTCAGGTCCTCCTGGCATATCAGGGATTTCGACTACAGAAAGATCGGTATGGTTGGTATCTGATAACAGTTTCTTTAGATAACCACACTTTGATACTAAAGGAAACAGCGCGCATTAAAGAACTAAATTTAGGATCATGTTAAAACTTTTTATCGAGATTTCAAATCTTTATCTAGAGAAAGCTTATACCAATTAGATTTTAATTACCATTAATATCAGCATAATCACTAAAAACAACAAACAAAATACATACAAATTCATACAAAAAAAAAAAAAAAAAAAAGCTTATACCAATTAGATTTTAATTACCATTAATATCACACAGACACACACTTTTCCAAAAAGCAGGTTTCCTCCATTGAAGAAATCTACCTCCGCCAACGAATCCATGGAGATATCAAGAAGGAAACAAAAAGGATTAAGATCTATTTATTGAAAAAGTTATAGCTCAGTAAAAACAATTTTTCCAAGAATTTTTCCAAGAACTTTACATTAAATTACCTAGGTAATTCACAGGACCTGAAAAATCAAAATTAAGCAGAATAGATGAATGAAATGGAATAAAAATAGAATGAAGTGAAAAATGATCACCGAGAAATGGATCTGGAAGATGAAAAAAATTTAAAATACCTGCAGAAGATTCGTTATTATATGAATCGGATTTTTGTGACGAATTACTAGAATTATTAGATAAACGTTATGATGCTCAAATTCCGTTTTTTGTTTCTGGATTGAATGATTCTGGATTCGTTTCCATTGATTCTGGATTCGTTTCCATTGATTCGTATGGAGGTTTTACGAAGGTAATCGCTATTGATTCGTATGGAGGTTTTACGAAGATCGATTCGCCATTGATAGAGGTTGGGGAGCTTGAATAACGAGATCTGTAATTTTTTTGTTATTTTGTTAAATGATGAAAATGCCCTTCTAATACAAAATTTTGTTTTAATCTCAGCCCTTAGATCTTTTCTTTGGAGGGCTGAGATCAGGTCTTTAGGTCTCAAATAATTTCCATGTCTTTCTTGAACCCACCCCTTTTGTATTATGTTTATTTATTCAATTATAACAAACTTTAAAAAAACAAGTTTTGATATGGATCAAAATATATGTCGTTTAGGGGTTATGCATCAAATTCATTGTTTTTGTGGAGTAAATATTCAAATTTGATGCACAACGATAAAAAATTACCCATTTTTTATGTATAACAAAACTTCGTTTTTTAAAGTTTGATATATGGTTAAAATGAACGATAATCCAAAATATCTAACGTTATTAATTATTTTTTAATTTTTTTTTCTTATTGTACCTTAAAGTTTGTTTTACAAGAACCAACCGCTCTCTCTCTCTCTCTCTCTCTATATATATATATATATATATATATATATATATATATATATATATATATATATAAAAGAAGAATGGAGGGGAAGAAAAAAAAAATTTTAATGGAAGAAAAAAGGTCATTTGCAGATTTTTAATGGAAGAAGAAGAAAGAAAGAGAGAGAAAGAGAAGAAAAAAAAAATGCAAATTTGTTTGTTTTTTTAATAAATGTTATTGATTTAGTAATAAATGTTATTTATGATTTTATATAAAATGTATTTTTTATTTTATTTAAATACTTTTATATAAAAATTATGTCCTTTTTTCTTATTAATGTATTTTTTATTTATATTAATGTATTATTTATTTTATAAATATATTATTTTTATATAAAGAAAATTAAAATAAAAAAAATTTAGTGGCTCCCATATTTTGGTGTTATGGTTGAGGGATTTTGTGATGTTATGTTATGGGTGTGCTATGGTAACGTGACACCCATAACACCAAAATTGGTGTTATGGTTTAGAGCGGTCTTAGTGGTCACAATTTGAGGTGAAAGTTAGAAACCGGTTTTCTTTCTAACCGGACCCAAAACCGAAACCGGTTTTTCTCAAAACCGGTTATTTAAAAACCGAAACCGGTTAAAGCAGGTTAAAGATTTGTTTGGAAATCAGTTTTTTCCGGTTATTTAACCGGTTAAAACCGGGCTTTTTCAAAAACCGGTTAAAACCGGTTTCTTTACGGTTACCGGAGGAAAAAGACCTTGACACACTAGAGCCACCGTGGACGGCCGTTCGAAGAGTACACCTCAAAATCGCCGCCGTTTTAGCTTAGACTAACGACACCGATTTCTAGTGCTATAACAGAAACTGCGACATTTTTTTTTCTCAAGCAGTCTGGTGTGCGTGGTGGAGGCTGATGAAAGTTTCTGAATGTGATTTTGATTAGGGATTTGTTTAGTTCTTTAATAAATGATGGGGATAGGCCCAATATTTAAAAGGCTCAAAACAATAGTCCAATAAATAAAAATATAATAAATAAAGATATGCTATGGTTTTTGTTTTACGATTTTTGAAAACAACGATCACATTAAACATAATATTTGTTTCGTAACTAATAATTTTGGACATATGGTTAATAATTATCGAACTATAAGAAATCGAAATGGGATTTTCACCTAAACTAACGAAGTAGATGAAGGTGAATTCGAAATGGGAATTTCACCTCCAATTTAGAATCCGAAAAAACCCGCAAAATAAAAACCGTTTAAAAAACCGGTTCAAAACCGATTCCGAACATTTTTAACCGAAACCGATTAAAACCGGTTTCTAAAAAACCGGTTTAACCGAAACTGATTAAAACCGAAACCGATTAAAACCGAAACCGATTAAAACCGGTTTTTTTTTTAACTGTTTTTTTTAACCGAAAACCGATTAAAACCGATTTTGTTGCACCTATAGTCTGGTATGCGTGGTGCCGGCTGATGAAAGTTTCTTAATGTGATTCTGATTAGGGATTTGTTTAGTTCTTTAATAAATGATGGGGATAGGCCCAATATTTAAAAAGATTAAAAAAATAGTCCAATAAATAAAGATATAATTAATAAAGATATGCTATGGTTTTTGTTTTACGATTTTTGAAAACAACGATCACATTAAACATAATATTTGTTTATTAACTAATAATTTTGGACATATGGTTAATAATTATCGAACTAGAAGAAATCGAAATGGGATTTTCACCTAAACTACCGAAGTAGATGAAGGCGAATTCGAAATGGGAATTTCACCTCCAATTTAGAATCCGAAAAAAACCCCAAAATAAAAACCGATTAAAAAACCGGTTCAAAACCGAAAAAACCGATTCCGAACATTTTTAACCGAAAAAATCCGGTTTCAAAAATACCGGTTTAACTGAAATCGATTAAAACCGAAACCGATTAAAACCGGGTTTTTTTTAACTGTTTTTTTTTTAACCGAAAACCGATTAAAATCGGTTTTGTTGCACCTATAGCCGCAATATTAGACGTGCTGGGTGTTTGCTTGCGTTGTATTTTGCAGGACAATTTGGTGTACTAAAAGAGTTGTTTATTTGTTTTGGGGTAACAACCCAATACTTGGCCCATTAAACTTAAGCCCTTTTGTTCTAGACTAACCACTATTGTTTCACACCCCATCTAAAGTTTTTACAGATTTCAACCATTTTTATATTTTATCAATATACTTTTACAAGTGAGTATACCAACGGGTGATTTTAATTCGATTTTATAATATGTTAAACTTTTTTTGGTTGAATTGGGCTTGGTCTTTTGAGCCCTTAACCGGTCCGATTCAGTTTTTTCAAGTTCTGTTTTTCTCTTTATTTGTTAAACCAAAACCGTATCGAATATGTCGGCTTTTCATAAGTCAAAAAATTCAAACCTACTTTGGTTCTCTTTGTTGGTTTGGTTATTTTGATTTTTCTGCTTACTTATGAAACTATGGATATGTCGATGATAATGATATGTTGTTCACGCGGGGGAAAATGCACATTTTCAGTTTTGTAAGTGGCAATGTCGTCCTCATTCACCACTATCAAAGTGCTTTCTCCACCATATTTATTTAGAAATAAATATAAAATTACATATATTAAATAAATAGGAAAAATAGTTTTTGTGTATCACTAACTTGACATGAAATCCTTTTGTGTATAACGAATTTTCAAAATTTCTATTGAATATTATGAATTGACTAATTATTTATATTATGTATCATCGGTGACCTTCTAAGACTACCCCCAGGCGTCACGTTATCGGGCGTTTTGGCCGCGTTTAATGGCGTGAACGGCTGGGTGAACGGCGTTTTTGCGACGTTCTCGCCGTGGTGTTGCTCGAGCGACGCGGCGTGTTTGTGTTTTTTTTTTTTTTTTTTTTTTTCTTTTCTTCCCAATTCTTACCGTTATAAAAAAAAAGATTTTTTTGTTTTTTTTCTTTTTCCTACCGTTGGCCAACAGCTAGGTAGGTTTTTTTAATTTTTTTTTTTTTTTTTTTTTTTTCCCTATAAATACTCAATCCCAAACCCAAAAATATTACACCAAACCATTTCTTTCTCTCTACAATTATATTCATTCTATCCACAAGACCCCCAAAGAAAAATGTCTCAATACAACGAGTTTCCGTCATCAGATCCCAATTCGCCTAACTCACCGGGCTTCGCAAATTTCCAAACCCAACCCGGTGGTTTTACTTCACTACTCGCCGAAAACACCAACACACCACCTCAACCCCATCAACAATCCATGAACGAGTGACAACAATTCCAACAATTCCAACAACGACAACAACAACAACAATCGTTCTCTTAACCCCAACAACAATCATACCATCAACCCCAACCTCAATCATACCATCAACCCCAATCATTCCATCAACCCCAATCCCAATCATTCCATCAACCACAACCACAACCATTCAAACCGTCTGAAGCGTTTCAACCACAAGTAGCCGAACCTAGTGGTTCTCGTAAGAGAAAAGACAAGGGTAAGAAAAAAGCTACGGATGTGGAAGAAGCCACCCCACCGTCTAAGGTTCACTGGTCACAAGCCCAAGAGCGGCGCTTGGCGGAGAATTGGATTCATGTTTCGGAGGATCGGAAAAAAGGAACCGACCAAGATGGTATAACTTTTTGGTTTCGTGTGATGGCTATTTTCAACGAAGGTTTGGCAGAACCTTTTACAAAAAATGCGCTAAGTTCAAAATGGAGGGCTATGAGCAAAAATATAAAATTGTTCATAGCATGTCATGACCGTGCCGAACGAGATCGATCGAGCGACGAGGATGACAAAGCCGTCTACACAACGGCGTTAGGCATGTTCGAAGCCGAAAATCTACGCCCATTTCGTCATCACGCTACATGGGAAGATTTGCATCTTTCGCCAAGGTTTGCTAATCCTAAACCCATTGACCCGATCAACCTCGACGACGATGTAGAACCGGACTTCTTTGGCCATGATCAACTTCCACGACCTTTAGGAAGGCCACGACCATCTAAGAGTGCACGTTCCTCCTCCGATGTTACTTCAAAACGGGACGAGTTTAACGAAGACCTTGTCACCGAAATTCGTGAGCTTAGGCTCGCAAAAACAGAGGAGATCAAACTCAGGATCCGTCTTCGGAAAATGGAATTTCTTCGTATGCCAACCGATGATTTGGCGCCACAAGATCGGGTTCGTATCGAAAAGCAGAAGGACAAAATACGCGCCGAATTGGAAGCCGAAGAGGAGGATTAGTTTTTTATGTATTGTTTTATTTATTTATTTTTATGTATTATTTTTTTTTAATATTAATCTAAGTTTATTTTTATTAATAATGTTTTAAAAATAATATGAGAAAAAGAAAGAAAATGAAAAATAAAAAAGGTGGTGGGTTCCAGTTTTTGGTGTTATGAATGGGGGGGTTATGTTATGTTATGTTATGTTGGTGTTATGGTGACTTGCAACGAAAAGTGGTGTTATTGGTGTTATGAATGGGAGTGGTCTAAGTAGGTAGCCGGTTACTTTGACTATTTCGAAGGTTAAGTTGACCAAATGACTAGCCATGTCATTTACCAAACCCAAAAATGTTTTTGTTTAAAAAAATAAAAAGATAAAATGAAACCCTAAATCCAATTTCATTTGAACTTGAAACCTTAAATCCCCAATTTAAGATATGAATTTATACACAAACCCTAAATCCTAAATTCAATTCAATTTAAATTTTATGTTTAATTTGATATGAATTCTTACACAAACCCTAAATCCCTAATTCAATTTTAAATAGTCAAAGGGTTTGCTGAAATTTTGGTCACATTTTCATATTTCACAACAAACTATACCACTTTGAGTTCGTTTTCATATTTTAGCTATAATTCAACCGGTTGAATGTACGGGTTTAACCGGTTGGATAATAACCCTAAAAGGATTTGTTAGGATTCTTAATCCATCAAAATTTTTGTATAATTAGACATTATATCTACCCACCCAGGTTAAAGAGATGACGACGTTTTAAATCTATATTCTAAGCATGAGAGGTGCATGAATAACAAAAGGGAAACTCCTAATGACTAATGACGTAAGAACTACCTGCTTCAAGTTGTGGTTAACCTCTGAAAGTCATAACTAAGTATATGGGTTGTATGATCCATTGACCATTACAACCGATCCTTCGATTGAATAAATAATAATTATCGGTCGTGCACGACTCATTATATGATGATGTGCCTTAGGAGGGCTTTGGGTCGGTTCTTTAGTTATGTATTTGTTTTGTAATATTCAAAAATCCGTAGGAATGGTAAATTTGATTATAAAATATTAACTTGAAATTGTACGAATCTATGACATATATCTTGAATCCAAAAACTTTGATCTTTCGGTTGTGTTTTTATTTTGGTTTAAATCAAAAGTTATAATATCACTTTCTATTTTGTGATATTATAAAAGGTAAGATAATATATAGTGTTATATTATAGTATTTATTAAAAAAGATTTGATGATATAAGTCTACCGTATAAAAAAAATGTACGGATATAAAACTAGTTTATATTAATACAATCACAACATACACATGTCTTGTGTCTTGTGGTATTTTGTTGAATGGGTCAAGATCGACAGCAAAGCAGTATCGACTTATATTCACATCTTTATTCAAATAAAATTTATTCATTTTCCCATAAATAAAAAATAAACAATTTCCCACGTTCACAATAATAAGATAGTGTATTTAAGCTACAAACACACCCATTCTATTCTATCATTAACTCATTCCTCCAAATTAAATGACTTCTTTTCTTCTTTTTCTATCATTCTCCTCATTCTTTCTTACTATATCATCTCTTTGTCTTAACAACCAAAAATCCTCACTCTTAGCCTTCAAAAACGATCTCAAATTCGACGCTAAACGCTCCACCAAACTCACAGGGTGGAACCAAAGCGTCGAATGTTGCGAATGGGGCGGTGTCACATGTAACGAACTCGGTCATGTCATAGGACTTGATCTTCGTAACCAAACTATACGTACTGGTGTTTCTTCTACTCACTTAAAAGGTCTAGATAAACTCCAGTTTCTTAACTTGGGTGACAATCTATTAACCGGGAGTTTACCAAGCTCTTTGTTTACGTTACACTCGATTCAAGATATTAACCTTTCGAATAACAACTTGTCTGGTCAGATTAAGCTTGATAATGTTTCTTCGTATCAGCTGCGTAATCTGGATTTGAGTAGTAACAGATTTGAAGGGGGAATACCTGGATTTATTTTTAGACTTCCCAACATTTCGACTCTCACACTTTCTGGAAATAGATTCTCTGGGAATGTAGAGCTCGATATGTTTGGAAAGTTTAAGGAGCTTTACTCGCTTGATCTTTCGAATAATCATCTTACTGTCAATGTAAATGCAAAGAAATCATCATCGTTTTCGTTACTCACTCAGCTTAACACATTGAAGCTAGCTTCTTGCAGATTGAAACAGATTCCTGATTTGAAGAACCACTCACGACTGATGATGATTGATCTTTCGATTAATGAATTAAGCGGTGAAATACCTAGCTGGATATGGGGAGTTGGCAATGGGTATCTGAGGTTTTTGAATTTTTCAAACAATATGTTTTCAGGTCTACAGAAGCCGTATACTTTTCCTTTTCTACTCGATGTTCTTGACCTTCATTCGAATAGACTGAAAGGAGATATTCCGGTTCCACCACGAAGAGTTTATATTCTAGATTACTCCAACAACAACTTTGGAACTTCCATCCCAGTTGATTTTGGGAACGTCCTTAGGTCAACGTTATACTTTTCCATTTCCAACAGTAAACTGGTTGGAGTGATTCCTGAGTCGATACGTAATGCAACTTCCCTTCGTACTCTTGACTTATCACGCAATGCGTTAACAGGTAAAATTCCGTTGATTGGAAACATGAAAGATCTAAAAAGTTTGGACCTTTCGGTTAACATGTTAAGTGGGAGGATTCCTGAGCAGCTTACAAATCTTACTTCACTTTCATTCCTGAATGTTTCGTTTAATCATCTTACTGGAAAGATACCAGAAAAGTTTCAACGATTTACAGAGTTGTCGTTTGAGGGAAACAAAGGTCTATGCGGTCCACCATTGAAAAAAAGTTGTTGAATGAGAATGCAGAGTGCAAGTTATATATTTGGTTACAACAATGTATCTTATATGTAGCTTAAATAAAAGCGTGTTTTATGTTTAAACGAATTATTTCCTGGATTATATATTTTATGTATACGAACTTAGACATGTAATAAACCTATTTGACTGACGATATGCATAAACACAAAACAGATGTAATCAAATTGACTATGAAATCCTGCTGAATAGAAAGCTACAACAGAACATAAGGGGACTTAAAGTTTGCAGTTATAAAAAAAGAATAACGAAAAGAAAACATACTTAGGAATTACAATAGCATTTATAGATTCCATAAAAGTACTAAAGGCTAGATGAAACTTTGTCCCAAAAATGCTCAACCCATTTGTGGAGTTTTCACGGAATTGACTTTTGCTAAGGAACGACTAGTCTTCATTCTCCTCATCGATATGCCCTGCTGTAATGTTTAGAATAAATCAGTATTGAAAGCTCGTTCAAAGTGGTTGAGAAACGAAAGAATGTAATAGTAGTCCATTGTTGTGGAGAAGATTACCTTCTTTGGTAGGGTGTTGTTACATATGAAAGCTTTCACTTGTTTCAGTGACCTGAAGAGAAGATTTGACTTCTCATGCCTATATTGCTAAAAAAATTCCGACATTTCGTCAATTTCATACCTTCCAAAAATTACTAATGAAATTAAAAACTTCATCATGTATACCTTGTACACATAGCCATTTTTTCTTGTTTTTATCTCTACTATCCAGCCTTGTTGGCGTTCAATAAGAGGTAAATGACCCTGTGACGAGAAATCAGAAAAAGTCGATCTTCTCTCAATCTGCAAACAGCACAATGGATTCTATGAACTCGTTGATTACTACATTGTTTTAAGAGAAAGTCAAGCTAGGAACTGAAATACCTCTTGAACATCTTTAGCTCCAAATAATTGTTGAAGAGTAAAATCCGTACTAAAACTCAGGATTTTGGATTGTTTCTTTTCCACAGATTGATTCCCATAATTCCTAAGAGGAACCTGCAATGTGCTTTATTTTATTAACATGTTATGATCCATTTTCAAAATCAGATATATAAGTGTGGATTAAAGTAACAGCATAAGAGCTAACTTATATATGATAGATAACGGCTATATCTAAACAATAGATTCAAGAATTGATTATATAAAACATAGATTTACTTACTTGTTTGTTTAGTTGTTTCTTCAGATGGTAAGATTTTTTTAATAAGAGGCTACTCACCCTTATCTGCGGTTTCTTCATATACCAAAAATAGAACGACTCAAAATTTCTTCTTTTCCTTCTCACTGTATTCCTCTTTTTTGTACACGTGATTACGCTAGTTGGATGCTTAATCAGATCTGGATTTTTCAAGCTAACTAGATCTTCACAAGCTCTTAAAAACTCTTCTGAGTACGTCATCCTCTTCAATGGAGGCACAGATGAGACGCGGCGCAGAAACGGATGAAGGGTTAAGAAAGGTGATATAGGGAAGATTTTAATTAAATGGCCTTTAGTGTATTTGCAGCCGTCCGATTAAATAGATTCAAAAAATTTGAATTGACACATTTCCCTCTATGTAATTTTATTAAGAGGCTGCTGTAAATGTAAAGTTTCTAACAATGCACATAAACGACGTCGTTTTGAGAATAACACGTGGCATGCTGTCCTCTATAATAGAACACTGAATGACGTTGTTTGGCAAAAGAGTAAGATTATGTTGTGTATAATAGCAATGGGAAACGTACAGTCTGTTTCCAAACGCTCATTTACCATCAAAACACATCTACTATGTGGGCTGGTAAATTACCAACAGATGGAGTTGGTGATTTAAAAAGGTTCAGTTAAGAAGCTAAATAGTCAAGACAGATTTGGTAGGTAATTCAATGAGTGAGTATAGTAAGTTAGCTGTTTGAGTAAGTAGTTATGTAAGTGAAGTTGATATGATTGTTGTAGTGAGCTAGTAATGGTTTTTAAGTGACAAGTAATGTGAATAAACAGCTCGGGTAATCTGCATTGTGTCTTAACTATTCGAGTTTGACATACATGTGAAACACTTACTTAGATGGTAATTGTGACATCTTAGACAAATCCCACGTCCCCGTGCACAAGAGTGATGTTGGGTATATGAGTAAACTTTTAGTCTTTCATGACACGACGCGTTTTGGTGGCTACAGGCACACAGAGCTTAGAGAATCTGTAGTTAAGCGTGACAAAAACAAATCAGCTTATAATATCGAGAAGAAATCAATGATACCGTTTTCTGTTATTCATCACATCATTGATCAATGAGAAAATAAAGATTGGGCCTGCCTGAAAGCAAAGTAAGGGTGTCAGCCCAACAACCCAACTTGTCTTTGAAACTTGTTTAAACTTTATAAAAATATATACCATAACAAGGACCATTAAAAATCTTGAGATCAAAAGACATAATTATAATTTTTTATTTTAAAAATCCATTTAAAATTTAATTTTGTTTAAAAATCAAATATCTCAAAAACCGTAAATGTATGAAACGAATAAATTACACCATTGTAACGAGCATTAAATTATCTTTCAATAGAGTACCCACTCGATATACTTTTGATGAAATTTTTTTCCGGGTTTTTTTAATAGGTTTTGAAATTTTATATTATAAAATCACGATTTTATCACATGTGATTTTAGTAGTTTCACATATTTTTTTTCGTTTTTCTTTTTGATTCTAGTTGAAAGTATATAATATAACAATTGTATGTTTTGAAATTCATATTTAGTGTTCAAATTATATCTGATTGTACCTTACAAATATCAACATTTGTTCGGAAACGGAAAAATAAAAAATCGTCAATTTTTAATTTTTTTTCCGGGTATATATAGATTATACCTAATATAATATTTTTGTGTTTTAAAATTAATAATTAAAGTTAAAATCATTGTTTTATTGCCTTATAAGTTTTCAAAATTTTACATACATAATAAAATCACATATGATATACAATTCAATCAAATGTGATATACGTACTATCACATTTATGTCAAAAAAAATGAATGAGAACAAAAATTTTCACATATGATATACAATACTATCACATGTGATATGCGTACTATCACATGTGATATGCATACTATCACATTTACGTCAAAAAAAATAAAGGAAAACAAAAATTGTCACATTTGATATACAATACTATCACATTTATGTCAAAAAAAATGAAGGAAAACAAAAATTGTCACATATGATATACAATACTATCACATATGATATGCATACTATCACATTTACGTCAAAAAAAGGAAAACAAAAATTGTCACATGTGATATACAATACTATCACATGTGATATGCATACTATCACATTTACGTCAAAAAAAATAAAGCAAAACAAAAATTGTCACATGTGATATACAATACTATCACATGTGATATACAATACTATCATATTTATGTCAAAAAAATGAAGGAAAACAAAAACTGTCACATATGATATACAATACTATCACATGTGATATGTATACTATCACATTTACGTCAAAAAAGATAAAGGAAAACAAAAATTGTCACATGTGATATACAATACTATCACATGTGATATGCATACTATCACATTTACGTCAAAAAAATAAAGGAAAACAAAAATTATCACATGTGATATACGTTACTATCACATGTGATATGCATACTATCACATTTATTTCAAAAAATGAAGGAAAACAGAAATTGTCGCATATGATATACAATTCTATCACATGTGATATGAGTACTATCACATGTGATATGCGTACTATCACATGTGATATGCATACTATCACATTTATATCAACAAAAAAAAATGAAGGAAAACAAAAATTGTCACATATAGTATACAGTACTATCACATTTGATATGTGTACTATCACATGTGATATGTGTACTATCACATGTGATATGTGTACTATCACATGTGATATGTGTAATATCACATGTGATATGCATACTATCAAATTTACGTAAAAAAAAATAAAGGAAAACAAAAATTGTCATATATGATATACAATACTATGACATGTGATATGCGTACTATCACATGTGATATGCATACTATCACATTTATGTCAAAAAAAATGAAGGAAAACAAAAATTGTCGCATATAATATACAATACTATCACATGTGATATGTGTACTATCACATTTATGTCAAAAAAATGAAGAAAAAAAATCGTCAAAATTCGATATTTTTTTATAAATTTTGGTAATTTATAAGTTTTATAGTAATTCTCTTTTATAAAGTTTTACGAATTGGTGCTAATATCACATTTGATATTATCGTTACAATTTCAATACAAAAAAGAAAAGAAAAAAAAAAAAATCTTCGAAAGTATATAACACCAGTACACCACTGTTCTAATTGAAGATAAAAACAAGACAGTCGCAACGGTGTAATTTATTTCGTCTATCGATTAACGGTTTGTGAGATAAATTAATTTAAAAAAATAAAAGAAAAGTTGATTTTGGTTTTAATATTAGCTATTAAATTAAAATGGAATGGATAGTCAAGATTGTGTCATTTGATGCTTAAAAAATTATATGTATTATTTATCTAATAATATAATGTAATTCTACTCGTTTCTTTTCAACTATTTAAATAACTAGATTATTGTCCCGCGATAGCGCGAAAAAAAATAAAAATTGAATCATAAATTATGTTTATGTAGATTTTAATTTATTATGAGAAAATAATGTTGTACGTATAATACATATATATACTTTTACGTTTATATATATATTGTTTATAGTTATTGTGAC
This sequence comes from Senecio squalidus, assembly GCA_910822075.1. NCBI lineage: Eukaryota > Viridiplantae > Streptophyta > Magnoliopsida > Asterales > Asteraceae > Senecio > Senecio squalidus. The sequence goes on from CAJVGC010000001.1 coordinate 13,344,164, forward strand.
AACTCGTCTTTTCGAGTTATTATTCTTTACCGATATTTATTCTTTTATTCGCAATGATTTGGACCCTTACATTTCACTTTATATTTACTCACGTTTATTGCATTTGAGTCGGGTTTATGTGTTTTATTACTTTGTCTCTCGAGACGGAAGCTTTAGAATCACCTAAGTGCCTAATATCTAGTATTCTCACGTTATTAAAGTATTGTGTTTACGCCATAATCGTCGGTTAAGAAAATCATTATTTTGAAATCTCATTACAAAGTTAGTCCTCTAACTAAATCTGTTACAAAGTTAGTCCTCTAACTAAATCTGTTACAAAGTTAGTCCTCTAACTAAATCTGTTACAAAGTTAGTCCTCTAACTAAATCTGTTACAAAGTTAGTCCTCTAACTAAATCTGTTACACAGTTAGTCCTTTAACGGAGAAACTAACGGAATCTGTTACACACCCAGTCCTTTAACGAAAAGTTAACAGAAACTAGCCCAGAAAGAGCCCGGTGCGCAGCACCAGGGTCCTAGGTGCGCAGCACCTTGTGTTTTTTCGGCTAAAATCCATTTTTTCGAGTTTTGGTCAATTTCTTGAGATGCTACAACCCCTTTCACGTGTTTTCTTCTGCAAACACCTCCTTTTGGGTATGTTAGATCCATTTGTGGATCTCTAAGCATGTAGAGACCATTTCTCTTTCCAAACTTCAAACTTTTACATTCAAACTTGTATCACTTTTGTCACTCTATTCTCTCTTCACACTTGTCTCATATTCTCTCAAACTTTCCAGAGAGTTGAGAACATTTTCACAAGTGTATTGAAGGGGAATTCAAGCTAAGAAGGTTGCAACTTCTTCTCTCAAGAGTCCTTCACAAGAACCACCATTTCGGTAAGTGTTTTCGTAAGAGTTTCTTCATTTCTTTCTCTTTTCTTCCATTAAACTTAGAGTTCCTAACTCATAATCTTATTTCCCTTGTCTCTACCAAGTTTCATTTCCGATGATACCCATGAAGATGAAGAGTTTCGGTGACTTTCTTTGAAGAAAACATAATACTCGATTTTGGTATGTAAACTCTTCAAGTTTTGCCCTTTTCCTTTTCTACTTGAAAACTCTCTAACACCTTTCTTTTGTGTGTTCACGGAGGTGTTTTACTCCCAAGATTCATCTATCATTTTGGAGTTTTGACTACCTTTCTCGGAGGAAACTCTACCTTGTGTGTTGGTAAGTTTAACCCTTCGAAAACTCATTTTAACTCCTTCTTTTTAGAGATTTCTTTCTAACGGTGGATTTGTTTGCATTTTGGAGTCTTATACCTCCTCACCACCACCTTTGAAGTCTCCTCCTTACCGAAGTTCTTGCAAGATTTCAATAATCGACACGTCTTGCGGGTGAAATCGGTAGAATATTTTAACCTCTTATCTTTTCATTTCCTTACTTTCAAATTCGGTTTTAAGCCTTGAAAATGGTTAGGTTAACCTATTAGACCAACACCTATCAATCTCAGAAAGTTTGGACTTAAAACATGTAAAATAAGTAAAGATAAGATTATTACCGAAATTAACGTATCTTATGATAAATATATGTAAAACCACACATTTAGACATATATGACACTTGGTAAATGTTAAATGAACCTAAACTAACAATTTATCAGTTTACACTTTTACCTAAAAACGTCAAACGAAACAGTTAGCAACTAAAACGTATTTTCGCGATTTTGGAAAAATGCCCGGTGCTAAGCACCTCCCCCTAGGTGCGCAGCACCTAGGGTCTGATCCCTCAAAAAAAATCGTTTTTGTTCGTTTTTGACTTAGACTCGTAACGTGTTTTGACCTCAAACTTACATCAGTAACTTATTATGTATAAAAGTATCAAATAAGCCAAAACTAACGTCTTTGGACTCAAAGACATATCGCTATCTTAAACTTTAATTGAGAATATGTAATCAAACGTTTATCTTACTTTTACGGAAAATTGTTAAAAACCGTTATAAACCATTTTTACTTCATTATTCTGAAAACAAAAGTATTTTTACTCTTAAAAGTGTCAAGTTAACTTCCATTCTATAAATCGTTGACTTTGACTTTTATTCAAAATGGTTGACTTTGACGTTGACCAAGTCAACATCTTTGACTTTGACCAAGTCAACATCTTCAACGTTGACTTTGGTTGACTTCAATAAACTTTGGTAACGGTATTCCTTTCAATCGACGTTCCTGTTAGTCAAGTTCGGCTCGGAATGTTATTCCTTTCTAATAGTCATTATGACGTGAAACTTATCGATATTTTCCCATCGTCCCTATCGACGCGGAACATCGTCACCTTGAACCGTCATCACGACTCGACTTGGAAATCGTTGGAATACTTTAATAAATCTTTAACTCTAAACTTAACCGACAAGGCTAAACCGAACTATGTTATTGAGATACTTAGACTTGTTATATTGATTTAGGGCACTTAGGCGGCGGATTATTAGCTTCATATTGATTATTACCCGATCTCTTGCCGAGCTTATTTTGTGAGTTATTCGAAGCCCTTTTCTCTTATTATTTTGGGCTGGAAAGCGTTTATGAAATTTTATATGATACATATCTTGTATGCCTAGTGTATTAGTATCACCTTAGATTAGGATGCTTTTAGGCTTTTGGTGAGCCCCCCTTTCACACTTGTTTGCTATATGCCCACGGTTCATATATATAGATCTATATGGGTTTGACCAACCCTCATTACTCGAGAGGATAGCCCTACGAGTGAATGTTATGGCCGTATGATAAATTTTATGCCTTTGGTATGCATCGCCTTAGGTTAGGGGTTCGGTGGTCATGATAGTGTATAAAATCTTTGGTATCCATACTCACACTAGGGTTGTACATCAAGATATGCTTTTAAAACTTATGTGTCTACTAGATCTTTTATTGGGGTCAAATCTTATTTTCTTATTGCGAATAATTCACCAACATTGTGTTGATGTCGTTTTTAACGCTTTTTCAGGAGTTTGAGGATTTTAGTTGATCATGCCTTGCATCTTTTGGGATCATATATTACTTGTATTTGGAATTCGTTTGCTTGATGTAATTCCTGTATGATCCGCGTATTTGACATTTGTTATGTATTCGTATTCAACATTTGGTACTCATTTGATCTTGTATTGTATTTCTAAAACTTTGAGGCATGATTAATACATTATGATGTTTTGTTTACGGTTGTATGTTGTAATCCTTGACTCTTGATATCTTTAACTGGAACACTCTGCGTTCCGCTTTTAGCGGGGTGTTACAGAAATTGGTATCAGAGCCAATGGTTATAGCGAACCAAGTGGCTTTATGAAGGAAATCACTTGGACTATGACCGGAGGCTTTTTCAATCGATTTTCTCTAATTTGCTATGTGTGTACCATTTTGCCTTATGTGCTTATTTTTCGCTTTTGCTATTTTTGGCACTTGGCCTTACCTTTCGTGTTGCACACATCTTGCTTATCAAGTTCCTTCTTTTTAGTTTCAGAACGATGCCGCCTATGAAGACGACAGCGACAAGATGGTCAGCGAGACATGGTCGTCCGAGCGCGAAAATTTGTAATACGACTCCGAGTGTGGAAGTCAGTGATGAAGAAACGGATATGACGACAGACATTGGTCAACTAGTCGCCGAGCAGTTAGCAGCTTTGATACCCACTATTGTCGCCCAGATCAGGGATAGCACAGTACAGAGTAGCGATGTTGGGTTACCGCCAGTTGTAGTTAAACAGAATCCCGGAAAGAAACGAAGTGGTAGCTCTCTTCATGGTAAGTCGTGGAAGAAAGCTAGGAGACAGAATATTCGTCGGGTGGTGACTCCAGAGATCCGGGGTACGTATCAGCAGTGTGGACGGTGTGGTAATCATCATGCTCAGGAGGTGAAGTGTTGGAAGTGTGGAAAGTGTAAGAAGTTAGGACACACTGATAGATTTTGCCATGCCCAGAGGGATAAGTGTTACGAGTGTGGTTCTGCCGAGCATCTTAGGAACGGGTGTCCCGAGTTGGTTGCCGTTGGTGTCGATACTTCGTCCGATTTGGATTCCCGTGGTAAAGCACTTGTTATTAAAGCTCAGGAGGCTCAACAGGATCCTCGCGTCGTTACGGGTACTTTCCCTTACCTAACCTCAGTATGCAGTTATTCTATTTTTGATTTTAACGGTTGTCCCAGATTCTCTTAGGGTTGCGCAGTTCCTTTTTCCTTTTCCTTTATTTTCGTCTTCTTTTTACGTCTCTTTCGCGTTGGAACCGAAGAAAGCTCCTATCTACAAAGAAGTCGACGAGACGAAGTTGTCCTACTATTGCGATTCCGAGAAGTTCGACTCCAGATTCTAGACCGCTATTTGAAGAATTTTATATCTGATGAGTATAGGACTGTGTTTGCTCGTACTTCTAGGCTGATAGTGTTTTCTTTGAGATAGAGTTAGCCGATGGTGAGTTTTGCCTACTACCGCAGTACTTTCTACATGTAGTGTTAGATTCGACGATCACTTTTTCTTATCGACTTGATTCCGATTACGCTGGGTAGCTTCGACGTTATTATCAGTATGGATTGGTTAACGACACACCGTGTAGAGACCGTATGTTTAGAGGAGATGATTTGTATAACCGTTATCAGTTAGTGGACCGTTGTTAGATCAGGAGAATAAGGCGAGGAAGCGTCTTAAGATCGTTCCGTGTATAAAGATTTGGGAGTACATCAAGCAAGATCGCACACTCTTTCTTGCACCCCTTGTGAAGAAAGACTCCACGGAGCAGATTGAGGAGAATCCAGTGGTTAGTGATTTTTTCCCGATGTATTTCCAGAGGACTTACCTGGTTCACCCCTAGTAGACAGGTAGAGTTCCGTATAGATTTGGTTCCTGGAGCAGCGCCGGTGGCGAAGACTCCTTATCGGTTGACACCTTCGGAGATGTTAGAGCTTTCGAAGCAGATTCAGGAGTTGGTGGATAAAGGCTTTGTTAGACCGAGTTTCTCTCCGTGGGGCGCGCCAGTACTCTTCGTGAAGAAGAAGGATGGTTCTATGAGATTGTGTATAGACTACAGAGAGCTAAGTAAGCTAACAGTGAAAGACCAGTATCTTTTGCCGCGTATGGATGAATTGTTCGATCAGCTTCAGGGTTCTTGCTTCTTTTCGAAGATTGATTTACGATCCGGATATCATCAGGTGAGAGTGCAGGAGGAGGACATTCCGAAGACCACCTTCAGAACGCGTTATGGTCATTTCGAGTTTTTAGTTATACCTTTCGGTCTCACGAATGCGCCTGCAGCTTTCATAGACATGATGAACCGTATATGTCGTCCTTACTCCGACTAGTTCGTAATCGTTTTCATTGACGACATTCTGATATATTCTCGTAGCCGGGAAGAGCACGAGGAGCATTGAGACTAGTGGTGGAATTGCGTAGACAAGAGAAACTCTATGCTAAGTTCTCGAAATGCGAAGTTTTGATTATCTGCGGTTCAGTTTCTTGGCCACGTGGTCAGCAGTGAGGGCATTCACGTTGATCCTGCCAAGATTGAAGCCGTTAGAGATTGGGTCGCTCCGAAGACACCCACTAAGATCCAGTCATTCTTGGGTTTAGCAGGATACTATCGTCAGTACATCGAGAATTTCTCGAAGATAGCCTCGCCTATGACTAAATTGACCCAGAAGAGTGAGGAGTTTGTCTGGGGTGTAGAGCAGGAAGTTATAATACCATCTGGGTTACCGTCGATCGACTGACTAAGTCAGCGCACTTTCTCCCTATTCGTGAAGAACACCGAGTAGAGAAATTATCTAGATTGTACATCGACGAGATCGTGGATAGACATGGTATTCCAGTATACGTAAATTTTGGACCGTGATGCATGATTCACTTCGAGGTTTTAGCAGTCTTTACAACGAGCTTTGGGTATCAGATTAGACAGGAGTGCGGCTTACCATCTTCGGATTGATGATCAGAGTGAGCGTACTATTCAGACATTGAAGGATATGCTTCGAGCGTGTACGTTAGATTTTGGTGGGAGTTGGGATCGACACTTACCATTAGTCGAGTGCTCGTATAATAATAATTACCACTCCAGCATCAACTACCCTCCATTTGAGGCTCTTTACGGTAGGAAGTATAGATCTCCAATATGTTGGGCCGAGGTAGGAGACAGTCAGATTTCAGGTCCCGAGTTGATTCAGGAGCCGGCATATAAGATCTTCAGGATCAAGGATCGTTTGATAGCCGCCAGAGATCGTCAGAAGAAGTACGTGGATTTGCGTAGGAGACCTTTGGAGTTTCAGGTTGGAGACATGGTATTGTTGAAAGTTTCTCCGTGGAAGGGTGTGTTTCGATTTGAGAAATGCAGCAAGCTTAATCTATGTTTTACGGGTCCTTTCAGGATTTTGTCTCGTGTTGGTCCAGTGGCTTATCGTCTTGAGTTGCCACCTGAGTTGTGCGGTGTGCACAACGTATTTCACGTATCGCATCTCAAGAAGTGCCTTGTTGATGAGACCCCCGATTGTACCACTGAAGAAACTACGTTTGGATGACTCGCTTCAGGTGTTAGAGGAGCCGGTAAGATTGTTGACCGAGTTGTCAAGAAGTTACGGCGAAGTCGGATTCCGATAGTGAAGGTCCGATGGAACTCGAAGATTGGAGCTGAGTTTACATGAGAGCGGGAGGACGAGATGCAGAAGAAGTATCCACATCTCTTTGCTAGCAGCAGTGTTCAGTAGAATTTCGAGGACGAAATTCCTTTTTACTGGGGGATGCTGTGACAACTCGTCTTTTCGAGTTATTATTCTTTACCGATATTTATTCTTTTATTCGCAATGATTTGGACCCTTACATTTCACTTTATATTTACTCACGTTTATTGCATTTGAGTCGGGTTTATGTGTTTTATTACTTTGTCTCTCGAGACGGAAGCTTTAGAATCACCTAAGTGCCTAATATCTAGTATTCTCACGTTATTAAAGTATTGTGTTTACGCCATAATCGTCGGTTAAGAAAATCATTATTTTGAAATCTCATTACAAAGTTAGTCCTCTAACTAAATCTGTTACAAAGTTAGTCCTCTAACTAAATCTGTTACAAAGTTAGTCCTCTAACTAAATCTGTTACAAAGTTAGTCCTCTAACTAAATCTGTTACAAAGTTAGTCCTCTAACTAAATCTGTTACACAGTTAGTCCTTTAACGGAGAAACTAACGGAATCTGTTACACACCCAGTCCTTTAACGAAAAGTTAACAGAAACTAGCCCAGAAAGAGCCCGGTGCGCAGCACCAGGGTCCTAGGTGCGCAGCACCTTGTGTTTTTTCGGCTAAAATCCATTTTTTTCGAGTTTTGGTCAATTTCTTGAGATGCTACAACCCCTTTCACGTGTTTTCTTCTGCAAACACCTCCTTTTGGGTATGTTAGATCCATTTGTGGATCTCTAAGCATGTAGAGACCATTTCTCTTTCCAAACTTCAAACTTTTACATTCAAACTTGTATCACTTTTGTCACTCTATTCTCTCTTCACACTTGTCTCATATTCTCTCAAACTTTCCAGAGAGTTGAGAACATTTTCACAAGTGTATTGAAGGGGAATTCAAGCTAAGAAGGTTGCAACTTCTTCTCTCAAGAGTCCTTCACAAGAACCACCATTTCGGTAAGTGTTTTCGTAAGAGTTTCTTCATTTCTTTCTCTTTTCTTCCATTAAACTTAGAGTTCCTAACTCATAATCTTATTTCCCTTGTCTCTACCAAGTTTCATTTCCGATGATACCCATGAAGATGAAGAGTTTCGGTGACTTTCTTTGAAGAAAACATAATACTCGATTTTGGTATGTAAACTCTTCAAGTTTTGCCCTTTTCCTTTTCTACTTGAAAACTCTCTAACACCTTTCTTTTGTGTGTTCACGGAGGTGTTTTACTCCCAAGATTCATCTATCATTTTGGAGTTTTGACTACCTTTCTCGGAGGAAACTCTACCTTGTGTGTTGGTAAGTTTAACCCTTCGAAAACTCATTTTAACTCCTTTTTAGAGATTTCTTTCTAACGGTGGATTTGTTTGCATTTTGGAGTCTTATACCTCCTCACCACCACCTTTGAAGTCTCCTCCTTACCGAAGTTCTTGCAAGATTTCAATAATCGACACGTCTTGCGGGTGAAATCGGTAGAATATTTTAACCTCTTATCTTTTCATTTCCTTACTTTCAAATTCGGTTTTAAGCCTTGAAAATGGTTAGGTTAACCTATTAGACCAACACCTATCAATCTCAGAAAGTTTGGACTTAAAACATGTAAAATAAGTAAAGATAAGATTATTACCGAAATTAACGTATCTTATGATAAATATATGTAAAACCACACATTTAGACATATATGACACTTGGTAAATGTTAAATGAACCTAAACTAACAATTTATCAGTTTACACTTTTACCTAAAAACGTCAAACGAAACAGTTAGCAACTAAAACGTATTTTCGCGATTTTGGAAAAATGCCCGGTGCTAAGCACCTCCCCCTAGGTGCGCAGCACCTAGGGTCTGATCCCTCAAAAAAAATCGTTTTTGTTCGTTTTTGACTTAGACTCGTAACGTGTTTTGACCTCAAACTTACATCAGTAACTTATTATGTATAAAAGTATCAAATAAGCCAAAACTAACGTCTTTGGACTCAAAGACATATCGCTATCTTAAACTTTAATTGAGAATATGTAATCAAACGTTTATCTTACTTTTACGGAAAATTGTTAAAAACCGTTATAAACCATTTTTACTTCATTATTCTGAAAACAAAAGTATTTTTACTCTTAAAAGTGTCAAGTTAACTTCCATTCTATAAATCGTTGACTTTGACTTTTATTCAAAATGGTTGACTTTGACGTTGACCAAGTCAACATCTTTGACTTTGACCAAGTCAACATCTTCAACGTTGACTTTGGTTGACTTCAATAAACTTTGGTAACGGTATTCCTTTCAATCGACGTTCCTGTTAGTCAAGTTCGGCTCGGAATGTTATTCCTTTCTAATAGTCATTATGACGTGAAACTTATCGATATTTTCCCATCGTCCCTATCGACGCGGAACATCGTCACCTTGAACCGTCATCACGACTCGACTTGGAAATCGTTGGAATACTTTAATAAATCTTTAACTCTAAACTTAACCGACAAGGCTAAACCGAACTATGTTATTGAGATACTTAGACTTGTTATATTGATTTAGGGCACTTAGGCGGCGGATTATTAGCTTCATATTGATTATTACCCGATCTCTTGCCGAGCTTATTTTGTGAGTTATTCGAAGCCCTTTTCTCTTATTATTTTGGGCTGGAAAGCGTTTATGAAATTTTATATGATACATATCTTGTATGCCTAGTGTATTAGTATCACCTTAGATTAGGATGCTTTTAGGCTTTTGGTGAGCCCCCCTTTCACACTTGTTTGCTATATGCCCACGGTTCATATATATAGATCTATATGGGTTTGACCAACCCTCATTACTCGAGAGGATAGCCCTACGAGTGAATGTTATGGCCGTATGATAAATTTTATGCCTTTGGTATGCATCGCCTTAGGTTAGGGGTTCGGTGGTCATGATAGTGTATAAAATCTTTGGTATCCATACTCACACTAGGGTTGTACATCAAGATATGCTTTTAAAACTTATGTGTCTACTAGATCTTTTATTGGGGTCAAATCTTATTTACTTATTGCGAATAATTCACCAACATTGTGTTGATGTCGTTTTTAACGCTTTTTCAGGAGTTTGAGGATTTTAGTTGATCATGCCTTGCATCTTTTGGGATCATATATTACTTGTATTTGGAATTCGTTTGCTTGATGTAATTCCTGTATGATCCGCGTATTTGACATTTGTTATGTATTCGTATTCAACATTTGGTACTCATTTGATCTTGTATTGTATTTCTAAAACTTTGAGGCATGATTAATACATTATGATGTTTTGTTTACGGTTGTATGTTGTAATCCTTGACTCTTGATATCTTTAACTGGAACACTCTGCGTTCCGCTTTTAGCGGGGTGTTACAGTTATAATAACATATACACTTTTATCTTTATACACGTGTTTTGATATTTTTTATTAGGAGATTTTAGAATAATAATAAGCTAAATTATAGTCCAAATTGAACGATTCTATAAATAAATTATAATTATGTTTTTTATTTTAGTAGAGATTGAATAAAAGAGAGAATGTACTTATGTATTTTAAGAGGGTGTAAAATGAAAATAATATTTGATGACATCATCAATTTGATCTAACGGCTGACATCAAAGAAGTTAATCCATCCAACGGGCCTTACTTCGCCATTTGGCATTTAAGGCCCCTCTTTTATTATATATTAAAGATGATAAGTTGTTTGGTAAAAGATCAATATTAAATATCATGAAGAAAATGTTTAGTAAAGATATTACAAAAAATAAATAAAAGTTTAAGTGTTAGATAGTGGAGATGCAGCAAGCCCGAAAAGACAATCCACTCAACCCAACTCAACTCAAGTGTTGCCATATGTCCAGTCGACGATCCAGGTCAACCTTCTTTTCTTTCGTCATATTTGTTATAAGAGTGACTTAAAGATTGGTTGGTTTTATTTTCATGACTATTATTGTATTGATAATTTAATGTGTGTTCCACACAATAAAAATAAATTAATAAATAACCAAGTATATGAAACGAACTAAACCTTAATAATAAAGCTAATGGATTAAATATAAGTTGGGGCTATATTTTTCTAATATGTCTTCCGCAGATTGAGTGGGAGAAAGCTGACGAACGCTAAGCTAGAATGAAGATCTGAGAATAGGGAAGCGGTAGGCCCTTGATGAAGATGTCGGACCTGTCCATCAGCCACTTTGTCCATCAGCCACTTTGTCTAGAATAAAGTGGATATCAATCCAGATATGTTTGGTGCGTTGATGTTGCACCGGGTTTAAGGACATGTAAACAGCGCTAACGTTATCACAAAACACAACAGCAGCGGAGAATAATGGATTATGGAGTTCCCGCAGAAGATTACCCAACCAAAATGTTTTAGCAACCCCATTGGCAACAACTGTCACACCTCGCTCAGACGGAAACTCGAGGTGTACAGTATCATGGATATCAAGAGACCAAGATTACATCGAATAAACTATAACAAATAGGTTTACATAAATAATTTAAGAGTTACAACAAAACAATAACAAAGTACAACAATACATAGGTTGTGGCTCCTACAGAAACTATACTACATCTAGCAAGGTTTTCTCAAAAATCACACAAAATCCAAATAGCATAGAAGTATAACTTAAAATCGATGCAAATCTCAAATCTCATGAAAAGCTTTAAAATACGACGTCAACATAAAGTTGATGAATAATTCGCATTGTTTTAGTAAGACAATGCTGGCCAATTTTATAATAAGTACAAGTTTCATAAGTAATAAGATTATACATAATAGTATAAGTGCCTTGTTTACTACATGAGTGCGACGTACATTTCCTAGATACCAAACATCTGATCCTGACCACAATTAATAATCCCCAAACCTAAGGCTTGTGAAATCTAAGGCAAAAAATAATAAACATACGACCATAACATCCATTCGTAGAGACATCCTACCGAACGATGAGTGTTTGGTCAAACCTATATATATATATATATATATATATATATATATATATATATATATCACTACGACACAGTTGGTATAATGCAAGAAACTGGACAACGTACTGAAGTATCACTGCGGCGCAGTGAGCTTGTTCCGCAACCCACTGCGGCGCAGTCCACAAGTATTGCGACGCGGTGGTGCCAAAACCAACTTTTAGAGTTGTCTATTATACGTTTTAAGTATCGTTAATGTTTATAAATAGTCGAAATACTAATAAGTAATATGTCCAGAATGTTATATTATGTAATTATGTGTATAGGTTCGTATATACAAATTATGTAAGTATCTATATATATATATATATATATATATATATATATATATATATATATATATATATATATATATATATATATATATATATATATGTTTATACATACACTAAATATGTGAATTTTATATAATAATTAGTTATATAACTAAATAAAGTCCAAATGACATTTATATATATATTTATGTCCAAAATAGTCCGAAAAGTCCAAAGGGTCCAAATACGGTATAATTTACGATTATTACATCTTGACTTATAATTTACCGTTTATAGATCTATTTTCATATTTACACCATTTTATGTTATTATTATCTAATAACTTATAATATGAAGGTATTATGTATAATATGTTAATAAGTTACGTTTTCATCCATATTTATCCATTTTATATATGTTACTTAACCAAATTTAACGATTAACAAGAAAATGTAAGAGAAATTGGGATAACCTAGAAAGTACCGAAGACCTCCGCAAAGATCAACAAATCTCCGAAAAATCATGTATACACGGGTACTCCAAGCTCACACGATCCCAAGAAGAAATGAAGATGTGAAACTTCTAGAAACGAAACCCGGATAATAAGCTCTAAAGGTGGTGATGGTGAGGATCCAACTCCATACACACAAACACACACATATTAATATTTAGGCTTTAGAATAGGAAACTAAGAGTGGATTCAAGGGAGATTATACTTACCAAACTCAAGATGGAGAAACCTCCATGGTGGTAAGCGAGAATCCGAAAATACGAGATGATGGTGGAAGGTGAAAGTTGTAACAACACAAAGATTGATGTTAGAAATCCCTAACATAAACATAGAAGAAGAAAGAATTAAAAGATTAAGATTTCATGTTAGAATACTTACCAAAAGATGGTGAATCAAAGGAGATGATGATGAAAGATGATGGAGTACTTCTTCTAGTTCAAACTTACTCAAATATATGTTTACTAGCTCTCATAACTTCTGGAAATTTGAAAGAGAAATTGAGAGGATGAGGTAGGAAAAGAAGATGGAATAAAAAGAGAAATGAAAGGAGAAGATGTAAAGTATGAAATATGGAATGAGAGAGTGTTGGAATGGACCGAGAGATCTAGAATATGGTCAAATGACTCATATTAGGTAAAATCCAGGCCAAAGTCACGTGAAAGAAAGTTGTGGATCTCAAAATAGAGGTTTTTAAAATTAGTTTCAAGTTTACCTGAATTAGACGCAAGGTGGGAGGTCGCACCAGTGTCCATGTACCAGTCGCTTGGTCCATGATCATTGAACATGTTGTTGAAGGCATGTGGAATGGCAATTTCTTCATCGTTGGGAGCACCTTAGGCATGAAAAACAGCTCTTCGTGAGAAGAACCTGTTGGTGGGTAGGCTTTGGCCCGGGCGGGTGGGTTCTGGGCAAGCGGGTGAGAACTAGGTCGGGATAGTGGGCGGGTACTGGTTCGGAGCAACGGGTGGATAGTATCGCGGGTATGGAGAATACCCAGTTGTTGAATGTGGACCATGATGATGTTGGGTCTGCGTGTTGTAACCAGGTGGTGGCCCATAGTGGTGTGTTGGACCATAGCGCCCAAATTGTGAAAAATTGTCCCATTGACTTGCGATTTTCATACCATTTTGTGCATGATGTATGTACCTGAATTTCGAACAAAACCGACAAAACCCACGTTGATAATTGCGACATAGCTGGTTAAAGTTTTGATGAGGTGGTTCGTTATCTTTCACACGAAGGACCATTGAGGAAGATGATGTGTCGTTGTGTTCCCGGTTGGTGCCAAGTTCTATTTAGTTTTGTTTCTTCCATTTCGAGTAAAGAGCGAGTGTCTATAAAGGATGAGAGAGGTTTGATGATACGGATTATCGTTGCGATTGTGGAGTATTTTGCCGAGAGGCCATTCAAGGTTTGCATAACTAGGGTTTGTTCGTGGTGGCTTGATCCATATTATCGAGAAGATCGAAAATTACCTTAAGTTTGTGGTAGTAGCTTGCGACATAGAGGTGTCCCATGGTTATATTGCGGAGATCGTCATTGAGTTACATGGCCCGAGCTTCCTTGTTGCTTTGGAACAAGTCATGTATTGCTTTCCATAATTATCTGGCGGTTTCACTTTTCTTCATTACCATTTGTAAGATTGGCTTGCTTATTATGTTGTAGATCCACATTTTTACTAATGCATCTCGTTTCTGACATGCTTTATCGTCCCTCCCTTTAGGTAGGGTTGTGCCATCCACAAAACTTTCAGCTTCGTTGGTGATACAATGCATTTTAACGAACTTTCTTAAGTGGGTGTAATTCATATCATATAGGTCAAGGGTAACATGTATGTGAGCTTTGGTGTTGGTGAGATTTTGAGACTTTTTAGATGGTATGGCTTCATTATTTGATCCTGGCATGATTGAGATCGAAGGAGATGAATATTTAGGTTTAGGGTTTGCGTTTTTGATTGACGGCAGGGGAGATTAGGGTTTAAAGTTGTCGAATACAAGGATAAGGAATGTCGAATAGTTGGATATAAGTTAGGAATATCCGTTAGGCTCTGATACCATATTATGATATTGATAATTCGATCGGTGTTCCATTTAATGAAAGTAAACTAATAAATAACTAAATATATTAAATAAACTGAGCCCTAATAATAAAAAACATAAGTTGGGTTATAATCTCTCAAATAATGACATCAATGAGTCTAGGCAAGCTATCCAAAGTCTTTCTTCAAAGTATTAATGACCATAATAAAAATCTATTAGAAATTTTCAGTTAAAAATTCTATGGTAGCTAGATCATCGTCATATTGAAGCATTCTTGCAAACTTATTTTTAGGTTTCTTATACATCAAACGAACGTAAGTTTTACTCGATCTAGTTAAAGACCCTACTATACCTATACTTCTGGTCTTGTACTGTTTGTAGAAACCCCTACAAATTAAAAAATGGTTATTAAATATTCATTTATTTCGGTTAATGTTTATTTTTTTTAGCTAATCCAAACTAATACTTAGGACACTTTTGATACTACATATATACATTTGCAAAATATATATGTACAAGCTTGTTTAATATTGCCTTTTGAAACTAAACAATAAGTTGTACCTATGTGACTGACTATACCTTAACATGTTTAATGCATATATCATATGTGAGCATGATACTTAGCTAATCGTTTCCTATCCATGTGGTCGATTGATCTTTGGATTCTTTTTAACTTCAACTTCCGCTACGTCCCCCTTAACATTCTTATATATATTTCGAGACTTACGACTCTTTAAACTCGCTAATGATATATCCGAGGGAAACAAAAAATGTTGTTTGTGAAGACCCAATTACCTAGTTTGTTTTTGGTTTTCTAGATAAAGTTTTAAGAAAGGGTGAACCTGAAAAATAAGAAAAACAAGTATATATAGTAAAAATCATATATATGGTTGGAATCTTTACAAATAAATTAACATTTGTGTTCATGAGTTTGTTGAATTATGACTGACGTTTTATCTATAATTGATGTAAAATTTATGAAAAGAAACAATAAATGCAAAAAAGGGACTTAAAAGGAAAATAAAAATGAAAGAAGAAATGTCTAAAAAGATAATGCATGCCATGTTGTTTCAATTCATTCATCCTTAAATAATAAAATTAATAAAATAAGTATGACATGATATGATGTATATGAATACGATTAACCAACCCACCCTTCACGTCGTCAACAATTTTAGGCATATTTGTCACACTTTTACATTTTTACTTATTAAATAATTTGCTTTTCTTTAGAATAATTATAATTAATAATTAATAATTCCCACTTTGAGTTTATGGGTGACCTTGACTATTATAGACGGGTAACAAACCACGTATTGATATTCATCAAGTATATATGGAGATATATTAGTTGACATGATTATACTAATACTAATGCATTAACAAAGGTATCAAACTAAGAAAGATAATTTGTACAAGCAATAATATAGTATTTTTATATATAAAGTATATATTGTTTTTAGTGAATAATCATCTTCTCAAAACTAAAAATAATTAATAATACTACTAATAAGCTAATGTGGACCTATCAAAATTATACAAATATATAAGAACTTAAATTGTTGGAATAGTTGATTTGTCGATTAATGATTGGATATATCTTTTATGTGTTATATATAAATCATTCTTCAGAAAATAATAATTTTTCTTATATAATATCAGTGTCTTGAAGGGGTAAAAATAGTTTGAGTTTAAGCTGAAGTTGAGGTTGGTATTTGAATTTAGGAACTTATGTATTTATTTATATATATATATATATATATATATATATATATATATATATATATATATATATATATATATATATATATATATATATATATATGTGTGTGTGTGTGTGTGTGTGAGATTGGGTGTGTTTGATGCACAAGTTTATGGGGTTTATAGGGACTTAGACTTATCGTTTTATATAAACCTTTCATAAGACTCGTTTGGTTTATGGGCTTATTAAAAATATTAGCTCTAAAACTATAAGTCACTTGAATTAGTTTATGAAATGAGTTTGAGCTTATGATAGAAAAAAATGACATAAATACAGTTCATTTTAATTGAAACATATATTTTTATATATACTCTTTTATGTATTTTTACATCTATAAACTCAAGTATTAGTTATCTTACTAAATAAATAGGTTTTTCATTTTTATATTTAAGCTCCAACTCCGAATATAAGTTTATTTTCAGATCTAGCTCAAACTTAAGCTCCAGCTCCAGTTTATTACGTCAAACACACCCAAAATTATAAACACCGATGTTGTAAACATAATTAAATGTAAGAGTATTTTAGTAATTTTGGTAATTAAATGGCCAAACTCTTTTGTATAAAAACTCGTGTAAAAACTTATTATTTTAAGACTTGTAAGAACTAACTTTTATTTTTAATAAACTCATACTAAAAAGTTAATCCAAACAATGGTTATTTGAGACTTCTAAAAAAACATAATTAAATGTAAGAGTATTTTAGTAATTTTGGTAATTAAATGGCCAAACTCTTTTGTATAAAAACTCGTGTAAAAACTTATTATTTTAAGACTTGTAAGAACTAACTTTTATTTTTAATAAACTCATACTAAAAAGTTAATCCAAACAATGGTTATTTGAGACTTCTAAAAAAACATAAGTTTAAATTTAAAAAAATTAAAAACTTAAGAAACTTTTTAACTTACCTATTCGTGATATGTTTCACGAATTATGAAAGTTAATAATAGTTACAAATGCCCAAAACAATTATTAGAAGTTCTAGTTCATTTATATAACATGCGAGTCATGTACGTTGATCCAGTTGAAAACTCGATTCACTAACATTTATTAAGTACCCGATCATAAGTCGTTGAAGAAAGTCAAAGTTGCTAGATATGTTCAGATCGATTAACAAAAGTGAATAGGTAATACAAATGAGTTATGAATTCGTCGATCACTTAAAAGTTGATAAAAATAAACTTCTAGAATCTCACTCCCAACTCGCACTATGCTTGCTGATATAGCATATTTATGCATATATTTATAAGCGATATTTGGTTGTTTTTCGTATAAAATCATGATGGATAGGATATGTTTTGCATTTAATCGTGTCAAAATTGTTTTATTCAAGTGACAGGTTGAATGTGATCGGAAAGTGGTTGTTTGGACAAAGAAATACAAGTACATTACCAAAAAGACGAGAAATGGTGATCCGGTCAGGTACCGCGACGCAGTTATACATGATTGTGGCGCATTGTGGAGTTAAACAATAAGAATTTTCGAGAAACACCCCACTGCAGCGCAGTGTGTGTGTGTGTGTGTGTGTGTGTGTGTGGGGGGGGGGGGGGGGCGCACCGGGGGATTTGAATTCGATTACTATATGGAAACGTGTGAGCTGCTGCGCAGTTGTAGCTTATTGCGGCGCATCAGACAGTTTTCCAGCTTTTCATGATTCTGATTTTTACCCTATAAATAGAAACGTAAACCTCACAAATTAAATAACTTTTTAGAGGTCGAATCAAGGGTTAAGAGGTTGAATTTGGAGCTGCAAGAAGAGCGAGGAAGTTAATTTTGAAGAGAGATTTTCAACAATGATAGTTCCAAAACTCTTTACTTTTCTAATTCGATCGGTACTATGTTTAATTACTTATTTTTGTCGATTTCTTTTATGAACATAAGTAGCTAAACTTATTAACGCTTGTTAGGTTAGGAAAATTTTGTGATGATTTGATTTATGCTATTGGATGTTATTTTTGATGTTGCATGTTTAATCGTCGATTCGTTCTTATTTTAATCTTAATATTGCTTTAGTTCTTATACTCTTTTGGTTAACTGAAAGTCTAGGTATTCGAGAGTAATCTAGAACTAGGCTAAACAATTTAAAAGAAACAATCAATCGGTCTAGAATATTTAGAACTTAAGTAATTAGATTAAAACGAGATCGCTAGTTCATAATTGCAAGAGATATAATTAGAAAACTAAATAAACTATTCGAGAGGAAGTTTATTAGATTAAATCATAAACATCGGCTTAATTCTTAAAGCTTAGTTATTTAGGACTTTTATAGTATTTAAGAGGAACGGTAAGGTTTAAGATAATTAAAGCTAACTAGGTTTTCGAGAGAAACTTAGTTTTACATTAGAAAAGTTAATAGAAAACATTCAATCACATAAGTTAAGTCGGATCATTAGTGAACTACCCGAACAAGTGTCTTTCCCTTAATTAGTTTCTTAAAACATTTAATATTTCAATCAACTTTTTCACGTTATAATTACTTCAAATTAGTTTAACCAAAGTGACAATTCGGTCACAAATACCCAAAACAAATAGTATTATTAATTTTAAAGTTAAAATTAACGTAGTCCCTGTGAACAAATTCGACTTACCTAAACTAAATTGTACATGCTTAGGTCCTCCGTCTATAAGTGTGTAGTCGAGTGTTAGCGTATTTCAAGTTATAAAATTAAACTAGATTTTACACATCTCTTGGTGAAGATTCGATAACGGTGTTGCCCTTAGAACGTCACAAGGGTGTCGCTGCCCCTTTGACTCGATATAGATATTGTATTCTTGTAACTCGTTTAAAAGCGGGACATGCTTAATTACAACAACATATATCCTGTAAGTAAATAGAATTATAAAACTAATTTAAATTAAATAGCAAATAATTGTTTAAATAATTTGAAATCTAGTGATCACCCATAAAACAAACAGAAATTTGTTAAAAACGAAAATGTAAAAGTTAAAGTTACTTTCAAATACAATTATCAAAGTTTTCATAATTGCAATTTGAATAAAACATATAATTAATATTTTATAAAAGTGATAAGGATATATGGTAATGACACACAAAAACCTTAATACAATTCGTATAAGGATGAGGATTAACACATGTATGTACGGTTAATTATCTTAACAAATTATTTATATAAAATTTCAATACAAAAAAATATAAATTAACGAATATTTTAGGAAAGTTATGAATATTGGATTATTATTAAAAAAAAAAAAAAAAAAGAGGAGAGATAATCGGACGGAAAACGTTTACCGTTTCAAATACGAATTCTTGAAAAAAAAAAAAAATACAAATACTTATAGGAGACTATATATATAAATATATATGTCACCCAAAAAAAACCATACAAATTATCACCGTTTTTTCATCCGTATTGTTTCAGTTTTGTTTCCGTTGATGTCCACTAGCAGTACTCACCGTCGTCGTCTACCGGAATTAGTGTCCGACACCGTTTCAGATGATTCTTTTACAACAACAACGTTAGAAAACCACCCAAACATGTCTCATTATGTAACCGAAACCACGCTTAAATGTTGTTCTACTACTTCATGTCACCATAATAACTACTTTTTTCTTAACAAAAAACAAAAACTGTCATCGGAGAAGAAGTTTTGTCGTACCCTTTTTGGGTTTGTTGGTGTTTTTGTGTTTTTTATGTTTTTTTATAAAGTTGCATACTTTGAATTCGACGGTGATTATGGTGGTGGAAAGTTTATACTCAGATATGATGGTTCAGTTACGGCTCAGCGATTTATATCCGAAATCGATTCTTCGTCTTCATTGCCTATCAGATTACCACATAATCATCATGTAATCTTCTTCTTATATTTACATATGTTTTTTTCGATAATGACTATTTGAGCCGGTAAATGGCTACAACAGGATTCGAACTTGGTACCTCGCACCTTGGTGTGAGTTTTATCCAATTTCAAATTGTCACTTTGATAACTCCTTGTTTAAGTTGTTTAATGAGTCTTGTTTAAGTTGTTTAATGAGTCTTTTTTGTTTTGGAAATTTAATCCAATATTTAAAAAATTAGATTTTTGTTAATAAGGAGTGGGGAGCAACAATGAAATTTGCTTCAATATTGACATTTTGACTAAATCAGTCAACTTTTTTAGGAATGTTTGTGATATTTTCACTATATTTAACTACAAATTACCTTTTTACCCTCGTGTTCGTTCTTATGTAAAGCCGTTAACCTGAATTTTCTTGTTTGATTATTAAAGGTTGAAGAGATTTGGATGAAACCAAATAGCAAAGGGTATCAGAAGTGCATTGTTAGACCAAGGAATCGAATAAGTAAGTCGAGTCGACCATCTTCTTGTTTTTATCAGATTATCCCCATGAATCTTTAATTGACGTTTTTGTTTCGTTTTATAGAGACTAACTCAACGACAAATGGGTATATGCTTATGCATGCCAACGGTGGATTGAATCAAATGCGAACCGGGGTATGTTGTCTTTCATGAAAACCATCTTCGCCAAAATTATCTTTTTTCTTTATATAATGAAAACCGTGGTTTCTATTTTAAGAAATATCTAACGTCGTATCATTCATGGCAGATATGTGATATGGTTGCCATTGCCAAGATCATGAATGCCACTCTTGTTCTTCCTTCTCTTGATCATAAGTCCTTTTGGACCGATCCGAGGTATGTTTATGCATATACCTTTAAAACAGTTTTAGTTGAAGATAAACTTATGTCACTCGAATGAATCCAAAATCCTTCTTTCTAGTGGTTTTAAGGACATATTTAATTGGAGGCATTTCATTGATGTTCTAAGAGATGATATAGAGATTGTAGAGTCTTTACCAGACAAATTAGCAAGTAAACGACCGCATAACAAGGCTCCTGTTTCGTGGTCAAAGGTATTTATAGAATCTTTGAGTTTTGAGTGAAATGGCAAAACCTTTTGTTTGACGTATGGAGAATATATCGAATGTAGGCTGGTTACTATAGAGTGGAGATATCAAACTTGTTGAAGAAATACCAAGTAATTTATTTTACTCATACGGATTCAAGACTTGCCAACAATGGACTTGCGTCCTCTCTTCAAAAGCTTAGGTGTCGCGCAAATTATGAGGCCCTTCGTTACTCTGAGGAGATTGAAGATCTCGGGAACAAGTTAGTAGGTAGACTTAGAAGTAACGGTGAACCATATATCGCTCTTCATTTGAGGTACTTTTATCTTTTCAAATCTTAATGCATTCATCGGGGTTGACTTCAAAGTCAAACTTATTTCTATACAATGAAATTATGAGTTATGAGGTCTTGCTATCACTAATATCTGTAACCTGTAAGGCTATGAAATTCATATGAATTATGAAGTCGAAATGAGGTCATTTTGACTTTAAAATTAACAAAGGTTATTGACTCGCAGATATGAGAAAGACATGCTTGCATTCACAGGATGCACCCACAGTTTGACAAGAAATGAAGCAGAGGATTTAAGCGAAATGAGAGAGACTGTTGGACATTGGAAAGAAAAGGGAATAATTAACAGCACGGAAAGACGGCAACACGGAGGATGCCCCATGTCCCCAAGAGAGGCAGCTTTCTTCCTTAAAGCCATGGGTTACCCTCCAAACACTAACATTTACATCGTTGCCGGTGAAATATACGGCAATACAAGCATGGAAACCTTTCAGAATGATTACCCAAACGTATTCTCTCATAGTACACTTATGACTCAAGAGGAGTTAGACGCGTTTAAGCCATATCAGAATCGTCTGGCTGCAATTGATCATATTGTTGCACTTGAGAGTGACGTGTTTGTTTATACGTATGATGGAAATATGGCAAAGGTGGTCCAAGGTCAAAGGAGGTTCGAAGGGTTCCGTAAGACAATCAGCCCTAATAGGTAAATCTTTTTTAGCTTAGTCTTTTGATATGATATCAATATTAATATAAGCCAAATTGACATATTTTTATGTAATGTGATTTTCAGGCAACAGTTTGTTAAATTGATTGACCGGTTGGATGACGGGTTGATATCATGGGAAAAATTTAGTTCTCAAGTCAAGACTATTCATAAAGACAGGCTAGGAGCACCATATAAGAGAAAGGTTGGTCAGTCTCCAAGAGTAGAAGAGAATTTTTACGCGAACCCATTTCCAGGGTGCATTTGCAATGACACGCCTAGAAATCTACAGCTTGAGCAAAGAACAAGCCAAAGATTTTCGACGTTTTAACAAAAATAACCATTTTTGAACAGTTGGATAGCACACTTGCTCGACTGCAACACAACATGATACGAAGGTGTAGATTTTAGAAAAGGGGGCATATACCGAAAATGAATATTAGTTAGTTATATTTTTTCACCTTTTATACATGATTATATATGGAATTATATTTTACATGTTGTGTGGCTTTAAAATCTTGTTAATTCGCTAAAAGACGGGCATGTTAATAGGAGCAGTGGTCCACATTGAGGTAGTCTAAACAGATGGATTTCATACGGTTTAATGTGGTTTGGTAGTTTTTGGTTTTTCTTCCAAAGAATCATGTGCAGATTTGGTTAGAGTTGAGGGTTGTCGATTTGGAAGAAGGGTATGTGTGTGTTGGGCTAAATATGGTTGTGAGCATGATAAAAGGAGGTTTAATGTCACTTGAATTCAGGTATCGGTTGTGTCATTAGTTAAGTTTAGGAATAATAATGTAACGAATATGAGACGTGGTGTCACTCCCTTGTATCCAACCGCACCCCATGCCCCTACACTCGACTCTTTCGCTCATATTCATGTATGACAGGAGACCAAATTTACAAGGGAAGTTGCAGAATGTGTTTTGTAGTTTTTGTTCGTTATAAAACAAGGGTGGTGTTTAATTTCTTAATTTATGTGTTTTTACTAAAGTAAAAGTTGAGATTAAAAATGGTTAATTAGGTTTTTGGTTGTACCATAAATCATCTTCACATAAATAATTTATATATGGCAGATGTCCTGTTTAACATTCTCCTCCATATTAAATCTGGTACAAACCTATGAATTCGTGCCTTTAATGGGTTTTAACCCGGTTTTGATGGGCCTTTGCTTAGCCCAGTCCATTTCTGTCAGTGCTTAGTCCACTCCAGTAACATACACCATTTCTTATACGTGTCTTGCCACCATGTGTCTTCTTCATCGTCTTGCTGTTTTCAAAACACACACACGTACAGCGACACGCACACATTAGTATTAAATTCAAATAATACCTGACCGTTCCCGCTTTTCGAATAAATTCAAATTTAACTTATTATCGTTAAACCGGGTGAACTAATCTGTGCCGAACACGGTATTGATACCACCGGTCTACAGCTCGAAAGGATCAATGTTTATTACAGTGAAGCTAGTTGTGGTAGATATGTTCCACGCGCTGTGCTAATGGATCTATGGATAGTCTAAGATCTGGTACTTATGCTCAGATCTTTCGACCTGATAACTTTGTTTTCGGTCAGTCACTGAAGGTGCTGACTTGATTGATTCTGTTCTTGATGTTGTTAGAAAGGAAGCTGAAAACTGTGATTGATACCTTACAGCATTAGCCATGTTCCGAGGCAAAATGAGCAAAAAGGAAGTAGACGAGCAGATGATCAATGTCCAGAACAAAAACTCATCGTACTTTGTTGAATGGATTCCAAACAATTGAAAGGATACCCATATGGAAAGAGAAGAAAAGCTAAAGAATTGGGGTAGAGAATGAAAAGTAAGTAATGGAGAAGATGAAAGCTTTGCATCACTGTAAAGAGTAATAAAGTTTGAATCTTCAGTAAAATTGAAATAAGGGATTTGAACAAGATAAAAATGGTAGAAGCCATGAGAGAGTAAGTTGGGTCACGGAAAAGACATGATTATGTCTAATTCAGGTTGACCAGAACCCGAATAAGAATGCTAATATAAACTCACTTTATTCCTACATAACCAACACGGTTACAACTTATCTAGCTTCATTCAATCAAAATAAAAAGAAAGTTAACAATCATCAATACAACATATTTTAAAGATGTTGCAAACCCAATTTAAGGATTTGTTGCTACCTGACCTACTTATAGTGCACAGCTCGGCATAGCAACGGGAAATATGTTGCAAACCCAATCCTGATAAAGTGTTTGTACATAGGTATTACTCTACAGGAAATGCACCTACATAATGTTAACATACATTATAAGTTGATATCAAAAATCCCGCATGAAAACTTGGTTGGGAATCATGCATTCGCAGGTTGTTTCAAAAAGGTCAGCATTGCAATCGGGTCAGATGATGTTTTAACAGATGGATCGATCGTTTCTGGTTCTTGCATTGTCTACAAGCTTAATTTGACTGATGCTGAGCTAAAAAACAGACGAGTAAATAGGCGTATTGTAATGAAAGCATTATTTCTGATCTTGTACAATCTCGTTGAGATTTAAATCAGCTATCGTATCCTTCCCAAACAAGGTGAATCCAACAGTTGCCTGCATAACAGAATATATATCCAACGTGTTTTCAAACATATACCAAAATAACCAATAAGTCGGATAAGTTGAAGAGAAAAAAAGAAAGCATACCATTCCTCTTTTCTTATCTAGCTTCTTAATGGTGCCTGTAAAATCCGTAAAAACCCCAGACACGATTCTAACACTTGACCCAAGAAGAGGCCCTGAAGGTTTTCTGGATTGTTTCTTGGTAGAAAGTGAAAGCGATTTTTGATCCTCCATCTTTAACTTAAGACTTTCCGCCTGGTCTTGTTGAAAAGCTTTATCAGCTGCTTCCTGTTTTTCCTTCACTTCTTTAAATATTTCTTCCATATCCTCTTCAGATACAGGCCTTGGTTTGTTAATCTGTCGTTTTCTGCAAAATGGATCAACTTGGGTAATCTTAAGCTCCAAGGGGTGTATGAGAAGAGAAAAGGGAGAAGTAGTTACGTATTTCCAACCATCCGGCCAACAAATCCTCCGACGCCTTGACAATCTTCTTTAATGAAATTGTGGAGTTCCCTATTAAGTGTGCAGTGAAAAAAGACACATCCAGGATAGAGAGGTTTTGGTTTAACTGATATTTTTCCGGACTTCAACTTATTTGTCTCATCAACAGCAGCAGTGAATACCTATAAAACCCTAATGTTAAACAAGAGAATAACGGGGTGTTTGTTTGGACTTATATAAGGAGTTTATGGCTTATTGACATTTCGGCTTATGTTTCATAAGCCCGGATTTTCCGGCTTATGTAACCATTTATGGGCTTATTAAATTGTAAGGTAAAGAGGGGGTAGGGTACCTTGAATTGGAGGTCAGGGAAGTTTTTATTGAGGGACTGGATCATTCGTTCAACGGTATCTTTACCTTTAGCTCGGGAGACTTTAAGAATCCACCATTGAGGACCTAATTCAGACAGCTTATCAAGATTAAGCTCTTCTTTCCATGAATTAAACTGTTTCTTTGGTTTCTGTAAAAGCTTTTCTTCAACATCTTCTCTCCATTTATAAGTTCTGTTTTCATCTCTCTTGACGTTTCTGAGTTCCCTTTTCTCCTTTTTCGATATTAAGCTTTCTTGTTGTTGGTTGTTGTTGTTGAGTAACAAACTAGTTGCTTGAATTGGTTTCTTCGTCAACCTACTTTTCAATGAAACTGGGAAAGATATCGACCGCCATGATAATGATGACGTCAGAATCATCTTCTTTGTTTCGATGAAAACCTTATCCCCTTTCTTCACTCTTCAATTCACTAATTCAACTTTTATATTTATATGTTGTCAATATATCCTATGTTAATTTTACTTGTATTAAATACAAAATCGTACATGTAAATAGTATGTCTAATAATATGTATAATATATTAAAACTTTGAAAATAGTGAATTTAGATTGGGTTATGTAATTTAATGCATTTTCTATAACTTCAGGTATCTCACAAATCATTTTTCTTTATTAAACTACCAATACTTTACTAATTAATCGTCATTTTTCAATAACTTATCGTACACCAAAATTCCTTAATACCAATTTCTTTATTTACTCAAAAGCTCACAAAATCTAACAAATGATCAGATATTTATAGACAATTGATTAGATATTTATGGGCCGTAGTCCTTGATAACACATTTTGTGGACCTAATTATGACCAAAAACGTATGTTACGAACCACAACATTATCATGTTACGAGCCACAAGATTATTGTGCTACGGGATAAAGCATTGTCTAGTTGAGGATAATGAGAATGTTATTTCGGGTTTGGTTTATGGTACCTGAATAGGTGACATACCATTTTGAATTAATAGTGAAAAAAAAGAGTAATAAAAACGTTAACCGCGAAATTTCCCTCCATTCCATTGGATTGGATTAAATAAATAATATCCCGCTAAAAGAATCCATTTCCACCAAAAATTTAAACATTCCCGCCGCCTTCCCCCCAGTTTATCTTACTTTCCAGATCTCTGTGTTTTTCATTTGTTGTTTGAGAAATGGGGAAGCAATCAGGTAAAAAAGCGATTGGTAAAGGAAAGGTTACTCCGGTTCAAGTTGCTTTCATTGTTGACCGATATCTCTCCGATAACAATTTCATTCAAACTCGTTCTTCGTTTCGCACCGAGGCTTCTCATCTCATTTCAAAATCACCTGTTAACGAGGTAAATCAATCAATCTATAATCTTCTTCTTCTAAAATAATATCAATTGATTAATTGTTTTGTATGTTTATATAGGCCCCTAGGAGCTTGTTGAGTTTAGGCGATATGTTAGATGAATACATTTGTTTGAAAGAACAGAAAGTGATGTTGAATCAGGAAAAAACTAGATTAGATCACGACAAATTTAGGGTTCACAACTTATTTACAGGAATGCAATCTCTTATGAATTCCTATAATTCCTCCTCCGCTCCTCCGACTCTTCCGTCTCCTATCGTTACTCCTCCAGTTGTTAACAATACACCAACTATCATCTCACATTATTCAACACCGTCTACAAGTCAAGTAGTTTCAAAACGTACAAGGAATTCCAAGGATTCTGGTCCTCCTTTAAAGAGAACTCGTCCTCAACCGTCACTAAAATCGACTAAAACAGTTTTACCTAACTCAATTACTCAACACACCAGCAGCAGGTTACATATCACACCACCTCCATCCACTAAACCAACACCACTTCAACCCTCAACCGTTGCTAAGTGTTTGTTTAATCCGGCTCCTCAAACGCCTTCGCCTTCTCCAGATGATAAACCTTCTACTCCTCTTCCACCTTCAAGTAATAACAAAACTCCTCAGTTTACGTCAACTAATCGTACTGTTATTACATCTGAAACAATTCAAGTCAGTCCTATGAAACAAGTGTCGTACTATTCCATTGAAAGAAAGCATTGCGTTTCATCACCAAATAAGAGGTTTAGTAAGCGGGATCATGTTAAAGGAAGGCTCGACTTTGATGGTTCCGAAACAACCACACTTGTTAATTCAGAGACGTTGACTTCTGATGAGAATACAGGATCTCCTTCCCAAGATGATGCCTTTGACTTTGACTTGTCTAATTTTGACTGTTTGGGAGCTGATTTTAATTTGACCGATTTGTTGGGTGATTTTGATCTTGGTGGATTTTGCCACGCGGATAACGGGTCGTCTCCAGATTCTCTTTCACGGTAACACAATTTACCTTTTTTTCCGTCTACCTGATTTTTTTATATCATTATATTTAACCCGTTTTAATAAATTTACTTGAAATGTTATCAGATCGCCAGACACAATTGTGGATGTAGATGGCACGACAGGAGATCATGAACTTGTTTCAGGAATGTCTTCTACAATGACAGAATACCGATCTGAGCAAGATATGAATATGCCAGGTAAAAGATTACTAAACGCTTCCATTTCCGCTTCTTTTATTCATATGTTTTAGTAAAGAATAAAAAATCTAATATGGTTCACATTTGACTTCTGCAGGGCCTAATTCTGTGACATCAATGAAGTCTATAACAAAATGCATCAAAGTATTTAGTCCCGGTATGTTGTGATTCTCATTTGATTAACTTCATTACGTAAAGGATTACTATCTGTTCTATGAGTAACTGATTGTTTATACTTGCTGTGCAGTGAAAAGCCGTAGCCCAACAGGATTAGATCACTAGGCTCGTGATGCAGACCAAGTGGTTTAACAAGAATAGCTAACATGGTGCAAGTATAGTTTGAATCTGATACAACGTTATTTAGTTGAAGCTGTTTTGTTTAGAACGAATTTTTAAGCATATCGTATAACTTTTGTTTAGTTAACTTGGAAGTGATTAATACTACAGTAGTGTTTCTTTCCATATACTCCAGTAAAAGTATGATATGCTATGTGGCAATGACTTGCAATGTTTGGTATTTGTTGACTAGACCACGTAACTAAGTGCGATAACGACACACGTGGACCGGCAATGGTTATAGAAATTCTAGATGGAAATGTATTCCTTAACGCATTATAATGACATTTCAGCAGCCACCTAAATTCTACTTCTTCTTCTTCCATTTTCTACGCCTTAAATTCAAACCAAAGACCTCTTCAATTCCCTCATTTAGTAATTTCCTATAATAAATATCTTGAGATCATCATATTTATGCATTTTTCAACAGAATCGTACATCATTATTTAAGTGTTTACGTAACATTTAAGGCGTTATGTTTAACATTAATGATCGACTGATCGTGTTATGAAACAAAAGTTATCGTTCATTGTTGTTATTTGAATATGAATAACGAAAAAGTTACGAAGATGAGTGATGATTTGCCAAATTTCAATTATAAGAATAATTGATTAATTGACTCAAGACTCAGTCTTATAAATAATTTGTTATTAGTCCAATAGTTTGATAATTACAATGTGAAAATTTAAAATAATGGCTTTTTAGGTCGTTATTCACGAGAAAAATTGTTTTTTCAAAGATAATCAACATGCTGTTTTGTATTCCAATTACAAGATTAACTCGTTGGTCCTTCAAAGTTTGGAGAAAAAACATGTTGACCCCTAAAGTTGAATAATTAAAAAACATTGATATGCTAATTGAGACGGGACTAACACCAACTAGGGAGGGGTGTAATTGAGTTGAGTCGATCTAAATATTGTCAAGCGCGACTCGAATTGACTAGAAAAACTCGGGTTCAGGACTTGACTCGAGCTCGACTTCTAAAACTTAAGCTCCATAGATCATACATATATATTAAGCGCATACTCGACATAAAATCTTCGTATCAAGATCGAATCTGCTCGACTCATTATATTCATATTATTTTATATAATAGGAATATATCTTCGTATCAAGCCGAGTGTTTTTGAACTCAAACTCAACTAGAAAGTGGACTAGAGTAGCTCGATCGCGACTCGTTTAAATCGAATATTTTGCAAATAGCTATCTTCTCGTCTTGTTACGCCTTTTTTTGAAACAAATACTACCGCTATATTAATAAACCTATTTGGTACCGGTTGGTATGGTACTACACAAAATATCGAAAAACCCGATACCATTGGTACCGAATATCGAAATTTTGAAAAATATAGTACCGAGTACCGTAATGTTTGTATTCGGTTGGCACCAATACCGGCATTTCGGTACATTTGCTCACCCGCAAGAAAAAGGGTAAAGAAAAGTATATTTAATAGTTGAAGGACTAAAACTGGATTTAGGGGAAAGTATAGTGTGCATTGTACGTCATGAGAAGACGGAAAAGTAGAAGTAACTACGCGTAGTTAAGTTCTCCCGCCGTATCTTCGTTTTCTTTTCTATTTTTACACACGGCTTCCGTCAACTTCTTATTCATTCATTATACATATACATTTATATCTATATCTATATATCTATATCTATATATCTCTATATATATATATAGACATCTATATTCTCTTCAAACACACAACAAACACTTTAATATATCCTTGTAACCTCCAAAACTTAACCAATAATATGTCTTCTCCAATGTTCTTGTTTTTGGTTCTTTTCTTTGCTTCATCCATCTTCCTTCAAGGAACTCTAGGTATCATCATTTTATACAACTTTATTATTTATAACTTGTACTGTTTTTATTGATATACGTTACCAAATATCGTATCGATTCATTTGTACGTTGGATTGTTTTGTTTTTCAGGGGAGATTGTATGTGAGGATTTGCCAACGCAGGTTTGCTCGTTTTCTATTGCCTCGTCTGGAAAGAGATGTTTGTTGGAGAACTACGAGAACAATAATGGTAAGACAAGTTATCAATGTACGACATCAGAAGTTGTGGTCGAGAGGATGTCAGAGTATGTAGAGACCGATGAATGTGTTAAGGCTTGTGGTGTTGATAGGAACTCCGTAGGGATTTCTTCTGATACTCTTCTTGAAGCACAATCTGTCTCCAAGATTTGCTCGTCGGCTTGCTACCAAAACTGTCCCAACATCGTTGATCTTTACTTCAATTTGGCCGCTGCTGAAGGTATAAATTCTTAATTTATTTTCACAACACATGAACGAAAATAACTTATTATAGAAATTTTTAAATATCCTCATGTCGTATAATATTAAGGTTTGTGTATTTTATTCGTTGCTTGTAAACAAAGAAAACTTTGCAAATATGTTACTAGGTCAATATCTATAGTTACCTTTGAATGGGTCATATAAGCTAACATGGACAAAAAGTTATAGGGTACAATGGTCATTTAATTGACTACTTGTGTAATTATCATATATTTGAACATTTTTTAGGAGTATTTTTGCCGGACTTATGTGAGAAGCAAAGAAGCAACCCTCACCGTGCCATGATCGAGCTTCTGAGCTCTGGAGCTGCCTCTGGTCCCATGACGAGTGAAAACCTTACTGGTGCTCCTGCTCCCGCTTCTGAAAATTTTATTGGTGTTCCTGCTTCTGCTCCGACTTCTATATAAAGCTTTCCCGTCTACGTTTAGTTTATTTTGTTTGTTTATCTTCTTTTTGAAATTTGTTGTAGAGGAGATATATAGATTATGGAGGAATAATTTCTGGATTAGAGTTAGAAAAAGTATGTTGTCACTTACATATATTTGGAAACCTTTTCGTATTAAATTCGTTTATGATATATGATGAATAAATAAATTTGCATGTTTGGCATATTTATAAATTACGACAAAATAAAGAAACAGGTTTTTTAATTATGTTACCGCGGCCTAACATAAATGATTGTTTTAGCAAATTAAGGTACCCCTTTATGAGAAACGTTAACTTATTTTAAAGGGATAAACTTATAGAAAAAAGTATATAACACTTGAAAATATTAAGTCCATATAAGACATATCAAAGGGTTTACTAAATAAATTTGCTTTCCACATGAAAAAAAAAAAAAAAAAAAGAAGATAAGCAAGTGTTTAAATTGCAAACTTTTTAATTTTCTGTAAAGTTTTCATTTTCTGTAAAGAAATTTTAGGAAACAATAAAAACGAGTTTAAAAAATTCTAGTATTAAAAATGAAAAGTAGAACCTTTTGTTTTTATTGAAATGTTTTTCAAAAAAACTCAATTTAAAACAGTTTTTTGTGTTTTTTTAGTTGATTTTTTTTTTCCAGAAAAATGAGTAATTTTCTCCAACTAAAACACCTTTGTGTCTAAAAATATATCAAACTTTGCCCCTAAATCTATTCTATGCACCCAACTTTAAATAAGTCTATTATATGTATCGAACATTCAAATGTCTGTTATTGGATTAATCCGACCAATAAAAGATTAACAATCGTTGATGTGACAGCTTACGTGGAATTTTTTATAGATGCGGCATATTTTTTAATACATACAATAGCGATTTTATGAAAGTTATATTAATAGAATAACTAATTTTGAAAATTAGGTACATACAATATGCGATTTAAATTGGGATACATTATATAGATTCCGCAGTAGTATTTGATACATTTCTAGGTATTTATCCCCTCAAAAAGTTTACTAAATACGAGTGTAACTTTTATCTTTATACCATTTCATATATGTCCGAGGATCCGTATATGCCTCGATTTATGTGTAATTTTTATATTTCTACTTTTGTTTTATACATTGGTGACTAGAGATAACTCTTTTCAATTATTCCTGAGATAGGATGAAGTAGGTCTTGCTTCATATTTGTTAATTCATTTCCGGTTTTCACGACTTTTGGCAGATAAAGTAGCTATAAACGCTATGCTTGTCAATCAAGTAGGTGATTCGGATTAGCTCCTCATGTCCCCCGAGTGATTCTTCTATAGAGGCCAACAATAGACATAACAACCCCTCGAACACAACTTGCAACTTCTATCATATTGTGTTCTCTAAAGATCAAATCTTTTTAAAATCTCACTCAAAAGGTGTTGACTTGGATTCATATTCTAATTCTAACCAAGTATTCTTGTGGTTTCAGATGATCCAACTATATGAGAAGCTCGGGCGGGAGCTTTACCTCTTTTCCCGTCGACTCTTTTGTCTTAAGAACGCTGATTTTAAGAATGAGTGATTGTACTTCTTCGACCCTTACTGCCTAATCTGAGAGCGGAATGCGTCGTTGGGATAATCTCGTAGTTCCTACGAGGTGGAGATGATGGGGTCGCTCCATGGAATTTCCTTAATTTTTCCGTATTTCGCTCAAAGAGTTGAAAGGAGATAGTGCATCAAGCTATCCGTAGTGTTTTAGTTATGTTGAACTTTTTTTTTTTTATTAATTTATGTATTATATTATTAAGCCTATTTTATGTGTTTTAATTCTTATGTCCTTATTGCCTTGGGCTAATTAAGAGGTTTTCTTATTTATTTATTTATTTATGTATTTATTACTCTTCCTTATTAATTTTGTAAGATTCATATGGATTTGTGCCCAAAACTATTTTTTTATTCGATTTGGGCTTTGGGCTTCTAATCCGGCTGCCGAAATGATCCAGTCCATCAAGTGATTCGATCCAGTAAAGAGAGGTTCTGTTAAATACTTTCCTGCCGACACGTGTGTTTACAGGTGTCTTGTTGGTATATTTCTTCCCTACATTACACACAGAGACCGACTCTATCATCATATCTACAAAAAAGCCTTTCATCTTATTCATTTCGATTTTTATAATTTATGAATTTCATTTTATATTTGATTGTTTTTAGGCATAATCTGTTCTGGAGCTCACCGTAATCCGACGAAAAGGCCGTCGATGGAGCTCACCGTAACTTACCGGCAACTCCGCCGTCGCCGGTTGACCGTCGTCGTCTGAAGATGATGATGATGATGACGAGGAGTTTAAACCGTCGAAGAAACGGAAAGTTGTTGATGATGATGATGACGTGGATAATGAAATTAAAGAGGTAATTAATTAGGTTAAATTGTGTGGCTAATTGTATCTATATGTATATGTATGTGTATGTATATGTATATGTATATGTATATGTATGTATATGTATATGTATATGTATGTATAAATTGGCTGTCGCTTTTGGTACTGTTGGGGATTTATGGGTTCATCATGTGTATTTATAGTATTTCACAGAAATTTTGTGTTTTGTAATTTCAGAATATATCGATGAAGACACGTTGATTCCAAAAAATACTTCTGTTTTAATTCGTCGAATTCCTGGACAGTCTCCAAAGCCTATAGTTGCAGCACCAGTTACTGAACCAGACGAGTATATTTTCAAAACCTTTAAATTTATTAAGTAGTTCATATTTTGGTTATTTAGAGATATTGTATTTGTTGGAGGCTTAGGCTTGACAACTGCTTCTTTTGGTGGTAATGTAAAACCATATCGTGGTTTATCAACCCTACAAAACCTTTGTCTATCTTGAATGGTCTGTCACATTATGTGAGTCTGGTTATAGGTCGATAGTTGAGTTTCGTTTGTAATTTCTACAGGCCAAAAAGGATTAACGAGCTGGATACTACACAACAGGCAAAGAGTAACTTCTCAGGAGCCGGTTTTTGTGCTCCCAACTATGTACGTTTTCTTTACCTATTCTTTTATTGGAAATTGCCAACTTGGTACCTAATAATAATAACTAATAACTAAAAAAACTTTCTTGTGGATTTTTAGCCTCTTAATGGTTCAGAATACGATGAATTTGGAAACGACTTGTATGAAATTCCTGAAGTTGTTCCAGTTGTGTCTTATTTTTTAGCTTGACTCTTGCAATTACTTGACAATTAACTTTTCTGTCAAACATAACTTAGCCAACAGACAGAAGCCTGGATGTGCAAAAGGAACGGGAGTAGATCGATCAAGAACTACACTTGGTGTGTGCGTCTTTTGAACACCCATTAAGTGTGGTTCACGACGAGAAGTATTTTGGTCCTGCCCTAAAAACTGCTGTTGTGTCACTTAAAAGTAAGGGATATGTTACTACTGATCCATCTAAGGGTCCCAATGCTGAAATTTGGAACTACATTGGGCATGAGGTATACAATATGCGAGTTTCCCCTTTATTAAATAGTTTTCTTGCTTTACTTATGATCTTCCCTATTACCATGCAGAAAATGCCTTCTCATTCTGTTAGCATACGGGCAATAGAGGC
Organism: Senecio squalidus; assembly: GCA_910822075.1. Lineage (NCBI taxonomy): Eukaryota > Viridiplantae > Streptophyta > Magnoliopsida > Asterales > Asteraceae > Senecio > Senecio squalidus. Next base: position 13,378,777 of record CAJVGC010000001.1, read on the forward strand.
AGAGAAATATAAGGTAATTGACGTGAAAGATGGCAAACTTCTTGAAGAAATTGAAGAGAGTAAAGCTTTCTTTGAGGTAGTTATTGTGGTGTTCCGTGTTCGGTTGACCTTTGAAATGAAATAGAGCATCACAATAGACTAAAATCTCACGGTAATTGATGTTTCAGGTGTATGAGGTTGCTGTTTATATGCAGCAGGGGAAAACCTATATAGTCAAAAATTTAGATTTATTAAGTGAAGTTGCTTTAGTTCAGGAAGCCGACTTAAAGTATTATACAAAGGCTATTGATATCATAGAAGTTGAAGTTGTAGGTGGTCACATTGTAAGTTTTGTCGTTAATATTCTATAAAATTACATATCATTAGTGATTTGATAATCCAAATTCTAAAAGATTACTATCTTTCAGGCTTACCCATTAAAGATATCTAACATTCATAAATCAAGAACAAATGCCCAATTAAACCCGTGTAAAGTAACTACTACCGTATATGGATTTAGACGTATATGGAGAGGAAGCAACCGAGTATTTGATACAGTTGATTTATCACTTCCTCAACTTACGTATGACTCACAGGTTCGTGCGTGTTTGACGGTGGTAATGTCTGTAAATCATGTTTTGTTTACTAACTCATCTTTTTTAAATCGACCTTGACTTGGGGTAGGCTGCCTGGATTCGGGTCCCACAATCAGTAGAAACAGCCGTGGAAACAGAAAATTTTTCGTTTCGTGGTGGCTTGCATGCTGATGTTCACGCAGTTATGAATATCATCCCTCTGTAAGTCTAAACTTTTAATTGAAGAACTGAGCTTGTATTGGATCTATATTTAATCAATCGTATTTGAATGCAGATATATTATTTGTAACACATCTGATTTGGATTCAGAGTGTATAAATCCTTCCGAAACTCGCTATATTCCAGAAAGAATTATGTTGTTTGATTCCCATCTAGGAGGAACAGGCATTTCCGCACAGGTGTTTGATTGTTAACCTAAATTACTCGAAATTTTGTTTCTGATTTCAAATATTTACATAGGTGATAATATGTGTAGGTACAACCTATTTTCACTAAGCTTCTAACTTCTGCATTGGAACTTATGACATCGTGTTCTTGCTCCGAGGATGCTGGCTGTCCCAAGAACATCGTGAGGTGGTTGAGAGGCGTGTTTATACAGGTTTCTAAACTTCAGCTAAACATCAAAACAATAATTCAGAACTCGATATTTTAGGTCTTTTACTATCTCATTTTTTTTAATCTAATCATAACGTTTATTTATGACTATTTTCAGTGACGGGAAACAGGGTCGATGAAGAGGTGTGGTATTTTTTATATTCTCAACATATCTGAAATTATAGTATATGCAAACACGTGTTTTAATTATATCTATATTTTGATAGACAATCGATCGATTAATAGAAACAGGTGATAGCGAACAAATAATCATTTAGGCGGTTTGTTGAATCGTGTTACACTGATACTTCTTACTTTCAAAGAGGAAACTATTGGACGTATTCTTAGTTAAAGAGTGTTGGATAATCACAACCTATATAGGCTGTGATTAAGTTACAAAACAAGGCTTTAAAAGATGTACTTCGTAGAGCACGGATGTTTCCTAAGGTAACCGACTACTTAAACCCTAATTTAACTAAATAATATGATCCAAATACATATTTAATTTCGTTTGCTTCGTGTGAGAAACTCAGACTTGCAGCAGAGCACGGATGTTTCCTAAGGTAACCGACTACTTGTACTTTCTGTTTTTTACAAATGTACATTTATCAAAAACTTGGATGATAAACTTATTTATTTATTTTTTCAGGTTGAAACGAGATGAAGAATGGGAGGCAGAATAGCGTCGAAGTCAAACCACAGGTATAAATACTCAAAATTGTTCTAAATTCATCTTCCTGATTGTTAAAGTACGTTTTATATCAATCAGGATGTAAGCAAGGGACTGGTTGCAAAACGACTGCTCAATAGAATGCAAGAAAAAGGAATGACTCCACATTTTGTGCTGTGTATAGAAGATGACCAATCAGATGAAAATATGTTTGAAGTAATTTCTAATTCTATTGCTTCTGAAACATGCATTGCTCGATTAGCTTCCGTATCTGAACAATCTGCCAACTTTCGTGGTTCGCAGTGACATCTAACTCATGTTCGTACCACAGATTTACATCGAACCCGTGCAACGCACGGGAAATCCTCTAGTTTTTATTAAATATTTATTTTTTAATATGTTTGGATGGTCATTACTTGGCTCAAAAAGCCGAAAATAATTTAATAGACGTTGAATTATGCAAATGGATCGGATTCTATTCAAAGTTTTAAAAAAGAAACAAGTGAAACGGGTGGTCCAAATTAAAAAAAAAAACATTTTGATTTGGATACAACCCATTGGATTCATAAATCTAGACATTTTTAGAATTTAATTAGCATAGTTTGATTAAAGCCCAATTAGAGTGGGTCTTAGGTTTGTATGTACTAGTGCTATCATTTAAAGGGCTAAAGTGTTTTTACTATTTGTGAAATAAAATCATAAAAGAAGCAAAATTGTAAATTATATTGGATTCAACAACTACCTATTCCTAGTCTTTTATTATAGCTCGGGGAATAAGAATCGTTTGGTTAGAGCACTCGGAGTGGGGGGTTATCGGCCCGTTCTGGTGCTCACAACGAGCATTATAGCTCGTTATCACTCCGTCCAGCTCGTTGTGAGCCTCGTTGTGAGAGGACCGTTGTCCCAACAACGGTTCGTTTTGAGTTAATTTGTTTTTTTTTTTTTTTTTTTATTCAAACGGTAATATTACCGTTTTATATAATTAATTTTTTTTTTTTTACCAAATTTCACCTATAAATACAACCCCATTTTAACCAAAAAAATCACACCTTCTTTCAACAATCTTATTCTTAATCTTATACAATCTCATACCAATCCCAAAACAAACACAAAATGTCTTCATCTTCCTCAAACGCTCCCCAAACAAACACAAACAATCATTCGACGCCACAATCACAAACTTGAGCAGGTTCAATGGTGTTATTCACAGTCTTCCTATGAGTCCTTACACCACCATCTTCTACATCACTTAGAAAATAACTAGATCGTTTTCTTTGTTGTTGGGTCGATACAGAAACGAATTTCCATTTTAGATATGGTCTCTCCGGCAATGTTTTCCAGAATAATTGAGGTTGATATCCATCGACTTATCCGATGGACCTCAACCTCAATTATTCTAGAAAACATTGCTGGAGAGACCATATCCAAAATGGAAATTCGTTTCTGTATCGACCCAACGACAAAGAAAACGACCTAGTTATTTTCTAAGTGATGTAGAAGATGGTGGTGTAAGGACTCGTAAGAAGACTGTGAATAACACCATTGAACCTGCTCAAATGAAGCCTGTAAGTGAAGGGGAAACTGGAGGTGAAAATGAAGGTAAAAAGGCAAAATTATATTTTTATTAATATATTTTTATTTAATGTTTTAATTATTAAGTTTTAATATTTTATATTCTTTTAATTATTTATTTATCTTTTATATTAATGTTTTAAGAAAAAAATAAAAATAATAAAATAATCCCACAACCTCCACAACCCTCATTATCATACCACCCAAAATCTCACAATCCTCATTCTCACTGCCACGTCATCAACTTTTTCCCCACAACCCCCACAACCCACATTGTCACTCATTATCACTCCGGGTGCTCTTAGGCTATGCGGAGTGGTGAGTGGTGAGTGATGATGATGTGGAGTGATAGAGGTGATTTGTAGGAAAGAGAGTGTGATTTGTAGGAAAGAGAGTGTGATTTTAGGAAAGAGGGTGTGATGATGTGGAGTGATAGAAAATGGGTGGAGTGGTGAGTGATGATGTGGAGTGATAGAGATTATTTTGTAAGAGTTGAAAGAGATTGTTGTTGTATGTATTTTTGATTGTTTTGGGTTGAAAACGCCAACCAAGCTCGTGATGCAGACCACGCCTACCACCATAACGCCCCCATAACGCCCCCACCGGAGCGGTGTGGGGGCGTTATAGCTGCTGATTTGGCAAAATAACGCCCCTATAACGCACCACTCCGTCCAGTCTTAGTGATATAAAATTTCATGATGGAGATAAAGTGGGTTATGACTTGAGTGGGTTGATTTATGCCAAACATCATTTTCTTTGCTTTTTTCACCTTTTCCACAAAATAAATCATGTTAAGCAAGACGTTTTAATCCGTATTTGGTAATATATCAAGATGAAAAACTAGCCGCGTTCTAAGGAGACATGATAGTGAAGTATATAATTTAAATGTAACTCTCTATTTCTTACAAGGCTCTTCGCATCTACTCGATATGGATTTCTTTAGTAAAAAGAATTGTGGAGTTGGATATGAGTTTGTTAAAGTAAACTCTTAATAATATTAGAGTTGGGATTAAATGTACAATAAACTTATATATGATCACATTCAGATTATGTTCTATGGCCATTCTCATTATCGTTTTTCAAGTAACACAAGTATATATTTTTTTTAGATAATGACTATTTGATCTTTCAGCTGATATATGTATCATGTTGAATATATTTATCGATTTAAAAAGTTATTATTCAAACCAAATATAAAATTGCCCTTTAAGCTTTAAGTTTGAATTTTAATTACAATAAATGTCAAAAGTTTTGTTTCTTCTTCGAGATACAATCTTAGTGTAAACTCTTTCCATTTTCAAAAATTTGTTAGAAAAACATTAGGAAGGATAAAGTGAGTCAACTTTTTAGAATCCAAAACATTGAAGAATGTTGCAACACATTAATTGGTTGATAAAGATTTCCGGTATGTACGTATTTCCACAATTTACATAGAAAAAAAGAATGAAAATATGTTTAATATTCAAATCACATGTATAGTTTGTTAATGAATTAAAATATGTGAAAAAGTATTTATTAGGCAAGTTTTAATGTAATACTTATTTCTTTCTAGTCAAGTTTATCATAATTATTATTACATGTTTGTCAAACATAAAACTATTACCCTTGACTGTTTCTTTTCTTTCTATTCTTTCTTTTTAATTTGTTGGATCAACGGTTTAAAGTCATCAGAATATAACCTATTTTTTCCAAATGTTCATTTTATGTAATGAACTAATTTTTTGTTCATTTGGATATCTAAACTCTTTAAATCGGCTAATTAACTACCTAAACTTTTTTAAACCGACTAAAAACTTCTGAAATTCGAATACCAAATTAATTAAACAATTTCATTGTTGTTACACAAAATATTGACTTTACCTATGAACATGAAAGTCAACTAACATGAATTTGTTTGATTTTGATCATAGAAGTTCAATTTGATTAGAAGTATTGTTTAAACCCATTTACTATAATATAAGTCTTTAATCAATTTGATTAGAAGGATTGTTGTAATTGTTAATTTCTTCATCAGGCTATCTTAATCGCTGGATTCGAGTGTATCAGAAAGTTCAATTGTCACAATTGAATTTGAAGTGATAGAGTTTTTTGGAAATAAGTTTCGGTTAGAGTTTTTAGATCGAATTTGTGTTTATCATAGTTACATTGATTTGAAGATCAATTAAAAAAATTCCATTAGCTTCTTATAATGACTTGCAAGGAACCTAAGTATTGAGGTTGAGCGTAGGTTGATTAAAAGGCAAAGTTAGAGTTACTGGTGGTTATCGATTTTTTGGTTTGAGACAAATTTGATCTAAAGTGTAGTTATAGTGAATTGGTGTTATGTTTGATAATCTAGGAAGCTTTAGATTAAACATTATATTATGTGTATGATTCATTTTTGGCGAGATTCCGATCGTCTTCTTCAGTAAGTTGCAAGAACTCTCATAAGTACCAAAATAAACAAAAAAAAAGTTCATTACATAAAATGAACATTTTGATAAAGTAGGTTATGCTCTAACGACTTTAATCGAAAAATTAAATGGGTATATGTACGTAAAGGGATCGTTTTTATTGGGTTTACTTGAGTAACCGGCTACAAAAAGGTAGCCGGTAAAACTGGTACTGGAAATTTATGATTTAATACATACGTGAATCATTTTAAAAGTTTTAAAAAATTTGAGTACCCAAATAAACAATAAAAAAGTTTATTATATAAATTAATATTTAAAAAAAGTCATTATAGTTTGACAACTTTAACCTAAACATTTTAACACATATTAAGTCAATAATATGATATCTAATTTTTTTTAGCATGCATTTGTATACCCATTATGTGTTTTGTTTCAACCATTTAATTCGACTAGGCCATTTTAGTTTACTCAAACTTTTTTGACTAATTCCTAGAATGTCTCTAACATTATAACGAATTGAAGAATAAATAAATCATTTAAACACTCCTTGAACATGTACTAGATAAGTTCGAAACTTAACTTTATAAAAAAAAATGTCTTTCTTTAAAGTTTAAACAACTTAAAAATATAAGTATTTTTATTAATGTATTATTATTATTATTTCCTTAATCAATTAATTAATTAGTGGTAACAACTACACGAATAAATTCATTTAAATTTCAAGATTAGGTGTATAGAAAGAGGTAGCAATGTTAGTTGAAAACCAGCAAACCTTGTTTCATTTTTGCTTAAATTCAACACTCTCATGCAACTTTATTCCATGGAAGTCTTCTTCTCCGATCTTCTTCCATCTAATAATATAAAATATGTAGAATTAACCCAATGTTTCTCAATATATATAGACCTACATACAATCTATACAATTAACCAATTCATTTACGAATCTTATAAATCAAGCTAAGCTAAGGTGGAGTTCGTACAACATTCTTTCATTGTACGGTGTGTTCGATCAGGCAATGGCATCAAGTAGGGTGTTTGCAGTTGCATTCGTGCTATTAGCTTTTCTGTCTTCGACAGCCTCTGCTCGTATCGTTGAGACTTCATTTCAAGTAACTAGTTACCCTTCTCTTCTTATGTATTTTAATAGTCGTATTCTTTATATTTTACATAATTCGTATGTAGCTAGTAATTAAAATGCTGTTATTCTCCATAGGTGACTACTTTAACCGTGAATCGATTATGCCAAAATCAAGCAATCACAGCGGTAAACGGAACCCTTCCAGGTCCAACGCTAAATGTGAAGGAGGGTGACACTGTTATTGTTCATGTCTTTAACAGATCCCCATACAACCTTACTATTCATTGGTACGTACCTAACTAGCTAACTAACTATTTCCTTTTATGGAAACCTTTGATAACGAAAATGTATAAATTGTATTACAGGCATGGTGTGTTCCAACGGTTAAGTCAATGGGCGGATGGTCCTGAATTTGTGACTCAATGTCCAATCCGGCCCGGAGGTAACTATACTTACAGGTTCAATCTCACGGGACAAGTAGGGACTCTTTGGTGGCATGCACACGCTCAATCGCTCAGAGCTACCGTTTATGGTGCTCTTGTCATCCGCCCACGAAATCGTGAAAGGTACCCTTTTGGTAGACCCTATCTCGAAGATACTATTATGCTAGGAGAATGGTGGAATGCTGACCCTATCGATGTTGAGACCGCGGCATTAGCCACCGGGGCCGCACCTGTTGACTCTCATGCTTATACCATTAATGGATGGCCTGGTGATTTGTTTAACAGTTGTACTTCAATTAGAAATAGTAAGCACGCAAACAACCCTATTAGTATGTAATATTTTGTCTAACTACTCTTGTCTGTGACTAACAATAATAATTCATCGTTTTATTATTTAGACACATACAGGCTACAGGTGGTGCATGGAAGGACTTATTTGTTGCGAATAATCAACGCTGCTCTTAATGGTCAGTTCTTCTTCAAGATAGCTAACCACACCCTCACGGTGGTTGGGGCGGATGCAGCCTACACGAACCCATACAAAACAGACGTAATCATACTTGGTCCAGGTCAAACCACAGACGTCATATTTATTGCCAACCAGGCACCAGGACTGTATTACATGGCTGCTCGTCCATACGCTAGTGCAGCTGGTGTTCCAGTATTCAATGCAAACACCACAACCGGAATCATTGCTTACCAGAAGGCCCCATCACAAACAACAACACCAATTCTTCCAGTACTACCCGCCACCAATGACACGTCAACAGCCTTTAAATTTTCAAGTAATCTAACCGCTCTTGTGACTAGCCCTTTCTGGTTACCGGTTCCAAGAAATGTGGACGAGGACATGTTTGTAACCATGGGGCTTGGGTTGTCCGCTTGCAATCCTAACAATGTATCAGACCAATCATGTGGAGGTATATTCGGTAATAGATTGTCTGCAAGTATGAACAATTATTCGTTCGTTTTACCAACAAGAATGTCTCTTTTGGAAGCTCATTTTAGAAATGATAGTGGTGTTTTCACAAATGATTTCCCTAATCAGCCACCCGTGGTATTCGATTACACAAACATCAACAATAGTTTCAATCCTGGTCTTTTCATGACACCAAAATCAACAAGTGTGAAACGAGTCAAGTTTAATGCAACGGTTCAAGTAGTGTTTCAAAACACAGCCATCATCGGTACTGAAAACCACCCAATGCATTTGCATGGAATGAATTTTTACGTCTTGGCTCAAGGCTTTGGAAACTATAATGCCACAAATGACTCCAAAAACTTCAACTTGGTTAACCCACAAGAACGAAACACGATTGGTGTTCCTGTTGGTGGTTGGGCGGTCATCAGATTCCGAGCAAATAATCCAGGTAATTGGTTGATTAAATTTCATGAAATTTTTTACCTTTACAAATACAACATTATTGATTAATATGTAGTAAAAGTAAGATGAAAATGAATGACTATTGTTTTCAGGTGTGTGGTTTATTCACTGTCATTTGGATGTACATCTGCCATGGGGTTTGGCCACGGCTTTCGTGGTGGAGAGCGGAGGTACACCACAATCAACGTTGCCACCACCACCTAGTGACTTTCCCCGGTGCTAGATTAATCAACCGTTGCCAACATGATGAGGCCTATCAAGTGTTCATACAAAGGGATTTACTTGAATAATATTATTCTACATATATTATTTATTGTATAATGAATGATTAGTTTTATGACTAAGTAATGTAAGTTTGAAATTGTCCAATGAAATAATTATTTACTTTTGATATCTTTAGCACACATTTTCCAATCTTTAACTAATGAATTAGATGTATCTATTAATAATCTTCAATAAGTAAACCATCGATTACCAAAGATGATGAATATTCCAATTCTAATCTGGTGAGTAAATTATTAGAGAAAAAACACATCAATAGATGGAATATAATGTATGCAAATGGTTACAAAAAGACATGAACAATATAATTTGTATTAGGGTAGAAAATAGTAAGAGAGTAAACATGGAATAAATACGAAAATTAAATGGTTATTTTAACTACACAGAAAGTAATGGCAATGTTATAAATCTTGAACCAAGTTTATTATTCAATGAAAAATATAAAATATACTTTTAACTATATACAACATCCTAAATTATACTTGAAATGGAGAAAACGGTACAATTATTGAAACACTTCCATATACATGACATTTGTTTTGTAATTGGATGTCATATTTTATCTTAAAAAAATCAGTTATAATTATTATGAAATAGTATCATTACCAAAGATGATAGAATATTCCAGTTCTAATCTAAAAAATATCAGTCATTAGGGTTTTCAAAAAAACCGAACCTGATTGATTCGACCCGATCCAGACACGGATAAGTTTATTAAGGTCGGGTTAGTCGGGTCTAAGATCTACGATCTGGTTATTCAAGTCAACCCGATTAACCTGAAACTTAATTAGGGTCGGTTGCGGGTCTTTTTAAGTATCCTTCGAAATATTTTTTTCCTTTGTTTTACTCCGTTTACTAATAAGTTTAACAACATTTTATACAACTCATTAATGAATTGATAAGTAAAACGTCGATCTTTTCTTGAAATAAAAACCTTACATATGTTTCTTTTTAATTCCTACTCTTCGAAAACATACCTTTTTTTTTTTTTACAAAACACAGCTTCGCATTAAAGGTTATTATATATATATGTTAAATGGTTGGATTTTTTTTATAAATGTTTGTAGTCAAATAAATATTTGTAAAACTAAATCTAATGAATACACCTGATAGTGGCCAAAATATGTTACAATTTGTTTTTTTTTAGGTATCACTTTTAGCATTTTGTGTATATAATATCATTGCAACAATATATATTTTTCTATTTAATTTTCATTATAAATTTTGCAACATTATAAAATTTATTTGTTTGCTATTGTTGTGCCTCTTAAAAAATTGCTTATTAGAAATTGTTTTGCTCATTAATCTAAGAACAAATAGCTATCTACTAATTTGAACTATTATGCATTTTATTTCATCCAACCCGAACCCGAATAGACCCGAATCGAATAAACCAAACCCGAATAGACCCGAACCCGAAAACCCGAACCTTATTAGGGTCGGGTCGAGGGTCATGTTTTGAGTTTCGAAAACCCGATTAAGCTTATTCGGGTCGGGTTAACCCAATTAACACCCATATGAGTAATTAATGAAACGGTTAGGTGTATGTGTATATGCCAAATTTGGTTTGATTTGTTATTATATATATTCAATTTTAAATAATTCTATTATTTGTATTTAACTTTTATTATTTTATAAACGGTGTAAGAACTGGATTTTCTTTTTTAAATATTCAATATTTAAATCGGTGATACGCCAGCAAAAATCCGGTCCGTTACATTATTTGTGAAAAATATAAGAACTGAATGCACAAAATAGATGTTTTGAGAGTTGAATACATACAATATAAAATCGGGAAAAGTTTGTTACATTTTTATGCACTTAGAGCACAGGGAATCGGATCGTTGTAGAGCCACAAAGAGCGACGTTGCTCGTTACCACTCCGACCCCACTCGTTGTGGGGGCTCTTTGTCGTTTTTGTTGTCCGGTTAACGGTTCGTTAATGATTTTTTTCCCAACAGTAAAGATTTTAAAAAAACAAAAATTCATGATTTTTGCCTAACGGCCTCTATAACGTAAATTTTTACAAAATATAATTTTTTCTTTTTTTTTTCAAACCATTTCACCTATAAATACAACAATAACTTAACCAAAAAATCACACCATTTCACAATCTCATTCAATCTTCATATACCTGTCATCTATACTCTCAAAATCGTAAAAATGTCATCATCGTCTTCAAACGCTCACCCAACAAACGCAAACACCCATTCGACACCACAATCACAAACCATCCCCAATTCCGGTTTCGCAAACTACCATAATCAAGCAAACCCATTGTTATCACCCCCAAATACCAAATTTTAACAAACAACAACAACAAAAAAATTTAAAAAACCTTTTTTTTCCGCAACAAACTATACAAAAACAACTCCAACCGATGTGTTTCAGCCCCGAACAATTTTTTATGCATCAACAACTATTGTTGCAACAACAACAATAACAACAAATTATACAACAACAATCACATTTTCTACCACAACAACCACAAACGCTTCAAGAAACGCAAGAAGTTGTGCAAGAAACTCAAGAAGTTGTCGAAGAAACGCAACAAATCGGATCATCTAAGCAAAAAAAGAAAAAGATGTGTAAAAAGGTGCTATGGAGCACAATCGAGGAAGTACTTTTGGCGAAGATGTGGTGTCACATTTCAGAAGATGCCGACATCCCGAACAACCAACCGGACGGACGATTTTGGAGACGAATTGTGTCGGGTTACAATGAAAAAGCTCGTGGGCTAGGTTTGGTGGAGAGAAACAAGGAATCGATAAATAACAAGTTCACAGCGATGAGTGTCGTAGTAAAGAACTTTATTGGGCACTATTCGGAGGCTTTATCGGAAAAGCGGACAACATGATGCAAATGTTTTAGAGGGGGCGCATTATATGTACCTTGATACGAAGGGTGTGCCTTTTAGGCAAGCGACAGTGTGAGAAATTTGGAGAAAACATAGCAAGTGACGTGCTTTTGCGAAAATAGAAATTCCAGTTACGACAGTCAACCTTGAAGACGTTGATATACCGACAATATTTTCGCGGATGATCGAAATGAACGATCACACGGAAAACAAAGAGGAAATAAAAGAAAAGAATCATCTGACGCATCTGAAAAGGCTCAATCTTCATCGTCAGCGTTGTGTGGAGTGATTGCTTCTCAATTAAAAAAAACTTACCAAATCAAAAAAAGATGTCGCAAAAACGAAAAAAGAAACACTTAAAGTCCAAAAAGAAGCGACTTATGCAAGTGGAAGAAAAGACGATATGTTGTTTCTTCAAACGAACATGGAGGGGATGCCACAACGAGAAGCGGAGTGAATTGAGAGTGAAAATATGCGCATTCGTGATAGATATTGGATGATATAGTTTTTAGTATTGTTTTAGTTTTAATAATTTGAATTGTTTTTTATCTTATTTTATTTCATGCAGTAGTTTCTATTTAAATAAATTCTATTAGTTTTTATTTTAATAAAATCTTATATTTATCTTATTTAAATGTTAAAAAAAAACTGGGGTTGCACATCTCCCATAACTCTTATTATCATTCCATAAAAAAAATTCACAACTCTCATTGTGAATACCACGTTAGCAAAAAATCTCACAATTATCCATAACTCTCATTATCACTCCCCTACATTTAGAACGAAAAAAATAATGATATAATAACAACTAATATATATTAGATAGAGGACATGTTGCTTAACATTTATATGGGCATGTTTGGCAAAGAGTTTTTTTCGAAAGTTTAAAGTTTTTAATTTAAAAAAAACTTTATTTATAAAATTTTTGTATAGACAAGCAGCTATAAGGTTTTTGTATTTTTTAAAAGTTCTTAAACAAATTCAAAATTAAAAGGTAACTAGATAAACTATTAGTTTATTTATTTATTTTATATTTTGTATTTTTCCAAAGCTTACACCTATGGACTTTAATTTATAGCTCAAACTTTCAGCATATTTTATAAAACATACACATATAAACCTTTATTAACATTTCATATATATATATATATATATATATATATATATATATATATATATATATATATATATATATAGAGTTGGTTTCATTTAAGAACCATGTAAATATTTAGGAACCATTAGGAACCAATATTCACCAGTGTATATATATGATATTCACCAGTGTATATTTAATATGATATTCACCAGTGTATATACATATAATATTCACCAGTGTATATACATATAATATTCACCAGTGTATATATATATATATACATATGCTTTATATACACTGGTGAATATCATATATATACACTGGTGAATATTGGTTCCTAATGGTTCCTAAATATTTAGTGGTTCCTAAATGAACCCACCTCTATATAGATATATATATATATATATATATATATATATATATATATATATATATATATATATATATTTATATATATATTATACTGACATTTCTCTTGCTTTTTCGAAAAAAAAATATACTAATATTTCTATAGTTTCCTGCTAAAAAATTAAATTATGCAAAAAAGTGTTAACTAGAGTGTGTATGTCCTTAATGAGAATGAGATTTTCCAAAAGGGGGCGCTAATAAAAGAATGAGATTTTACATCATCCACTAGAGTGTGTATGTCCTTAATGAGAATTTTTGTTATTACTTGAAGATTAATGATGATTTAGATCTTTTAAAGATGAAAAAGACTATCAAAGACGAAAACCCAGTATGACATTCCTTTATTAAATTCTATATTGTATTATTAGTAGTTAGGCCTTATTAGTATTCTTGGGTTAAAGGCCATAGCTTGTATCTATTTATTGGCACTACTTTAATCATCCATTCATTTGTGACATCATCTATACCATAATATGATAGACTTTGGCCTGGTGCCTTTGCCTGGCCCAGTAAAGCAACATGCCCAATCAGCAGCTTGCAGGCCCCATATTCAGCCCACGGTCAGTCCAACAGGAGTTCATCTCAGCCGGGTGCTTTTCATACTCAGTCTAGTGTAAATGAACAAGCCACCGCTCTCCCACAAGCATTTAGCAATTTGACGTTTAAAGATAATGGCGGTCAAGTGTGGTAATGGACACGGGAAAAATCGCACCTCATATCGGACGCAAGTAAGCTTTGTACCTTTCTTAATAAACATAACATATCTTCTACTATTATTGGTGACGGTTCCCCAATACCGGTAATTAATTCAGGACATAGCATTATTACATCAAAACATCGCACACTTCATTTATACTATCTCCTTGTAATACCAAATATTATTAAAAACCTAATTTTTGTTCGCAAATTTGATAATGATAATGATTGTAGCATTGAATTTGACAAGTTTAGTTTTTATGTGCAGGACCATCGGACCCAAAACATTCTACTCCGATTTGATAGTACCGATGACCTATATCCAATTCTACCCCTCTCCAAGCACTCTTTTGCATTTTTGTCCTCAAGTCAAGACACGTGGCATCAACGGCTTGGTCATCTAAGAGAAGATGCTCTTCGCGTCCTTAGCAATAATTACTTCATTTCCTTTAATAAAAATAAAATATTTTTGTTAAGCAAAGCTTGTCAACTGGCAAACATGTCAAATTTTCTCTTTTTAGCTCATCTAGTATTGTTAAACAATCTTCTGATATTGTGCATTCGGCCCTATGGACTTCTCCGGTTCCGAGTGTAAGTGGTATTAATTATTACGTTATTTTTTTAGACCATTTTTCGCATTTTTATGGGTTTATCTGTTGCTTAAGAAAAGTGATGCTTTTACAAAGTTTTTGAATTTTCGTGCTTATGTTAAGAAGCAATTTAATTGTGATATAAAAGCTTTTCAATGTGACCATGGTGGTGAATTTGACAACAACAATATGCATGATCTTTTTGATAAAAATTGTATACTATGTCGTTTTTCATGTCCTAAAACGTCTCAACAAAATGGTAAGTCCGAACGTATGATTCGCTCGATTAACAAGTTAATTCGCACACTTTTCTTTCAAGCGAATCTTTCGTCAATTTATTGGGTGGAAGACCTTCACATGGCTACCCATCTTTTAAATATCTTACCATCGACCTCCATTCAAAATTAAAACTATTTACAAAACTATTCAACAAACCACCATCATATACTTAGTTACGTGTCTTTGGATGTCTTTGTTATCCACATCTTTTTCAAAAACACAAACTTGAACCACGATCCGTTGCATGTGTCTTCCTTGGC
Source organism: Senecio squalidus (assembly GCA_910822075.1). Classification (NCBI taxonomy): domain Eukaryota; kingdom Viridiplantae; phylum Streptophyta; class Magnoliopsida; order Asterales; family Asteraceae; genus Senecio; species Senecio squalidus. The sequence goes on from CAJVGC010000001.1 coordinate 13,393,954, forward strand.
TACCCGACTAGTCATCGCGGCTTTCGATGTCTTGACTTGATCAACAAAAAGATTATCATTTCCCGACACGTTGTATTCGATGAAAACACCTTTCCGTTTATCACCTCGCTTTTGAAAATCCTAACCTCTCACTACTCCTTTCTTGACGCCAACACTAACTCATCTCTTATCGAAGTTTTAAACATCCTACACCCTACACCTACCCAAACTAAACCCCAAACACCCCCCGCTACATCCACTTCCCAAACCGAAAACCTTCCCTCTCCCGCCACACCCGCTGCCCAAAACGACACCCCAACAACCCCCCCCGTGTCACCTGCTATTACACCACCCACTACTCCTCTCGTTCACGTCCACCAAACACTGCCACCTTCTCCTATGCACGTGTCACCGGCTACCGAACAACCTCTCCCTCCGCCAGCCCTTCATCAACCTCTACTTCCCCCATCTCACTCTATGAAAACTCGCTCTAAACGTGGTATTTTTAAACCCATTCAACGCCTCAACCTCCACGTTAGCCATCAATCTCTTGTCCCCCATTCATACCTTGAAGCCCTTAAAAACCCTCAATGGAATAATGTTATAGTAGATGAATATAATGCGCTTATTAAAAATGGTACTTGGATTCTTGTTCCCCGACCATCGGGTGCTAATGTTATTTCTTGTATGTGGTTGTTTAGACATAAATTTAATATAGATGGATCTCTCAGTCGCTACAAGGTTTGTCTTGTCGCTAATGGACGTAGTCCGCAACATGGCATTGATTG
>CAJVGC010000001.1:13394820-13429047 GCA_910822075.1 Senecio squalidus
GCCAACATGATGAGGCCTATCAGTGTTCATACAAAGGGATTTACTTGAATAATATATTCTACATATATTATTTATTGTATAATGAATTATAGTTTTTATGACTAAGTAATGTAAGTTTGAAATTGTCCAATGAAATAATTATTTTCTTTTGATATCTTTAGCACAATTTCCAATCTTTAACTAATGAATTAGATGTATCTATTAATACTCTTCAATAAGTAAACCATCGATTACCAAAGATGATGAAAATTCCAATTCTAATCTGGTGAGTAAATTATTAGAAAAAACACATCAATGGATGGAATATAATGTATGTAAATAGTTACAATATAATTTGTATTAGGGTAGAAAATAGTAAGAGAGTAAACATCAAATGAAAACGAAAATTAAATGATTATTTTAACTACACAGAAAAGTAATAGCAATGTTATAAATCTTGAACCAAGTTTATTATTCAATGAAAAATATAAAATATACTTTTAACTATATACAACATCGTAAATTATACTTGAAATGGAGAAAACGGTACAAATATTGAAACACTTCCATATACATGACATTTGTTGTGTAATTGGATGTCATATTTTATCTTAAAAAAATCAGTTATAATTATTATGAAATAGTATCATTACGAAAGATGATAGAATTTTCCAATTCTAATCTAAAAAATATCAGTCATTAGGGTTGTCAAAAAAACCGAACCTGATTGATTCGACCCGATCCAAACTCGGATAAGCTTATTAGGGTCAGGTTAGTCGGGTCTAAAATCTACGGATCTAGTTATTCTAGTCAACCCGATTAACCTGAAACTTAATTAGGGTCGGTGTAAGCATCCTTATTTGGGTTCGGGTCAACCGAAATATTTTTTTCCTTTGTTTTACTCCGTTTACTAATAAGTTTAACAACATTTTATTCAACTCATTAATGAATTGATAAGTAAAACGTCGATCATTTCTTGAAATAAAAACCTTACATATGTTTCTTTTTAATTCCTACTCTTCGAAAACATACCTTTTTCTTTTTTTACAAAACACAACTTCTCATTAAAGGTTATTATATATATTAAATGGTTGAATTTTTTTTTATAAATGTTTGTAGTCAAATAAATATTTATAAAACTAATGTATACACCTGATAGTGGCCAAAATATGTTACAATTTGTTTGTTTTTTTTGAGGTATCACTTTAGCAGTTTGTGTATATATAATCATTGCAACAATATATATTTTTCTATTTAATTTTCATTATAACTTTTGCAACATTATAAAATTTATTTGTTCGCTATTGTTGTGCCTCTTACAAAATTGCTTATTAGAAACTGTTTTGCTCATTAATCTAAGAACCAATAGCTATCTACTAATTTGAACTATTATGCATTTTATTTTCATCCAACCCGAACCCGAATAGACCCGACCCGAATAAACCGAACCCGAAAACCCGAACCTTATTAGGGTCGGGTCGAAGGTCATGTTTTGAGTTTCGAAAACCCGATTAAGTTTATTCGGGTCGGGTTAACCCAATTAACACCCCTATCAGTAATTAATGAAACAGTTAGGTGCATGTGTATATGCCAAATTTGGTTTGATTTGTTATTATATATATTCAATTTTAAATAATTCTATTATTTGTATTCAACTTTTATTATTTTATAAATGGTGTAAGAACTGGATTTTCTTTTTTAAATATTCAATATTTAAATCGGTGATACGCCAGCAAAAATCCGGTCCGTTACATTATTTGTGAAAAATATAAGAACTGAATGCACACAATAGATGTTTTGAGAGTTGAATACATACAATAGAAAATCGGAAAAAGTTTGTTACATTTTTATGCACTTAGAGCACAGGGAATCGGATCGTTGTGGGAATCGTTGTAGAGCCACAACGAGCGACGTTGCTCGTTACCACTTCGACCCCACTCGTTGTCGTTTTTGTTGTCCGGTTAACGGTTCGTTAATGATTTTTTTTTTCCCAACAGTAAAGATTTAAAAAAAAAAAAATTCAAAATTTTTGCCTAACGGCCTCTATAACGTAAATTTTTACAAAATTTAATTTTCTTTTTTTTCAAACCATTTCACCTATAAATACAACAATAACTTAACCAAAAAATCACACCATTTCACAATCTCATTCAATCTTTATATACATGTCATCTATACTCTCAAAATCGTAAAAATGTCATCATCGTCTTCAAACGCTCACCCAACAAACGCAAACACACATTCGACACCACAATCACAAACCATCCCCAATTCCGGTTTCGCACACTACCATAATCAAGCAAACCCATTGTTATCACCCCAAATACCAAATTTTAACCAACAACAACAACAAAAAAATTAAACAACTATACAACAACAACTCCAACCGATGTGTTTCAGCCCCGAACAATTTTTTATGCATCAACAACTATTGTTGCAACAACAACAATAACAACAAATTATACAACAACAATCACAATTTTTACCACAACAACCACAAACGCTTCAAGTAAAAAAAAGAAGTTGTGCAAGAAACTCAAAAAGCTGTCGAAGAAAAGCAACAAATCGGATCATCTAAGCAAAAAAAGAAAAAGGTGTGTAAAAAGGTGTTATGGAGCACGACCGAGGAAGTACTTTTGGCGAATATGTGGTGTCACATTTCAGAAGATGCCGACATCCCGAACAACCAACCGGACGGACTATTTTGGAGACGAATTGTGTCGGGTTACAATGAACAAGCTCGTGGGCTAGGTTTGGTGGAGAGAAACAAGGAGTCGATAAATAGCAAGTTCACAGCGATGAGTGCCGCAGTAAAGAACTTTATTGGGCACTATTCGGAGGCTTTACGACTTCGTAAAAGCGGGCAACATGATGCAAATGTTTTAGAGGGGGCGCATTATATGTACCTTGATACGAAGGGTGTGCCTTTTAGGCAAGCGACAGTGTGAGAAATTTGGAGAGAACATAGCAAGTGACGTGCTTTTGCGAAAATAGAAATTCCAGTTACGACAGTCAACCTTGAAGACGTTGATATACCGACGATATTTTCGCGGATGATCGAAATGAACGACCACGCGGAAAACAAAGAGGAAATAAAAGAAAAGAATCATCTGACGCATCCGAAAAGGCTCAATCTTCATCGGCAGCGTTGTGTGGAGCGATGGCTTCACAATTAAAAAAACTTACAAATCAAAAAAAGATGTCGCAAAAACGAAAAAAGAAACACTTAAAGTCCAAAAAGAAGCGACTTATGCAAGTGCAAGAAAAGACGATATGTTGTTTCTTCAAACGAACATGGAGGGGATGCCACAACGAGAAGCGGAGTGGATCGAGAGTGAAAATATGCACATTCGAGATAGATATGAGATGTATTTTTTAGTTTTAATAATTTGTATTATTTTTTATCTTATTTTATTTCATGCAATAGATTCTATTTAAATAAATTATATTAGTTTTTATTTTAATAAAATCTTATATTTATCTTATTTAAATGTTAAAAAAAAAACTGGGGGTTTCACATCTCCCACAACTCTTATTATCACTTCATAAAAAAAATTCACAACTCTTATTGTGGATACCACGTTAGCAAAAAATCTCACAATCATCCATAACTCTCATTATCACTCCCCTACATTTAGAACGAAAAAAATAATGATATAATAACAACTAATATATATTAGATAGAGGACATGTTGCTTAACATTTATATGGGCATGTTTGGCAAAGAGTTTTTAATGATTTTTTTTTTGAAAGTTTAAAGTTTTTAATTTAAAAAAAATCTTTATTTATAAAAATTTTGTATAGAGAAGTAGCTTTAAGGTTTTTGTATTTTTTAAAAGTTCTTAAACAAATTCAAAATTAAAAGGTAACTGAATAAACTATTAGCTTTTTTATTTATTTTATATTTTGTATTTTTCCAAAGCTTACACCTATGGACTTTAATTTATAGCTCAAACTTTGAGCTTATTTTATAAAACATACACATATAAACCTTTATTAACATTTCACACACACACACATATATATATATATATATATATATATATATATATATATATATATATATATATATATATATATATATATATAGGGGAGGGTTCATGTAAAAATTGTTAAATTTGTAAAAAGTGTGAGAAGCATTGTGGGAGTGACATGTGACAAGCTTGATTTTTTTTATTATTATTATTATTATTTTTTTTTTTTTAATAAAAAATAATATTTTTAATAAAAAAAATATTTAAAAAAAAATCGAAATTTTTTTTTTTCGAGAATTTTTTTTTTCTTTTTGCTCGAAAAAAGTTGTGTACGAAAAAAAATATGATACACATTTATGATGCACATTTATGATGCACATCTATGATGAACATTTTATGTGTGCATCATAGTTGAATATCATAGTTTTTTTGTGTGCATCATTTATATGAATCATATTTTTTGTGCATCATTAATGTGGATTATATTTTGTGTGTGCATCATATGACGTGGCAGATGACGTTATCAAAAATAATTTCAAATTTTTTTTTTTTCCAAATCTTTTTTTTTTTTCAAAAAAAAAAATTATCTTTTTAAATATCTTTTTATTAAATTTTTTTTTCCCAAGATTGCCACATGTCACTCCCACAATGCTTCTCACACTTTTTACAAATTTAACAATTTTTATTTGATCCTACTCCTATATATATATATATATATATATATATATATATATATATATATATATATATATATATATATATATATATATATATATATATATATATATATTATACTGACATTTCTCTTGCTTTTACAAAAAAAAAATATACAAACATTTCTCTAGTTTCCTGCTAAAAAATTAAATTATGCAAAAAAGTGTTAACTAGAGTGTGTATGTCCTTAATGAGAATGAGATTTTCCAAAAGGGGGCGCTAATAAAAGAATGAGATTTTACATCATCCACTAGAGTGTGTATGTCCTTAATGAGAATTTTTGTTATTACTTGAAGATTAATGATGATTTAGATCTTTTAAAGATGAAAAAGACTATCAAAGACGAAAACCCAGTATGACATTCCTTTATTAAATTCTATATTGTATTATTAGTAGTTAGGCCTTATTAGTATTCTTGGGTTAAAGGCCATAGCTTGTATCTATTTATTGGCATTACTTTAATCATCCATTCATTTGTGACATCATCTATACCATAATATGATAGGCTTTGGCCTGGTGCCTTTGCCAGGCCCAGTACAGCAACAGGCCCAATCAGTAGCAACCCAACAGTATGTATTGCAGGCCCCATACTCAGCCCACGTTGAGTCCAACAGCAGTTCATCTCAGCCGGGTGCCTTTCGTACTCAGTCTAGTGTAAATGAACAAGCCACCACTCTCCTACAAGCATTTAGCAATTTGAAGTTTAAAGATAATGGAGGTCAAGTGTACAAATGGACACGGGAAACATCGCACCTCATATCGGACGCAGGTAAGCTTTGTACCCTTCTTAATAAACATAACATATCATCTATTATTATTGGTGACGGTTCCCCAATACCGGTAATTAATTCAACACATAGCATTATTACATCAAAACATTGCCCACTTCGTTTATACAATGTCCTTGTAATACCAAATATTATTAAAAACCTAATTTTTGTTCGCAAATCTGTTAATGATAATGATTGTAGCATTGAATTTCACAAGTTTAGTTTTTCTGTGCAGGACCATCGGACCCAAAACATTCTACTCTGATGTGATAGTACCGATGACCTATATCCAGTTCTACCCCTCTCCAAGCACTCTTTTGCATTTTTGTCCTCAAGTCAAGACACGCAAAACATAAGGCGTTCTAGGAATAAGGTAAAAATTTGAAACGCATATTTATCAGCTCAAGGATACTCAAGAATATCTATGGAAGTACTTCCACGTTCACACGAGAATCAGACTAAACATTCGCCTTCATTGTGGCATATTTCGTCCTCAAGTGGACAAGGTACCACTGGATAGTCTTTACTAATACGCTCGCGATTTTTCGAATTTATGACGGATGAAATACGAATTAACGAAATAGAACTCTTTATGATGAACAAAATAAGAAACGATCAAGAAGGTGAAAAGGGGATATAGAAAACGATCAATTGGGTGAAATGATTTGATCGACGAGATATTTCCGATCGCGAAACTAACCTGCGAAATGATACGAGCGTTGAAACAATACTGAGCGCGAAACGCACAGTGTAATAGTCAAGCTTTCGTATGGCGGGGTAGTACTACGACTACGTATGTCAAAGGGTATTTCTGGGATGAAATATGACGAAATAACGTAGGAAGCAAGAAAGACGGAGACGTAGACGTGAAAGCGAGACGTCGAAGAACTTCTCAAGGGCTCGTTACGAACTGAGAAACGTTCAGAATGCGTAGAAGACAAGGGCTCAATGGAAAAAGGTATAGGGAAATAATCATCAAGAGTATGAGACGAAAGAATCGTATAATCATGAATAAGGAGTGAACGAAGAATGATTTCGTATACATAACAACAGGGGGAGTCACGAATACGATACGACGTGGAAAAATCGATAACACATGCGTCGACTCCATACAAATTCGCAATGCGAATAGATCAACGGATCACCGTTCGAAAAGACGTACAAATCGTCCTCAAGCGATAGACAAACTCGATAGGATACTCGGAAAATCAAACTATGATAGCGACGATGTCGGGGCTCTCAACTTCAACGAATACAAGGTGATAGGATAGGGTGGTCGATAAGACAACAACGAAGTTTCGATAAAATTCTCGGTTAAATAAAGTCCAATATAATACCGATACGAGGAATAACGCGTGGAAAGTTACGAGTCGTGACAATATCCAACCCAACTAGAGTCAACTATGACGAGACGTAAACGCGACAAAAGATTAATGGAACGTCGTCGAGAATAGAGATGATCAGTTGAATACGGGGGATACAGGAAGTCATTCAAGCAGGTTTTAGAATACTCTAATCATAGGCCACTGTAAGACTTAGAAATTTTCTGCATCGAAGAGAATAAGCATAACCATAATCACGTCAGCATAAATAAAGAACAATACGTTAGCATCAGCAAGGTAATGTTTATAAAGCGAAAAGGGTAATCAGATTTAATAAGTAAATCCAAGGTTTGCAAGTTTTTACATGGTCTGAATAGATAGAAAAGGATAACGTTGAATAGAATACGATACAATAACATCAAGTAGAAATAGGGTACACTAATGTCAAACGGATCTTAAATGAACTAGTCAAAGCAATACAGTTCTACATAGATGGTTCAAGTGGTTACAAGAGTGAGCATTAGACTACGGCAACTCCATATCTTGAGTTCCCAACACTCCGCTGTTCGAGGTGTCGGTAATAGGATAAGGGAGAGAAGGAGAGGAATTCCATTTAGGGCATCTGTGATGAAAATGACCAAAAATACCACACTCGTAGCACGAGCCGGGAGAAACCTTACAATATTGTTCCAGGTGACCTAATTTCTTGCACCTCTGACATAATCAACATGCGAATTCACTAGCGTGGTACTACCACACTTACGACATTTAGGGTGATTCTCCAATCCCTTGCAGGTGTGATCCTACGCTCCTTAGTCTCTGGTGGTCCTCGACTACTTTCGTGACCTTTCTTCTTTTTTGAAACGAGAGTTTGGCTTACGCTTACCGCTAGCCTCTCCCTGAGCCTCGGTCTCCTTAGGCAAATCATCGGGTTCGGCAAGATCGAGTTTAGTACCAAAGCTCGCTCCACTACGCGTAGACTTCCGAATGTTCTCAAGTACACTCTCAGTGACCTTCATCACCAGGTCGAGTAAGATAATGGCAAGGCTTTCCGTAATTATCGCCTCAAATCGGTCCGCCATGCTACTCTCGGTGTTCTGCGGTATCGTCTGCTCACGCGTAGGGGTTCCTTGGGGCGTCATCGACTAGAAGGAAAAATAAAAGGGATATGAGTGTGTGCATGACTCGAGATCAAACTCAATAATAAATCGAGTAAAGATAGAAACATATAAAAGTCAAAAATAGAATGCACACAGAAAGTTTCAGAGTAAATCAATATATGCCTAAAGTCATAGTCTAAGCGATTCACATAGTAAACCACTTAGTTCACTATAACCATTGGCTCTGATACCAATTTCTGTCATACCCCGCTCAGGCAGAAACCCGAGGTGTACAATAATATAGGTATCAGAAGACAAAGATTACATCGAATAGAAACTACAACATTAAGTTTACATTAAATAACGTTTAGGAGTACAATAAATACAAGTTTGTGGCTTAAATAGAAACTAAACTACGTCAAGTTAAGTCTCCTCGAAGTCCACGCAAATAATAAAGAAACCGAACTACGTCTAGTCAAGTCTCTCTGAAATCCTCAAAACTCAATATAATATATGTACTCCATAATCGATGTAAAATCTCAATCTACTGAAAAGCGTTAAAAATAATACGACATCAACATAAAGTTGATGAATTATTCGCATTTTTATAAAACATTCAATATACTCGATAGTTGAATAAGTTTTGACCCTGTTGAAGATACATAAGACCACTGTAAATAATGTCAATAAAATAATATCTTGAATCATAATCATAATGCGATATGTGCTTAGCTTTAGATAGTCCAATCCACCTGACCCTTACAATAATACACAAATACAACCCTCAATACGCAGCGTGTCAAGCTACATAATAATACCAAATATGTGGTCGGTCATAAAATCCCCTCACATATGTGAGAGATGAGGGTTTGAAAAACCCATATATATATTTATATGCACCGTCGGCTAAATATGTTAACAGGTGGGAGGGCCATATACTACCACTAAGGCCGCATAAGTTACATGACAATATCTATCTAAAGGCACCATATCATAGCATAGTCAAGATATATATATACATACATAATATAAAATAACGCTTAACATGCCCAAAGTTTAAAAATAGCAAAAAGAGTAATGAATAACTCACTGAAGAGCAAAGCCAAAAGCAATGCGATACGTCGGAAAAATAATCAATCGAAAGTAGCTCCTTCGCCTTAATGCCCTAGCAATACATACAATAACCGACTAAGTATCTCTAAGCTTAGTAGGGTTCCCTTATGCGATTAACGTCTTATAATATGATATAATATGTTTTAGTCATAAAGTGTTTATAATCCCGATGGTTTAAAGGAAATATATAGCATTATATAGCAAAATACGCGTTTTTGACAAAACCGTATTAATAGTGTAAATTTTTAGATTGATATGTGTTTTGGGGTTAAAACATAAGATTTGAAAGGGTGTAACACTTTATGTAAGTTATTGTTGGGAAAAACAATGATTTAACCCAAGATTAATAAATCTGTTAATCAAAGTCTCAGTCTGAGTGACTGAGTCTGAGTGACTGAGTCTAAGTGACTGAGTCTGAGTGACTTGAGTCTGACTACTCAGACTCATTAAGAGACGTAAGGCGTAATTTTAGGCAGTCTAGTTAGATAAAATCTTCTATCTCTTTAGAAGATTTCCTAAGATTTATCCTTATCAAGCTCACTATTATTGTGTGTAAATAGTGAGCTTGAACGTTGTAAAGTGAGTACCTTTTTAAGCAATATAACTGTGTGTTATATCTATTCTTTGTTATTATAATTCCGCGATAATAAACAAGAAACTGAGTAATCAATCGATTAATAATAATTAACGTCTAAATACTTATTTGTGATTGATTAGCCATTGTTTGAGATCTTAGTGAGACCTAACAGTTATAACGTCATTATAAATGAGTTTGATCAAAACCTAAACAGTTACACTAGGAACAATTAAGCAACGTAACTAACAGTTACGCTACGTAACTAACAGTTACGCCACGTAACTAACAGTTACGCTAAGTGTAACTAACAGTTACGCTAAGTGTAACTAACAGTTACGCTTAGTGTAACTAACAGTTACGCTAAGTTGCGGAACAATTCAAAGCGACTCGTATCTGAACAAATGCAGTATCTGAACAAATCTTTTCAAAAATAGCTGGATGCAAAACTGCAAAAGAATTATGGGATACATTAATTGTGTCTTATGAAGGTGTTCCAGTAGTGAAAGAACAACGACTGAACAATCTCATTAGAAATTATGAAAATTTCTATATGAAAGAGAAAGAGACTCTAGCTGACGTCCACACGCGTTTTCAAATCATGTTGAACGATATGTCAGCTCTAGGAGTGACAATAGAAGATGATGAAATCTGTAAGAAATTTGTTGATATCTTACCTAACAAATTTGAATCTGTCATCACATCTCTTGTAGTTAGCGAGAAACTGTCCACCTACAAGCTGCCTGGACTCTTTGGCTTATTGTTAAATTTTGAAGAATCTCTAGAAAGGAAAAAGATTAACAATAGACGAACTGCAAGGGATCCTGAAGCTGCATTAGTTGCAACCAGTAGGAGGAATAAAGAAATTTATTCTAAAGCTGATTCATCTGAATCTGAGTCACACTCAGACTCAGAATCAGATGATGAAACTGAGGTCAAGAAACTGAAGAGTCAGCTTGCTCTACTAACAATGAAGCTTGAACAGAAGACAGGCTACAAAGGAAAGAAACCTTTTGATCTGAAGAAGGTGAAATGCTTTAAATGCAATGAATATGGTCACATGGCTGCTGACTGTAAGGTGAAGAATGCTCAGACTGATCATATGGACGAAGTTGCTGAGAGGGCCCAAAGATATCGACATAAATATCTAAAATACAAGAAGGGCAACAGTTCAAATACACAGAGGCCTCAAACTGAGCAAAAGGCATTCTTTGCTGAAGAATGGCTAGATGAGGAACTATCATCTGATGAAGAGGAAGTAGAGGATAAATGTTTGATGGCAATTACAGAAGAGGTGACTGAAGCTGAGAAATCTGCATCTTAGTTTGAGAAGGATCTAAAGGAAGCCGAGAGATTGAGCTGTAACTCAGACTGGAACAAGTCAAAGCTGTATAAGGTACACAATTTTAACTCTTATAGAAATGATCAAAAACTTCAAATATTTGAATATATCTTTGTTGACTTGACCACCACTTTAGAAGAACAAACTGAACTCAAACAGAAATTCAAAAATTTTGAAAATAATTTGAAAATTAAAGATGATAAAATAGCTGAACTAGAAAGCTACAAAGTACTTTTAAATGCTCAAACTGAAGCTTATAGTGATCTTGCAAAAGAAAATCATAAACTTAGAGAAGAAACTGAGCATTATAAAAGAATTTGTAAATCATGGTGCATATCATCCTTAAAAAATGAAGATTGTTTGAGTAGACAGGTACCCAACCAAGTTCAAGCAGTGTTGGGTGAGGGATTCAGTTTGAAGAAATATATGACTGAAGAAGAAGAAGAAGCTGAAAAGGCTAAAAGAGAAAAAATCGTTTTCAAACCAGAAATTCTCCCAAACACTTTTACTTATTTGAAAGGAGAAAAAATCATGATGTCTAATGCTTTTGTAAAACCTGTAATTTCGAACGTTTATAATAAAAGTAATCCTTCAACTTCTTCTCAGTCTGATTGTGTTAAATTGTCTGAAACTGAACAAATTATGCAAACTGAAAACTCTTCTGTGCATAGAGTGCCCAAGGCTGTGAATAAATCCAAGATTCATCATCCAGTTAGTCCTAAGAAACTGAATAAAAGTCTTGAAACAAAAACTATTGACAAACTGGGAAATCAATTGCTGGAACTGACCAATATTGTCAAAACTTTGGTCAGAAATAAATCACCAATTCAAGTCAGGCCCAAAACCCCTCCTAAGAGAATTTGCTACAATTGTGGTGAAAAAGGGCATGAAGCTGTTTTTTGTAAACAAATGAGTCAGACTAGACCACAGAAAATAAATGTTCAAAAGTCAGTTTCACCAAAACATGGGTCTGTTTCTCACAAGTCAGTTTCACCAAAGTCCAGATCATTCTCCTCAAAGTCAGTTTCTCCTTAAAAGCAAAGAAACAGTTCTTCAGCTAATTAACCATTTATGCAACCCATTAAAACTCAGTCAGTTCCATCTCGTGTTAGTCTTAAGAACACCCCATGTAAATACTGTGGTGTTATAGTTCACTACTCTGTGAACTGCATGAATGAAATCAACAAATGGAACTATACAAGCCCCAAAACTGACTGCAAGATTGAATCTGCACCTAAACCTGTCTCAGTTCATGGATCCACTCTAGAGTGGGTACCCAAAAGGAACTAATTTCTCCCATTTTCATGTGCAGGACTCTACAAAATGGTATCTAGATAGTGGAGCATCAAGTCACATGACAGGAATGAAGTCTTTTCTACAAGAGTATAAGGAAGAAGATGGTCCTCAAGTGAGATATGGGGATAACGGGGTTTCAATGACTCGTGGATATGGAAAGATTCATGTTGGATCTGTTACATTCAAGAGAGTTGCATATGTGGAAGGATTACAACATAACTTACTAAGTGTAAGTCAGATTACTGATGAGGATCATGAAGTCAGATTTAGGAAACAAGCAGGAATAATCTATAGTGCCAAGGGAAAACCATTACTGCTAGCCAAGAGAGAAAGAGATGTGTTCTGTCTGGATCTGAGCACAACAAATGATGAAGCTGAGACATGCTTGTTCATAGAGACAAAGGAAGAATTAAATTGGCTATGGCATAGAAGATTATCTCATTTAAACTTCAAGAATATTAATGCTTTGTCCAAAAGCAAGTTGGTACGAGGTTTGCCAGAACTGACCTACACCAAAGATAAAGTTTTCTCAGCCTGTGTCCTTGGAAAGCAAACGAAGTCTCAATTTCCATCCAAAATGCTGCATTCCATTGATGAACCTCTGTTCATGCTACATATGGATCTATTTAGGCCAATTGGAATTGAAAGTAAAGGAGGAAAGAAATACACACTTGTCATTGTTGATGAGTTTACTCGATTTACTTGGGTCATATTCTTAAGAGCCAAAAGTGATGCTGCAGAAGAGATTATCAGTCTGATCAAAAGAGAACAGCGCCAGAAAAATACTCTTGTTCATCAAATGCGAAGTGACCATGGAACTGAGTTCAAAAACTCAGTCTTAATCGACTTCTGTGATCAACTAGGCATAGTGCAAAACTTTGCCTCAGTTCGAACTCCACAACAAAATGGAGTAGCAGAGAGAAGGAACAGAACACTAATTGAAGCTGCCAGAACAATGCTGTGTTATGGAAACATGAAGATAAAATTATGGGCTGAGGCTGTGAACACTGCATGCTTCACACAGAACAGATCAATCATTGTGAAGAGGCATGGCAAAACAACATATGAATTGTATCACAACAAGCATTGCTAAAGCATTCAGAGTATATAATGAAAGAAGAAAAGTGGTAGAAGAAAGCATAAATGTCACTTTTGATGATACTACCCAGTCTGACAAAGATGAATCATCATCACAGACTGACCTAGCCACTATCAACCAACTGTGTGACGAATTACTAGTGACTTCATTTGAATCTGATAATCAGATTAGAGACCAGAATGCAGAAACTGCACCTCAACATCAAGAATCAGAAAGTGAAACTGATGAACCATCTTCCAAGAATGCTCCAGAATTGGAAACTTTAGAATCAACAGGCACTGATGATACTCAGTCTGAGATACCTCAGATTGACCAAGGTCAGCTTCAAACAACTCAGACTGATAGTGTTCAGACTGAAGAAGAAGCAGTCCCTGATACTGGTTCAGGCAACATCAAGACTGTCAAAGGCCATCCTATTTCATCTGTTATTGGATCCTTAACTGAAGGTGTCAAAACTAGAAGAAAGAATGCCACAACCAATTTCTGCTTCTATACAAATTTCTTGAGTCTGATGGAACCAAAGAGAGTTGAAGAAGCCTTATTAGATGAAGACTGGGTGGATGACATGCAAGAGGAGCTTGGAGAATTCATTAGAAATAATGTTTGGACAAAAGTCCCACGTCCCCTGCTTAAGACTATCATTGGCCTTAAGTGGATCTTTCGAAACAAGTATGATCAAGATGGAGTGGTGATCAGAAATAAAGCCAGACTGGTGGCTCAAGGCTACAAACAAGAAGAAGGCATTGACTATGATGAAACATTTGCTCCAGTGGCCAGAATTGAAGCAATTCGCCTATTCCTTGCATATGCAGCCTTCAAAGATTTCTTGGTTTATCAAATGGATGTGAAGAGTGCCTTTCTAAATGGAGATTTGCAGGAGGAAGTCTATGTGAAACAGCCTCCAGGTTTTGTCGATCCAAACTTTCCTGATCATGTTTATAAGTTAAACAAAGCACTATATGGTCTCAAACAAGCTCCTAGAGCTTGGTATGAAACCTTGTCTGAATTTCTTATTAAAAATGATTTTAAAAGGGGATCAATTGATAAAACGTTGTTCATTAAAAAGGAAAATGGTCATGTCATTCTGGTTCAAATATATGTTGATGACATCATATTTGGCTCCACAAATGATAAGTTGTGTACTTGGTTTTCAAAACTCATGTGTAGTGAATACAGAATGAGCATGATGGGGGAACTTAATTTCTTTCTGGGTCTACAAGTAGAACAAAAGAAAGATGGAATTTTTATAAACCAAAGTAAATATGTTCATGATTTAGTCAAGAAATTTGGTTTTGAAACAAGCTCTGAAATGAAAACTCCAATGAGCATCTCTGACAAATTGCACAAAGACTCATCTGGCAAGTCAGTCTGTCAAGCTACTTATAGAGGAATGATTGGTTCTTTACTCTATTTAACTGCCAGCAGACCTGATATCATGTTTTCTACATGTCTGTGTGCACGCTATCAAGCTGACCCCAAAGAATCTCATCTTAAAGCTGTCAAAAGAATTTTTAGATACCTTAAGGGTACACCAAATCTTGGTTTATGGTACCCTAAGGATTCTGGTTTTGAACTAATTGGCTACTCAGATGCAGATTATGCAGGTTGCAAACTTGACAGGAAAAGTACCTTAGGAGGATGTCAGCTCCTAGGAGGAAAGCTAGTCAGTTGGTCAAGTAAGAAACAAAACTCAGTTGCAACATCCACTGCCGAAGCTGAGTTGTTGTGCTCAATTGCTTTGGATGCAGCACCAATTGGCTGATCTTGATATTCAGATTCACAACACTCCGATCATGTGTGACAACAAGAGTGCCATTCAAATAACTGAGAATCCAGTTTTCCACTCAAGGACCAAACACATTGAAATCAGACATCACTTCATTCGAGACTGTGTGGAGAAAGGAAAGGTCAGACTGGAGTTTGTGACCACAAATGATCAATTGGCAGACATATTCACTAAGCCTCTGAGTGAGGACAGGTTTTTCTATCTTTTAGGAGAACTAGGAATGTTAAATCCTTAATCTGTCAAAAACATGACTATCAGGCTGACCTGTCAGTCAGCCTGTGAGTTTTCAGTCTGACTCACTAGTCAGCTTCAGCTATTTCAGTCTGACCCAGTGCTCAGATTAAATGTATTTTTAGAACATATTTTCTCTCTCAAATCTTTTATTTTTTATTATATCTTTTGTAAATCTTTCTTTCTTATGAGATATATTTTTTTTATTTTTTCTGAGTCAAAGTTCAGTCAAGGGTAAATAGTGACAATCTGCTAAAAATTAAAGGTCTAAATTACAAATTTCCTAACTTAGTTACCTGCCTTTAACTTCCTGATATCGCTCATTTATACGAGTATTTTATCGCGATATTCATTGTGTTTTGAGTCCCAAACGTAATGGAAAGACCCGTTTATGCTTATGTTTTTGTAAAGTTATGTTCTAGGTTGAGTTAGGTGTTTTTGGAGCAAAAGGAATGAGTTTTTGGACTTTAAAATGAAAATGGATAAAGCAATGTGGGACAGGCGACGCATTGGAGCAAGCTAGACAAAGCATTCAGCTCGGAGGTGAGAATGCGAGGCATTCGTTTGACAGGGGAAGCATTCAGGCCATAGGAGGTGAGAATGCGAGGCATTCGTTTGACAGGCGAAGCATTCTTTGTGCTGGCAGTTACTTGCCAGTTTTTTAATGTTAATCATGGGAATACCAAAAGTCTATCCTAACACTATCAAATAGGGACGAGGGGAGCAGTATTCTATCATCATTTTCATCACAATTTGGCATTACCACCACATTGGAAGCATTACTTTCATTTGGAACAATCGTTAATTTCATATTTCATCAAACAATTGTCAATTTCAATTTCGTTTAGTTACTTGGAGAATTTTTGGGAACTTGTTACTTACACTTGGTATTGATATTTTATCTATTTTTCATTACAATTCAATCATGTCTATCACATATTTGATTAGTTTCGTTACAATTATGAGTAGCTAATTTCTTTAAACGTTTGCTTGGATTTGTGATCGTTTATGTGTTAGATTTTGGGTGTGAAATTAGAGTGATGTGTAGAGGTTAATCGGGGATCCGTTTGGGTTAATATCTTAATTATCTTGTTAAAATTGTTTATACTCTTATTTGGTAATCTAAAAACGGGTATTCGAAAGGAATCCGTAATTTTTACTAAAATAGGAACGAATTAATCGGCCGGTCTTTAGTTGATTATAAGTTTATGATATTCGAAAGGAATCATTAACAACGATTTGAACAAGTAGGTATTAACACGAACGCTTGCTACTAAATTAAGAGAAATCGGTTTAGGAGTTAGTAAGCTATTCGAAAGGAAGCTTATAGGTTAACTCTCACACATCGGCTTGAAACTTTATGCACAATTACTTGAGGTGTTAGCGGTATTCGAAAGGAATCGTTGCATGGTTAGGTAATTGGAGAAATCCGGTATTCGAAAGGAACTTAGGATTTTATATTAGAAGTTTATCGACATTTTCACACCTAGGAAATAACACACATTCGTAAACGGTCCAAGCAAGCGTACTTTATACATATTTGAATTACAAATCACTTTTAGTCGTTTTTATTTTAAGTCTTCCTAAGACTAAAACCCCCACTTTGTTACTTATATATGTTTCATAAACGACAATTGAAATTTCCCAATTGAAAGTCCCTGAGTTCGAACCCGAACTTGCCCAAACTATACTACAAACGAAAGGGTACACTGCCCGGTGTTGTGGTCTAGCGAAAGCAAAAAGGGAAGACTAGATTTCACACATCAAGTTTTTGGCGCCGCTGCCGGGGACTTGATAATTGGAATTTTTATTTGTCGTTTATTGTTTTAAGTATGTGTTTTTATCTATTTTAGTTTTTAGATTTTGTTTTATTTATTTTCAGGTGCTTTTCACTTTTGGTTTTTGTTTAGTTATGATTTACAGGTTGTAGATATTAGATGATGAACAGGAGATATAGCAACTATTATGCATATTCGGATAAGGGAAATTACCGAGACCCAATATGTGATTTTGGTTATGATGATAGAGGACGGGGGAACAACCAATCTTACGAACGAGAATTTTGGTATGAGGAAAATCAACCGAAGAAAGAAGAAGAGCAAAAGTTGAAAGAGTGGTTTAAAATCTTTGTTGAAATGAAAAAACAGTTTAATGATGGGATTTTTAAATACTTGGAATTGCTAGATCTTCGACTTGAACTTGATCGTCAGGATTTTGATGTCGCAAAACAACGGTTAGAATGGCAGTTGGAGGAGTTGGAAGAAAGAGCAAGGGATCAACAAGAGGAACAAGTAAATGCAATTTCAACACGGTGGGAATATGAGTATTGGGATGAAGAAACTGAAAACAAAGAAGAAGCTGAACCTGAACCCACTGCGCCGCAGTCACATTCACTGCGGCGCAGTGATATCTCAGAACCCGTTTCCGATTTTGATAGTGATTTTGAGTCGGACGAGGAAGAATGGGAGCACCCAGTAGTTCAAATACATATAGCCACATCCGAATCAGCTACTAGTCCACCGGTTCAAGTTTATGACACGGGAAGTTTTCAACAATTTAAAGAGGAGGAAGCGAAGGAACAACCCGAACCGCCAAAACCGTTTGAAAAAGAAGCTGAATTTTGGGATAAAGTGCATTGGGTAAATAGTTTAGATGAGGAAGTGGAAGATTTCCTCGGATTGGATATAGGAACCTCGGAGGGGTCAGTTATTGGTGACTATGGAGATATTACGTGGGACGGATTAGAAAGAATGTTCGATTCAAATGTCGACTTAAATACCACAAAGAGCGGGGAAATAGGCGATGGTGTAAACAAGGAAGTAGAGTGTTGTGAAACTACCTTGGAGGATTTTGAGGAGTTATTTGATTTGGGAACGAAACCGGTTGTCACCAAAGTGGAGAAGGAGGTTGAAGCCAAGGAGGAGTTAATGCCCGAGAAAGAAATCGGTAAAGAAAGTGATGGGGAGTTTTGTCTCGAGCTGAAAATCGGTACGAAGCCGAAGTTTAAAGATAACACAGACGAGGAGTACGTGAATTTGGACGACTTCATGGATGAAGAATCGAGTGGGGAAGGGTATGAAAAATATAAGTATGGGGGAGTTGTTGTCTACTATAGACCATGGAAGGATGTTTCGATCATGCGGGAAACAAAGGAGTGGCATGACGCATGGGCGAAAACCCGCAATGAGCTCATTGTATCTAACTATGAATTTCTTTATGATGATTTGATTTGTAGGTGTGTTGGGCGGTGTTACATCTTACGGGAGGCAACCCGGGTTTTTCATTTTCTTTCCTTTTCTTTTATTTTTGTTTTGTTTGCTTATTTAGTTTTTAGTTTTTAATTTCTAGTTTGAAAACGCATTCGGGACAATGCGTTAGATAAGTATGGGGGGTCGGGAAATTAGCTAGTTTTATTCCCCTTATATCCATTACGTTTATTTTTGTCCCATTTGAGTCTTGTTAAAAAAAAAAAAAAAAAAAAAAACGCTTAAACGTAGTTAGAGAAAATGATAGGGGCTTGTATATTTAACTTAATTCCGGTACTTTAACGTGAAATTGTTTAGGAACATCTTTAGTTAATAAAATACTTGTAAATAAGAATTTAGGTTTTCTAATTTTAGTTCCTTAAGTTTCCCCGAAAAATCAAAAATCTAGATAATCACTAGATATCCTTAGTACCGAGCCCTTGTAGTCCTTGCACCCTTTCGGGGGTAGTGGGGGAATCCTAGTATTACTTAAGCCATTGGAGAATTAGAGGCGAAGAAAAAGGCCATAGGTCTTTCCCGTCAACAAAATAGAAATTGATCCTCACTATAACGAAGACTCAAATCCCGTTATACCCGTTCACTTCAAAGAAAATTTAAATATATATTTATAATATTTGAAGTGAACAAAAGTGAGAGGAAAAGAAAAAGATGTAGACTAACCAAATAATTCTCAAAAGAAAGAAGTACTCAAATGAAGAAAATGCTTAGTGATATTTTAAGGGTTCCCCCGAAAGCAAGGCGGTATAGGGGTCGGCCGTAAAGGCTGATCGCTTCAACTACGGTTGGAGAGTGAGGGAAAAGGGGTGATTATTTAGACATATCATAACTAGGGGATGAATTAGGAGTTAACATTAGAAAATTGCGGTTTTTGTTTACTTAAGTAATTTAGTAGCTTTAGATGTTTGTAGTCGGTTTTACGATCTAGCAATTTCACACATATCTTTAATTTCTAACACCGGAATTTAGTTAAATGTTTGAGCCCGTGATTCCTTATCTTTTCTTAAGTTGTATGTTTTGGAAACTTGTTAGTAGGTTTGAGTCGGATTTGCTTAGGGACAAGCAAATGTTTAAGTATGGGGGGTTTGATATCGCTCATTTATACGAGTATTTTATCGCGATATTCATTGTGTTTTGAGTCCCAAACGTAATGGAAAGACCCGTTTATGCTTATGTTTTTGTAAAGTTATGTTCTAGGTTGAGTTAGGTGTTTTTGGAGCAAAAGGAATGAGTTTTTGGACTTTAAAATGAAAATGGATAAAGCAATGTGGGACAGGCGACGCATTGGAGCAAGCTAGACAAAGCATTCAGCTCGGAGGTGAGAATGCGAGGCATTCGTTTGACAGGCGAAGCATTCAGGCCATAGGAGGTGAGAATGCGAGGCATTCGTTTGACAGGCGAAGCATTCTTTGTGCTGGCAGTTACTTGTCAGTTTTTTAATGTTAATCATGGGAATACCAAAAGTCTATCCTAACACTATCAAATAGGGACGAGGGGAGCAGTATTCTATCATCATTTTCATCACAATTTGGGCATTATCACCACATTGGAAGCATTACTTTCATTTGGAACAATCGTTAATTTCATATTTCATCAAACAATCGTCAATTTCAATTTCGTTTAGTTACTTGGAGAATTTTTGGGAACTTGTTACTTACACTTGGTATTGATCTTTTATCTATTTTTCATTACAATTCAATCATGTCTATCACATATTTGATTAGTTTCGTTACAATTATGAGTAGCTAATTTCTTAAACGTTTGCTTGGATTTGTGATCGTTTGTGTGTTAGATTTTGGGTGTGAAATTAGATTGATGTGTAGAGGTTAATCGGGGACCCGTTTGGGTTAATATCTTAATTATATTGTTAAAATTGTTTATACTCTTGTTTGGTAATCTAAAAACAGGTATTCGAAAGGAATCCGTAATTTTTACTCAAATAGGAACGAATTAATCGGCCGGTCTTTAGTTGATTATAAGTTAGTGGTATTCGAAAGGAATCATTAACAACGATTTGAACAAGTAGGTATTAACACGAACGCTAGCTACTAAATTAAGAGAAATCGGTTTAGGAGTTAGTAATCTATTCGAAAGGAAGCTTATAGGTTAACTCTCACACATCGGCTTGAAACTTTATGCACAATTACTTGAGGTGTTAGCGGTATTCGAAAGGAATCGTTGCATGGTTAGGTAATTAGAGAAATCCGGTATTCGAAAGGAACTTAGGATTTTACATTAGAAGTTTATCGACATTTTCACACCTAAGAAATAACATACATTCGTAAACGGTCCGAGCCAGCGTGTTTTTATATATTTGAATTACAAATCACTTTTAGTCGTTTTTACTTTAAGTCTTCCTAAGACTAAAACCCCCACTTTGTTACTTATATATGTTTCATAAACGACAATTGAAATATCCCAATTGAAAGTCCCTGAGTTCGAACCCGAACTTGCCCAAACTATACTACAAACGAAAGGGTACATTGCCCAGTGTTGTGGTCTAGCGAAAGCAAAAAGGGAAGACTAGATTTCACACATCACAGTTCAACCTTGAAGATAACTGCTTAGCATGCTTGAAGGGAAAGCAACACAAAACTTCTCTCAAGACAAAGGAGATCAACTCTAACACCACACCTTTACATTTACTCCACATGGATCTATTTGGTCCTACCAATGTAAAGAGTATTGCAAAGAATTCATACTGCCTTGTCATTACTGATGATTTTTCAAGATATACATGGGTGTACTTTCTTGGAACCAAAGATGAAACAAGTCAGCTCCTCATCACTTTTGTCACCAAAGTTGAACACCAACTCAACCTTAAGATCAAGAAAATTCGATGTGACAACGGCACAGAGTTCAAGAACCAAGTGATGAATGACTTCTGCGACAAGCAAGGAATAGAGAGACAATTCAGCGCTGCTAGGACTCCTCAACAGAATGGAGTTGCTGAAAGAAGAAATAGGACATTGATTGAAGCAGCACGAAGTATGTTGGCTGACTCCAATCTTCCCATGTTTTTCTGGGCAGAAGCAGTTAACACTGCCTGCTATGTTCAGAATAGGGTCCTCCTAGTCAAAGCGCACAACAAAACTCCATATGAGCTTATCCACAAGAGACAACCTATGATAAGCTTCCTACGCGCCTTTGGATGTCCATGCACAGTTCTAAACTCTAAGGACTATCTTGGAAAGTTTGATAGCAAAGCTGATGAAGGCACATTTGTTGGTTATTCATCTCAATGTAAAGCTTATCGAGTTTACAACCACAAATCGAAGATTATCGAGGAGAGCTCCAATGTGACCTTCAATGAACACACTTACACCAAGAAGGGACATGGACCCGACTGGGTATTTGACTTGGATGCCCTGACCAAATCATTAAACTCCAACTTTGAGTTTAACTCAAACCAAGTTAATACGGCTCCAGTTCCTACGGAAAACTCTATTCCTACTGCACCTGTTTCTACGGAGCAAGTTGCTACGGCTCCCATCACAGGTACTGCTCGATTAGATGTGATGGAATATATCAATCTTCCAATTCTTTTGGAAGATCCCATCATCCCAGAAGAACCAGACTCTCCTCACACTGAAGAAAACTCTACAAAGGAGGATGAAGAAGCACAACCACATTCACCATTGGCTACGGATAATGCAACACGCCCTAATGGTGTTCCACGCCTCATTGAAGAGGATGCAAATGGCGTTGAACAAATAGTCTATGAAGATTTTGAGCCCTATCCTAATGATATACCAACTTCGGTTACTGCTCCTTCATATACCACCTCTCCATTTACCACTCCTCCATACCATGCATATAATCCTAACAATGAGATGCCAGATATGAATGATACAAACCTAGGCGTTGAACTACGGATTGAGAAGATTCCATCATCTCGTGTTTCCAAGAATCATCCACCTTCTCAAATAATTGGAGAACTTGACTACTCTATGGCAACTAGAAGTCAAACCAAGTCCAAAACGGATCATACAACTGCTCTAATCAATACATGTCTCTTTGCATGCTTCCTGTCCCAAATGGAACCCAAGAAAATTTAAGAAGCACTCCTAGATCCACATTGGATTGAGGCATGTCAGGCAGAGCTACTCCAGTTCAAAATACAAGGAGTATGGGTACTAGTTGAGGTCCCATATGGCAAGAAGGTGATTGGTACACGCTGGATCTTCAGGAACAAGAAAGATGAACGTGGAATTGTGGTTAAAAACAAAGCACGACTGGTTGCACAAGGCTACACACAGGAAGAGGGAATTGATTATGAAGAGGTCTTTGCTCCAGTGGCTAGGATTGAAGCCATTCGTCTATTTCTAGCCTTTGCTTCATTTATGGGCTTCAAAGTCTATCAAATGGATGTCAAAAGTGCTTTTCTATATGGTGTCATTGAAGAAGAGGTTTATGTCAAACAACCTCCTGGATTTGAGGACCCTCAACATCCTCACAAAGTCTACAAACTGATCAAAGCTCTCTATGGGCTTCACCAAGCACCACGAGCTTGGTATGATACTCTTTCAGACTACCTTCTTCAAAACAACTTTCAACGAGGAACAATTGACAAAACGCTATTTTTCAAGAAGTCTAACTCGGACATTCTTCTTGTTCAAATCTACGTTGATGTCATCATCTTTGGATCCACCAAGGATTCTTTGTGCAAAGAATTTGAGGATCTCATGCACACTAAGTTTCAGATGAGTTCAATGGGTGAACTCACTTTCTTCTTGGGCCTACAAGTCAAACAAAAGCCAGATGGCCTCCTCATAAGCCAAACCAAGTATGTCAGGGACATCCTCACCAAGTTTGGACTCATGGATGCCAAGGTTGCAAGCACTCCAGTGGAAACTCACAAACAATTGACGCCTGATCTTGAGGGGGAGGATGTGGATATACACAACTATCGATCAATGATTGGATCTCTCATGTATCTCACAGCTTCAAGACCAGACATAATGTTTGGAGTTTGTGTATGTGCAAGATATCAAACAAGGCCCAAGATGTCACACCTAATTGCAGTCAAGAGAATCTTTCGTTACCTAAAGGGCAAGCCTAACTTAGGCTTATGGTATCCTAAAGACTCTCCCTTTGATTTAATTGCTTATACTGACAGTGATTATGGTGGTGAAAATTTAGACAGGAAATCAACGACTGGAGGGTGCCAATTTATTGGCTCAAGACTGGTGTCATGGCAATGCAAGAAGCAAACAACGGTGTCAACCTCTTCCACTGAAGCTGAGTACATTGCTGCTGCTAGTTGTTGTGCCCAAGTACTCTGGATTCAAAATCAAATGATGGACTATGGCTATTCCTTCATGAACACGCCAATCTACATTGACAATCAAAGTACTATAAGCATCATCAACAATCCAGTCAAACACTCCAAAACAAAACATATAGAGATACGCTATCACTTTATAAGAGATTGCAACGAGAAGAAACTAATCCATGTTGAAAAGATCCACACTGACAATCAACTTGCTGACCTTCTCACCAAAGCATTCGATGTGGGGAGATTCACTTTTCTGATTACAAGCATTGGAATGATCAATACGGATGAATAACTCATATACTTTTCTCTTAGTATTTCTATTTGTTTAAATCAAGTCCCTTCGAGAAGCAGTAGTAACCTTATGATGAAAATCAAGTACCTTACTCTCTAGCATTGTACTATGTTACTACTGCAACATCAATAGTAAAGGCAAATTGTGTCCAAAGTATGATTAGTACGACCAAATTGTTAAGGCTAAGGGAAGGTTTAACTACTACTGCCCTATGTCAATAAATTTGGACGGAATGGTTAATACGGACGAGTAATGTGTTACTACGGACCTCTGGTTTAATACTGCAAGTAACTCAAGTTACTACGGACAGTCCAGTCAATACGGCCCATGAACCATTACTACGGCCACTTTAACCAACTTACTACGGACCCTTTGTTAATACTGCAGATTATCATATTAAAAAGGTTTCTTAAGAGATAAGAATACCCTAATTAATGATGATTTGACAAGTCAAAACACAACTTGTAACCCAACTTTACACGTGTCAAGCCCCGGTAACACATCTTTAACACGTGGCAAGTACTGATTGGACCTAATTTTTAAAATTCAGGCGCGAGGCACATCTACTTGTGACACGTGGCAATTTTTAATTGGACCGTCACTTTTGAATCATTACCCGCGTCAAATCAGGGGGGTCAAGTTGTTAAAATTTTTCAGTATAAAAGGGGATGTTTTTAACCGTTTGAAACTTACTGTTTGCAAAAATCCCCTAAGTCTTCCGAAAAAGTTACCGTTAGAACTAAAATCAATCGATTTTCTTTATCGTTGTGACTAACCATTTACATTCTTGTTCATCACCTTACTAATCAATTAACAGAATCAACAATGGCGGAACAATTGCAATTATTCAAAACTCACAACATGGTGGCTTGCTTGGAAAAGACTGCTGACAACGCCGATTTCCATCAAATAATAGATTTCTTTGATCAATCGAAGATCAAGACGACGTTAACCATCAATCCCGATATTGATGAATCCCACATTAGGGATTTCTGGACATCTGCTACTCTGGATGAAACAGAGGCCGCCATCAATGCCATGGTGAAGGGCAAGGCGATCAAGGTTACAGAGTCTTCTCTCCGAAAACATCTGAACCTTCAAGACTCTAAAGGTATACTAAAAGTACCTTATGACATCCTGGTGAACACTTTTACAAACATGGGGTATGAGGGGGATTTAAATATTTCAACATTTTTAAAATCAAAATTTTCCCCTCAATGGAAATACATGTTGCATACTTTGCAACAATGTATGTCCCCAAAACGCACAGGATGGCATGAAGGGAGTTCTACTTTAGCCAATGCAATGGTGTGTTTGGCTACAGGAAGAACTTACAATATTTCATACATGATTTTTGAGTCAATGAGAAAGAATATCGAGAACCCCCAAACTAAATTTTTAATGTATCCTCGATTTCTTCAACATTTTATTAACTGTGTCCACAAAGATCTTCCAAGATCAGAAAATCTTTTAAAATCACAAGCTCATTCAAAGAAGGTTTTCACTAATATGAGACAAGTTAACAAGGGTGGTCCAGCCAATGTGACACCACTATTCTCAAAAATGTTGGTGGTCACGATTCCCACACCTGCAGGACAAGTAACTCTACCTCTGTCCTAACCCCCAGCTGCCACCATCAGTACTACGACAATATCTGTGGGCACTAGTGCCATATCTGAAGCCAGTACTGTAGGTGGAATCCCTGAGGTTACTACGGCAGTTACTACTGCCCCGGTACCTCCAGTAGTTCTACTCCAGTTACTACTGCTAAAGTGACTAAACCCATAGTTTCATCACCTCACAAACCACCCAAAGCTGCTTCAAAGAGACTCAAGAGGGTTACTCAGCCTCTTGTGTCTAAAACCATCCCTAAATCTCTCACTGCAAAAGCATTCCCTAAAACATCTTCAGGCATGCCACACACAATAGGGGAAAACATTGAACACACCCCCTTGTTCACTGAGGTGGTCCATAAGGAGGGGGGAGACCATGTAGGGAGGGCTGATACTACTGCAGCTTCTACTTCTCATAGTAGAGCTCAGGACAGTATCAACATATCTAAGACCGAAACTACGGCAACACCATCCCTTGCTGAGAACTTGTTCTCAGACTGGGAAGGTGGTCCCTGGCGCCAAGAGACCATGGGAGAGATACCTGCTTCTGCTAGGCAGGAGAGTTTCTCTATTCCCTATGATCTTCCACATGTTGGTACCTAACAGGAAAGGGGTGAGGGTAGTGGTGGTCAGTTTAAGGAATTGATGGACATGTACCAATCTTTAATGGTGAAGGTGGAGAAACAAGAAGAGATGCTGTCTTCTCTTACTTCTTTGGTGTAACAAGTACTGGCAAAACAGGCTCTTCTATCAGTCTAGTTACAGCACAAAAGAATCACCACACTAGATGCTGGAACTTAACCAAAACCATCCAGTTCATCCTCCTCAGATGACTCCCCAGCAGATGAAAACAAGGGGGAGAAAGAACCAATTAATGTGTTCTCATCTGGTGAAAGCAAGGGTGAAGACAAGGGAAGCACAGATACTGTCATTACTGCCACCTCCAATCAAGATGAACAAATGGAGACGGGTAGTACGTTTGAGGGGGAGACAGATTTTGATGCTGCTGATATGATGGTAGATACAGAAGGTGAAAAGATGGAAGTTGATACTCAACTTGAGGGGGAGCAGCAGCAAGAAGTGAAACAAATGGTTGAAGAAACAATAGACGAGATGGAAGCTGAAACTTCACCAAATGTTGCTACTAAAACACTTGCTGCGGATCAAGTTGATGCTGAAATGGTTGTTGCGGACTCGATTGTTGCGGCTCAAGTTACTACTGATCTTATGGTGACAAGTCCAGTTGCTACGGACTCGGTTACTGCGGATCCAGTTACTACGGATCCTATGGTAACTAGCCCAGTTGCTACGGATCCAGTTACTACGGACCCCATGGTCACCAGTCCAAGAACAGAGGATGCAGAGGCAGATCATTCATACCTGTTCACAACCATTCCTCCCACATTCTATCAAGCTTCAACTCCTTTTCAAGCAATCCAATCTGAAGCTACAACTCCTTCAACCACTGTAACAGAAACTCCTTCTACTATTGATCAACAAGAAGCTGCAAATGTTCTTATAAGAACAGAAATGTCAAGAACAAGTGTGACGGCTGATGAAGACACTATAGCATCACAGCTACTTAAGATCAAAGAGGAGAAAGCAGAAGAAGAAAGAAAGAAGATGTTAGCTGAGCGAGTTGCAAAACAGAGAGCATCAGCTGCATTGGGTGAAAAACCAATACAAACCTCTCTAAAATTACCTGAACAATCTATTGGTTTGTCTGTTTCTATTCCTACAGGTAGATTTGGGTATATTACAGTGGATCAGAAAAAGAAGAAAGTACAGAGGGTTGACCTTGATGCTCCAGAAGAAAAAGGAAAAGGCAAAGCCATTGTAGTGGAGAAATCAAAGACTGAAGAAGAAAGAAGTACTCAGGAAGCCTTTAATTTTCAAGGTCTGACAGCTGAAGAGATTGAAGTGCTCAGACAAGAGCATGAAGAAGCAGAGTTATTCAACAGAATGGCTGCTGAGAAAGAAGAGGAGGAAAGAGCAAGAAAGAAAAAGATAGCTGAAGCAGATGAACTTCATGCTAGACTGAATACAGCTCCAACTCCAGAAGAAAGAGAAAGAATGGAGAAGATTGCTGCAGAGGATGCAATCAAAGCAAAGGAGATGTATAATGAAGAACTCCTTCAACATCTTTGTTCTCAGAGCAGATTTCGAGTATGGAATGCAGACTCTGGAAGAAGATGAAGCTGCTCTCAAACGATCAAAAGCTAAAGCCAAGCCTGAGAAGAAGAAAGTGTCCAAGTCTACTCAAATAAAGTTAGCTGAAGATAAGGAGAAGTACTCTAAGTACCTCAGAAGCAAAGGATACAGTGGTAGATCCTTAGGCCCTATGAAGTTAACTAATATGTTGGACCTTGTGAAGGAAGGAAGACAAAAGGAAGCCAGAAGGGAAGCTGCTCTTGCAAAGATTCATGAGAAGAAAAATAAAGCATTAGAAGCTGCTCTTAAAACTGGAAGAAAGGTGTTTATTCAACCAGAACCTGCACCTGTTGAAGAGAAACCTCAAGAGAAGCCCAAGCTCAAAAGACAGAAAAGACCATCAAAAAGGATTCCTCTAGCTAAAAGAAGGAGGATGAATGATGATGCTACTGCTTCTCAACAAGAAGGTCATAGTGTTCCATTCATGGATGTCAAATCAGAACCTGAAGACATGGAACAAGATCCTCCAGTGACTGCTCAAGGGGGAGATGAAGAAAGACTCAAATTCAATCCAATGGGATATTCTGAGTACATTCATCATGAAGAAGGACTGAGGTTCACTCCATTGGCTAAGAGACTTCCAATGATTACTGTCTGGAAGTACATTGGTGGCACTGAATATGAAGTTAAAAGACAAGATGGATCAAAGAGGATACTTCATGCCTTCCATGAAGCCATAAGAGTGTTTGACAGGGATGACTTGGAAAGAATGTATCACATAGGCAAGACAAAGTATTCTCATCAAAGAAAAGCTTTGTCAGGAACTGAACTTTCTATGGACATTCTGTGTGGGCTATTTGAACCAGGGTATGAAAAGAAGAGCTCGGTGTTCAAGAAAGGAGGTCCAAATAATCCAGTCATCAGGTGGTTTATCTATGATCGCAGTGGTGTCTACTCCATCAGAAGAAAGGAGGGAGCCATGGAATTCTACTTGGTTGATATGCAATATCCTCATGGGCTGAAGACATTAGAAGAAATGATAGAAGTAAAGCTTAATGGTCTTCATGATTCAAGTCTTGCACATGAGCTAGTTTGGAGAATTCTCATGCAGATCACAGAGGAAAAACACAAAGGCATAGAGAGTGATTGACCTGAACAAAGATGATCAAAATACTTGTAAATGATTAATCATCTTGTGTAAAAAGTTAGTACTATTGGAGTATAAAACTTGTACTTTTGATGTGTCATAAAAGTTCAAGGTTAGGGGGAGATTGTTGGGTTATAACTTAGCTAAATAGTTTAACCATGAACAATTCACTTAACAAACAAGAATAGTAACTTAAACTATTAATACGGAAGATATTAAGAGTTACTACGGAAGACAAGTTAGTACGGTTGTCCAACAAGTTACTACGGCTAGTCAAGTTGCTACGGTGACATTGAAGTTACTACGGGCAAAGTCAAGATATGGAAAAAGTCAAGTCAAGACACGGAAGACAATCTTTCCTTACAAGTATAATCTAAGTTATAGAATTATAATTAGATTATATTTCCTTTTGTTAAATAGATAGAGTTTCCTTATTTCTACATAAACGATATATTTAGATAAGGATAGAAGTTGTTTCCTAGTTTATCTAGGTTTGCCTCAAGGTCTATATAAAGATAGATCCTTGTATTCATAAAAACACGTTGTATTAGTATTCATTGATTAATACGATTGAGGCTTATAATTCGGCAATACTTTTGTTTATTCATTATTCATTATTCATTGTTTGATAACTCGTAATATTGAATTGTTCATCCGCTGCTGAACTTCTTCAATAGATCACGATCTAACGAAGGCGAACTTATTAGTTTACATAGACTAATACGATCCTGACAAAACTCAATTAAACCCAAAATACAATTTTAAAATTAAACCACTAATTCTAAAAACTCATAGGTACTTTAAAACACTAATTTTACAAAACCCTACTACATATTTCCATTTCTAGTACAAACTTCCACACTACCCTAATAAACTTTATAATTACCTAAATCAATTATTCAAACCACCTTATACCCATTAAAACGCTCATTTCCTTGAAAAAACTAGATTTCATCTGGTACGAGTTAGAATCACGTTCAGGGTGTGTGATATTCATGTTTAATAATCCCCGAGGGCACAATAGCATAAAGAATGTGTTAAGAGCAGTATTAGAAGGCATTTCATCCATATAAAACTCAATTAAACCCAAAAAACAATTTTAAAATCAAAACCCTAATTCTAAAAACCCATGGGTACTTTAAAACAATTATTTTCCAAAACCCTACCATATATTTCCATTTCTAGTACAAACTTGCACACTACCCAAATAAATTTATAATTACCTAAATCAACTATTCAAACCACCTTATACCCATTAAAACGTTCATTTCCTTAAAAAAAAAAAACTAGATTTCATCTGGTACAAGTTAGAATCACATTCAGGGTGTGTGATATTCATGTTTAATAATCCCCGATGTCAAGATAGCATTAAGAATGTCTTAAGAACATTATTAGAAACCATTTCATCCATATAAAAATCAATTAAACCCAAAATACCATTTCTAAATCCAAACCCTAATTTTAAAAACCCATAGGTACTTTAAAACACTAATTTTACAAAACTCTACCATATATTTCCATTTCTAGTACAAACTTACACACTACCCTAATAAACTTTATAATCTCCTAAATAAACTATTCAAACCACCTTATACCCATTAAAAAGATCCTTTCCTTGAAAAAACTAGATTTCATCCGGTACGAGTTAGAATCACGTTTAGGGTGTGTGATATTCATGTTTAATAATCCCCGAGGTCGCAATAGCATTAAAAATGTCCTAAGAACAATATTAGAAACCATTAATTCCATGTAAAACTTAATCAAACCCAAAATACCATTTTAAAATTAAAACCCTAATTCTAAAAACCCATAAGTACTTTAAAAAACTAATTTTACAAAACCCTACCATATATTTCCATTTCTAGTACAAACTTCCACACTACCCTAATAAACCTTATAATTACCTAAATAAACTATTCAAACCACCTTATATCCATTAAAAACTCCTTTCCTTGAAAAAACCAGATTTATCCGGTACGAGTTCGAATCACGTTTAGGGTGTGTGATATTCATGTATAATAATCCCCGAGGTCGCAATAGCATTGAATGTCTGAAGAACAATATTAGAAGCCATTTACTCCATATAAAACTAAATTAAACCCAAAATACCATTTTAAAATCAAAACCCTAATTATAAACACCCATAGGTACTTTAAAAAACTAATTTTACAAAACCCTACTATATATTTCCATTTCTAGTACAAACTTCCACACTACCCTAATAAACTTTATAATTACCTAAATAAACTATTCAAACCACCTTCTACACATTAAAACGCTCATTTCTTGAAAAAACAAGATTTTATACAGTACGAGTTAGAATCACGTTCATGGTGTGTGATTTTCATGTTTAATAATCCCCGAGGTCACAATAGCATTAAGAATATCTTAAGAACAGTATTAGAAGGCATTTCATCCATATAAAACTCAATTAAACCCAACATACAATTTTATAATGAAAACCCTAATTCTAAAAACTCATAGGTACTTTAAAACACTAATTTTACAAAACCCTACTACATATTTCAATTTCTAGTACAAACTTCCACACTACCCTAATAAACTTTAAAATTACCTAAATCAATTATTCAAACCACCTTCTACCCGTAAAAACGCTCATTTCCTTGAAAAAACAAGATTTCATCCAGTACGAGTTATAATCACGTTCAGGGTGTGTGATATTCATGTTTAATAATCCCCGAGGTCACAATAGCATTAAGAATGACTTAAGAACAGTATTAGAAGCCATTCCATCCATAAAACTCAATTAAACCCAAAATACAATTTTAAAAACAAAACCCTAATTCTAAAAACCCACAGGTACTTTAAAACACTAATTTTACAAAATCCTACCATATATTTCCATTTCTAGTACAAACTTCCACACTACCCTGATAAACTTTAAAATTACCTAAATCAATTATTCAAACCAACTTCTACCCATAAAATCGTTCATTTCCTTGAAAAAACAAGATTTCATCCGGTACGAGTTAGAATCACGTTCAAGGTGTGTGATATTCATGTTTAATAATCCCCGAGGTCACAATAGCATTAAGAATGACTTAAGAACAATATTAGAAGCCATTTCATCCATAAAACTCAATTAAACCCAAAATGCAATTTTAAAAACAAAACCCTAATTCTAAAAACCCATAGGTACTTTAAAACACTAATTTTACAAAACCCTACTATATATTTCCATTTCTAGTACAAACTTCCACACTACCGTAATAAACTTTATAATTACCTAAATCAATTATTCAAACCACCTTATACCCATTACAACGCTCATTTCCTTGAAAAAACTAGATTTCATCCGGTACGAGTTAGAATCACGTTCAGGGTGTGTGATATTCATGTTTAATAATCCCCGAGGGCACAATAGCATAAAGAATGTGTTAAGAACAGTATTAGAAGTCATTTCATCAATTAAACACAAAATACAATTTAAAAATCAAAACCCTATTTCTAAAACCCATAGGTACTTTAAAACAATAATTCTACAAAACCTTACCATATATTTCCATTTCTAGTACAAACTTCCACACTACCCCAATATACTTTATAATTACCTAAATAAACTATTCAAACCACCTTATACCCATTAAAACGCTCATTTCCTTTAAAAAAAACTAGATTTCATCCGGTACGAGTTAAATCACGTTCAGGGTGTGTGATATTCATGTTTAATAATCCCCGAGGTTAAGATAACATTAAGAATGTCTTAAGAACAATAATAGAAACAATTTCATCCATATCAAATTTAATTTAAACCCAAAATACCATTTCAGAATCCAAACCCTAATTCTAAAAAACCCATAGATACTTTAAAAAACTAATTTTACAAAACTCTACCATATATTTCCATTTCTAGTACAAACTTCCACACTACCCTAATAAACTTTATAATCATCGAAATAAACTATTCAAACCACCTTATACCCATTAAAAAGCTCATTTCCTTGAAAAAACTAGATTTCATCCGGTACGAGTTAGAATCACGTTTAGGGAGTGTGATATTCATGTTTCATAATCCCCGAGGTCGCAATAGCATTAAAAATGTCCTAAGAAGAATATTAGAAGCCTTGTCATCCATATAAAACTCAATCAAACCAAAAATACCCTTTTAAAATCAAAACCCTAATTCTAAAAACCCATAAGTACTTTAAAAAACTAATTTTACAAAACCCTACCATATATTTTCATTTCTAGTACAAATTTCCACACTACCCTAATAAACATTATAATTACCTAAATCAACTATTCAAGCCACCTTATACCCATTAAAAAGCTCCTTTCGAATCACGTTTAGGGTGTGTGATATTCATGTTTAATAATCTCCGAGGTCACAATGGCATTGAATGTCTGAAGAACACTATTAGAAGCCATTTCATCCATATAAAACTAAATTAAACCTAAAATACCATTTTAAAATCAAAACCCTAATT
Organism: Senecio squalidus; assembly: GCA_910822075.1. Lineage (NCBI taxonomy): Eukaryota > Viridiplantae > Streptophyta > Magnoliopsida > Asterales > Asteraceae > Senecio > Senecio squalidus. The sequence goes on from CAJVGC010000001.1 coordinate 13,428,313, forward strand.
CTAAAAACCCATAGGTACTTTAAAACACTAATTTTACAAAACCCTACTATATATTTCCATTTCTAGTACAAACTTCCACACTACCCTAATAAACTTTATAATTACCTAAATCAATTATTCAAACCACCTTATACCCATTAAAACGTTCATTTCCATGAAAAAACTAGATTTCATCCGGTACGAGTTAGAATCACGTTCACGGTGTGTGATATTCATGTTTAATAATCCCCGAGGGCACAATAGCATAAAGAATGTCTTAAGAACAGTATTAGAAGGCATTTCATCCATATAAAACTCAATTAAACCCAAAATACAATTTTAAAATCAAAACCCTAATTCTAAAAACTCATAGGTACTTTAGAACACTAATTTTACCAAACCCTACCATATATTTCCATTTCTAGTAAAAACTTCCAGACTACCCTAACAAAATTTATAATTACGTAAATCAACCATTCAAACCACCTTATACCCATTAAAACGCTCATTTCCTTGAAAAAACTAGATTTCATTCGGTACAAGTTAGAATCACGTTCAGGGTGTGTGATATTCATGTTTAATAATCACCGAGGTCACAATAGCATTAAGAATGTCTTAAGAAAATTATTAGAAACCATTTATTCCATGTAAAATTCAATTAAACCCAAAATAGTATTTTAAAATCAAAACCCTAATTCTAAAAACCCATAGGTATTTTAAAACACTAATTTTACAAAACCCTACCATATATTTCCA
>CAJVGC010000001.1:13429147-13483770 GCA_910822075.1 Senecio squalidus
CATGAATCAAATGAGTCTCCAAAGACCGAAAAGTCGTCCATAAAGATCTCCATAAATTGCTCCACCATATCGTGAAAGATTGCCATCATACACCGCTGAAAGGTAGCAGGTGCATTGCACAGACCGAACGGCATTCTCCGATAGGCAAACGTGCCAAAGGGACACGTGAAGGTGGTCTTATCTTGATCTTCCGGCTCAATGGGAATCTGGAAATAACCTGAAAAACCATCTAGGAAACAGTAAAAGGCTTTCCCGGCTAACCGTTCAAGCATTTGGTCAACAAATGGTAAAGGGAAATGATCTTTGCGGGTGGCGTCATTTAACTTTCGGTAGTCAATGCAGACACGCCACCCTGTTACCGTTCGTGTAGGAATCAGCTCATTCTTCTCGTTGGCAACAACTGTCATACCTCCCTTTTTTGGAACCACATGCACCGGACTCACCCATGGACTGTCAGAAAAAGGGTATATGAGTCCCGAATCCAGCAACTTGATGATTTCTTTCCTCACAACATCCTTCACTTTCGGGTTTAAACGACGAAGCGGTTGAACGACCGACTTGAAGTCTGTCTCCATTAAAATTTTGTGCGTACAAAACGATGGATTAATTCCCCGAATGTCAGTGATCTTCCATGCTAGAGCTTGCTTATGAGCCTTAAGTACCTGCAATAAACGATCTTTCTCCCCACAAGATAAGTTAGAAGAAATAATAACGGGTAAGTCAGTAGTACCTTGCAAATATGCATACTCCAGATGGGATGGAAGGGGTTTCAACTCCAGTTTGGGTGGTTCTTCAATCGATGTCTTAATCTCCATTATCTCAGCTCGTGAACATGCAACACCGTGAACCGAAATCCCTGTACTGGGTAATCCAGCCGCCGGCTGAGAACTTTTAGCCGCCGGCTGGCCTTTTAGCCGCCGGCTGGCTTTAGACAGCCGCCGGCTGGATTTTGCTGAAGGTTTTTCTTCGTTTGTTTCCTGATTTTCGGTGGTCAGCGTAGACTTGACTTCCTCCAGTAGCATATCAAACTCAGCTAACTCTTTTGCAGAGTCAAAATCTCCACTCCAGCCTTCATTAATGAATGAATCAGTCTGATCATCCTCCAGTAACATCTGCACAAACTCATCATCGGAAATGTCATAGGCATTTAAATAATAACAAGTATCATCTACTACAGAAGGATAGTCCATTGAATCATTAACGTTAAAAACAACTTTCTCGTCTCCATTAAAAGGGTTCTCTCGAAGTTCTTTGAGAAACTGGCCCTTAAGCTGGAAGTCGGCTCCTCGAGTGATAGCTGGGTTGGGAATGTCTGTTGCAACACTCGGGGTAAGAGCATAGTACTCCTCCAAAGTGATCTCATTAATATTGACTGCCATTTCGTGTTCTGATTCTTCAGTTGACTCGGAATCTGATACGGTGACTGGTGAATTGGGGATTGGTTTCTCGTCCTCTTGATCAGATAGCTGGTTGTATTCCTCGTCAGAAGATTGCATAAAATCAGAAGTGAAACTTTCGTTTTGGTGAATTTTAAAACTGGCGAGTGGTTGAGCTTTTGGGGAAAACAGTCTGCGTCGAATGCGAAAGGCTTTCTCCGGATCTTCGAAAGGCTCTACAAGATTTGGATTTGAACTCCGGGTCATGCAAAACCTATAAGAACAGAAGAAAATATGTCAGTAGCCCGTGATAACTGAAAATTAAACAAACCGAAATATTAAAATTACAATTAAACGAAAAATAAACAAACAGCTGCTAATCAGCCGGCGGCTGGAAATCAGCCGGCGGCTGGAAATCAGCCGGCGGCTGTTTAAATTCAGCCGGCGGTTAAAAAATACTGTGTGCAAATTTCCTGAAAAATTGTAACTTCAAAAATCCGATTAGTCCAATTAACAATTATCACGTAATACAAAATAAATGCAACTTCCAGAAAGATAAATCTTTCCAAAAGGATCGAATAATTACAAATTCAAAATTACGAATAAAAATAGCTACCGTTCCCCGGCAGCGGCGCCAAAAACTTGATGTGTATTTTATAACATAAAATTATTTAAAGTTTAGAAAATGATTTTACCAATGTAGATTAACACACAATACAGGCAGTGTACCTGATCGTACGCAAATATAGAATCAGTAAGTCCGGATCGAACTCAGGGAACGTGTATTTATATCCGTTATCTCAAATTATATAATTAAACTAATTAAAGCAAGTAAATATGGGGGGCGTTTTAGTTATGTGAGAACATATTTCAGAAAACAAATAATTAAAGTAAAATAGCAATTTAATTAACTAAGTGGATTGCGGATGAAAAACTGTTCGAAAAGTCTTTGAGAATTAATCAGATATTAAAAGCAACGATTACTTGGAATTACGTTTCACCTGGATTATGATTAACAAGAATATGTTTGATTGGTTTAACTGTGATTTCAATGATAACTAGATTTCCCGCTAGAGTTATCTAATCCTACAATTTTAGAGAAAGATCATACGACTATTCGTACATCAAGAGCTATCTTAGATTTATCCACTCTAAATTGTGCTTTAAGTTCACTATTATTTACAATTTAATCTGTCGACTACGAATTAACAAAAGTCTCAATTATTCAATTTTGATATAATTGTCATGTTCGTTCAATTCATTAAATCACTAATATCTTAGCCTATCTCAATTAAGTATCAAGCTACAATTATCTAATAAATCATATAATCGTAAATAACTGATAAACTTATAAGAACGCTAGTTATGTTATAGATCTATCAATCACGCTAAGTAGTAGATTTAATAACTTTGAATAAACATGGATCTCGATTAAACGTAAACAATAAAGGAAAAACCAATGAGTTCAAACATAAACTTGATTAAAACATAGATCCAGGTTCAACAATCCAAGCAATCGCTTAAAGAGTTTAGCTCATGTTGGATTGTAAGCAAATAACAGAATAAGTCTTAAAACAAAACATTGTATCAAGAAAATAATGCATAAAAGTTCAAACCAAACAATTGCTAACTTCCAGAATGATTAATGATGATTAACCAAAGCTTCCACGTGATCAACGGCTTCTAGGACTCTCCTTGCAGCTTTCCAGAATGGATGTAGGTTGAAAATAATGAATAATGTGTTTAAAACCCGAACCCTAGAAGCCTTATTTATAGATTACTGAATACGCCATTTTAGCCGTCGGCTGGCTGAATTCAGCCGGCGGCTGGAATACACGGGTTAAAAAGTTGCTTCCGCGGCACGTTAAGAACAAATGTGGAAATTTTAATTTAGCCGCCGGCTAAAAATCTTCAGTCGCCGGCTGTTTTACAAACTTTCATTTTCTTGCTCGTTTGTCTCCATTTCAAGCCGGTTTCAGCTCCTTTTCGCTCCATGATCCAAATATAACTCTAATCTGCAATTCTTACTGAAAATATACCAAATCATAACAAAAGTTGCAGAAAACGAGCGTAAATATGATAAATGTGGCTACAAAATATAGATTATTTCAGGCACATCACAGACCAGTCTCTCTCTGCTAGAGCATGAGTTGGATTTGACTGCTTTGACTACCCAAAGCCCCATTAAGGTAGTAAACTTGGAGAAACATGTTGCTGCTACCACACAGACACATGTGACTAGCATTGAAGAAGATGTCCCACTCTGGACATTCCTGTACTTAGTATGGGACCACCCCCTTCAGTCTCACAACCAGTTCCAACGGCTATTTTCACCAGCTCTGTGCTGGTTCACGATAAGGTACCACCCTCAAATCTCTTACACTCTCTTTCACTAGTCGCCAATGCCTTACTCCCCAAACTCAGTGAGGTACAGACTTCATATTCTATGGCTGATGATCATTCTCCTAAATCACAGGGAGGGAGTGAAGCTGTGCCACCTGTTATATCATCACCTGCTACTACTTCAACCCAGTCTGAGGTTGACTTGACTGTCCCAGTGCTATTACAAGCTCTTATGGACGTGTCAACTCAGTTTGATGACAGACTGAAAGCAATGCAGACTGAGGTTCATGCTTTGAGAACACAAAATGCAGAGGAGCTGAAGGATCTAAAGGAGATGGTGTTGAAGCTGACATCTGAAGTCAGTCTGTTGAGAAAGGGCAAGGCTGTTGCAGGGGATTCTCAGATTCAGGGGGAGAAAATAGCTGCTGCAACTAATGAATCTGAGATTCCCAAGCAGAAGTTGAAAAGGAAAAGAGAAGAGGGGGAGAAAAGGTACTATAAGACTACCAGGTTTAACACTAAAACTGGTCAGTCTGAGGTATTCTATGAAACTGATTGGAGTGACATCTCAAGTGATGAATCTGAGAAGGAAGATATCAAAGGGAAAGGCAAAGTGGGGTATGCAAGTGACCCAGAACAGATTGAAGAAGGAGATAAAATGGTGATACAGACTGAACTTGAGACTGAGGATAAAAAGAAAAAGGATGAAGCTGAAAAGTTGGCCAAACTCCAAAGGTATGCTTACAATTCTGGAATGACTGTGGAACAATACAGAGAATATGTGAAGGGGTTATACCAAGAGAGGTTTGAGGTCAATCCATATGATCAATCATCAAAAGCTGCTGAAGAGCTTGAAGCTGAGATGACAGCTGAGGAGGAACTGGCCATTGAAGAAGAACAAATGAGGGTTGAAGCTGACATACAAATGGCCAAACTAGTCCTCAGAGAAGAAGCCAGGGTAGACTACATAGAAAGAAATTTCACTTTGAGGAAGCACCAGAACAAAATCCAAAACTTAGAGTGCATATGTCCAGGTAGGTCTGATCTTCTTCTTACTTGTTATCACAAAGGAGGATCCTACAAGATTGGGTTAAACATGCTACATACCTTGGGACTGGAGGAATGGAAAGAGGTAGCAAAACTGAGCATAGGAATAACAAACAGTGAGCATAGAATGGCGATCAGAAGAGAAGCTGTCTACAATGTCAATGTAGCTCACATGCTGGAACTGATAACAGATGAAGAGTATAGAGCTTTCTGCACTATGCACAAGGTAAGGGCTGGGGCTAAATCCTTGGGTCTGGAAACAAGCAGCATGCATCCTGCTCCCAAAGAGCTTGTGTTCCAAGACAAGACATACATTGAAACTGAGAAGCATACTGGCCTTTGTTACGTTGATTGTGGGGGAGAGGAAAGTTTTCAAGCTAAAGACAGACTCAACATGACTTCAATTTATCACTGCATAGCCTTACTTAGTGAATGTGAGTCTGCCCAATGTCTTCCATTCAGAATGAAGCTGATCAGCTGGCTGTTCAATAATCTCAGAAGAATTGAAGAAATTGGAACATTGTCTGACAAAGTGGAGCTAATCAAGAAGGAATATCAGCTGCACTTTCATAAATCTGACACTGAAATGAAGAGACTGTTGGCTTGGAAGACAGAAAGATTGAAATGGCTGAATGAAAGGGATCAACCTGTGCCATTTGAGACATCATTGAAGAAAAGGAAGAGAACTTTGAAGAAGAAAAAGTAATCTGTCTGTTGCATATTTTGTTCACAAAAAATGTTTTATTAACTTTTTATGTTTGTGTTTATTTTTGATGCATCTTTTGTAAAAGACTTTGATTGAAACAGATAGGGGGAGATTGTTGGGAAAAACAATGATTTAACCCAAGATTAATAAATATGTTAATCAAAGTCTCAGTCTAAGTGACTGAGTCTGAGTGACTTGAGTCTGACTACTCAGACTCATTAAGAGACGTAAGGCGTAATTTTAGGCAGTCTAGTTAGATAAAATCTTCTATCTCTTTAGAAGATTTCCTAAGATTTATCCTTATCAAGCTCACTATTATTGTGTATAAATAGTGAGCTTGAACGTTGTAAAGTGAGTACCTTTTTAAGCAATATAACTGTGTGTTATATCTATTCTTTGTTATTATAATTCCGCGATAATAAACAAGAAACTGAGTAATCAATCGATTAATAATAATTAACGTCTAAATACTTATTTGTGATTGATTAGCCATTGTTTGAGATCTTAGTGAGACCTAACAGTTATAACGTCATTATAAATGAGTTTGATCAAAACCTAAACAGTTACACTAGGAACAATTAAGCAACGTAACTAACAGTTACGCAAGCGTAACTAACAACTACGCTACGTAACTAACAGTTACGCCACGTAACTAACAGTTACGCTAAGTGTAACTAACAGTTACGCTAAGTGTAACTAACAGTTACGCTTAGTGTAACTAACAGTTACGCTTAGTGTAACTAACAGTTACGCTAAGTCGCGGAACAATTCAAAGCGACTCGTTTTCGACGATTTTAGGACTGAAAATGATATATTTTTACATCTATGGTCTTAGAATATGTTTAGGTACATAGACCCTCAATAAATTTTGGGTTTTAATGGTTAAAAATGACGTTTTTGAAAGTAGATCTAGAAAATAATGTTTCAAACAAAATCGAAAAAATACTAACCCGATCGAAGTAAAATTCGGAGAGATGATGAAGATAAATATGGTGAACGATAAACAAGCTTCGGAAATGATTTTTGACGGTCTGATCTCGAGATATTCTAAAGAGAAGGGGGAGCTTGTGTGTGTGTTTTTCTAGAGAGAGAAAATGATGGTGGGAATAAAGGGTAAAAGGGGGAAGTGTAGATAAAAAGGAGAAACGAAGTATAGGGGGAAAGTTACTTAACAATACCATTAAGTAATAATTTTCGTAAACTTTTCCGTTAATTCTTGATAAAGAAAGTTTTGAAATAAATATAACGGTGGTAAAATAATATAAGTAATGGTTTTAAGATATTAATATTAATAATAATAGTGATAATCAGTGTTCTAAATAACCCGCCATGGCGCCGCCATGTCTCGCCATTTCTCAAGGCTTGGAGTAGCCGTCATGGCGCCGCCATGTCTCGCCGTTTCTCAAGGTTTGGAGTAGCCGACACGAAATGATGGATAACTTCTTTGTAAAGCTTGGTTACTATATTTTACATTAGTTGTATATTGATATATGAAATTATTAACTTTTTATAATTTATTGGTGTTGATATAACTTAATAATAGTAAAAATATATATAAAAGTATATATAAAATTATAAAATATATTAATTTTTTGCCGCTTTTCCACGCCTTGAAAAACGCCATGTCTCGCCATTTCTTGCAAAGCTTGAGGCTTGCTAATGCCGCCACGTCACGCCTTACGTTATCTATAACCTTGGTGATAATAATACATTTCTTTTAACGACAAATGACGGAATGATACTTCAAAAGTCGCGGTTGTCACATTGGGTGTAGGGAAGGTTCAACTTTTGAGCATGTTCATAGATTCTATTTGTAGTAAAGTATTTAGTCAGCATGGGTTTTTTTTGGAATGGGTTATTAATCACATTTGTAAGTTTGTCTTTTTTTTCTAAAGGTTATTGGCTGATAATTCTCTAAGTGAAGTTGTAAGCGTATCACAACAGGTTTTATTTCACTTAATGGGAGCCTAAAAATCCTCCATGTACCTTCTGGAGGAGAAATCCATCTACCCGCATGATATTGTTGAATTTCATCTATTAATTTAACATTCTTATCAGATGATACAGTAAAGCTTATTTTATCACAACCTTTGCATATATACTTTTATATATATTTGACAGCCTTTATTGTTGAACAAACTTCTACATTAATATGAAAATCAAACTTAGCTAATAAATATGCATTGTATGGAACAACCCATCTATTGTCCAGTTTAGCGTTCCTAACTTGTACTATGACTCCATTCCTACGTCTTCGATAAATTGGGTAAGCGTCTAGTGTTTGAGTAGACTCATTGCAGAAGGCTTTTGGATATGAGTTCTTACATGTACCATTTTTCATACAAACGTTTTTTGGGTTTAGCCTACCACATGGGCCATGTAGCATATGTTCGACAACCATTTTGTGTAAGTCTGGATTTTTCTTATGGTCAGGAATTTCAGCAGAAACTATCTCATCATATTCTTCGGGTGTATACATTTTTGAGTGTGATTTGAGTATAAGTAAGAGGTGTGCATGTGGAAGACCTTTTTTTGGAATTCAATCACATACATATACGTTGCTACCTCACCAAATATGTTCCTTTTAAAAAGATCATGTTTCAATTTTTAAAGTTTTGCATGAAAAACCCTAACAATTAGATCTGCTCTATTTTGTGCCTCTTCGTGTCTCATAAGGCGGTCTTTAATTTCCGACCAATTAGGATTACAAGTCAGTGTTAAAAAAATATCGGGTTTTCCAAATTTCTACACTAAAGTCATAGAGTCGATGTATTTTCGCCTCATATTCCTTGGTCCACCAATGAAGCTTGAAGGGAGTACTATTCGTCGGCCAACACTCGAGCCCTCAGTTTCACCATTTGCTGCAGCGTCTACAACTCCCTGTATAATTTCTCTTCTGATTTCTCTTTGTTGGGATCTAAAGAAATCGAGCCTTTGTGTTTCAAGCTTGACGTAGTTATCTACGATGTATTGTTGTAAAACCGACCGAAGTGTAGTAGATATGATTTATCATTTGCTCGTATTTGGAGTTTATACGCGTAGTACTCCCTAATATAGACACAAATTTGTCAATTTTTTTCACTTCTTTGAGTCATTACTGTAAAAGAACTATTATCAGTATGTCACAGAAGATGTTAGAAATTGAAAGTAAAGTTACTTTTGTTTCCTTACCATCATGTTTGTCTGACAATAAGTTTTCTACTGTTGAAACGTTTTTAGGATAAGTAAGAGTTTTAGATTTGCGTGGTGAAGCTCTTTTTTTTTCCTTTCCTCTCTTTTGAGAATTCCTTGATGTCAACCAAACTCCCCATACGAGAACATCAACAGATACTGCAGTGGGTCGTAACAACCGTAATAATAATCAATCTTTTTAGATTGATCACTATGTGTCCTAACTTCGATGTCCCTACGACCATGTTCTCTATTTTCGTGCCCCTCTTCCCAGATTGCAGCAACTTGTGAAACGTATGGTTTTATAATACACTCTTTGATCTTGTGAAGGGATTGTTTTGAGGATTATCTTATAATCTTCTAGTTTAGGAATGTCTTTTAAGGCTCGATAAAAGCAGGCGTAAGGATTTTGTTGAAGGGAGTTTATGCATTTTTCGATGGCCTGTTCACATAACCTAGGGCATGATGCTAAACTATTTTCTAAGTCATGCTCGGTGTCATGGAAATAAAGTTGTAGATTTTTAGCGTTATTGTTCTCAAGAAGTAGGTCATTTATAAAATGATAAACATGTCCTTGCACTCTGAATGTATATACTCCCTTGTTTCTCCTATTAAGATCTTTATCTGATTTTACTCCAAGAGAAGTAAAAGCAAAAAGATTGTTATATGTTCTAATGTAGGTTCTAAATGTTTTTGCCTCTTCTGATGTTTCTGTTAAAAGTTCTCTTATAATATACGGAAGCTCATTGTTGGTTAGAACAACGCGACCATCCTGACAACAAAAATTTGAAGTTTTCGAATATATTTTTACGGCACCACAATTAGGACAGTATGCGATTAAGGGGAGTGTATCAGCTGTTGAAGGTACAAGGCGCAATATGTCTCTGGCAAGCGGGCCAGAACATCCTACGATGGGGACTGACAAACATACGTTTAATTGAGGAATGAGAGTGTATAATCAAAGGAATAAGATATGGACGGCAGTAGAAATAAACCTTGGTCGGTAGATGTTGATAATCTTTTCGTACGCACATTTTGTTTATTTTTTTCGTCTCTAATAGTAACGAATATCATTAATAATGTTTACGATGGTTAATTTACTTTTATAAAGAAATGGGAGGTATAAATATATTGTTTACAAACCTAGTCTCTTGTTTAAGGAAAACGTAGGTCTGTGTGAACACTCTCCGGATTGCGAAGACTCAATTGTGACAAGCAATGTGCTACAAAATAAATCGCTATGCCGTTTTTGGTTTTTTATCCTAAGCATCTTCTGTTTCCATCTTAGAATGGCTACCTTTCTATATTATTTTCTTCTTAATAAGCTAACATCATCAGTAGATGTATTCGACAATTGGTTTATGCTACTGTCTATGTTGAGGTGATGTTGATGAGAACTCGTATTGCACTTTTTTGATGAAGTGTAAACGGGTCAGAATTAGGTGGCTCTCCTATGAATACAGAGGCGTCGATACGAAGCAAGACGTCAACATTCCTTTCATCACAGACATGTTGACGGTTCACCATGTATCGCTTCTTTTTCCACCTTAGAATGGATTCTTTTCTATATTCTTTTATGCCGAGAGAGCGACTTTTCAGAAAAGAACACTCAACAGGAAGATGGGCAGAAAAGTTGGGTTTCATTAAAGCAAGATTCAAACTTATCGAAAGTTGGCGACTAAATCAGTGGAATAAAGGAAAATAGATTAATAAGAAAGGTCTAATAACATGATGGGGTAATAATAATTATAAATCCATATGGATTTTGCTATAAAAGTAATCTAATAGTTAGCATTGTCAGCATTTTTATTAACAATCTATAGTTTATAGTTTACTTTGTTTTAACACAAATAAGCACCAAAGACACGGTACTTTGCACCTTCTATTTCTCACCATTAATATACATATTTTGAAGAAGTAAAAAAGTGAGTGGAAGATGTATGAAGTAAACAAAGAAGAGAACATAAAAGCAAACAGATAGGATGCGTGCTAAAAAACATAAAACAGAGGTTATATGTAAATAAACCATTTGTTGCAGCTGTAATCCCTAAATTAACGATTAACAAAAAACGACATTTGGCAGCAGATTTATAAAGTATGATAACAATAAGATTTGGGAAAAATTACCTATTTGTTCGGCTTTGAAGATCTCGTTAATTAGGTTAAAGAGAGAAATCTGGAAATAAGATTGAAATAGCGATGACAAGTAAAAGCAAAGCAGGAGGTGGAAGATGGGGCTCCATTCAAGTGTAAACGTGGCAACACTTCAGACCAGTCATATAAGCTAGAAGTTATTCTTTGTGGAATTGACCAATTCAATGTGATATGTAACAGACAAGCATGTTACAAAAGGGAGAGAAAAAATTGGATCTAGTTTATAAAGAACCAGAGTCAGTTTGAAGAAGGGTGGTGCGTGTAAGATAATATGAAGGACACGTGTAGGCTAAATGAGAAAATTGTTGGTTCTTATAACATAAGAAGATATAGATACATAGAAAATAGATATATAATTGATCAATGTCGTTTAATTGAAGCCCATATTTTGTACCGGGTCTTAGCCTCTTAGATCAAGATTTATATACTACTCCCAATGTGTTTATCATAAATAAGACTAGAATTTGCAATTTTAACATGTAGTTAGTAAATAAGTATGAAAGAAATATAAAAAGACTATTTTATCTCTATGTGATTAAACTATATTTAATGGTCATCCAAATAAAGGACTATCAATGTTACATATGTCAACATAAATGACGATATTACTTTTAAATTTTAAAGATAAAATGTATTATTTTAATATAACCATAAGAATAATCTTTGTAATTTTCCCTAACTAAATAAATTAATTGAAAAGTCAATTTAGACTACAATTATATGGAGTGGTGGGATATGACTTTTGGCAAGCTAGTAATCATCGATTTGGACAAATCCACAAGCAATTTGACTATTATTATTAAAACACATTACATACGTAAGTTATATATGAAATTTTCTTAAATATACCTGCCCTTGAAAAGTCATAAACCTCATGAGAGCACTTAACAAATGATGATAGCTTTAAGCTTCAAGTTTGAATTTTAATTCAGGAACAAATGTCAAAAGTTTCGTCTCTAGTTTGTATCTTCGGCTTAACTTGGCACATTTTTAAAAATGTTTAAAAGAACATTAGGTAGTATTATGTTTCTTAAAGATCAAACTTTAGAACCCAAAATATTGAAGAATGTAACACATGAATCGGTTGATAAAAATTTCCGGTACGAATATCACAATTTAAATATGTTTAATGTGGTTGAAGAATAAAATCGATCACATAGTTTTATGATGTATTACCAAATTATGATTATAATGAAAAGTTAACATACTTTACAATATGTGAAAACGTGTATTATTACTTGTAAATTGATTAATAATTGACTCATGTATTTTCGAAATCAACATTTCATGTATTTTCGAAATCAATATGTGAAAACGTGTATTATTACTTGTAAATTGATTAATAATTGACTCGTGTATTACTTGACTGCTTCTTTCTTTCAAACTTTTCAATCGTGTATCTTAACAGAAATTTAGTCTATCATATCATATCTAACTTTTTTTAGCATACATTTGTTTACCAATTATGTATATTGCTTTAACCATATTAAAAGATTATAGAAAATGTCTTAAAAACAGGCAACTCTAATTTGACTAGGCCAATGTAGTTTAGCCCAAGTTTTTGACTTATTCGTAAATTGTCTCTTCATATAAAGTTCGATACACAAAGTTACAATTAAACAATTAAACACTTAACATCTCTAGATAAGTTTATAAATAAGGTTTTCCTTTTTATATCTATAATAGGTACGTATATAGAGACCTAATTAATATATTTAAAAAACAATCTAATATATTTGAAGAAAATGAAAAAAGATTATTACATTCAATTCATAATACAAACATACAATGCATTAAGTTGATTATTATACATATCAATTAGGTATTTCAATCATTTCTGGTTACAATATATAAAGTTGTATACATTAAGTTCGGATACTCGCTTAGATTCATCATCAATGGTAATGGATACTCTACTTATAGTTATATCAAATATTTTTAATAGATACAAGTAATCCATTAGTTAAATATAGGAAATATGCGTGCCAAAGAAATTTCAAAGAAAATATTTAGATTAATTATTCATTAGACAATTTCAAACGTACATTACGTAGTCGAGGAGTAATGTTATGTATGGTTAAGTTTACATATCAAAACAAATCAATTTAAATAAAAACATTACAACGATATCATACATATAAATATAGAACAGGAAAAAATGGTCATTCGGCTTATTCATGATACCATAAATAATATGTATGGAATACTATTATTCATGCAAGCAAATCCCTTTGCCAACGGTTGATTAATCTAGCACCGGGGAAAGTCGGCAGGTGGTGGTGGCAACGTTGATTGAGGCGTACCTCCATTCTCCACCACGAAAGCCATGGCCAAACCCCATGGCAAATGTACATCCAAATGACAGTGAATGAACCACACACCTGAAAACAATTTTCTTTTTAGTTTTTCAACATATTAATCAATAGTATCGTTATATAATTATAAAATCAACTAAATACCTGGATTATTTGCTCGGAATCTGATGGCAGCCCAACCACCAACGGGAACACCAATCGTGTTTCGTTCTTGTGGGTTAACCAAGTTGAACTTTCTGGAGTCATTTGCGGCATTATAGTTTCCAAAGCCTTGAGCCAAGACGTAAAAATTCATTCCATGCAAATGCATTGGGTGGTTTTCAGTACCGATGATGGCGGTGTTTTGAAACACCACTTGAACCGTTGCATTAAACTTGACTCGTTTCACACTTGTTGATTTTGGTGTCATGAAAAGACCAGGATTGAAACTATTGTTGATGTTTGTGTAATCGAATACCACGGGTGGCTGATTAGGGAAATCATTTGTGAAAACACCACTAACATTTCTAAAATGAGCCTCCAAAAGAGACATTCTTGTTGGTAAAACGAACGAAAAATTGTTCATACTTGCGGACATTCTATTTCCAAATATACCTCCACATGATTGGTCTGATACATTGTTAGGGTTGCAAGTCGACAACCCGAGTCCCATGGTTACAAACATGTCCTCGTCTACATTTCTTGGAACAGGTGACCAGAAAGGGCTGGTTACAAGAGCGGTTATGTTACTTGAAAATGTAAATGCTGTAGCTGTGTCATTTGTGGCGGGTAGTTCTGGAAGAATTGGAGTTGCTGTTTGTGATGGGGCGTTCCGGTAAGCAATGATTCCGGTTGTGGTGTTTGCATTAAATACTGGAATAACAGCTGCACTAGCGTATGGACGAGCAGCCATGTAATACAATCCTGGTGCCTGGTTGGCGGTAAATAGGACGTCTGCAGTTTGACCTGGACCAATCATGATTACGTCTGTTCTGTATGGGTTGGTGTATGCTGCATCCGCCCCAACCACTGTGAGGGTGTGGTTAGCTATCTTGAAGAAGAACTGACCATTGAGAGCAGCGTTGATTATTCGTAACAAATATGTTCTTCCGGGCACCACCTGTAGCCTGTATGTGTCTATATAATAAAACATTGAAGTCGATCTTATGTTAGTCACGACTAGAGTAATTAAACTTGTCAGTATATAAATGCTAATGTGGTACGTTGTTGGTGTGCTTACTGTTTCTAATTGAAGTACAACTGTTAAACAAATCACCGGGCCATCCATTAATGGTATAAGCATCAGAGTCAGCAGGTGCTGCCCCGGTGGCTAGTGCTGCAGTCTCAACAGTGATAGGGTCAGCATTCCACCATTCTCCTAGCATAATAGTTTCTTCACGATAGGGTGTAACAAAAGGGTACCTTTGGCCAACTCGTGGGCGGATGACAAGACCACCATAAACGGTAGCTCTGAGCCATTGAACGTGTGCATGCCACCAAAGAGTACCAACTTGTCCTGTGAGATTGAACCTGTAAGTATAGTTACCTCCAGGACGGATTGGACATTGAGTCACAAAATCAGGACCATCCGCCCATTGACTTAACCTTTGGAACACACCATGCCTGCAATACAATTTAAACATTTTCATTTACTTGATATTATTATATATCAAAGGTTTCCATTAAACCAAAATAGTCCAGTTAGTTATACTTATACATACCAATGAATAGTAAGGTTGTATGGAGATCTGTTAAAGACATGAACAATAACGGTGTCACCCTCCCTCACATTTAGCGTTGGACCTGGAAGGGTTCCATTTACCGCTGTGATTACTTGATTTTGACATAATCGATTCACCGTTAAACTTGTTACCTGCAGATATATAATAACAACATTTATCATTAGCTAACTAAATTAAGTACCAACCACTACATACGTATAATGTTCGATATAGATAATAAGACTATGAGAAGAGAAGGATTGCAAAGTTACTTGAAATGAAGTCTCGACAATAGCAGCAGAGGCTGTCGAAGACAGAAAAATGAATAGCACGAATGCAACTGCAAACACCTTAGTTGGGGCCATTAGTTGCCTGAATAATGTACAATATATGAAGGAATATTGTATGAAATATTATCTAGCTTATCTTAGCTTATAAGATATGTAAATGAGTTGGTTAATTGTATAGATTGAGATAGGTGATGTAGGTCTATATATATTGAGAAACTTGATGACTTTTTAGCATATTTTATAATAAATAGTAGATTTTCATGAAATAAAGCGCATGCCAGTTGAATTTTAAGCAAAATTGAAACAAAACTTGCTGTTGATCAACTAATCTACCTCTTTCTAAACACCTTCTGTTGAAAATCAAATTAATTTGTACGTGTAGTTGTTAGCACAAATTAATTAATTAAGGATATAATTAATAATAATAATATTAATAATAATAATACATTTCATATTTTGTTACTTACTCCGAATAAAACAATGTAGAGTGATATAATAGCAACCGATTAAGTATTCGTCTAGACTGTTGTTGTCTCACACATGCCGTGTGTACGTATACGTAGTACATAAGAGGACATGCTGCTAACTTTTGCATTAGGTCTATATATTATGTGCAACTCTGACTTATAATCTTTTATATATTTCGTCTCTCTAAAAAAGTAAAAAATTATATATTCTGACGTTATGCATGCTTCTCGTGAATCATAATCTAGTGAGAACTAATTATACTATAACCATACTAAAGAAAGTGTTAATTGATTCACATTTGATTAACTTCATTTATGTATTGAACCCACTGTAGGTTAAAAATATGAGCGTGGATGCATTTTGATTTGTTCTTATGTAAATTATGTAAATGCTTATTGCTTATCTTGTTTGAACAAAGTTAAGTTTGGATTAAGCAAATTGTCTATCCACTACAAGAAATTTGGCTTCAACGGCAGACAATTTCATCGGAAATCCTTCCCAAATTAGAGTTACTGACATTGTAACACCCCGCTTTTTCATGTCCACGATATTGTCTGCTCTGCTAGTAAGACTCACGGATTTTTTTTTAGTAGAGCTTCCCAAAGTTAAGTTTGGATTAAGCAAATTGTCTATCCACTACAAGAAATTTGGCTTCAACGGCAGACAATTTCATCGGAAATCCTTCCCAAAATAGAGTTACTGACATTGTAACACCCCGTCTTTTCATGCCCACGCTATTGTCCGCTCTGCCATCAAGGCTCACGGATTTTTTTTATGGTAAAGCTTCCGAGCGAGGTCACCCATCCTAGAACCACTCAGGCTCAAGCACGCTTAACTACAGAGTTTCTAAGGCTAAAGGTTTACTCATATATCCAACATCACTCTTGTCCACGGACAATATTGGATATGCATAAGGTGTCACAGACATATTTTCAACAAAGTAGTCATCAGTAAAAACCATGTAAAACTACAGTTCCAAAAGATTAACGTCGGTTAAATTCAATGTTGTAAATAACGCTAGGCGAACCTAGTCGGTAAAATAGGGACTAGGGATTAATCGGGATTAATCGAATTAATCGAATTCCCATTTTCTATGTGTAAATTTTCAAATATATATGTGACATGAATAAAATACTTTAAAATTAAATACAAAAACTACATTATAAGTAACTAAAACTATTAAACTTTTAATATTAACAACAATAAAAAAACAAATCACACATATCAAACAAAATTAAATACAAAAAATCAAAACACAAAAAAAATAATTATTTATTATAGCCACCCACTGTCTTTTTAATCCCACCCCACCCACTAACCCACTAACTAACTGCCTCCATTTATAAACAAAAACCACATCGTCGATACAAATCAACCAAAGCAAAAATTCCAGAAAATCGAAGAACAAAAATCAACCAAAGCAAAAATTCCAGCAAAAATTAGCCTCGATTAGAAGAATAACCCTAATTTTGGGTTTTAATTTGATATTCTTGTTGACTTTCGTTGACCGATTTTGGCGATTTTTTTCGATTTTTGGCGATCAATCAAAGGACCGATTAAGTTGGCGACTTGGTGAAATTCATCCTCAATTTTCCGATTTACGATTAATCGCCGATTAATCGGGCGATTAATTCGATTTTTTCAACATTGGTTAAATTTAACGACAACAGTTATGTCGGTAATCTATGTCGGTCTTTTAATTTTTCAACACATCCCTCGGAAATCTCTTAAAACTTGTGACAATATATGTATTTTGCTAATGCTAGGTTTTCTAAGTGATCCTTGGTCTCTTCGGACTCAAGGTCAGTGGCGTAGGTAGTGTTGGGCCAGGTAGGGCCCAAGACCTACCTAAAATTTTCAAAATAGTTAGAAGGAATATATGTATTTGGTTTAGGACACACCTAAAATTTATAATAGGACCTGCCTTTTTATTTTTATAACAACCAAGTTATTATTAAGCCTACTATAAGCCCAAAATTCATGTGGCCCAAATTAAGAAAAAATAAAAATAAATGGAATATGGGAGATTACGGTAAACAGTTGGCTCAAGCTTAATTTGGAGAATAAAACAAAAAAAGGGAAGAATTGGAGAAATCAAAGCATAAAAGTCAAGGTTTGTTTCAATTTTAAAACATCTAACTGTTTCTTTTATGTCATTATGTTAGTATTTGTTAAATGTTTTAGGTAATGAGGTTTGTTATTTGAGTAATTTGCTAATGATTGTATTATTTTTTTATAATGTTATAGAATGTTAAAGTATTATCAAAAGAAAGGAGAATCTAGTTCATCTAAAGATAATTATGATACTTCAAATGATTCAAATGGGAAACAAAAGTTTATGAAAGTGGATTTGAATTCATTACCTAGTGATCCGGGAAGACGGCCAAGTATAAATGATTACCATGTAAATCAACGAGATGAAATTAGAAGAGCTTATTTGTTAGAAAGGCCTTTTCAACCTATAAACCATAAATACCCGGCTACACCTTTTGGACTTAAACAAAAACTCCGTAGATTCAATGATACTTGGTTTAATGATCGCAAATATTGGCTAGAATATAGTATAAAAGATGATGCAGTATATTGTTTATGTTGTTATCTATTCAAAAATGAGTTACCAAACCAAGGTGGAGCGGATAGTTTTGTAAGAGGGGGATTTAGAGGTTGGAATAGGTGTAAAGTAGGCCTTGACGAACATGAACATGAAAATCCACACAAGATAGCGGTTCAAAAGTGTCAAAATTTGATGAATCCAAAACAATCAATAATACATGTTTATGAGAAACTAACTACTTTGGAGAAAAAAAATTATCGTATTCGTATAGATGCATCCATTAGTTGTGTGAGATTCTTATTGCATCAAGGATTACCTTTTCGTGGTCATAATGAAAAGAAAAACTCGCATAATAGGGGTAACTTTCTTGAACTTCTTCATTGGTTAGCCGGTCAATGTGCTATAATAAGAGATGTTGTTTTGGGTAATGCTCCACTAAATTGTCAAATGAAATCTCCAGATATCCAAAAAGACATTGTACGTGTATGTGCACGAGCAACAATCGAGGTTATTAGGAAAGAAATTGGTGATGGGTTTTTTTCGGTTTTAATTGATGAATCACGTGATGTATCTTGTAAGGAGCAAATGGCAATGGTTGTGCGATATGTGAATGTTGAGGGTGCTATTGTTGAAAGGTTTATTGGTATTAAACATGTTAATAGCACAACGGCTTTGTCACTAAAGGCATACATGGATACGATTATGACGGATTGTAAATTGAGTCATACTAGGATCCGAGGACAAGGATATGACGGAGCTAGTAATATGAGTGGTGAATTTAATGGCTTAAAGACTTTGATTATGAAAGAAACAAAATCTGCATATTTCGTTCATTGTTTTGCTCACCAGTTACAGTTAGCACTCGTGGCTGTTGCAAAGAAACATCTTAAAGTCAGTGATTTCTTTTTTAGTGTTACTCAATTGTTAAACCACATTGGAAATTCTTTTAAGCAACGTGACAAATTGAGAGAGACACATGCAATTAAAGTTGTGGAAGCATTGGTAAAAGGTAATTAATTATTTTAAAGCATACTTTATATTATTTTATGCTATAAAAAAACATACTTATATTGTTTATGTTATTTTTTAGGTGATATTGAAAGTGGTACGGGACAAAATCAAGAAGTTGGGATCAAACGACCTTGTGATACTCGATGGGGTTCTCATTTTGCATCTATATTAAATATCCAAACGATATACTCTTCAATTATTACGGTACTTGAAGGCATTGGCTATGACGATTCTAGTAAGGAATATGAACGTAAAGCCGAGGCACTTCGCATTTGTCGGGATATAAGATTGTTTGATTTTGTTTTTTGTCTACACTTGATGGTTGATATCTTGGGTGTTACGGAGACTTTGAATAAAACATTACAAAAGAAAGATCAAGATATAATAAATGCAATGAATCAAGTGAGAGCTTCTAAGGAAAGACTACAACAAATGAGGAATGACGGTTGGGGGCAACTTTTAGAAGATGTTACTTCGTTTTGTGTCAAACATGATCTTGACATTCTTGATATGGAAGGCGAATTCTATGATGGAATAAGCCGTCGGAGAGGCTCGTGGGTTAGTATCTTATCATAATAGTTAATTTAGTAATTTATTTAATTGATTGTAAATATGAAGTATTCAGTTTATTTATATATTTCAGGTTAGTAACTTACACCATTACCAATATGATGTATTCAATTCGGTCATTGATATGCAACTTCAAGAGCTTAATCATCGTTTCAATGAAGTAAACATGAGTTTACTTTTATGTATGGCTTGTTTGTGTCCAAGTGACTCTTTTAAAGCATTTGATGTAGCTCAACTAAAGAAAATGGCTACATTTTATCCGGATGAGTTCTCAACTGATTATGATCTTCGTGCACTTGAAGTTGACCTTAAAAACTATATTGTTGATATGCGCGGTGATAAAAGATTTATTGGTTTAAAGGGAATTGTAGAACTTTCGAAGATGATGGTCAAAGAGAAAAAAACATGAATTGTTTCCGAAGGTATATCTTCTTTTAAAATTAGCATTGGTTTTACCCGTTGCAACATCATCCGTGGAACGTGCATTTTCAGCAATGAAATTGATAAAGACCGATTTACGCAACAAGATGGGTGACGAATTTATGCATGATTGTTTACTATCGTATATCGAAAAAGATATTTCAGACGATATTAGTAATGATACACTTTTTATGCTTTTTCAAGGTATGAAAACCCGTCGGATAAAAAATGTAACTTAATAACTATTGTTCCTTGTAATGGATTTCTATTTTATGAAACATTATTTGTATTATTTGGCGACCCGACCCGTTTAACTGATAACATATTAATTTCAAGTTTTTTTTTTTTTTTTTATCAACGACATCGTTTTAAAGGAACTACCCTTAATTAGTTCCTGGCTTCGCCACTGCTCAAGGTCATTACAGACTTACATCAATACTATGTTTCCAGATAGCCAGCAATATTGTCACTCTGGACACGACATCGAAGCATATACGATCGAGCATTGTCATTCAAAGTCGATGATTCCATATAATGATCTGGATGTTATGAGCATTTTACCATGAGAATTGTGAGTGCTTCGATTCCCCGCCACTTGAGAACCTTTGACTAAATATAAGATAAGATTGAATTCACACAAGAAGAAAAATAAAGATCCTGAAATTAGATTTGAAGTTCTAGAAATCAAGAATAAAGAATAAAAAAATGTTTAGTTTAAGGTGGGTTGAAAGAGTCAAATTGAATGATCGTATATATATAGTTTGTTGATGTATTACCAAACCATCATGAAATAGTTAAAGACTTTTCAATATGTTAAAGGTGGCAAGTTTTAATTTAAAAATCTATAGTTTTGGTCTTATCTTACATCTTTTTTAATAACAACTCAAAAACATAAGTCTTGACATCTTCTTTTCTGCCTTTAACGCGTCATCTTCTTTTCTTCTAATCATGTTTTAATTTCCTAGCTAGATTTAAAAGCCTATGATCTATATGTAAAATTTTAGGTGCATTTTGCTTTAACCATTTTTAGAAATCACTTTAAATGTTTTAAAAGTCATGTTACACCAAATATCTCTGTAGAATAATAGAATAATGAAATGTGACAAACAAAATTTGAAAAAAAGTCTAGAGTTATAAATGGTTTACAAATATTATGTGTTTTGAAATAAATGGATTAAAAAGAATGAAAGATGATTAGTGGTATGTGTTGAAAACGGCATGTTCATATATAGCCGATTCTCACTTTTTGGAATATCTTTTATATAGAAACTAGATTATTGTCCCGCGGTAGCGCGGAAAAAAAATAAAATTGAATTATAAATTTTATGTTTACGTAGATTTTAATTTATTATGAGAAAATAGTGTTATACGTATAACTATAACACACACACACACACACACACACACACACACACACACACACACACACACACACACACACACACACACACACACACACACACACACACACACACACACACACACATATATATATATATATATATATATATATATATATATATATATATATATATATACTTTTACATTTATACACATGTTGTTTATAGTTATAATAACATATACATCTTTATTTTTATACACATGTTTTGATATTTTGTATTAAGAGATTTTAGAATAATAATAAGGTAATAGTCCAAATTAAAAGATTCTATAAATAAATTATAATTATGTTTTTTATTTGAGTAGAAATTCAATAAAAGAGAGAATCTAATTATGTATTTTAAGAGGGTGTAAAATTAAAATAATCTTTGATAACATCATCAAGCTGATCTAACGGCTCACATTAAATAAGTTAATCCATCCAACGGATCTTATTTCGATATGTGGTATTTAAGGCCACTCTTTTATTATATATTAAAGATTAAAGATTGCTTATTGTGCAAAACATTTAAAGTGATTTTTACCCACCCCCCCCCCCCCCCCCCCCCCCCCCCACACACACATATTTTTCTCTATAGATCTTAGTTAGTAGTCGTTTTAGAGTAGATAGTTGAATAGCACAACTATTTTGTAGTTTTAATCTTATTGTTCATTGTATAGATATCATATTACATTTAAACTTTATAAAATTGTGTATTTGATTATCGAGTTGTTGAGCATTTTATGATTTGAATTACAAAATTTTACATGGTATCAAAGCTACGGCTCTAGATTCCTTTCTGTTCACTTACTCCGTTTATAGGGTTTCAAAACCCTAATTTTTGTTTTCTAAAACTTTTTATAAAAACTACACTTAGTTTTACTTATTCTTGTCAAATGGTTGGTTTGGTAGCTAGATCAGGTATCAATACTTTTTTTGGGAAAGTTACTTTTAAGGTTTAGAAACCCTAATTTTTTATATGATATTTTTGGATTTATTTGTCTTCAGTTTCAAGAAATTAGATCTGATAAAGCTTGGTCAATCACTCATCTCAAGACTACCGAGTAATCTTTAAACCTACCTTATTAAGTGGAAAGTTCCTACACTAGGGTGTTTGGTGTCGGACAGGGATCAATTGTCCCCAAGTGCACACGTGGACCATTCTTCACTACTACATTTATGGTTATCTAGACCCATATATTTAGACCGATAAAAATGTAATAGGTCTATATAATAAGTTCCGCCAAAACTAAAAGTGATAACAGGTATTAGCTTGTTGTTTAATTGTCTAAGTGTTATTTCATTATCTGTGCAATTTCCCCTCGCATCCTCTTTTATTTGTGCATTTTTTTATATTTTGAGTGCACTAATGCTTTTTGAGATTTCATTGCCTAAATCAGTAGGGGCTTTGTCAGATTGTGGACCCAGATAAAGGACTTGCGTTAAGGCTTATATTGGACGACTTGCTCTACTTGACTAGTTCCAAAATATTTTCCCTGGCAAGGTTCCTTTTTAGAGCATTTGCATTTTAATTGTCAATTTGTTTTGTCTCTATTACATTATTACTTTCTATTTCTCTTTAAGTTTTGTTATGCTTGGAGTTCTTGCTATCTTTTGTTCTTGAGTGTAACTGTGTATGATTGACTTGGATAATATCTATAATCTTTCATTCTTAGTTAATATGGTTGATGAGGGTAATGTTATTGTTGTTACTCAAGTAAGCAAACTTGATTTCTCTTACCCTCTATATCTTCATGCTATTGATACTAGTGGTGTTCCTCTTGTTAACATTAAACTTATTGGTACTGAAAACTACATTATCTTGAGTTCTTCTATCACTTTAGCTTTAGAAACTAAGAATAAAATTGGTTTTATTGAGCGTAGATGTGAAAGATTTCTTACTCATGATGTTATAGCTAAACAATGGGATGAATGTAATGTTTTGTGGTATCTTGGACTTTGAGTTTCATTTCTGATGACTTGTATATAGGACAAAACCTACTCCGAAACTACTTTGAATGTGTGGGATGAATTAAAAGAAAATATGATAAAGTTGATGGGTCTATTATTTTTATTCTATCAAATAACGATAACAACTTTGAAATGACGATGTCTTATCTAATTTTACTTATTATCAAAAGCTTATTGGAAACTTGATTATTTGACTTTAACGAGACCAAATATATCATACGTTGTTCACTGCTTGAGTTCAATTTATGCATAATCCTCTAAATTCTCACCTCAAACTTGGATTTAGAGTTCTTAAGTATTTAAAAAGATCACATGGTAAAGGATTGTGGTTTGAACCAGGTAGTGCATAAATAACAACATTTGCAGATTTACCTATGGTAAGTGTTTAGCTTCAAGAAATCTGTAACATGCTGTGCAATCTACCTTGGTAATAATATTATCTCTTCGTAAAGCAAAAAATAGGCAACTATATCTAGATCTTCAGTTGAAGCTGAATTTAGAGCTTTAGAACTAGTGTGTGTGAAATCATTTGGGTACTCAAAATCTATAAAGAATTAAATGTATCTCATGTTTTACCAATTAAACTTTTATGTGATAATAAGTCTGCCATACAAATCTCTGCTAACCCAGTTTTTCATGAAAGAACTAAATATTTTGAAATTGATCTTTACTTTATAAGAGAAAAACTTTTGGAAGGAATATTCAAGGTTCTAAAAGTTGGACTACTAAGAATGTGTTTGATATTTTTACCAAAGGATTACCGTTATCTCAACTTGATTACTTGTGTTAAATATTAAGCTTAAAAGACCTGTTCCAAAGTAAGAATTAAGGACGAGGTAAAACTGTATTTAACATAGGCGGAGACAGGGGGACTAAAGAGTGTTTGGCCCCCCATACCGGGCCTAGTTAATTTGAATTTGTTATATAAAAACTTAAATTTTACATGTCGGTCACCTTAAATATATATGATGTATATCGGACCCCAATTTTATATAGTAAGTCACCGGTCCCTGCCAATCTCAAATCTCGGCTTCCCCTGTGTGTTTTCATAGCCTAATTCTCATTTTCGAAATATGTTTTATATAAGAACTGCTTATTGCATGATTAGCTTATTGTGCAGAATAAGTTGTATTGAATGACTATTATTTACAAGTTGAGTTTTTGTAAGAAGAGAAGTCTATGTCACAGAGCAGAAGAAACAACTCATTTATTTCAATCACCAACAATCACCTCTCTCTCTCTCTTTCCACAATACCCTAATTATTCTTTCTAAATCTTAGGTGCTGTTCTTTTGAACCAAAGGTTTTTCTTTGAATCTGAATACCAGCTCTGAATAATCAGAGGTGGTCCAAAACTCTGAATCTGAATCAATATATTGTGTTCTTTTTTCCTTCGTAACATCTGTTTTACTATATTAGTACTAAACTGTTTCGTTTATAAACCGTCTTAGATAAAAACATTCATAAAAATATTCAAACATAGTGGCAACATTTTTCAAATAAAGATAATATTCAAACAACATTTTCAACATTTTTGCATTAATTGTGCCGCAAGTTGATCTCGACAATTGATCATATATTGTTGATATGTTGTATTTCCATGTGGTTGAACCTCGTCCTCATCGTACTCGTCCCCATCTTGTACATTTTCGTTAGCACGTACTTCACCTCGATCATACTCGGAGAAAAATTCATCACTTAATCTTTCATTTTGTATAAAATTATGAATAGCAAAGCATGCAATGGTAATATCTCTTTGTTTCACCAAAGAATACGAAGCCATTCTCTTCAAGATGGGAAAACGTGCTTTCAAAACACCAAAAGCACGCTAAATCACGTTTCTAAGTTTAGCATGAGCGTGATTAAACAAATTAATAAACTAATTGTCTAACATCAATTTCAAGATATAAAAATAATTAACAAAAGAAAAGTTCACATAAAAGTTAATGAAATAGTAAGAGTTTATATGCAATCGAAAACAAATACATATTAAAAAAAAATTACATCACCTAAATCTAACAAACAATCATCAATATCAATTTATATAACGAAATCAAGTGACAAACCATTGAAAAAAAAATCAAAAATTACTTAAATTTAAGGATGGAAAACTTACTGGTGAAGAGAAAGAGGTAATAAGAGGTAAAAAGAGGTTTTTTATGTAGGGTTGAATAAGAGGTAAAAAGAGGTTTTTTGTCTCTGGTTGAAAAAAAAAAAACAACAAAATTTTTAAAACCTCTGACCGGGCCAGAGTTCAGAGCCTATTCAGACTTTTTTCTCAAAAAAGAACAGCACCTTAGTTACTAGTCGTTGTTTTAGAGTAGGTAGTTTAATAGCATAGTTATTTTGTAGTTTTAATTTTACTGCTCGTTGAATTGATACCATTCAGTTCTAAACTGAAAGGAATAAGTTTAAATTAACAATAGTTTAAGGTAGGAGAGTAAACATCATCATTTATGATATTTGTCGACTCTAATTTCAATTAAAAGTGTTATATACTTTTATATATATATATATATATATATATATATATATATATATATATATATATATATATATATATATATATATATATATATATATATAGGGACTGATTCATGCGAGAACTCTTATTTCTGCGAGAACTGCGAGAACTCTTAGAAAAAAGTGTCAATTAACATGTAATTATGTCGATTGACATGTAAAAACTATTGAATGTTAAAATTCTAGTAAAAATATAAATGAAAAATTAAAAAAATTGTATAAAATCACGCGTATTTAGAATTGTTCACATATGAACATTTTTTTTTCAAAAATGAGTTCATATATGAACGACAATTTTTTACGCCATTTTATATGATTTTTTTTTTAGTTTTTTACGTTTATATTTACTTGATTATTAATCTCCAAAAGAGTTTGCATGTGAATGAAAAAAGTGAAACGTGATTTAACACTTTTTGTAAGAGTTCTCGCAGTTCTCGCAAAAACAGGAGTTCTCGCATGAACCATTCACTATATATATATATATATATATATATATATATATATATATATATATATATATATATATATATATATATATATATATATATATATATAGGTTGGTTCTTATAAAACAAAAAAAAGTAAACAAAATTAAAAAATAATTTATAACGTTAGATATTTTGAATTATCGTTTATTTTAACTATATCTCAAACTTTAAAAACGAAGTTTTGTTGTATATCAAAAAATGGGTAGTTTTATCGTTGTGCATCAAATTTCAATATTTACTACACAAAAACAATGAATTTGATGCACAACCCTTAAACGACATATATTTAGATGCATATCAAAACTTGGTTTTTTAAGGTTTGTTATAATTGAATAAATAAACATAATACAAAATTACAACATATAAAAATTATTTTTTCATATTTTTTTACTTATTTTACTTTAAGTATTGGTTTATAAGAACTTTCTCATATATATATATATATATATATAGTAATTGGATCGGGTAAGAACGACCCAAAGTCTAGGAACGCTAAGAACCAATGCTGACCGTCCGATTAAGGTGATGATCAGTAGTAACCACTTACTACTGATCAGTAGTAACCTTCTACTGATCAGTAGTAACCTTACTACTGATCAGTAGTAAGTGGTTACTACTGATCATCACCTTAATCGGACGGTCAACAGTGGTTCTTAGCGTTCCTAGACTTTGGGCCGTTCTTACCCGAACCTCACCCTATATATATATATATATATATATATATATATATATATATATATATATATATATATATATATATATATATATATATATATATATATATATATATATATATATATATATATATATATATATACTCGTCAATAGGGGTTTGTCCCATTGGTAGAAGGTTATTCTCAATTATAGAAGGTCTTGGGTTGGAGCCAAAAAAAATAAAAATATCTTTACTACAATATAAAGAATCTCCTTTAACATCTTAAGATCTTAAATTTTAAGTAATTGAAATTATTAATCTACCCCTTTTATACATTTTATAAAATTTATAATTTAAAACAATTTACAATTAGTAACATTTCCTTAATTACAACAATAACTAATAAATAATAATAACTATCTTTATCTTTATCTTTATTAATATATAAAACATTTTCAATTTTTATTAAAATTTTAAATTTTTAAGTAAAATATAATTAGTAATATATCCCTCAATGAATATAACATATAAACTAATCTTAATTTCTTTTAATTAATTCGATTACTAATTTTATAAAAAAATATACACCCATATAAAATAAAGGCAATTCAACTTAACTGATATAAACATTGTATTCAAGTAACCATTATTTTTTAACTTTAAACGTTATTTGATGGAGTAAATTTTCAAATATTTGATTTATAATCTAAATTTTATAAAGTTAGTTGACAGTGTTGTGGTTCGTGTTGCTCTATAATTCTAGAAAGATGGTTATCATTGGAAGTTTATATATTCTTCTATTGGTCACCGATAAGTCTTAATACCAATAAGCTGAGTAATATTACATTTGATAATTTTAAGGTTAATAAACCTTGTTACCATATTCACTATCCTTCATTAAAACATTCGAAAGTATGTGTTTCCTAATGGATTCATGGAAACAGACTAAATTTGAATGTCTTGAATGAAAATAGTTTTTTAGCTTGAAAACCAGTACGATAAACGATTAGAAAGGTTAGTGTCTGAATGTATTTTTAATTTGTTGTTGCATTGTTGAAGGAAAAATAGTTTTTTTTCTGGAAAACATGGGTTTATACGAGAATACTATTTAGGAAATATATTTAATTCTCTTTGTTGACCGAAGGTGAAATTATTAAAAAAACAAAATGACATGAAAATTAGACTTTTGTTATGTTCGCAAATTAGCTTAATTTTCAAATAAGTCGAATTATCCCAATGGGTTGATAGATCCGAACGAAAAATATTCCGCGAGGGTGTTTGTTTCACGAAATCTAGAAAAAATTAAGTGAATTTTAATTGAATTCCTTTTCGATAACATGTTTGTTTGAAGTTTATGACGGAATTTAAATCCGATGGAATCTAAATTTTTCTTTACTTGCAAATTTGAGATTCTTTAGGGTAGCGGAGAACAATTGAGAAAATCGATCATATGACATAATAATTATTATCGCTGAATGGTCAAACCATAAATTGTTACCAGGACATTCTTTTTATATTGTCCGAAAGACCGAACTTTAAACTATTACACTCCACATATATGTAACAAGACAAATGATGAAATATCATAAATCATTACCCCACTGTAAGTTGTTGAATATGATTTTTTCATACACTGCATCGCGCGAATACCATACTATATATACTTATATATGTAAACTATTCCATGTGGCAAAAGATTTGGGCATTATCACATATATCATTGACTTTAGTGTTTATATTAAATAATGATTTCATTTTGAATAATTTATTATCATCCTTTTAAATGCACGGGTTAATTAAATCATGCTTTTTTTTTTTAATATATAAAACCTAATCCATGATTGAAAACCGGAAATAATTTTGCCAAAAAAGGAATATTCCAATGGAAAATTTCAACACGTACATTACTTAGTGGAGAAGCAAAATGATATACCATGGTTTAATCTAAAAAAAAAAGTTTATGATAATGTTACTAGGAAATGACTCATATATGTAGACTATTAACCTTTAAACATATAGTCTGACTCACAGGAAGCGTTTCCTTTGTACCATCCCTCAGCTCCCGACTCCCGACTGTCCCAACGTCTTGCACTTGTGTCCCGGCGCCCGACACCTATGCCCGTGTTCTGGCACTCAAGCCCCGGTGTCTGGCACCCATGCCCCGGCACCCCGCACTTGTGCCCCGTGTTCGAAACTTGTGTCCCGACACCCGACACTTGTGCCCCGATGCCCGACACTTGTGCCCCGACATCCGACACTTTGCCCCGGCCCGAAACTTGTGCCCGACATCCGACACCGCGTCCCGACACTCAAACCTTGCTTCCCGACACTCGTGCCTCGTCATCCCGACATCCTGCACTTGTGTCCCATCACTTGTGTCTTGACATTCTGCACTCGTGCCTCGTCATCCTCACATCCTGCAATTGTGTCCTAACATCCTGCCCTCGTGCCTCAGGCAGTCCGACACTCATCCAGCACTCGTGTCCGCCACTTTGGATTTCAAATGCCAAGACTTTAATGCAATCATTCCAACGAGGTCATAATGATTGAAGAGGAGCGTTACTCTTTTCATAAACTCTCGAACGTTGGAATCCCATAAATGTCATTTATGGAACATTATTGGCATTTATTATTACACGTTCCCTCACACCTGAGAATGTTGGGTATAAATACCCCTGTCCTTGGGTATTTCGCTAGAGAACCAATACTCAACTTAAACATACAATTATCATCATCATTCTCATACACACATCATTACCTCACCGGAATATTCATATACTTCCCGTAGTAAACATATTTCGATCACCTCCCTTAGCAGGAGTTCAAGATGTTGAACCTCCAACATCTAAATTACTGATTCTGCTATTATTTGCTCAAATAGTTTTCATATCACAACAAATCAATAAAATTAAAACACTTTATACAATTTGCAAAAAAAAAAAAAAAAAAAAAATTAAATCATACATACGAAAAAGAATTGGTCACACAATTTATTAAAGATACAACAAATAATAATAATATTCATGTAAGAAAATCCCTTTGTATGAACATTTTGAGTTGATCGTCGACCTCAGCATTCGGCCAGAAGTTTGCTTCTAGCACTTAGGAAAGTCGGCTGGTGGTGGTGGCAACGTTGATTGTGGTGTACCTCCGTTCTCTACCAAGAAAGCCATGGCCAAACCCCACGGCAAATGCACGTCCAAATGACAGTGAATAAACCATACACCTGAAATTTAAAAAAAAAATAGAATGAATTAAAATAAATGAAAATTAGTTTTATGTAAAAGTCATATATCATGATGGATGAGTTATATTAATCAAATTGTATAATTAGTTACCTGGATTATTTGCTCGGAATCTGATAACAGCCCAACCACCAACAGGAACACCAATCGTGTTTCGTTCTTGTGGGTTAACCAAGTTGAACTTTCTGGAGTCGGTTGTAGCATTATAGTTACCGAAGCCTTGAGCCAAGACGTAGAAATTCATTCCATGCAAATGCATTGGGTGGTTTTCAATACCGATTATTGCTGTGTTTTGAAACACTACTTGAACTGTAGAATTAAATTTGACCTGTTTCACACTTGTTGATTTTGGTGTCATGAAAAGTCCAGGATTGAAACTATTGTTGATGTTTGTGTAATCGAATACCACGGGTGGCTGATTAGGGAAATCATTTGTGAAAACGCCACTAACATTTCTAAAATGAGCTTCCAAAAGAGACATTCTTGTTGGCAAAACGAATGAACGATTATTCATACTTGCAGACAATCTATTACCGAATATACCTTGACATGATTGGTCTGATGCGTTGTTAGGATTGCAAGCGGACAACCCAAGCCCCATTGTTACAAACATGTCCACGTCCACTTTTTTTGGAACAGGTACCCAGAAAGGGCTAGTCACAAGACCGGTTATGTTACTTGAATACGTAAAGGCTGTTGGGGTGTCATTGGTAGCAGGTAATACCGGAAGAATTGGTGTTGTTGTTTGTGAGGGAGCGTTCTGGTAAGAAAGGATTCCGGTTGTGGTGTTTCCATTGAATGGAACACCAACAGCACTAGCGTATGGACGAGCTGCCATGTAATATAATCCTGGTGATTGGTTAGCGGTCAACAGGACGTCCGTGGTTTGACCTGGACCAAGCATGATTACGTCCGTTTGATAGGGGTTGGTGTAGGCTGCATCCTCCCCAACTACTGTCAGGGTGTGGTTCGCTATCTTGAAGAAGAATTGACCATTGAGTGCAGCGTTGATTATTCGCAATAGATACGTTTTTCCTGGCACCACCTCTAGCCTGTATGTTTCTAATTAATAATAAAAACAAAGAAAATATTATTGTTAGTTACCCGAGTTAACTAAACATATATAGTAGTTAAGGTCATGGGTGTGCTTACTATTTCTAATTGAAGTACAACTATTAAATAAATCACCAGGCCATCCGTTGATGGTATAAGCATTAGAGTCGACAGGTGCAGCTCCAGTGGCTAGTGCAGCGTTCTCAACATCGATAACATTAGCATTCCACCATTCTCCAAGGATAATAGTATCTTCACGATATGGTTTAACAAAAGGGTACTTTTGTCCATCTCGTGGGCGTATAATAAGAGCACCATGAACGGTGGCTCTGAGCCATTGAACGTGTGCATGCCACCAAAGGGTACCTACTTGTCCGGTTACATTGAACCTGTAAGTATAACTACTTCCGGGCATGATTGGGCATTGAGTGACATAATCAGGACCATCTGCCCATTGACTTCGCATTTGGAACACCCCATGCCTGCATTAACATTTTGATTTATTTAGTTCAACACATATAAACATGTTCAAAGGTTTC
This sequence comes from Senecio squalidus, assembly GCA_910822075.1. Classification (NCBI taxonomy): domain Eukaryota; kingdom Viridiplantae; phylum Streptophyta; class Magnoliopsida; order Asterales; family Asteraceae; genus Senecio; species Senecio squalidus. The sequence goes on from CAJVGC010000001.1 coordinate 13,461,127, forward strand.
CATATAAAGGAAATAGTTAGTTAGTTATATAAACGGGCGTACCAATGAATGGTAAGGTTGTATGGAGATTTGTTAAAGACATGAACAATAACGGTGTCACCCTCCTTAACCCTTAGCGAGGGACCTGGAAGGCTTCCATTAACCGCTGTGATTACTTGATTTTGACATAATCGACTCACTGTTAAATTCTTCACCTGTAAGAGAAGATTCATAATATAATAACATGTTAATTAGTTAAGCTAAAAGTACGTACGATAAACCAATATGCATGCATGCAAGAACAATTTAAGGTACTAAACAGCTTATATATAGATAGATGGGATAGGGGATGTTAATTACATGAAAAGAAGTTTCGACGATGTCAGCCGAGGCTGTGAAAGAGAGAAAAGCTAGGAGGAAACCAACTGCAAACACCCAACTAGTAGGTGTCATTGCCGAAAACCAACAAATCGATCAAAATATGAACTAGTTATCGAGCTTTTCTTCGATGTGTAATGTAATAAAATGATCGAGTTGGTTGTAGAGCAAGATGAATGATCGGTGTATCTATATATAGAGAGAAAGAGATGTCTATTAATTAACAAAAAATATTCATTAATTAAGAAGATTAATTAATTAAGTAGTGGGTAGATCGAAGAAGAACATTTCCACAGATTGCGTGAACAAACATGTGAGATCGAAAGAGTTGAATATTGATCGATCGATCTTATAATTTAAATGAGCTGTTCCTAGTTGGTAGTTCATATTTCTCTAGACCCTTTCATTGACATCAATCTACCTGATATATTCATTTCTAACTAGTATTTATTTAATTATTTAATGGGAGATTTGCATCTACGTCCTTATAAAACTTTAATATTACGTCAATGTCCTTGTAAAAATCAAAATTACGTTAATATCCTTCCAAAACATGAAAAATTCTCATATATATCCAAAATAAGATATTAATAATATTTAAATGATTTTAATATTTAAGTTATTCTCTAAATATTAATTAAATGATTTTAATATTTTAAATTATTGAATAAATCAATAAAACTAATTAAAATGCTTATTTAAACAAATATGTCAATGAAAAATCAAATATCGAATGAACTGAATAGATTAAATTTAATGAATAAATTATTTTAAACATATATTACAAACATTAATCAATCAAGACGAAAAAGTTTTGCAACATTTTTATTCCGGTTAATGCTCAAAATTATAGAAATCAATATTTTTTAAATCTATATTGCGAGTTAATGAAATTGAGATACATTGGTTAATGTTGGATTAAACCTGACATACTTGACTAAAAAGTTTAATTAATATTTAGATGAATAATTTAAATATTAAAATTAATTAAATATTATTAATTTATTATTTTGGATATATATGAGAATTTTTCATGTTTTAGAAGGATATTAATGTAATTTTTATTTTTACAAGGACATTGCGTAATATTAAAGTTTTGTAAGGATATAGATGTAAATCTCCCTTATTTAATTTACCTCTAATTAATTAATATTAAAATTACAACTATTTGTGGTATAAAAAATAACAACTAATCATTTTGGTATAGTAGTAGTGCCGCATCATGGCAACTATTCCAATCATGTTGTTTTTCATACGCACATTATTTATTATCTCAACATCCATTAATTGTATTCGATCTATTATGTAATTCCCTTGAAATCTTTGTGTCGTTTAGTTACGAATTTCCCACAACACATTTTGCCACGGATTTGACATTGTATATCGATAAATGTTTATTGTTGAAATGAATTGTAGCTAGTTAGCGAAGGTTCGTGATTTCAAAACTAGTATACATTTTTCAAATTTAAGTTATTATTATGATTTTCTCCACTTGGAAACTTTTTGATACCTTGATTAAAGTTATTCGATATGCTATTGATCGAGTCAAAAACATATAAAAACTAATATTGGCTACCTTAAAACTTATGTTTATCAGCTTAGAAAGGTCAAACCGTGTGTTTAACAACTACAATCTACTTTATCATTAACATTTTCGAATCGAAGCTTCGTTTCATTTACTCTAAATATTATTATTAGTGGGAACCAACCTAAGACTATAATATATTATTTATGAATCATAAATTATTTTATAATAATACTTTTTAGGGATAAATGCCTCAAAATGTATCAAATTTTGCTCTAAAGTCTATTATTATATGTATTTAACTTTAACTTGGTCTATTCTATTTATCTAACTTTCAAAAACTGTTATTGTATGTATCTAACATAAAATTTTCGCAAACCGATTACGTGACAGCTTACGTGACATCTTATATGGATGTCACTTGTTTTTGAATACATACAATAACAGATCTATGTAAATTAGATAAATACAATCGAGATTTTTTAAAGTTAGATACATATAATATAAAAAATTAAAATTTAATATATAAAATAGATTTTAGAATAAAGTTTGTTATATTTATAGACACTTATTCCTCCTTTTTACAAAGATAACTAATAGGATTTGAGTTGTAGTTACATTATCCCCTCTATTTAATTTTGGTTGTTGCCTATAGAAGTGTGCATTTTATTATTATTATATTCAGAAAAGTTTGCATTTAAGTACAAATGTTATCGTTTTAGTTACAAAAGACTTAGTTGCCGGAGTAGTAAGCGCGGCCTCCACAGCGGGGAGACCGCTGTTCGAATCCCACTAGCTGGTGGGCTTGCTTTGTTGAGGTTCCTTAGCTTTTGGATGTTGGGTTTTCTTGGTCTTGGGCTTTAATTTTTTTTTTTTTTTTTCTACTGCTTTGTTGAGCTTCTTTAGGTGTGATTGCTTTGTTGAGGTTCCTTAGATTTTGGGTGTTGGACTTTCTTGTTCTTGGGCTTTAATTTTTTTTTTTTTAGATTAGTATGAAATAAAGAATATAGTTTGCGAATCAAATAATCACATGAAAACGATGTCTTTTTTTTGGCTTGAGAATATAAATTTACATTGTTTAATGATTAAAATGCAGACTGAAACATAAAATTCCGAACTCGTGCGAAGCACGAGTCCCTACTAGTTAATATTAATTGTTAAGTGCTTTGAGATATTCATGTTTTTATCTAACAATTCCGAGACCAGAGTCATGTAATTACATTATACTATATAAGCCACCTACACACGTTAATGAATTAATTGCTACCTAATTACATAATGACTTTTATCCGATATGAAAATGATTTACAGAAGTTAAAACGTAACAAATATCTATTAATAAATTAATTTGTACTTACTTCGTTCAAAAATAAATATCAATCTTTCTATTTATATTTATTGTTAAATTATAATCTATTTTTAAATATAGATAGTTAAAATATAGTAACTATATACTTGATACTAAAATGTATTAGATTTTTAAATTATAAGAGTAATTGATTTTTTTTAATTCACAGATAAAATGGATAATATGATTAATAAAGATAAAGACTCGATCTTTTGATTACATATATCTTAATTTAATCATTTTTTATAGGTTTTAACATTGGGAAACAAATAAGATCATTAAATTTAAATAATAAACATTTAATTAACTTCAATATTACAATATTTATAACAAATTATAAGTTAATTATTTTTCATTTATAAATAATAGATTCGATACTAATACATTGATACAATACATTTATGACATTTCTTTTGTACGCAAGTGAGCAGTAATAAAAGATAATCAAGATCATTTTGGTTCACCTTGGTTTTAGTTATTACAAATAGTAAATAAGGTGGCATTTGGTGATTAATCTTTATTGACTTTTGAAATGGTCAATTACTGACACTGATAGGCTTGATAGCTCATCCGAATCAATTCTTTATCATATTATTATCATCATTATTATTATTATAGTTCAATTTAATTCGTGACAAATATACCTACAAAGATATACGAAGATATGCAATATATATATATTAGCAGAATATTCGCGTGATATAATGATGTCAAAAAAAAAATTGTTTAATAAAATTATATTATAATATTTATATAATAAATATTGAATTTAAATTAGTTATAAATAATATTATTAATTTTATTTGAGTATTGAACTATTAAAGATTTAAAATGACTATATATATAATTCACTCCAAAAATTAAATTTTATTTAAATATTAATAGGAAATAAATGTGAATTAATGAATATGTTTAAAAACATTAGTAGTTGTAAAATATAAATGAGTTGACAGTTCCATTATAATTGTTTTATATATATATGGATATGGAAAAAACATTAATACAATAATAAAAGAAATATTACTAATTTTCTTTTTAAAATTCAACTTTAAGAAATGAGTCTAAATGTTTTATAGATAGTTAGATTATTAAATTATTGTCCCGCGATAACGGAGAAAAATTTAGATTAAAATTGATCGCAAACTTTATGTTACATTTTTTAAGTTATTATAAAAAGGCAATAATACAAGTATAATAACATATATACCTTTACGTTTATACACATGTTTTGATATTTCGTATTAGAAGATTTTAGAATAACAATAAGGTAAATCATAGTTCAAACTGAACGATTTTATAAGTAAATCAGGATTATAATTTTTAATATAATGGAGATGTTATTAAATAATAAAGAATGTAATTATGTATTATAAGAGGTTGTAAAATGAAAATAGTATTTGATGACATCATCGATCTAATCTAACAGTTAAAATTAAAGAAGTTAACTCATCCAGATGAAATTAGTTCGTAAGGTGACATTTAAAATTTCTATTTTATTATATATTAAAGATCATAGATTAAAGATATAGCAATATAGACCATAAATATATCAAAACTTAACAATAAAAATATATAAATGTGTTGTTGAAATATGATATGATTGTATAGAATTATATGAGGTTTGACAAAAGTATTTTATAAGCAAAAACACAGGTGTATTGATAATTTATAATCGTTTACATATTGGAAATTGCATATATATACATTACTAGAAGGAATTTATTAATATTTTATTACATAAAAATGTTTTATTATTATCTTTTATCATTTTATTATTATTTCATTAGTATTGTTTAATTTTGCTTTTGTCATCCCATACATCATTAATAGAGTAAATATGTAAATAAAAACTCAAGGTAAAGTAACTTTCATATATACTAAAATACATGTATATTACAACCCAACGCGATAAGTGGGGCAAACATATTTGTTGTAACTAAGCTGGCGACAAATGTAATCTTATTTAAATCTCTAATTTGTAGTATAGCATTATGGTAAATAATAATAGAAAAATAAAAGTTTAATGGACGTTTATTTGATATCAGATTAATAGATATACGATCTCTTTATTTTAAAATCTTCAAATCTTTATATAAATGTTTAATAAATTTAAACATTTAATTACACATTAACCACAACTCGTAATATAATTTACAAACTGAAATTACTATAGAATAATAAAAGAAGTTTATTTATAGGTGATAGTTTGGGACATATGATCGATCACTTAGTTGACCGCCAATCTCCCAATAGCAAATATTTAAAAATGGAAAACGTGTTTGAAAATGGAATTTTATCAACATGTGGGTAGGTTATATATGACTTTATGTACAACCTTTTGCTTGTATATATAATGTTTTAATTTACTACGTAAATGGTTTATAACCTCTTTAATTTATAACATCATTGAATAAAACCAAAATACTTTTATTTTCTTTATAAGTATTTTTTTTATATTTTATATGTCAATATTTAATAACATGAATAAAATTATTGGTGTAACAATTATCAACTCGATTACTTGTTTGACTGTAATGCCAAATTAATATTTAAATCAATCAAATTACAATTATAGTCAATAAAAATAAAAAATAAAATAGTTAAACAGAGTTTGACAATTTATCTGCCACAAGAATGACTTCACAAAAAAAAATGTCAAACATTAAACTGAAAAAGACATAGTACAACCTTTTGCTAGAAGTTTATGTTTAGTCCATATTTGCATTGAGATATTAACTACATATATTGGTATAGTAACTCGGGAGATAATGATTCTCTGTTGATATCCTGTTTTTAAGTTAATGGTATCCCGGTTCATCAAGTTGTGATTTCATAGTCACGAAAGATCGAGGATAGAAAAATATTGTTGAGGAAAGTGTGTTTGAATTCCATTAACAAAAAAAGTGCAGGCAAAATCAAGAAGCATATACATGTCATTGTTGGTGTCACGTTTACACCTAAGACTCAAGTATGTTTGTTTACTTACTAGTGGTTGTCGTTATAATAAATATCATTTTTTCTTTTTCTTTTTAGAACCGGCAAATAGAATATAATAATAAACACTCTAGCAAGGCGCTAGGGGCAAAGAAAATACAGATACAAAAAGAAAGAGAGTTTAGACCGAAGAGTTACAAACGAGTCATAGGACTACTACACCAATCACTACAAGAAAAAGGTCTTTTAGCGACATACTTAGCGACGCACAAAGAGACATATTTTTTGCTAGCGACATATTTAACGATGTGAACTTGGATGTCTCTATAAAAAAGTCGTAGATTTTTGCGACATCTGCTATATGTCGCTATGTATAGAGACAAGAACAACGATAGGACAAAATATGTCGCAAATATTTTGCGACGCGGAAAACATATGTCTTTATATACGTCTCTATTAGTAAAGATGTGTGGTTATCTAAGTCTCTACCGAAGTCGCTAATTTTGAAGGACGACACTATTTTCATCTCTACAAGCGTCGCTGTCTTCTGTGAGATGACGTTATTTGTGTCTCCGATGACGTCGTTGATCATAAATACGAGGTCACCTCGTCACCCCCATTTTTGTTCCTATTTATATCCTAATTATCATAGGTGAATATTTTATTATATATAATAAAATGAAAATTTATGAACCAAAATATAATATCATATCAAACTAAATATTAACGATACACATTATCCAAAGGTAATTTCTAAACTTAACCAAACAACAAATAGTTTTAATGCTATTTCGGTCATCAAATAGTTTCTAATTTTAAACCAAACACATATTGTTGACGTTGATGTGCATCCATAAATTGACAATCAAGATCATCTCTCACACGATCAAACTCGGCTTTTAAAAGTATATTCACGGTTTCTTGTAGTTCTATCATCTCTCAAAACTTCTAATTATTTAAAGTTTGGGCAAAAGGCTCATCTGTATTGTAACGATGACCGTAAACTCTCCCTTTCATAATGCCAACTTTTTATTGTTCCTGTAAAAAATATTCAGCGGGTTGGGTTAGAAACGTATATTAGACCATAAAAACATAGTTATTCAATGAGTAAAAGATATGGTCCCAACCCATCCATCTTCCACCTCTACTATTTTTGATCACATTTGTATGTGTCATTCTTGAAACATACAAGTCACCATTGCAGAAAATATGCAACATCTCCTAAACAGTTTTATATATATTTTTTAAAACGATCATAATAAATATATATTTTGCCACTATGTAAGTACCTTTTAAATGTCATAAGAATGTACCCTGAAAAATAGAGATGTATAGACGAGGATGGTTCAATGTTCTTGCTGCTGATGGTTTAACGCAAGTCCACGTCTGATATCGCATATTTTAATCATATTATTATATGCGATATTTTTCTTTTTAAAGTTTAATTCATAACGGATGTTGGGAATTTCGGGCAATTTTGGTACTAAAATGTTATACAGGTATTAGCCGAAGTTCTGGAGAGGAAGTAATATAATTGGAGCTGAAAATGAAGAAAACGGGTCGATATGTATTCCCGTTATGTTTTGAGACTAGAAGGCTAGAAGCAATTGGTCACGAGATGAAGTAATATCGAGCAGCAAAACGAATCCAGCTGAAAAACCCGCGGGACGCCCGTCCCAGGGAGGGGACTCCCGTCCCGCGCTCCATAGGCTGCTGCTGTTGTTACGTTTTTAATAAAAGAGTTTTTTTAGGGTTTGTTTTGATCATCATTATCATACGCTACGTTCAGAGTATTGAAACCCTAGCTTGGGACCACGAATTCTTGGAGTATTTTGGTATTGTTAGACTCGTTAATTTCGTTGTTTTAAGCATTCGGATCATTGGTACTTTAATCCTTTTCGTTATTACTTTTAATATAAAGATGTTTCATTCAATTCAATTGTGTTGCGTTTTTATTATTATGAGTAGCTAAATTTCTTAACGTTCACTTGGATGATGTGATCAATTATGTAGGTTATTGTTTAATTACGTATATGTTGAACTGGATTTTATGTTTAATCGAGAAACCAATTGTAATCAGTTTTTGAATATTGTTTAATCTTTTATATAAACTGTTAGTAATTCATCATAGGTATTCGAGAGGAACTTGTAACATTACAAAATAGTTTATGAAATAACTAATCGGTCTATAATTAGTTTAAAGATATTAGTATTCGAGAGGAACTAGTATTAAAGATTTAAACAATAAAAACGTGATTGTGGTTGTTAGTTAACTAGATTAAGAGAGATCGGTTTAGTTAATTAAGAAGCTATTCGAGAGGAAGCTTTATAAGATTAAATCATAAAATCGGCTTAGGTACTTATTGCTTAGTTGTCAAACGTAGAAATTATACACTAGAGTGGTAACTATACATGAGACGATTAAAGTTTTAATTGGAAACGAGAGTTCAAGTTAAATACCTTTTAAGTAGTTCAACATTGTTAGTAGTTAAGTGATAACCGTAGTAATTGTGATCAAGTCCAAGTGAATGTATTTTTCATCAATTGTTTACAAACCAAAATCTTTTCAGCGATTCATCTGAATCAATTAGTTTCTTTAATTTAGTAGTTTAAGCACCGTGACAATTCGGTCACAAAACCCACTTCTTGTTTTATTAATTATTAATTAGATTTCAACCATCAGTCCCTGCGAACGAACCTGATTTACCTAAAACTATACTATACTTGATTAGGTCCACTGCCTAAGATTGTGTAGTCGAGTCGTAAGTATTTCTTGTTTTTAAAATATACTCGATTTCGATCATCAACGTCATGACAAGATAACAAAAGAGTGAGGATAAACTTATTAACCTTATTGAAAGATGAGCAGAAACCTCTGAATCATCGTAACCTGAATCCTGTGAGTATGGTCTGTAAATTTATTAGCTAACAACTTCAAAATAAGAAACACAACTGGCCTGAAGTGGTTAGTTAGTTGTTTAAATTCACAAACCTTAGCTTAATTTGATTCGAGGTGGAGATTCTGAAAGAATATGGCAATATTCTTGAAATATAGCCCGCCTAATAAGCAAAATATAAAAATTGGATATATATAAAAGACTAATGTTTGCTTTATTACTAACATAAGAGCAAACTGTGTTATTATCATACGTAGTAGGTCAACAGAAACATAGAAAGTAAAGGGCTCATATCCAACTGAATGATGGTCCCCGTCTCTTTCATTCACTTACATCATTTGCCTAATACACCTTTAATTCCATAACATAAAAGGTAAATTGTGCTCTTATTTCATTAATCACGAGGTAGCTCAAATGAAATATAGTCGATCAAAAATTCTCAAATGAAACAAAACGTTGTCCCGTCTACATAAACAATTTATATATATTTGCATCTGTGTGGTCCATCTTTCATGTCACCTCACATAAGTAAATATACTCACAAATCCACAATCACAATTCCTCTTCTCCTAACACACAAATTACAAAGCAAACGAGATATTCACTAACTAAACCGAAATACTACATCTATTCAAAGTTAAATTCTACAAGTCTATATTCAACCAAATATCGGTTCCCTGTCCATATAAGTAATTTATATATTTGCATCTTCATGTCACCTTATATAACTAAACAGACTCACAAATTACACCGCAAACGAGATATTGACTAACTAAACAGAAAAACTATATATGTTAGAACTTAAATTCTACAAGTCTATATTCTCACATACACGAATCCGATTCACAATTTGGCAATGCAAACACATTATCTTGATATCTACAAGCAATCGTATCAATTTCAATTTCAATTTAAAAGTCAAATGTTTGACTATATTAGGGTAAATTGAGCTACAATTATAATTCATCACTATTCTAATCACATTGTGTTTTATCTATGTATTCAAACCTAATCGGAATAAAATACTAATTCAAACTAAGTGCAAACAATCATAGCATATTTAGGTTTTATCTATGTATTCAAACCTAATCGGAATAAAATTCAAGCAATATTGAAGCCATGCATTTGACTTTGAAATCTCTAAATTCAAGCAAACAAACAAGCAATATGAAAATGATAACTAATCTATTGAAACGAATGATATATCTGAATCAGAGAGATACCTGAATCTGAATCAGAGAGATTTATGCAAACAAACAAGCAATATGCAAATGCATGTGGTAACCTCAATTAGTTGAAATTGAAACAAGTGATATATCTAAATCAGTGAGATACCTGAAATATAGTCGGAGTTAATGGCGGAAACCGGAGAGAACGTGACGGCCGATTCACCGGAGGTGGCTAAGCACCACGAAATTATAACGAATTGAATATACCACGGCGAATTGAGTTGAATTCAATGGCAGTGTGGTGGTTGATCGACGGCGGTTGTGGTGTTGTGATTGATTGATGGAGGTGAAGATATGATGTAGTCGGTGGCGGTTGCGGTGCTTTGTCGGCTGAGCACCGTGAAATTAGGGCGAAGTAATGGTTATCATTAGGGCAGAGTAATGGCTATCATTTGGGGAACGCAACTGAAATTGGGGAATTAGTTTGGAAACTTGCAGTATATATGATAACAGAGAAAGAGAAATATACAGATAACACTTTTTTTAAAAAGAAAACAGATAGTACTTTTTTGTTTGTTTTTTTCTAGTTTCTTAACTAGTCCCGGTTTAAAAAAATTAAAAGCAGATAGCACTTTTTTTTTTTTTTTTTGACGAAACCCGTGTATGAGTTCGCTTATTTTTTCTGTTATAGAACGTGTTTTTAATGCCGTTCAAAACAAAAATAGAACGTGTTTCCAATAATCAGTGTGAGATTGTTGAGTGTTTTTTCGGTTATAGAACGTTTTTTCAATAATCGTTTAAGCAATCCCAAACGGCCCCCTGAAATACAACAATCTCATTAAAAAAATGTTATATACAACAAACCAAATTAATCAATGCATAACCAGATTATAAAATATAAAATATAAAATATAAAATAATATATACTATAAATTATAAAGAGATTAATTTAGAGACACAATTAGCCACTTGTCTAAGGAAGTCGCAAATTCAACGACATCATTAGAGGCATGTATTAGCAAGTCGTAAATTCAGAGACATCATTGGAGGCATGTATTAGCATGTCGCAAATTCGACGACATCATTAGCGACACGTATTAGCATGTCGCAACTTTAGCAACACACTTAGAGACATAGTTTGCGACAACGTCATTTAAAAACTTTATTTGCGATGTGAAGTGCGACATTAACGACATCTATGTAGCTAAAAATGCCGTTAATCTTGTCTCTGTTTGGCGACGTTGTATAGCGTGTCGCTAAACGCGTCTCTAAAAGGATGTTTTTTTGTAGTGAATCTCCCCAAGTCAGACCCAGTTTTACACACCTATTTTTAAACCAAATATATGTTATCGATTGTATGATATCTGCACATTTCTCGGGGGCCATCCGTTGATTGTTAAATATCGAGTCATTCCTAGCTTTCCATATGTGCCATAAGGTCCCATAACAAATTCCTTTTAGTGTGTACCTTCGTTGTGGACAGTCACAGTAATTATAATAAATATCTGATTACCATAATACACTATACACTGTTCAATATTACTCTCTATCAGTTTTCTTAAAACTTTTTATTATTATTATTATTTGTTGTAAAATATTAAATGGGCCATTTGGGTCCAATGGAATATGTCTATTCATCTCCTGTATTTAGATTTAACCTAGGGTTTCTAATCCTATATAAGGATTGTCACTGTATTCCCTGAGACTTGCTCAATCAATAAGATTTCTCCCTTTCTCCTTAATTATCTTTGTCATTGTTCTTTATTTCTTAACACGTTATCAGCACGAGTTTTTGCTCAAAAACCAAAAAGGTAAAGAAAATTAAAATCATTTGGATTACATATTTTTTTTGTTTTTGTTTTGTTATTATTTGATCTCTATAGTAATTTACAAGAACAATCTATGTTCTAAAGTGATTACATAAAGAGATAATTAAAAAATAACGTAACCTCATGTTGTGTTATTGAAAAAAAAAAAAGAAAAAAAATAGAACCTCAAGTTCTAATATGGTCTCTTAAGATCAAGAAAAACATAATCTCATGTTATGTTGAGAAAAAAAAAATATAGAACCTCAAGTTCTAATATGATTTTTAAGATCAAGATAATAACCTCATGTTATGTCGGAAAAAAAAACTATTAGAACCTCATGTTCTATTACTTTGTTTATGTATTAATTGATTTGTATAAATTCTAAATTGTATTTAATTTGTCCTTTATTGTGTTTATATATCTGTAAATTTCAATCTATAGTAATAGCTTACATTTTGTAATAAAACTAAAGTTAATGTTGATTATTGGTAAAAAGATATGTATAACAGCAGTATTGTATAGTACGTAGTTTTTTTTTTCATAACATAGCAAATGTTTTTAAAAATTTATGTTGCATGCGAAAAAAAAAAATCAAATTTTTTATGAAAGTGGAGATTATTAACTAATTAAACAAAAATTATCTTTTAGATGTAATCATATTTAATGCATTGCAGGCTTTAATTAATTTAGTGATGATATTTATGATGCTCGAATTATATATAATGTAAATTAGTGTTTTTCTTTATGGTGTATAATTGTTTAATGTTTGGTATGTTTTTTTTCGTAGTTAAGATGTCAAATGCAAACATGTCAAAAATAAACTTTGATGTTCTTGATATCTCCGGAAAAGACTATCTCCCTTGGACTCTTGATGCCGAGATCCATTTAATTGCTAATAATCTGGGAGAAACAATTAAACCCCAAAATAAAGCCTCTTCTCAAGAGCGCGCTAAAGCAATGATATTCCTACGTCATCATTTACATGAGGACCTCAAAAAGGAATACTTAACGGTGAAAGACCCGTTAGAACTATGGGAAAAATTGAAAGAGAGGTTTGACCATCAAAAACAAGTCATTCTTCCAAAAGCTCGTTACGACTGGATGCACCTCAGGTTGCAGGATTTCAAAAGCGTGAACGAGTATAACTCCGCAATGTTTAATATCACATCAAAATTAATGTTATGCGGAGAAAAGGTTACTGAAGAAGACATGCTTGAGAAAACTTTCTCAACTTTTCATGCTTCCAACATGCTCCTACAACAACAGTATCGAGAACGAGGGTTTAAAAAATACCATGAGCTTATATCTGTTCTCCTTGTTGCTGAACAAAATAATGAGCTTTTGATGAAGAATCATCAAGCACGCCCCACTGGTTCTACTGTGTTGCCTGAAATAAATGCAACCTCAAATGAAAGGGGTAATGGCCGTGCACGCGGTAATAACCATGGCAATGAACGAGGTCGTGGTCGTGGCCATGGACGTGGTCGAAACAATGCTTGGCATCGTGATGGTTACAAACCAAAACCCTCTGATTTTAAGAAAAAAGATGATAAAGGCAAAAGGATGCAACATCAAGCTCCTAAGAATCCTAGAGATCCTTGCCACAGATGTGGCATGACAAATCATTGGGCAAAACAATGTCGTACCCCTAAACATTTTGTTGACCTTTATCAAGCATCACAAAAGAAGAATGGAAAAGACATTGAAACAAATTTCATTGATACTTTCAATGTTGCTAATGAGCTAAACCCAAATGTGCATTTCGACTCCTCAGATTTCTTTGATGATGTCGAAGACGTGGTTGCTTCCTTTTCCAATGATCAAAATGCCAACTAGTTGTCTAGTTTTATTTTACTTAGTTTTTTCCACAATAATTGTTTTAAGTTTGTGTTGAATAAGCTAGGTTAGTTCTAGCATCGTTACTTATGTTTGAAACTTTAATTAATGCAATATCCATTTGTTTTCTTTAAAGTGATCTTATTATGAAATGCTTATTTACTTATTTTTTTATGTTCAAGGATATGAAAAGCATTTTGGAAAACGGTGAAGACGAGTGTCTGGTTGATAGTGCAACAACAAATACCATTTTAAAAAATAAAAAATATTTTTATGATTTTCATATAACAAATGCAAATGTCAACACAATTTGTGGTACTAGCAACTTGATTGAAGGTTCTGGCAAATCCTGCATTGTGTTACCTAAAGGTACACAATTAATAATAAATGATGCGTTGTATTCTAGTAGATCGAGGAGAAATCTACTAAGTTTCAAAGATATAAGACGCAATGGTTATCATGTTGAAACCATGACTGAAAATAATATTGAGTATCTCCAAATTACATCCATAAATAATGGAAAAAAGTCCATAATGGAAAGAATGAAAGGTTTATCTTCTGGATTGTATTTTACATGCATTAACCAGACAGAAATAAATATGGTTTCTACCCGAAAGGGTATCGATCCTAAAATATTTACCCTTTGGCATGATCGACTGGGTCATCCAGGTGATATAATGCTGAGGAGAATCATTGAGAGCTCAAATGGGCATCCACTAAAGGATCTCAAGGTCCTGTTATCAAAAGATTTATCATGTGGAGCGTGCTCTCTTGGAAAAATGATAACTAGGCCCTCAATGAATAAAATTGAAAATGAATCTCCCTTGTTTCTTGAAAGAATTCAAGGAGACATTTGTGGGCCAATTACTCCTCCATGTGGACCATTTAGATACTTTTTGGTATTAATTGATGCATCATCCCGATGGTCTCATGTCTGTCTGTTAGCATCAAGAAATGTTGCTTTTGCAAGGTTACTTGCCCAAATAATTCAACTAAGAGCACATTTCCCAGATTATCAAATCAAGAAGATTAGGCTTGATAATGCAGGAGAATTTACATCTCAATCATTTAATGATTTCTGTATGTCAATTGGGATTAAAGTTGAGCATCCTGTAGCACATGTGCATACACAAAATGGTCTTGCTGAATCTTTAATAAAAAGATTACAACTAATTGCTAGACCATTACTTATGAAATCAAAATTGCCATCTTCTGCATGGGGACATGCTATCTTACATGCTGCTGCTCTTATTCGATTAAGACCAAGTGCATCTCATAAGTATTCTCCACTTCAGCTGGTTTCTGGAAGAGAACCAAATTTGTCTCATCTAAAAGTCTTTGGTTGTGGTGTATATGTCCCAATATCACCACCACAACGTACAAAGATGGGACCTCAAAGAAGATTGGGCATTTATGTTGGCTTTAATTCTCCATCAATCATCAAATATTTGGAACCATTAACTGGAGATGTTTTTACAGCACGTTTTGCTGATTGCAAATTTGATGAAACAATGTTCCCAATCTTAGGAGGAGAAAATAAAAAGTTGGACAAACAAGATATAACTTGGAATGCATCACAAATATCTTTTCTTGACCCTCGGAGTGGTCAGTGTGAATTAGAGGTTCAAAAGATCATTCATTTGCAACAAATAGCAAACGAATTACCTGATGCATTTACGGATACAAAAAGAGTTACTAAATCACATATTCCAGCTTTAAATGCACCTTCTCGGATTGATATTCCTGAAACTCTAGATGAGTCAAATGTACGCAGAAAGCGTGGAAGACCAATGGGTTCAAAAGATACGAATCCACGAAAAAAGAAAGAGCAGAATACAACTGGAAAAGCTCAAGGAGTTGTTATAAATAACATCCCAAAAGAGATTAAAAATAACACAGAAAATGTGGATAAATCTCTTGAAGATGACCATGTACCTACTGAATATGAGATCTCAATAAATTTTGTACAAAATGGTACAACATGGAATCGAAATGAAACACGTGTTGATGAAATTTTTGCATATGCTATAGCAAGTGAAATAATAAATGATGAAATTACTGTGCCAAAAACTATTAGAGAATGTCGACAAAGAAATGATTGGCAAAAATGGCAAGAGGCCATAAAAGCTGAACTAGATTCACTTAAAAAACGCCAAGTATTTGGCCCTGTGACGTTAACCCCAAATCAGGTGAAGCCGGTAGGCTATAAATGGGTATTTGCGATAAAAAGGAACGAGAAAAATGAAATTGTTAGATACAAAGCGAGACTTGTAGCACAAGGTTTCTCACAAATACCTGGGGTAGATTATGAAGAAACATATTCACCTGTTGTGGATGCAACGACTCTTAGATATTTAATCAGTCTTGCAAATGTTGAAAGGCTCCAAATGCGCCTTATGGATGTTGTCACAGCCTACTTGTATGGATCACTTGATAGTGACATTTACATGAAAATCCCGGAAGGAATGAAAATGCCGGAAGCTTGTGAAAATAAACCCCGTGAAATGTTTTCAATTAAATTGAATAGATCTTTGTATGGACTTAAACAATCAGGACGAATGTGGTATAATCGTCTAAGTGAATATCTTTTAAAAGAGGGATATAAAAGTAATCAGATAAGTCCATGTGTTTTTATTAAAAGATCAAAGGCGGGTTTCACAATCATTGCAGTGTATGTTGATGATTTAAACATCATCGGAAATCTTGATGAAATTGAACATACTGCAAATTTGTTAAAGAACGAATTCGAAATGAAAGACCTTGGTATGACTAAATTTTGTCTCGGATTACAAATTGAGCATTTGTCAAATGGAATATTTGTTCACCAATCAAACTATACAGACAAAATATTGAAACGGTTCAATATGGATAAAGCTCATCCACTAAGCTCACCAATGGTCTGTCGTTCACTTGACCGAGAACTTGATCCGTTCCGCCCCAAAGAACATGATGAGGAAGTTCTTGGTCCTGAAATTCCCTATCTAAGTGCTATTGGGGCTTTGATGTACCTTGCTAGCAATACACGCCCGGATATTGCATTTTCAGTAAACTTACTAGCAAGATATAGTTCCGAGCCAACACGCCGACATTGGAATGGAATTAAACATATTTTTCGTTATCTTTGTGGTACCCGTGATATGGGATTATTTTACCAAAAGAACTCAAAATCTAAGTTGGTTGGATACGCTGATGCTGGCTACTTGTCCGATCCACACAAGGCAAGATCACAAACAAGTTATGTTTTCACTTATGGGGACACCGCAATTTCTTGGAGATCGACAAAACAATCATTAACTGCTACATCATCAAACCATGCTGAACTTATTGCACTTTATGAAGCCGGTCGAGAATGCGTTTGGTTAAGATCGATGATTCAGCACATCCAAGAAGAATGCGGACTCGAGTCTATCAAAGGAAATCCAACCATATTGTATGAAGACAATGCGGCATGTATATCTCAAATCAAGGAAGGGTACATCAAAGGCGACAAGACAAAACACATTTCTCCGAAATTTTTCTTCACTTATGATCTACAAAAAGATGGGGTTATTGATGTTTGTCAAGTTCGATCAAGTGACAATTTGGCAGATTTATTTACAAAATCGTTACCAGCGAAGGTGTTTGAGCAACTGGTTAAGAAGATTGGCCTTCGACGTTTAAAAGATATACATTAATTTCAGGAGGAGCGTTATGCGCACTGCACTCTTTTTCCCTTCATCAAGTTTTATCCCATTGGGTTTTTCTTGATAAGGTTTTTAATGAGGCAGTCTAGAGCGTATAATAAACGATGAATATCCAAGGAGGAGTGTTGTAAAATATTAAATGGGCCATTTGGGTCCAATGGAATATGTCTATTCATCTCCTGTATTTAGATTTAACCTAGGGTTTCTAATCCTATATAAGGATTGTCACTGTATTCCCTGAGACTTGCTCAATCAATAAGATTTCTCCCTTTCTCCTTAATTATCTTTGTCATTGTTCTTTATTTCTTAACATTATTATCATTATTATTATTATTAGTTAGAAAGGGATACATAAAATTCAACACAATTATTCACACTTCGGTTTGTTATTGGTTATATGACTGTAAGACACTATTTTGTTTAGCGAACAAATTTAGATTCCGTTAGGATATTAGGTCTTTTGGTATTAAACATGAAAAGTTATCTAGGTGACACAAAATTGTTTCATTAGTGATAATAGTCAAAAACATTCTTAAAGCGTAACTGATATGGTTATAACATACTCTCTTAAGTTGTGTTTATGAAATGACTTCACAAGGAGGCATGAAGAAATCGTTATTCAATCCCCAAACATTAAAGTGAACCTCTTCAATCTTCCATTTTTCTTCAAGTTCCCTCTTATGGTTCGATGATTTTTCTCCGTATCTAAATATTGTTACACTAGTTTTCCCACTATGAGCGATATTCACACCCTCAACATACCTATAATCTTCCATCACTGATTCCGTGCTAGTTTCCCAAAATATGCCTTCTCCATTTTCACCATTCACAGTGAGCAATCTTGAGTCCTCAAACTTTACTAAAAGACCAGATCTTTGGCTAAAGTAACCCCAAATTGTATGATGTATTATCTCATATTTTGGATTGGCTTGTGCCTCAAGATCTGATTGGCTCGTATCAAACTTTAGTATAAAACATTCCTCGTCGTTTATGACCTTTTCCCCTATGCATACTGCCTGAAGAAACAAATCTCCAGTGGATCTTGGGTCCAAACCTTGAAGAAAGCGACGTAGAGGTCGAGGAGGACCTTTAGTCATAGGTCGTATTAAGTTTGACGATTGACGCCAAGAAATCTTACCATTGCTTCCTGAAATAACCTTGCAACCAGAAACTAGTAGCTCTAGACACCATAGATCTGGATTCTTTTGCCAAATAACGAATCCACCGGTCTCCTCCTTGCTTCGTGTCTTGACGGTTTCATCACCTTGGTGAAATTCTGATGCACTGATCTTCACTTGACCAATTGCACATAAACTTTGTACCGCGTTTAAAGCTGTCTGTCCTCCAATTGCTGCCATGTATTGTTGCACTATATATTTTGCTGTCGATGCTTCCTTTAAGAAACCAATCAACCCATGCAAAACAATTCATTCATTAATTCATAATGTGATTACTTATTAATAAAATTACTTTTCCGTAGACTTTACTTACAATAGAAGAATTGCGAATAGCACTAGGGTTTGAATTGTCTATTTGAATCTGAAGGGGAAGGAAAGGAGACCCGAGCATGTAGAGCAAAAAACTAAGTTCATTATAACGATTAGCTATGATTGGATTATTCAATTTTTCAGAGGTTTGAGCCCTCATCCATGTAGCCATGTTTTGCCACCGTAGAGCGACATTACTTCCCATGCTCGTAAACATATCGTCTGGTATTGGTACATCAAGGATAGTCTCTAACGCATCTTCTCTGTCCACATTCGGGCAAATTAACCTCATTTCTAAGGTGTAGGTTTGTTTAAGTGGATATTGTGAGATGATGAAAAAGTGTCGAGGGTTAATTATGATGCATATATATTTCTGCAACTAACTGCTGCCCTTGATCGTAGTTGTATGTGTGGCCATGCATTATTTTGGGTTTCATATTTTGTGGACATATATTCGTATGTCCTTACATTGTCTGATCCAATCTTAAATTTATTCTTACTTATAATAGTTTCCCAGTTTCTTACTTTTCTAATTTAAGTAAGTTACAAAACTCTTTAATTAAAACAAAATGAGTATAGAAACTAAGAGGGTGTTCAAAAGAACTTAGACTGAATGGGATCCAACCGGACTGAACCACGAATCGGGAAGTAGATATATTTTGGACCGATAATCGGACCAAATATATTGGTTATGCATTTGGTTTGGTTCACAACGGTTTGATCGTTTTTTGGTCCAAAATCAAATTAACTCCTCATTTGATGTTTCAAGTAGATGTTGCAAATACTTTTTATAATAAAATCAAATGAAACAACAAATTTGTAAATATATGATTTTTGCATGTAATTATTATTAAAAAAAAAAGAACACTTTACATTTTTATAGTAAATTAGATTTGCAATTATTTTTAACACAATAAACGGGTCTTTTGCCCATTGAATTTTATTCTAACTTTTATAGACATAACAAGGAAAAATCATATATTTCCACTTTGTTAATATTTATATCACACTTTTGCTATTAATGAATTTAGAAAGCATAAAGTTATATCCACCCATGTTTTTTATTAGAGTTAATTACATAAATTGTCCATAAGATTTACTAAAAGTTATAGATTTAGTCCTTAAGTTTATAAAGTTGCATGAATCGTCCATTTTTAGAAGCTAATTACGTTTTTTATACCTAATTTATAATGAACACCCTTAATTGGGGTAAACCTTATTCACGAAAACCGTAATTAGAGCAAACCTTATGAACGAAAAGCGTAATTACTATAAACAAGTGAACGATTTATGCAACTTTTTAAACTTAGGGACGAAATCCGCAATTTATGAAATCCGCAATTTATGATAAACCTTTATGAAATTAACTCTTTTTATTAATATGTTTTAGTTTGACATTTTAAAAATTAAAAATCACTGGAATAAGATCGGGGTTAATTTATTTTTTATTTATCTCAACTTTGACAAAAACTTTTTATTTCATTTGGTTTGGATCTCCTCGGATTGACCGGCGGTTCAATGCGGTTCTGGACCAAGGACCAGACCGAATCGATATTTTCGCTTTGGCTCTGTTTTGGGAAAAACCGGTCAAGTTCTTCTATTTATTTTGGTTTTCAATATTTTTGAACATGCATAGAAATTACTTTGATTTAAGTACCATTTCAAAATATTAATTAAACCAAGCATTTTGATATTCATCGTCCTCCGGGGCGACAAATAAGACATGTAAACGTAATTAATAAACTACAATCATAGTTATATATATATATATATATATATATATATATATATATATATATATATATATATATATATATATATATATATATATATATAGAGAGAGAGAGAGGGGTTGGTTCTTGTAAAACAAACTTTAAGGTAAAATAAGTAAAAAAAGAATTAAAAAATAATTTATAACGTTAGATCTTTTGGATTATCGTTCATTTTAACTATATATCAAACTTTAAAAAACGAAGTTTTGTTGTACATCAAAAAATGGGTAGTTTTATCGTTGTGCATCAAATTTGAATATTAATTCACAAAAACAATAAATTTGATGCACAACCCCTAAACGACATATATTTTGATGCATATCAAAACTTGCTTTTTTAAAATTTGTTATAATTGAATAAATAAACATAATACAAAATTACACATATTATAAATTATTTTTTCATATTTTTTTACTTAATTTATTTTAAATATTGGTTTATAAGAACCTCCTCCTATATATATATATATATATATATATATATATATATATATATATATATATATATATATATATATATATATATATATATATATATATATATATATATATATATATATATATATTGTTTGAGCAAATAGTAGCAGGCTCAGTAACTTGGGTGTTTGGGGTTCAACCTCTTGACCTCCTGCTAAGCAGTGCAAACCTATCAAGCTCTTGGCGAGCCTAAGGTGGTCAAGTGGTTGGTTGAAGAAGGTGATCGGAATATGATTACTACGGCAAGTAGGTATTCTGGTGAGATAATATTGTGTGTGTGGAGAGGATGGAATGTTAGCCTCCCTTTGAACTGCATCAGGGTAGGGTATTTATACCCAACAATCCCAAACATGGGAAACGGTTGGCCATAAAGGCTTATCATGGCTCTTGAATGCTATTCATGGGGTTCCAACGTTTGTGACTTTATTGTCATCATAATGATGCCAACGGTCTGAATCCTAAGGCAGGAGCTTAAGACCGTCTGGCACAATGCTTAGAGGGAACATCAATGAAGTCAAGGACCAGGAACCCGGGAGCCAGGAGATCGGACCCGGGATATCGGGAGCCGAGAGGCCGGGAGCCGGAAACCTGGAGGCCGGGAGCCAGAAGGCCGGGAGCCGGAATGCCAGGAGCCGGGAGGCCGGGAGGCGGGAGCTGAGAGCCGGAAGGCTGGGAGGCCGGGAGCCGGGAGCCGGAGGCCGTGAGCCGAGAGGCAGGGAGCCAGAAGGCCGGGAGCCGGGAGCCGGAGGCCGCGAGCCGAGAGGCAGGGAGCCAGAAGGCCGGGAGCCGAGAGCCGGAGGCCGCGAGCCGAGAGGCAGGGAGCCAGAAGGCCGGGAGCCGGAACCGGGAGCCGGGGTGGAAGGGACTAAGAGCCTTTCCTTGATGTAGAGGGGACTTAGCCTTTATACTGTGTTGTGTTAGCTTTTGAGGGCTTATAGGCTATATGTATCGAGCCTATTCCCTACTAACACTATCATGCCCCCCATTTAGGTTTTTAAAAATAAAGTTTTGAAGCCTAACTTCATGCATTTAATGGCTTTGCTTTGGGATTGACCTTGCCTTTTCCACGCTTGGCACGTCTCTGCATAGTTAATGTCTATGATATTTTTTAGCATCTGCACAAGTAGGTCTTTCATGAAGTGGATGAAGGAGGATGGTGCCAGATTGCTAAGTGCATACATATGGACTTCAAACTGATGGGGATTTGAACCTTCAGAGTGTGTCCATCACAAGTATTCTTTCCATTGTACTACGACATTTGGAAAAGTAATGTGTCTATGACACTTTTGACTATCTATTGTGCCCATGACACATTTAGATTTGTATTGTGTGCATCACACTTGGATGGTCA
>CAJVGC010000001.1:13483870-13518414 GCA_910822075.1 Senecio squalidus
CCCTGAAGTTGTTCAAACTTCTTGTCCATCTTAGTGATAAGACGGCTTTCAAGGCGCTGAAAGACTTTCTCGAAAAGACTCTCTTGATATTTAGATAATTGGACGTCTTTTAAATCGGTCAAGTCTTTTGATTTTAGGTCGGGACATTCTAAGGTCACTTTAGACTCATTTTCACTGATACTAACTTCTGGACCAGTTTCTTCGGCTTTTGGAGCCTCAGAGGTCAAAGAAGCAGATTGAGCTACCTCTACGGACGAGCCATCGACTGGGACTGGGGTGAAATTCATTGGAGGAGGCATACTAGAATACCCCAGTCCACCCTTGTCCTTAGTGTTCGTCTGTTGCCACTCGATTAACTGACCCAAAATTTCTTTTGAGTTCGCAATTGAGGCTAACTTTTCCTGAAGAGAGTCAATTTCACTCTGTTTCTTTGCGACAGTTAATTTTTCAGCGGCATGAGCATCAGCAAACTCTTGGATTTTTGAAATGTGTCGAGTAATAACAATTTTTAGATCAGAAATTTCAACTTGTTTTTCTTTCTTAAAAGTAGTTAAAATTCTGTTTTCTTTGGACAAGGCATCATTTTTTAATCTAAAATCATTAACCTCAACACTTAACTCTCTAGCCGTGGTACTCCATACAGCGAGCTGGGCCTCTAGCTCGCTGCAGTTAGTACAAACAGGTGTAAAAGGATCGATATCTACCTCAGGCTTAGGAGATGCAACATCTGAAGTAGAGGCCATTAGCGCAAAGTGCTCCATCCTTGGTGCGATATCCTCAAAAGCATTCCAGTCAACCCGGTTATCCACAGCTATGAGTGCACTTGCATCCTTCTCTGCATCTTGAATTCGGAGATTCCTAGATGCTTGACCTTGATATCCTCCCTGTTGATAGCTTCTTCCTTGATGAGGGGCTTGATGACCTTGGTGTTGTTGACTATATCTTTCTCCGTGGTCATGTCGAGGGTCTTCGCGTGAATGTTGACCACATTCACGAGCGAAGTGGCCGTAATTGTTGCATTTAAAGCACTTTACCCTCGACTTGTCGAAACCCATCCCACTCTTTCTATCACCCCCAACAAACTTCTTTCCTGTGCGGTTGAGAAAACCTTTGATCCTCTTTGTCATCATGGCCATGTTCCACCGAATATCCATCTCCTCTAGATCGTCAGGATGAACCTGCTCATAATCTTCCTCGTTGAGAGCGGAACTTGCAATTCTTCCGTCGATCAAGTCGTTATAGGCTGCGACGAAACATGACTGTAAGCGATCAGGTTCCATATTCTGGGAACTAGAAGCACTAAATCCCGTTTCCTTTCCTCTTTAGGAGGGGAGCAGCAAATGCCGTATTCATTTCCCGTCGCGATGAGCAAGTTCTACAAGCAGAACATGTAGGACAGAGTGAATCGGTCGAGCTTGACACTGGAGGACTGTCTTGAACACTCGGAAAGCTGGGAGTCGAAGGCAAGTAGCTAAAAGATGGAGGTACTTGGGTTGATGAGATATCCGAGAGGAAAGCAACTCCCGAGTTATCCCTAAGCACCTTTTGAGCAAACGCGTTACTACCATAAGCCTTTTCTTGCATCTGCAGATTGGCTATACGAAGCTTGTCGATAAGATCCTCAAAGTCATAGTCTCTTAGCTCAGGCTTATCTTTCAACAGAAGCACCCGAACTTCCCAATATGGCGGCAAGCTATCCAAGAATCGTAGGTTCGTCTGGAGCTTGCTGAACTCAACCTTTAACTCAAAAAGATCGTTAATTAACCGACTAAATCTAGAGATCAGCATATCCAAAGTCTCGTTCTCTCCACACTTGAAGTTGTCAAATTGCCTCTTCAAGATGTCGGCCTTAATTCCTTTCATTGCCTCCGTACCTCCATATCTCTTCGCGATAGCATTCCACAGATCGTGTGGATTATCGAGCATCCGGAATATAGTTCTCATCTCATCGGTTAGACAGAACTGAATTGTTCCCAACGCTTTCTGATTTTTGAGAAAGAGAGCTTTCTCATCATCGGTATAAGTAGACGGAGCCCGATAGGTTCTAACACCGGTGGTCGTATTGACGTCAGAGGGAGCTTCATACTTCGTGAGGATAGGAGCCCACATACTCGGATCTGTACAAGCAACATACGTCCTAAAGCTCATCATCCAATCCTCTACACTTCGGTTTGGGTTGTATAAAGGAGGAAGTTGAGGGTTACGGCTTGGTTCCATGTTGAATGTATTCGAATTCGTAGAGAGAGCCATCACAAAACCACACCAATACCCAAAAACAGCAACTAACGAATACCCAAAAACCTAACCTAACACCCACCTAACGTTTCCAACGAAAAACGGGCAGAGTAACGGCTAGAAAATGGAGTAAACGAACGTCTTCAGCAGCCTAGTTACGTGCACGAAAGTGTCTAGTTACGTGCGTAACTTACTAGTTACGTGCGTAACAAATGTCAAATAACAAAGAATTACGTGCGTAGCTTCCTTAATTACGTGACCAATTACGTGACCAATTACGTGCGTAACTTCCCAATTACGTGATCAAGTAACAGACTTACGTGATTGAGAAGCTTAATTACGTGACCAATTACCTCAGTTACGTGACAAGCAGCAGATACTTCTTAAAACGGCCGTAAACGAAGAAATACCCAAAACTAAGCTCCCATCTTCTGCAGATATCAAATACACCCAACTGTAGACGTAATATCTGAACCCCAATACCAAACTCCGGCTAGAAATGCCTAGATCTAAAAAATCCCGAAATAAAGTAAAATTACTCCAAAACCTAGATCTATCCCAAATCAGCCCCAATCTTCACCAAACGGATTCAAAGACCTCTATAGCAAGTATAGAGGCTCTGATACCACTTGTTGGTCGCCTTTCTTACGATCTCCTTTGAATCCTACAACAAACTAATTGCGGAATAACTAGTATGTATAAGTAAACGGTGAAGAACAGATGCAATAACCAAATGAATGATTCTATTAAGCTTACGTGTTTGTTTACAATCACGAATAGAACCTAAACACTCGATTACAAGACTTTAACACACAAGAACAGCTAATTACGCTCACAAACCCTAGCTCACGTAACTATTCTTGATTTGACAGCTCTGACAACTTTCAACAACCACATTTATGATCCCGAGGCTGCTATTTATAGGCAGCACGGAATCCCAGACGAGTTACGCGCACGTAACTATCTGGGAGATAGTTACGTGCGTAACTCTCCTAGTTACGCGCGTAACTCACGAGTTACGTGACCGTAACTCAGTTACTTGACGTAACTGTTTTCGTAAATGCGTTTGGACTTTACAACTCGATCTAATTACATTCTAACTCTATGACACGTTCAAATGAATACAAACTACAGACATTATGTTCCAACAGCTGCAAATGGGTCGATTGATGTTATGTTTTGTCACTAACGGGTCAAATATGTAGAGCAAGTCAAAAGTGTTGAAAGTCATTATAAAACCTTCTAAATCGCTTTATTAAAAAGTTTAAATTATTATTTTAGTATCATATTATTGTATTCACATTTAACAAATAAATAATTTATATATCTTCGATAAAAAGAATAAAATGTGTTTGCGCCACAATCCAACTCGACCCATTACCGAACTCTCCCATTTTGCTACATGTAGTCAGAAACATATTACTTGAACCGATGACCTAACCATTGTGTTGATACTCTGACTTGATAATAGCAACAGGATGTCTTGACAAAATTTGTTATTCTCTACACTTGAAAACATAGTTTTTTTTTGCAAAAAAACACCTCAAATTTATATTAACTCTAATAGTCCAATATGAATTTTTCTTATTACGACATTAACCAAAACTCAAAGACCCCACCAACCCGACCCGATTAACACCTGCTAAACACCTAAATGAACATGCATAAGAGATTTTTGTTGCTTGAATAAAGTGATCTCATTACCTGGTTTATTGGATAACGGATTACTTATGGATAATCTATTTCTTATAGCAATAAAACTCTCTGAAAAACCTAAAACAACATGTAGTCTAAAATTGTCCAAATATGTTGCAAAAAAGCTTTGTAACTAAGCAGTCCGTATAGGGTTTACCCGAAACACTTATTGTCCAAAATTATAGATTATATATATTTTTGAAACAAATTTTGTATCAAACTTCAATATAAAAGAGTATCCAATACCATCTTGCCTTTTCGATAAGATGATATAGGAAGCATTGAAGATAATTAATTGATATGAACATGGATTTCAAAACATACCTCTGTTTAAACAGTCCGAAGTCAAGCTAAATGACCTGGTTAGTTGCTAGTTCCGGACGATTTATAAAGACCGGATATTTGCTAAGATTAGTCAAATGAAAGATTTCGATAGTGCCAATGCAGAAAAAAGAGTGAGCCCAACCAACCTTCACACGCACGATTGAATTTGGCATGGGAATTATATAGTAGTAGAAACCATAAAGTCGTAAATACACATAGCTGAAGACAAAACCTTTTGGTATCAAAACCAGGAGAAAACCAGCCTCAAACATAGTTAAGTCCGAAAATGTTTCTATTCTTAAAATCATTTTTCACGGAAAGCATTACATTTAGTACATAGAATACCTGAAACTTATGAGTTATCATACTCCCCCAAGACAAGTTGCACATGGACGAAAAGTTAATAATCACTCGCCTTAACTGTAGGTTCATCTCAGCATATAGAGCATGGTTGTGAGTTAGCTGCTACATGGCTTTAACTTGGCTGACTGATTTCTTTTTAAGATCCTACATTTAAAGTGTGAGAACTAATTACAATAAGAAGAGAATTGTTGATTGAGTATACATGTATTTAAATCACACTCAAACAAAGATTTCTCTTAAGCACATCTTATCTTGTTCAACAATCCCCCAAAACCAATTTTAAAAAGTAAATATGACACCAAATTAAGAAACAATCATAAAACCATAAATTAGAAACATGTATGAAATCAATGGAATTAAATGCTTTGAATTTCATCCCTTTAACGTGACCTGTACCTACATCGTAAATACAAATTAGAGTTGCAAAAAAAATCCATTTGAAACAAAATTGAAAAAGTACTTGAGGAAAGAAGACTAAGAAAGGGAAATAGAAGAATGGAGAGAAATTTTCACCTTAACCCTAAATCAGTATCCTTCATGAAGCAGACATAAATAGGGAATCAAAAACCCAAATTTTGAATTTCAAAATTATTTTAAGACATCTCTACAAGGAACAGATTGAAGATTCAAAATAAATAAATAAAGTGTATTAAGTAGGCTTCATTTATCCCAAGAACAACATAGTCAATTTGCCAATTACAAGCAACACAAGGCCCAAGACTCGTCTTTTTCTATTCTATCACATAAAAGTCGGATTTAAAAAAAAATCTTAAAAACCTAATCAAATTACACATAATATTGTGACATCACATGTTGCCCTATGTGCATAGTCTAATGAAGTGCCAAGTCAGCCAAATTACATCAGCCTCATCTCCCATTAATTAGATAAAAAAGATTAGATTTGTAATTATTTTTAACCCAATAAACGGGTCTTTTACCCATTGAATTTTATTCTAACTTTTATAGACATAACAAGGAAAAATCATATATTTCCACTTTGTTAATATTTATATCACACTTCTGCTATTAATGAATTTAGAAAGCATAAAGTTATATCCACCCATGTTTTTTATTAGAGTTAATTATATTAATCGTCCCTAAGATTTACTGAAAATTATAGATTTGGTCCTTAAGTTTATAAAGTTGCATAAATTGTTCATTTTTAGAAGCTAATTACGTTTTTCATACCTAATTTCTAATGAACACCCATAATTGGGGCAAACCTTATGGACGAAATCCGTAATTAGGGCAAACCTTATGAACGAAAAGCGTAATTACCATCAACAGTGAACGATTTATGCAACTTTTTAAACTTAAGGACGAAATCCGTAATTTATGATAAACCTTTATGGACGATTTATGAAATTAACTCTTTTTATTAATATGTTTTAGTTTGACATTTTAAAAATTAAAAATCACTCGAATAAGATCGGGGTTAATTTATTTTTTATTTAATTCAATTTTGGCAACAACTTTTTACTTCATTCGGTTTAGATCTCCTCGGATGGACCAGCTGTTCAGTCCGTTTCTGGACCAAGGACCAGACCGGATCGATATTTTCGCTTTGGCTCTGTTTCGGGAAAAATCGGTCAAGTTCTTCGATTTATTTTGGTTTTCAATTTTTTTTGTACAGGCATAGAAATTACTTTGATTTAAGTACCATTTCAAAGTATTAATTAAACGAAGCGTTTTGATATTCGTCGCCCTCCGGGGCGACAAATAAGACATGTAAACGTAATTAATAAACTACAATCATAGTTAACTATATATATATATATATATATATATATATATATATATATATATATATATATATATATATATATATATATATATGGGAGGTAACTGTAAAAACAAACTCAATTATAAAAACGGTAAAAACACTAAAAACACATTAAAATGAACAAATAAATCATCAACATACATTTTTTTTAATTTTCTTTAGGAGAATCCTAATTAAATAACTTTTATTAACTTTTCGTAGAAAAGAATTTTTTTTTTTTCGAATTTAGATGCATTTTTCTAAGTAGATGCATTTTTCCAAAAAGTGATTTATTTTACCCATTTTAGATGTAATTTTATCATAAAAAAGATATATAATACATTTAAAATAATATTTTATTCAAAAAGTTAAAAAAAAAAAAAGTTAAATGCAGTTTTGTAGAATTAGATGCATTTTTTTTTATAATATTTTGAACTTAGATGCATCTTTCAATTAGATGCATTTTTCATAAAAAGCATTAATTTTACCCAATTTAAATGTATTCTAATAATAAAAGAGATGTATAATACATTTAAGATAATATTTTTGTCAAAAAATTCAAAAAAAGTTAGATGCATTTTTAATCTATTGTATATGCATATTTTTTTATACAAAAAAAAAAATATCGTCAAAAATATATCATGATTCAAGTGGGTGCTCATTGGAAAGATAATCAAATGCTTGTTGTAATGATATAATTAGTTTTTCATAAACCTATTCATACTCTAGATATGTTAATTTAGAGTTTTGGTTTTATTAAATGGAGTTTGGGTTTGTTTTTATATTTGGGTTTGTTTTTACTTTATCTTATTCCTATATATATATATATATATATATATATATATATATATATATATATATATATAGAGAGAGAGAGAGAGAGAGAGAGAGAGAGAGAGAGAGAGAGAGAGAGAGAGAGAGAGAGAGAGAGAGAGAGAGAGAGAGAGAGAGTGTGTGTGTGTGTGATTAATGCGAAAACTCATATTTTTGCGAGAACTGCGAGAACTCATTCTGGACCACTCATTTTTTTTCAATATTAAATATTTATTTTTTAATCAAAAGGGTAAATTATAAAATTTAGTTTTTTCTTTTGAATTAATTTAATTCTTGATTTAATTTTTCCCTTTTTGTTTTCTCTTTTGTTTCGTGATAAGTTTTATGATAGTTTCCGTTGATCATATATGAACAATTTTGTGTTTTTAGTTGTGTAGAGACGGATAACTTGATTTTCGTATTACAGATGTTGCATTTTCGTTTTCTTTTAAATTTTAAGTAGGAAACTAATCTAAACAGATACTTAAACAAAGGTATAAAATAAAAAGCAGAAACAAAAAGAATTCATTTTGTTGTTCATTAATGATCTAGCCGTATAAACATATGAACATAAATTTTTTCTTGATGTTTAAATAACATCAAAACCACATAAATTGCATATAATCCTCATATCGTAAAATTTTCAAGTTCAAACTAGATCTTCATCATCTTCATATTGTTAATCTTCTTCATTAAGTATATAAAAACAAAAAAATTAACACAATAATATAATCTAAAAAAATATACACGCAAATTTTAGTAGTAAAACTAAAATAAAATACATATTCTAGACCAAAACTACTAAAAACTATTAATTTAATAAGCTAAAAAGTGTTTAAAATAAATTCCTATATTAGAAAAACAAAATGAAAACTAATTATTGCACTATTCATAGATAATAAATCAAATGTTCATATATATGTTTCAATGTTCATATGTTTTCAAATCGGTGTTTTCATATGAACAAATCATATGTCCCAATTGTATGTTTGTTAAAGTATGTTATATCTCATCTTTTCTTGGCATGGATACATATGAACATGGTAATATGCTGTAATAACATATTTAACAACTCTATGAAACATATTGAGAACAAAAATTCATAATCAAATTTATAGATGAATTTAGAAACAAAAACTTAAACTTTACTATTTAAACAATAATCAAATCATCATCATCATCATCTTCATACACCATAGTTAGCGATGAAACCCGAAACTCTGGTCGATATTTTTTTATTCGACATCACAACATGAACACCAACTATCTTCATCAATATCAATCTGCGAATTAACGAAAATCAACATATCATGTAAGTATAATTATTTAAATTAAATTAAAAGAAAACCTAAATCTAAAATATACTTTATATAGCCAAATAAGCAACATGCTCATAAACTTCAAATGCCACATTTAAAGCATTTTTTGAATCCTTGAAAGTTGCACCACCGAGTACCACCAACAATCGTGAAAAAAGTGATTTTTCATGATGAAATCCAACGAAAAAAATAAAGCTAATTATTTGATTGATTACTTCCTGCAACGATTTCAAAAACTATGAGAATGATAGAGAGTGAAAACATGAAAGAGAAAGCAACCAGATTTAAAGAGAAAGTGGGAGAAATATCAGGAAAGTTTGTGGCCATAAGTTGTTAAACAAATCACAACGATTTGAAATTTTTTTACAAAGACATAAACATGGAAACAAATACAAACTAAGATGTTACAAAATTATTTTAATTAATACTTAAAGGGAATGGTTTTTCAATATACTTTGGAAATATTAAATAAGGGATAGTAGATTGAAAAATAAAGAACATCGTATAAAATAAAAATTGTGTCTCGTGTATTTACCTCAAGAAGAGGATTAATTTGGATCATCGCCATTTAGGTTTTGGATCTGGTATATTTAGAGTAAAGATATAAAAAAATGTTTAACTGATTATTTGAGTTAACGTAATATATGGATAAAAGGAGAGAGTGTGAGATTTTTTAGGAAGTAATGTGAAATTACAATAGTATCCTATTAACTCTTCTAGAAAACTACCGAATTTTCAATTTAATTACCAAATTGTTATTTTTGTTTTTAATCATTGATTTGATCTTCCAATTGCTTCAAATTGGTTCTCGCGCATAAATCATTCAATATATATATATATATATATATATATATATATATATATATATATATATATATATATATATATATATATTGGTTCTTGTAAACGAAACCTTAAGATAAAATAAGTAATAAAAAATTAAAAAATTATTTATAAGGTTTGAATTTTTGTATTATCATTAATTTTAACCATATTTTAAACTTTAAAAAACGAGGTTTTGTTGCACATCAAAAAATGGGTGGTTTATTATTGTACATCAAATTTGAATATTTACTTCACAAAAACCATGAATTTGATTCACAACTCCTAAACCACATATAGTTTGATGCATATCAAAACTTGTTTTTTTTAAAGTTTGTTATAATTAAATAAATAAATATATACAAAATTACACATATCATAAATTATTTTTTCATTTTTTTTTACTTATTTTACTTTAATTTTGTTTTATGAAATTTTAACAACAACGCATCCACAAAACACTGCGTTGCAGTCGGACTTCAACTCAAAAATTATGTTTTGTTCTTTTGGTCGAACCCCCCCCCCCCCCCCCCCCCCACACACACACACACACACAAAAAAAAAATTTTTGGATGTTTTAACTAGTTAACTTGAATTACAGTCTGGCTCATACCACTATATGAATACATCTAATCCGACTGTCAAACAACATGCAGCGAAAATAGGATCACATAGGAATAATTAAATCTGATTAAAGTTATAGCTTTATGTCTTGAATTAATAGCAAATAAGCGATAGATCAAAATGTAAGATCTATTCCACGATTACGTACGCGACACCTTATTTAGCAACCGACTCGTATGCTAATACACGTTTATAATATTACAACCCCTGTCTAGCTTTTCCAGAACATTTGTCTAGCTTGCTTGTTTACATCGTATTTTCAAACTACACCTCAGCTAGGTGTTCAAACAAATCCGATCGAAGCTCCTTTACGGCGTAAAGGATTAAGTCTTTACAGCGTAAAACTTACTCTCTTTGCGGCGTAAAGACGAGATTTTTCCCTTTCCTTCTTTTCTCGAAAACCGAAAGTCGAATACCCCTATGAAGGGTTTCGTTCGACTAGAAAAGCTGGAAATCGATTAGGGATTAATCCTTAGTCGATTATTGTGTATTGTGAATGAGGTTATTGTTTAATATATATAGGTAAACAATTACTTGGTATACAAGTTGTATTATAATTAGGAAACCTATATAATTACATAATACATCCTCATATTTATTAATTATTACAATTAACACTTAATTAATAATTAACAAATAATAAACGTATAGTCGTGTCTAAATATCGATACATGCGTTTCCGTAGGCTCACACATTTACGGACACATATTTATTTAACTTTGTTTAAATACCAACACTGGTAACCTATAAATTGATTTGATTGAATAAATATAAAATTTTATTATCCTTAATTGAAAATTAAAAAGTTAAGTGTCTTTAATAAGTAAAAGGTTTTGATTGAGTATGTTTTTATGCATTTTACCCTCTTTTAGTTATATAAAAAGAAGATAAAACCTTTAAGCATAAGAAAGAGAAATACAGATTTTTAAGGAAAAAAAAATAAGTTAATGATAAAAAAAATATATTACAACCTCCTCCTACACGACACTCTAACCACCATCTAGTCCTGTCAAAATCGGGTTTGACCACGAACCGGACCGGGTTTGAAACCCGAACCGGGTTCTGGTCAACCCTGCCAAACCGGTTTCGGGTCCAAACCGGTTCGGGTCGTATCGGGTTTAGGGTTCAAAAATCCCAACCCTATGAAACCGGTTCGAACCGGTTCCAAACCGGTTCGGGTTGTAACCCGGGTCCAAACCGGTTTGGTAAATATTAATAAAAAAAAAAGCGTACCTTGCATAAACACGTTAAAATTCGACTTTTTTTAAAAAAATTTCGCACTCATTATAAATAAACGTTGTATTCTACTAAAAAAGTTTGAAACATATTTTCAAAGCTTTATATTCCGAGAATTATTAATGAAAACGTGCGAAAAAAGTAAAAAAAGTTCTATTTTTTACTACTATTTCTTATTTTTTTGCGTTTTTTGAGCTTTTAGAGTATTTTGAGAGAGTTAGAAGTGTGTGTTTAATCCCAAACTCTACCACATATTTATAGTAAATTTGGAATGGCAAAATGGTAAAAGAAAATGCAAAAAAAAGGTCAAAAAAGCAAAAAAAAAAAAAAAAACGACTATATGCTCGAACCGGGTTCAACCCGGTTTCCCAACCCGGTTTCCGTCGACCCGGTCCCAACCCGGTTTACTTCATGAGTTCTCGAACCGGTTCCAAACCGCCGGGTTTGGTCAAACCCGAACCGGTTTTGGTCAAACCCGGTTTGGACCGGTTTCGGTTTCGGTTTCGGTTTCGGTTTTTTTCGACACCTCTACCACCATCTATACCTTTATGATCATTTTTAAAATACATCATTAATATATAATAAAATTTTTAATATATAATAAAAGAAAGACTTTAAATGTCACATGACAAAGTAAGGTCTATTGGATGGGTTAATATCTTTAATTTCAGCCGTTGGATCAGATTGATAATTCTATCAAAAAATATTTTCATTTCACACCCTTTTACAATACATAATTGCATTTCTCTATTTTATTCCATCTCCACAAAAATAAAAAAACATAATTCTTATTTACTTATAAAATCTCTCAGTTTGTACTATAAAACATATAGTTTATGATTTAATTTTTATCTATATTCGCGCTATCGCGGAACAATAATCTAGTTACTTATATGTGTTATCGAGGTGTAAAATCCAAATATGATTTATAAAAATTTTACATTAACTTGAAAATTTTCGAAGAGACAAATACATTCCCTTCCCCTTCCTTGTACCAGGTAAATTACCATGTTTATATGCCTCCTACACGATAGGGAATCTTTACTGTATTAAAACACTTAGATCATGTTTGGTTCATAAAAATTAATGAAACTACAAAATTTGAAATTCGGAATTCCGTTTGCATTTTGTTTAGTTGAAATTTGAAATGTTCTTTATGTTTTTGAGATAATTCAGGATTCCTATTTTTTTGAATTCAAAGCAGTTTATTAAAACGTTTGTCAAACAAACATTAACATTATAATATAACCATTATTTGTATTTTTATTTTGTTCCTCTCATCGTCATCAATGTTTTATATATCATCTACCAAAACAACTTTTACCATACTTTAAAGTTTCATTTAAACATACAAGTCATTTCATAAATATGAATATTTTCAATACAACTCTACAATTTGTGAATTTTTGAACTCAACCATTATAAATAACAATGTATTTCTTTTCACTTAGAGCACCCGGAGTTATAACGAGCCACAATGTGGGTTGTGGAGGTTGTGGGGGGAAAAGGTGATAACGTGGCAGTGAGAATGTGGGTTGTGAGATTGTTGGGTTGGTATAATAGGGAGGGTTGTGGAGGTTGTGAGATTATTTTATTATTTTTATTTTTTTTCTTAAAACATTTAAATAAAATATATATAACATTTTATTAAAATAAAAAACAAAACTACAAATAAATAATATATAATCAAATTTAAAACAAATTAACTTTTTATAAAATACAAAATTAAAAAAAAATTAAAAGTGCAAAATAAAAAAAACTTTAGGATCAAAACACAAATAACTAAAAATATAAAGTCAAAGTAAAAATTTAAGAAAAAGACAAATTAGATTAGAAAACAAAAATTAAAAGAAACCTACTTCATCTTCCCTGCTTCATCTTCCTAAAAACATGCAAAAACAAAAAACCAAATCGAAGGTTAACAAATCGAAGAAACAAATCGAGAAAAAAAAAAGAAATCGAAGAAAAGAAAGAAAAGAAAGAAAAGAAAAGAAAGAAAAAAAAAATTACAACGGGCCGTTGTCCACACAACGGTGGCTCGACAACGACCCCACAACGAAGCAACCCGGAGTGATAACGGCCACAACGGTCGTTGTGAGCTCCACAACGAGCCCACAACCCCCCACTCCGGGTGCTCTTACTTTTATTTTTTTCTTTCTATATTATTTTGTAATTTTTATACACAAGAAATGACAAGGTGTAATTATTAATTTTCTATTAATTACTTTTACATTATTTTTATGTTTCAAGTATTTATATTATTAATTTAAATTATATAATCATTTAAATATTCAAAAAGAAATGAACAAGCATAGTTATGCTATTAATCATTTAAACATTCTAATAATTTAAAAGATTTACAAATCAAACTGAATTATATAAATGATGAAAAACCTGAATTCCATCAACAACATGACAATTTAATCAATTCAAAATTACGATTATTCAATTTTCAATTCTTTTGAAATATTTGAATCTCTTTAAATTATTATACGAACTAAACGGGCCATTAATATTCTATACTTCTCCATCGATATACACGTAAGATGAAATTCGAAGTCGTAGCCAATTTTAAGAACGTAACTTTATGACCATATCAAAATGTTTACCTATTTTAATATGATTCCCCAACCGCCAAGTCACTACAATTAGATCGTGGATTTTCTTTCGGTCATCAACCAACTACAACTACATGCTTTTCAAATTTCGGCAATATTGTAGTATTAAAATCATATCTATCCTTCTTTTTATATTTTAAATCAATTAATTTATTAGCTTAAAAATGATACCATTCCATCCCATGTAGGCAATGACTTTACTGCTTAGTCATTACTGACTAATGCCATATTGACACGTACGCACTTACGCCTCTCATTATCACCGCTACCACTTTTTATGTTATTTATACGATGGAGTTATATAATAAAAATATTTTGATGATGCATGTAAGACATAAGAATGATTTTGAGTGATGGTCAAAAAGTTGTTGATACTTGGCGCTTCTTGCATAGCATGTAAATTGTTATGAGATTAGTCGGCTCGTATAATAGGTTGGACGGATTCAATTGGGAAAGAGTTTGAAACGTGGGCGCGATCTTCTCCAACTAAAGTAACTAACAAACAAACAAACAAACAAACCGTAGTAGTATATATATCACAAAACTCTTATCTTGGTTTTGCTGGCCGTTAGGTGTATCACAAACAATATAAAGTTACAAAATATTAATTAAAAGTAATTTATTGTATGCCGCATAAATTAAGAATGAAAATGAAAATATAGAATTAGTGTTGCTATTGGTGTGGATAATACATGCATAAAATGAATGAATGAAATGTTTTTGTAATGGGTTTTGTTTTGTTGCAATCAAAACCCCACACACACACATATACTTACACTTATATATCTATTTATATTATAATTATAATTAAAGTGATGAATAAAAAGCGTCCTCCACTCCTCTCACTCTCTCAATTATCTCCTTTCTTTTTCATTCTTGTTCATTTCTTTATATAACGTACATTTCCATTTTCAGTCATCAAACTAAGAAAATGTCGAATAATAATAATAACATCCAAGATACTAATGGCGGCATCGTTGTAGTTGTTGTAGTTGAAGAGTGTTTTTCAGAAGAAGAACAATTCTATTCTACTTATGACGATGATGACGATGATGATGATGAAATGGAACGACTTTCGGATTGTTCAGTCATCTTGGATGTTGTTACTAGTACTATTCTTCCAAATAATGATGAAATTGTAATATTGGTAAACAACAACAACAACAACAACAACATAGATTGTAGAATATGTCACATGAGTCTTGATGATAAAGATGATGATGCAATTGAATTGGGTTGTTGTTGTAAAAATGATTTAGCTGCTGCTCATAAACATTGTGCTTTAACTTGGTTCAAAATTAAAGGGAATAAGTAAGTCACTCTTTCTTTATTCCTTATATTATTATTTGCTTCACTTACTTTTTGCATATTGCAATAATAAACAATTACTGATATACTTTACTTCGTCCTAAGGTAAAGTTTATGGAATTGACTAAAATCAATATGATATTATATCTTTTATATAAGTAAAATCAAATTTAAACTTTGTGACTTGCTCATCAATGTGTAATGCTTAGCAACAATTTATATTGATATTTCTCAGAATATGTGAAATTTGCAATTCGATTGCGACCAACCTGGTGGTCCCGAATGAGATGTCATCAGTTCAGGGAACTATTGATGTAAATCCGGTAGCAACAAGTGGAGCCGTGACACACCTGTCAACAAGCGGACGAGGAGGAAGAAGAGGAGGACGAGAAGGAGGATGCATTAACGGTCATAGACTACTAAACTTCATATTGGCATGTTTGGTTTTTGCTTTTGTCATATCATGGCTTTTTCACTTCAATATACCCTCATGATATTCAAAACATCACATTATTATACATACATACTCGATCTACTTATATCAATATTCATTATACACACAACCTTCTTCTTAGGTGTCGTTTTTATCCATCTTTTGTTTTTTTCTATGCGGGTTACATTACCTTAACATGGTTGCAATCATTCCAAATATGCATTTTGATTAACACATGAGGCATTTTAACATGCGATATAATATGTCCTGTAATGGGATTCTTGGAAAAGCATAAAAACATAATTATTGATGATCGATCATAACTTTCCCCGTGTTATAGCTATTGATCTGGAGAATGATCTTTGATTTCGCTAATTTTGGTCAAATCTGATACAACCTGTTCAAGTTATAAACAGGGACATAATCATCTTTTGAAGAAATTATTGAGCAAGTAAGAAAAAAGTAATTAAGTACCTTTGATATCGAACATCTTTCTGCCGGGTCATAAGAAAGGCAACTCTCTAAAACCCGAACAATCAAAACTAAGTGAAGAAGGTGCATTTCTTCTTTTATAGCTGGATCTACTAATTCCATATACACCTTTTCTTCTAATAGTGGCCTCGCCTAATT
The DNA here is from genome assembly GCA_910822075.1 of Senecio squalidus. Lineage (NCBI taxonomy): Eukaryota > Viridiplantae > Streptophyta > Magnoliopsida > Asterales > Asteraceae > Senecio > Senecio squalidus. The sequence continues at coordinate 13,500,053 of CAJVGC010000001.1, forward strand.
CATTCCAAAATTAACAAGAGACGAAGCACACATTAATCGAATTATTAATTATTTTATATGTAGACCATGTAACTAAATAAAATCAGTTACCCATCTTAAAAAGCTTTCACCGTTTGTCTCTTCTAGAGTCTTTCGCCCTGTTAGTAACTCAAGAAGCACCACCCCAAATGAATACACATCTGTCAGGCTTGAATCAGTTCCAGTGTCAGCATATTCTGGTGCCAAATAGTCAAAAGTCTTAAGGACCCTTGTTTCCGACAAGTGATTCAAGTCCTCGTATGGATTTTTTGTCAGACCAAAGTTCGCAAGCTATAAACACAATATATAAATTTCCATTAGTTGGTATAAGTAGCTAATTAAATTTGTGATCGAAGGAGAGAAGTTTTATTTCATAACGTACGTACCCGTGGCTGAAAGTCATGGGTTAGAAGAATGTTTCTTGGTCTAACACATCCAAAAATGTTGTTGGTGTGTAAATATTGCAATCCTTTAGATGTTCCTAATGCTATTTTCAATCTTATCTCCCATGTCATCTCTTTACTTCTTGCTATACAGATTAATTAAGTTATATAATAATATAAATTAGCTTATTTTATTAATTGAAATTTTCGAAATCAAGTACCTGTTAGATGTGTGGTAAGAGACTGATTGCAAACAAACTCATACACAAGGAACCTGTGATATCCTTCTGAACAAAATCCTAACAATGTTGCTACATGTTCATGCCTAGCGTTACTCAATGTAACTGCAAGTAATCTAAAGTCTTCTTCTTTGATGGTTGCGAAAAAATGTTTTCTAATCACAATCTGCAGTCCATTGCGTAAAGTTCCTTTATAAACCCTCTTTCGGCTTCTAGATAAAAGATACTTTTGAGAAAACCCGTATGTCGAAAAAGTAAGTTCTGCGTATGAGAAGTGTGAAAAGAAACCATTTGACAGTCTTTCGGATCCACAAATTGTACAAATTTCATCATCATTATATATCAACTGATCCGGCATATCTAAAATAGAACAAAACCTTCCAACAAGTTACAAACCAAATTTACGACTATGCATTTTACTTTAAGTTAGAGGGTTAAATTTGATGAATAGGAACTCACGTGTAGAAGTTCCAATAGTACTGTTTGTATTAACGTCGTCATGCGGATTAAGATTTTGTAAAATTTCTACACGACCATTACCACGCCTCATCATCAAGATAGCACAAGTAAGATTATCGATAACATACTTTTGATCTTTCTTCATTTGACTGTTTGATTAACATTACGTCTTGTTCAAAAAGATGAAAATCATGCATAGATTAATTTAATAATTAGAAGATCATAGATGATGAACAGCTACCTACCTGTGGTCTAGAATGACATAAGTTGCTCCAAAGTCCTTAGCAGCCTGCACAGTGAACTCTTTCATGGACTTCCCTGCCTCTACGGATGTGTCAAAGTCAATCTGTCTAGATTCGGCCAGCTGGATTATATGTTTGATCTCCGTATTTTTCCGAGACTCATCTTGCTTTTGTAAGATTTGCCTTTCAATGCTCTCTTGTTTCTTTAAAATGGTGGCGCTCGAATTCAATCTGCTATTTCCATTCCCTCCTGATTTTTTTAAGATAAATTACTTAATTATGATCAAAGCAAAAGTTTCCTTAAATTCATGTCTTAGGAAATAACGAATCACTCCCTCACCTGTTGTAACAAGATTGGTACGACTACAATTACTATTTTCTTCATAGAAAGAAGAAGTTCTGGCGAAGCATAATATTCCGCAACCTGAAACTAGGGATGGTGGATGATGAGTAATGAATGGTTGCACTACTCGTAACAACCTTATGATATCACCTTGCTTAAGTGGCAGGAAATCGAGAGCCCATCTCACGGATTCCACACCTATACATGTTGATGCATCTTGTACAATCACAATCCTCTCCACCATCCCTTGTCGTTCTCTTTGGAACATGCTTTCGACAACTAATTGATTTTGGATCAGGAAGTCCTCAAATGCTTACTAATTACTTATAATAAGTGTATGTACGAGTATTTCTAGGAGTCATTTTGTATTTTTACAAGCAAACAAATTTAATGGTGAGTACGTGGTGAAACCTAGATAATAAGTTTGGGGGATATGTCATATGCTAAGATCAAAGATGCAAATTGATTCATTGTGTAATTGGGTCCTTTGTTATTTTCGATCTTTGTGTGTTCCTGAGTGTTTAACGAACAAGACAGCATGAATTATCCTAAGTTTACCTTGTTTTGTCATAACATCGATAATGTTAAATTTTCTGACCATATAAAAACAACTACAAGAATCCATCAATCAAATATTAAATCAAGTGGATCTTATGGAAATAAAAAAACCTCGTGGTTTTCGAAGGGATTAAAGTAATTGATACACGAAATCGCATACAAAGACTCACACTGTATAAAACTTGCAAGAAAAGAAAACGGGGATATTGTATTTTTTATTTAAACGAAAATTAATTAGATCAAAGTAAAGTCAGTAAGATATTTTGAGGCAATGTTACATGTTTAAATAATAATATAAGAAGAAGAAAATAAAAATAAAAACAAAAAGTTTACACATGTAAGGATGAAATTTGATTTGAGAATTATGCATCAACGCATATACTTCGGACATACATCTTATGATCACTCCAAATGTAACAATTCCTTTTCAATGCAATGCTCCGATCTATGTAGGTAGTGGTTATTATTAATCAAACAAGAAGAAAGTACTGAATGACAGGGATGAAAATCGACGAAGAATTTGTGCCTGATAGGCGCATTGAGGTTGAAACAGACGATGAAGAAAACGAAGCCCAAATTCACTGCGAAGATGATGATGATGATGAAACTGGATCGGATTGTGAAATACCAACGTTTGCAAACAAGAATTCTGGTTTCATCACAGCTACTCAGTCTGAAAACACATGTACCATTAACGATACCAGTTGGCCTCAAACTTATAGGTCTCTCCCTCCATCTCTCTGTATTTTCGTCTTTGATCCATGTCACGTATATATTATTTTATGTTCAATGTGATACATACATAGTGTTTGATTCATCAGAATATATGCATGTATAATGTAAATGCAGGCAGTCTATGGACATGTACACAATGCCCATTCATCCTATGACTTCTTTTAGAGGAGGAGAAGACACATCACCAATCAAGTTTCATGATCACGAGTCACCCACAATCCGCAGACCCCTCATTTCAGCAACAAGCTTGAAGAAAGATCAAGTTCCTATCTCAACACTCCCTATTAAGTTTTCTCAAACATCAAACTTAAGAATCTCGAGCCTTCGTGATTTACCACCTCCTGTAGAGCAATGCACCTTTTCTCAATCAGTCCTTAACGGTACGTACGTAATGAATTAATTATGTTTTCCTTCGATTCTATTCAATTACATTATTTTCTTTACAATTCGTGCTGCAGTAATAAATGTCCTGTGTGGGATAGGAATCCTATCAATGCCTTATGCATTTAAAGAAGGGGGATGGTTAAGTCTTGCACTTTTGCTAGCGTTTGCGGTTATTACTTGCTATACTGGAACTTTGTTAAAAATATGCTTAGAAAGATGTAATGGACTACAAACTTACCCTGATATTGGACAAGCCGCCTTTGGGTTTTTTGGCCGCATATGTATAGCTGTCGTTTTGTACGCCGAGTTGTTTGTAAGTAGGAATTTTGAAAATTATTATTTTACTTAGCTTGAGACTGAGTAATAATACTTAATGTCTTACTGCGTTTAGTCTTCTTGCGTGGAGTACTTGATAATGATGGATGATAACCTGTCAGCCCTTTTCCCAAATGCCTACTTCAATATTGGTGGCATACATCTAGATTCTTATATGTTCTGTGCGATTATATCTACCCTTGTCATCCTTCCAACAGTTTGGCTCAGAAATCTTAGTCTACTCTCGTATATTTCAGGTCAGGTTCTATATACATATATCATATATGTAGTCCCAATAATATTTCTTTTCTTGTATAATTAAATTAATAATTCAAGTGGTTATTTGAGCAGCTGGAGGAGTTGTAACATTGGCAGCTGTGGTGATCTGTTTGGTATGGCTAGGTGAGGTTGATGGAGTCGAATATCACCCAAGTGAAACCGCATTAGACTTTGGGAATTTTCCTGTAGCAGTTGGTCTTATTGGTTTTTGTTATGGAGCCCATTCAGTTCTTCCGAATATCTACACGTCAATGAAAGAACCTTCCAGATTTCCATCTGTTCTTGTGGTCAGGTCAGACTTTTAACTCTAATTCGTAAATTACATTTACAATCAGTCATATGATAAGTAAGTAAAAGTTGTTTGTTTACACATTCATGCAGCTTTTCTATATCTTTCCTTTTGTATGCCGTGGTAGGAGTATATGGCTACTTAATGTTTGGGGACTCTGTTAAATCCCAATTCACTTTAAACATGCCCACATCTTTTATGACTTCGAAAGTTGCAGCATGGACAGTGGTATTTTATATATATATATATATATATATATATATGTATATTTTTTCATTAATTTTTCGTTCTAGTTTTTGGTTACATTTAATTAAATGAATACAGGTTGTGGCTCCTGTTACAAAGTTTGCCTTAACACTTACACCTATTGCATATGGTATTGAAGAACTATTGCCTCCGGCTCACCAGAATTCTTATGCTGTGTCAATGATGATAAGAACGGCTTTAACGTTTTTCACTCTACTTGTAGCTTTAACAGTTCCATATTTTGGTAACCATCCATCCATCCATCCATTATTTAATTTAAATATAAATATCTCAAACACTAAAATGCAGGAGTTGTGATGGCGTTGACTGGAGCGGTACTTGAAATGCTTGTGGTAATTAAGTTTTCCATTTGTAGTCATGAATATTATCTCAAACAAAGAAACATGTATAATACTTACTTAATATTCCAGGCTGTAATACTTCCTTGTGCTTGTTACTTGCGCCTACTTCGTGGCCATACCACGACATCTGAGGTTCACAACTTTTGTTGGTTTTTCCTTATTTCAAACAATGTTGGTATGTTCCTAAATTTGGAGAATCTATTGTTTTTGTTTTGCAGATTATAATTTGTTCATTGATGATTTTAACGGGAGTGGTATGTGGTATTATTGGCACGTATTCAGCGCTTTCAAGTATACCTGGTTAGATTGTAGAAAGATGGTATAGTCATTGCTAGGAAATATTGGTAGACATTTGATAGATGTTAAAAAAAGAAAGTGCACAATTTCTATTTGAAGTTATGTTTCTTGAAAGTGAAAACAGAAGGCAAAGGGGGTGTTTGTTTCACGGAATGTAAAGGAATTCATTTTCGTTTTCGTTTTATACTTCATTGTGTTGTGCTTCTAGATCATGCTTCCTTTTTGTTTTCTCTTACTGCATTTTTAGGGGTTTTATGATTGTTTAAAAATGTCATCTTCTTTTCCCCAAAAGTTTACTTGAAGTTTTTTACCTTTTTGGAGCAAGAGTCATGCTGCTTCTTATGTTGTATTGTAATTACTTTGTTTTCATATGAGAAATTAATTTAAGAAATTCTGTTTATGTTTGGTTCAATTTTATGTTTTTGTTTGATTTCGTATGGGTACTCGTTATTTTAATTAAGATGTTAGATATAGATAAATACTTTATGAAACAAAAATTGAACACCCAACCATGTTTGCAATGAATATGTGTTAACACTAGTTCTTGCTTATGCTTCATTGGATCCTTAGTCTTATGTACTATATCTCGTAAATGATTTGTTTGAAACCTAATGCGTTTTAAGAAGCTTTGTGTATGGGAGTGATACACATTGGTAGGTTATTTGTATGATCTAGACTTGCTGCCTTTTTACTTTTCATGGTAATAAAGAGTTAACCTTGCTGTGATTTCCCCATTTTGTGTCGATGCTATTACATTGTTAAACGTGTTGCTGTTTTGACTCATTTTATATGTAATAGAGTTGAAGATTTCACCGAGATAAATCTCAAGGGAATAAAGTTGAAGATTTCATCCAGATGGAAAATGAATAGTTAAAAGTTGATATTATATCCTAATGTAATTACATTGTTAAAGTGTTGCGGTTTTTTTTGCTATGGTTGTACATGTTTTTTATGCTGTTAAATTGTAGCTGTTTTTTCAGGTTGATAAACTATTTGTTTTTTGGTGTAGTTTTGTTTAGTTATAAAAGTTTCATGTTTTGGTTTCTTAGATTGTTGTTTTTGGTGATGTTGAATTGTTGTTGTTTTTATGTAATCGTCTCATAGAGGAAAAGTCGGTTTTTCAGTTGTTTTTGTCGTGAAAGGTTATTGCTTAAATGAAATACGTAAATTATTGCCTTGTTATCTTGAAAAAGAATAGGATTATTTTATAGCGTAAGAAAGCAATCAAAACGAAAAAGCAATAAAGTTTATCTTGGTCATTTTATACAACTACATATTCATTCCTTTAACAAAATTACAAACCAAACAGAAAATTACAAAAGAATTCCATTTCAGTTTCTAACAACCAAACGCGCAACAGAATCACATTCATTTGATTTGAATTCCTTTAGATTTTACAAATTTTATTCCCTCAGAAAACATTCCATGAACCAAACACACCCAAAGTATGCTATTGGTTGGTTTAATTATGTTAAAAGTATATTTGAATGCCTATTCTTCAGATTTTATGTATCTAAATTTATTAATGTTTCATTTTTTTGGGTCAACAAACTCATTTTCTTAGAACTAGTCACCGGACACATCGTCATTACAACACGGATTCTAACAATTTTGTCATGGATTACAAGTCGGGTTTAGGTAAAAACATATAAAAAAAGAAAGTTCAAGTTGAAAGCCGAGAGCCTTGAGAGCAGTGGCGTAGCTACATGGAGGTCAAGATTGGTCATGATCCACCCATAAATTTTTAAGTATTTGCATTTTCTATATTATTATTATATACACTTGTTGCATTTAAGAGTTTTATACAGGCTAACCAATATAAATTGACTCGATTCTTAATGCTAATTATTATTATCATTTTAGTAAGGGTTGGGGAAAAAATGATTAAACCAACGTATGAATCTATAATACTCTAAGTCTATAAAACTTGGAGAAAAAGTGATCAAGTGTTTCTGAGTCTCGGTGATTCAATCTAACTCTAAGTTTAAGTAAAAGTCAGACTTAGACTTTACATAGTTCTACATGGTAAACAAGATTAAGGGTTTGTTTGTTTGTTTATTTCATTAAGTCATGTATAAATATAACGACTGTTTAGATAAATGATGTCTGTGTGAAATAAGAAATATCACTGTTTGTTTTATGTTCTGAAAAATTGTTTTATTACATTTTATATCAAATAAAATATATTTCTTTATATAAACCTTTAAAATGAAAGTTTTAAATTAATAATATGATAACATATAAATTAGTGTTTTAAAAACATTATTAATTTTATAAGGATTTAAATTTAATTATTACAAATAGCATGTTTAAATCTCAAAAAAAAAAAAAAAAATTATCAAATACAAAGAAATATTAAATAAAACCCAATTTACGAAAGTATAAATCAAACTATTTATCATTCTACTAGTAAATATGTAAGATTTAAAAATTTTGTTAATTATTAAAGTATTAAAAACTATTATATTTAAATATCAAATAATATTTTATAAAATAAAATTGAAAAAATTAGTGACTTAATGGGGAGGACTACAATCCTATGGCTTTTTCTATTAGGTCATGTTGTCCGGATTAAGTTAAAAACAAACATATCCCTCACGACTTATTATATTAAGACAATTCCATATTAAGTTAATTAAATCAAAATCAAACACCACCTAGCTGTATATAAGATCTATATTTGTTTGGAGATATTAAAACGTATTGTAATTGTTTATAAAATCTTCAGCTTTGTTAACACACAAGTATTCTAAATCAATGGATGAGATCAAGAAAGACTATTAAATTAGTTGATACCAAACCAACCAATCATAACTCTTCATTTTAAAAACTCACTTAAAATTATTTTTGTTTAAAAATTAAATATCTCAAAAACCGTAAATGTATTAAACGAATAAATTACACCATTGTTACGTGTGTTAATTACCTTTCTATAAAATACCCACTCGATATACTTATAACGAAAAAAAAATCTGGGTTTTTTCGATGAGTTTTAAAATTTTATATTACAAAATCACGATTTTATCACATGTGATTTTAATAGTTTGACATATTATTTTTGCGTTTTTCTTTTTGATTCTAGTTGAATGTATATAATATAACAAATATATGTTTTGAAATTCATATTTAGTGCCAAATCATATGTGATTGTACCTTACGAATATCAACATTTGTGCGAAAACGGGAAAAAAAAAATGTCAATATTTGATTTTTTTTTCCTGGTCTATATAGATTATACCTTATATAATTGTGTTTTAAAATTCACAATTAAAGTTGAAATCAATTGTTTTATTGCCTTATAAGTTTTCGGAATTTTAAATACATAATAAAATCACATATGAAAATCCGGTTTCGGATATTCGAAATATCTGAAAATTTGAAGAAAAAAAAATGTTTTTTTTTTTGTTTTTTTTTTTTTTAAATCTTATTATACATTTTGTTAACTATAGTATTAAATATTTACATACCTTTACTTTAGACATCTATGCCCTTATAAAACTTCAATATTACGTCAATGTCCTTGTAAAAATCAAAATTACGTTAATATCCTTCTAAAACATGAAAAACTCTCATATATATCGAAAATAATAAATTAATAATATTTAAATAATTTTAATATTTAAATTATTCATCTAAATATTAATTAAACTTTTTACTCAAGTATGTTAGGTTTAATCCAACATTAACCAATGTATTTCAATTTCATAAACTCGTAATATAAATTTAAAAAAGATTGATTTCTATACTTTTGAGCATTAACCGTAATAAAAAGGTTGCAAAACTTCATCGTCTTGATTATTTAATGTTTTGTAATATATGTTTAAAACAAGTTATTCATTGAATTTAATCTATTCATAATTCATTCGGTATTTGATTATTCATTGACATATTTGTTTAAATAGGCATTTTGATTAGTTTTATTGATTTATTCAATAATTTAAAATATTAAAATCATTTAAATAATATTCAGATGAATAATTTATTATTTTGGATATATATGACAATTTTTTATGTTTTGAAAAGATATTAACGTAATTTTGATTTTTAAAAAGACATTGACGTAATGGATAGGCCCCGTATTTATACGAGTATTTCATAGCGATATTTGTTATGTTTAGAGTCCAAAACGTAATGGATAGGCCCCGTATTACTTATATTTTGTGTAAAGTTTGTTTTATAGGTTTTTAGTTATGTTTGGAGTCAAAGGAGGCAATTTGGGACCAAAAAAGGCTAAGAAAGACAAGTCGGGAAGCAAAACGTCGAGTTGCCTTGGTTATTTCCACTAGTTGCTCCGCAACTGGTTGTCAAGGAGTTTATGGTGACTACTGAAGTTGGCTTGCGGCGCAACAGGCATGTCTTGCGGCGCAAGTAAGCAACATACTGACTCGAAGATTTGAAGGTCTTGCGGCGCAAGAGAGATAGTTGCGGCGCAAGAGGGGTGCTGACAGTTACAATTCAGTTTCTTTAATGCTAATCATGTGGGAACCCAAGAGTTTAGTGGAGTCTATTACATATAGACGAATTTCTGGACAGAAGATCATCTTATCACTCACATTCTCAGTTTTTAATCATCATTTTTGCAAGGAAGATCAAGGCATTTTCATAATCATTTCAAGTTTGTGTTGAACAATCGGTTACTTTCATTTTCTACTTTGTTATTTTGGAGATACTTGGAACTTATTTCCTATAGTTTGGTATTGAACTTTTATCCATTTCACATTGCAATTGAATCATGTCTTTTATTTATTTGATTAGTTTCGTTACCATTATGAGTAGCTAATTTCTTTAAACGTTTGCTTGGATTTGTGATCGTTTATGTGTTAGATTTTGGGTGTGAAAGTCGATTGATGTGTAGAGGTTAATCGGGGATCCGTTTGGGTTGTTATTTTAATTATATTGTTAAGATTGTTTATACTTTTATTTGGTAAACTAAAAACGGGTATTCGAGAGGAATCCGTAATTTTTACTAAAATAAGAACGAATTAATCGGCCGGTCTTTAGTTGATTAAGAGTTAGCGGTATTCGAGAGGAATCGCTAACAACAATCTAAACAAGTAAGTAATAACACAAATGCTAGTTAATAAATTAAGAGAAATCGGTTTATTAGTTAGTAAGCTATTCGAGAGGAAGCTTATAGGTTAATTCTCACACATCGGCTTGGAACTTTATGCATAATTACTTGAGGTGTTAACTATATTCGAGAGGAATAGTTGCATGGTTAGGTAATTGGAGAAATCCGGTATTCGAGAGTAACTTAGGATTTTATATTAGAAGTTTTTCGACAATTTCATACCTAAGAGATAACACACATTCGTAAACGGTCCAAGCAAGTGTCTTTTTATCCATATTTGAATTAGAAAAGTATTTTTGTCATTAGTATAATCAAGTCTTCTTAAGACCAAACCCAATTGTTACTTGTTACGTGTTATTACAAAACTAAAATTCTTAACTATAAATAGTCCCTGTTTTCGAACCCGATATTTACCAATACTATATTGCAACCGATAAGGGTACACTGCCCGTGTAGCAATCTAGTAAAAGTTAATTTTCGGAAAACTAGATTTGTCACATCAAGTTTTTGGCGCCGCTGCCGGGGACTTGATTTAGTTGAGATCTTTAGTTTTTGTTTGATTACTTGTTTGAATATTTTCACGGGTATTTGTTTGTTTTGTTGTGATTTTCAGGTATTGATAGTGGATGTTTACTAGGTCCCAAGGGAAGCAAGTGAATAGCCCTCTTTCTGACCCGGAGAGATTATTGAGACGAAAAGGATTAGGAGCAGCATCAGTAGTTTATAGTGAAAACGAATCTTCCGAGGAGGAAGTTGAAGTTGTGTTTGAAGAAGAGATGGAAGGAAATGGAGAAAATGGAGAAAATGGAGAAAGACCTTTAGTCAACAACAACCCACCCAATCCTTTTGACATACCGATGATCAATAGGAACCGGATAGTACCACAAACGAATGGGTCGGCTATTGTAGCACCGGATTTGGGGGTTGACTTTTCCGTTAAAGGTCATCACCTCAAAATGATTCAAGATAGCACTTTTGACGGGCATTTTAAGTCCGAACCGCATAAGCATGTGGCGAGTTTTATGGAGACGTGCAAAATGTTCCGATATGGAGCGGGACATGAGGAAGGTATTATGCTAAGTTTATTTCCATCGTCTCTCACGGGAGAGGCGAAAACATGGTTCAACGAGCTGGAACCGGGTTCAATCGAAAGTTGGGAAGCAATGAGAGAAATTTTTGTGACGAGATTCTTTCCACCTATTTTGCGTAGGAAGCTTTTGAACCAAATCAGGTCTTTTCAACAATGGGACAACGAGACCATTACAGATGCTTGGATTAGACTTAAAGAGTTGTTAAGGAATTGCCATGGACACGATTTGGATCGGGATGAAGTGATAGACATATTCTATTACAGTTTGGATAGTCGTTCTCAACACGACTTGGATTTGGCGGGTGGTGGTAGTTTCTTATATAAGTCACCGAATGAGGCTCATCGAATGATGGAAGATCAAGTCCAAGCTAGGATTGCTAGAGACCGGGTTAGTAGAAACCGAAGAGTAAGGGGGACTGTGAATCAAGTAGAAGAAGGAAGTAGTAGTGGGAATAAGGAAGTTGTGAACGAGATTAAGTCCTTGGGTGATGAGATGAAGAATAGGATGGGGCGTTTGGAGAAAGACGTCCATTTGGTTAAGAATGGATGCGGAAAATGTGGAGGACCTCATTACACGGAGGAGTGTGAACCAAAGACCGAGGATGTGAACTACGCCAACTACGGATACCAAAACCGTAGTAATTACCAAAACCGCTCACAAGAAGGAGGATATAGTGGATACGGGAATCAAAATCGGGGTAGTAGGAATGAGGGGCGTTTTCAATCTAACCAATCAAAACAGAGAGAGGGGAATGAAGAACCGAGCTTCACGGAAATGATGAAGGATTTTGTTTACTCCCAAAAAGCAACAAACGATTTGTTAGCAAATTCAATGAAGGGATTTAACGAAAAATGGTAACAAAATCAGCGGAACACTCAAGCAAACATGCAGGATTTAGAACGGAAATTCGAAAGATTAAATGAGAAATTTTCAAGCCGACCAACGGGTCAAATGCCGAGTTCAACCCAACCTAACCCGAGACAAAATCAGAATAATAATGGAGGATCATCAAGTCAAGGGTCAAAATACATACACCCTAATAATCGGGATGAACATGTGAATGCCATCGAGACTAGGTCGGGATTTAAGTATGGGGGGAATTGAGAAACCGTGCTGAACGAGGAAAAAACGGAAAAATCAGCTGAAAATGGCTTGTTGCGCCGCAACAGGGACGATTTGCGCCGCAACTCATCCTCAGTAGCTGACCCAATTGTTGACGACCATCTACTTGCGCCGCAACAGCCCCTTCTTGTGCCGCAACTAGAGCAAATTCAGAATAGGGAACCCGTTGACAGTGATTCTGACGAAGAAGAGGAGATTGAGATTGAAACGCGACCTGGAAAGGAACCCATGGATCAAAACAAAGAAGAAGAGCATAAAATGGAAACAAAGGGGGCATACAAGCCGAGGATCCCATATCCTCAAAGGCTTAGAAAGGAGAAAACAAGTTAACAATACGGGAAGTTTATTGAACTAATGAAAACTGTTAAAATTAACGTCCCTTTAGTTGATCTCATTGCAGGTATGCCTAACTATGCCAAGTTCATGAAGGAGTTAGCGAGCAGAAAAGGAGATCATATGGAGAAGATAACGACATTTCTTAATGCCGAATGCTCGGCTATTGTGAAGAAGTCACTTCCACCCAAACTTGAAGACCCAGGAAGTTTTCTACTTACTTGCACATTTAATAATAATTATACTTGTAGTGCATTAGCGGATCTTGGGGCAAGCATTAATTTAATGCCTAACTCGGTTTACACTAAACTTTCCTCGGGTGCTTTAACACCAACCCGCATGAGCATAAGATTGGCCGATTGGCCGATCGATCTTATCAATACCCATTGGGTGTTGCGGAAAATATGCTCATACGGGTTGGAGATTTTGTATATCCGGTAGATTTTGTGATTCTTGAGATGGAAGAGGATGAAAAAGTTCCTCTCATCTTAGGAAGACCATTTTTAAATACCGCGGATGCCATCATCCGTGTGAGGGATACGGAAATTTCATTGGGTTTGGGTAATGAACGGGCTACATTTTCTTTGAATCAAGCTATGAAACATTCTTACTCTACTGATGAATCTTGTTTTAGAATTGATGTCATAGACGATGCAGATTATGATCTAGATTGGGAAGGAATCCTAGAGGACGAGGAGGAAATGGAAATGATGAATGCAATTGAGAAGGATGATGAAGAGGAAGAAGCAAGTGAAGCGAAGGAATTGATGATGGAAAATGACGTGAGGATCAAAACATCGTTAGAAGATCCTCCCGAGGATTTGGAGCTGAAACAACTACCCCATCACCTTGAATACGCGTTTTTAGAGGGTAATTCTAGTCTTCCTATTATTATCTCTTCTTCACTTTTGGAAGACGAGAAAGTTAAATTACTAACAGTCCTTAAAAGCCATAAAAAGGCTTCCGCTTGGCGCATTTCGGATATTCCGGGGATTAGTTCGGATTTTTGTAAACAGTAAATCAATTTTTTGGATAATATAAAACCCGTTGTCCAACGACAACGGAGACTAAACCCGAATATGCAAGATCTGGTCAAGAAGGAAATTGTTAAGCTTTTGGATGCAGGAATCATCTACCCGATATCGGATAGCCCTTGGGTTAGTCCGGTCCATTGTGTGCCCAAGAAAGGGGGGATGACCGTTGTAATAAATGAGAAGAATGAATTGGTTCCAACTAGAACAGTGACGGGTTGGAGAGTTTGCATCGATTATAGGAAGTTAAATGAAGCGACAAGAAAGGATCATTTTCCGTTGCCCTTCATGGACCAAATGATAGAGAGGTTGGCTGAAAATGAATTTTACTGTTTTCTAGATGGTTTTTCGGGTTATTTCCAAATCCCGATAGACCCCGAGGACCAAGAAAAGACAACCTTCACTTGTCCATTTGGGACTTTTGCTTATAGGAGGATGCCATTCGGACTTTGTAATGCACCGGGTACTTTTCAGAGGTGCATGATGGCAATATTTCAGGACATGGTCGAGAATTCTATGGAGGTGTTTATGGACGACTTTTCAGTTTATGGTAGTTCATTTGATGGGTGTTTAGAGAGTTTGGATCGTATGCTTGCACGATGTGAGGAAACTAACTTGGTACTGAATTGGGAAAAGTGCCACTTTATGGTGAAGGAAGGGATTGTGTTGGGGCACAAGATATCAAAAGCCGGGATTGAGGTTGATAGAGCTAAAATAGAGGTGATATCGAAATTGCCACCACCGACGAATGAGAAAGCGGTTAGGAGCTTTCTAGGACATGCTGGTTTCTATAGGCGATTTATAAAGAACATTTCGAAGATTACAGGGCCTATGACTAGATTGCTAGAGAAGGACACAAAATTTGAATTTTCGAAGGAATGTGTAGAGGCGTTTGAATTATTGAAGGAAAGATTGACGAACACGCCCATTTTAGTTTCGCCAAATTGGGATTTACCATTCGAGTTGATGTGCGATGCTAGTAATTTTGCGGTAGGGTTGTGTTAGGACAAAGGATTGAGAACCATTTTAGGCCTATTTATTTTGCAAGCAAAACGTTAAATGAGGCTCAGCAAAATTACACTACTACCGAGAAGGAGCTATTGGTTGTGGTGTTTGCATTTGACAATTTTCGGTCCTACTTGGTGTTGAGTAAGACGGTGGTATTTACGGACCACTCGGCATTGAAGTTTTTGTTCTCCAAGTTAGATGCGAAACCGAGATTGATTCGGTGGATTTTGTTATTGCAAGAATTCGATGTTGAGATCCAAGATAAAAGGGGACGAGAGAATATGACGGCGGATCACTTGAGCCGTTTGGAGAATCCGGATCATGGTGAGTTAGGAGAAGGAGAAATAAGAGATGAATTTCCGGGAGAGCAATTGGCATTTGTTGGGCAAGTTAGTAGCGAGAATGTACCATGGTTTGCGGACATAGCAAACTATTTGGTGGGCAGAATAATTAATCGAGACTTCAGCTATCAACAAAGAAGGAAGCTATTTTCGGATGTGAAATATTATTTTTGGGAGAAACTGTGACAACCGTCAAAAATTCAGGTACTTGTTCAATTAATTGAATCTGTTCGAAACGTTAGTTACTTCTTTGTCTCGTTCGCTTTAATCTAGTTTGTAACTTTTGAGTCTATATTTTGTCGGAACTAGTGTCGGAATAACTTCCGGAATCAAATTATAAGTCCTAATACCAAGAAAACACCTATTGAACTTTCCTAAGTTCATAACAAATCATAATTTAGAACTTTTAATTAACGAAAAGGTCCAACGAAGCAAAAACGTAAAAACGAAAATTTTGAAAAGGCTGAAAATGCCCCGGTGCGCCGCACCAAGTGTGTAGGTGCGCAGCACCTCACGCCAGAATTCAAAATATTTTCAGTTTTGGTCCCTGCCTCGTTTTTACACATCCACCACCCAATTTGACCAATCACAAACGTCCCTTTACTCCCATTACTGACATTTAACAGTCCCCAAACCCCCTATACCCCATTATGTCATTTCATTTTCATTTACTCTTTTACAAACCCAAGAACACACACATTACACCTACATCATTTTCTCTCTATTTTCTCTCTAGCAAACTCCATTCCAGGAACATTTCAGCCATTAAAATCCATTTTCAATCCATACAAATCGTTCCTTTCATCAAAAGAAGCAAGGGGGTGTTGTTATTTCGAAAAAGGACCACCGTTGTAAAGATTTTTGAAGCTCAAATCCGACCAAACTCATCATCCAAGCTTTTCCTTCGGTAGATTTCTCTATTTTTACTATTCTTACACGAATATTCGATTGCATGTAAGATCTAACGGTTGAAAATGTATTTTTACATAAATCTATGACTTTTTACGGTCAAAAACGTTTTTAATCGAAACACTCTTTAGATCTACGAATCTGTGGATGAAAACACTTTATAAACTGTTAAAATGATGTCTTAAAAGATATTTACCAATTGCATGTTCGATCTAAACAACAAAAAGAAGTTTTATAAAGATTTATGTCACTTTTCATACAAAAACGATTTTTATCTAAATAGTACTTAGATCTATATTTATGTGGCTAAAAGTTGTTTAGAAACTGTGAAAAGATCATTTTATAAGTTATCTACTGGTTGCATGTCAAAATCCATAAGTCACAAAACGTTTTTAGCAAGAAAAACACAAAACGGGATTGAGACAGCAGCTAGGTGCGCAGCACCTGTGCCCAGGTGCGCAGCACCGAGCTGCTGTTCTCCCGAAAATCGTCGTTTTACCCGTTTAAAAGTTATATGTACGTTCTGGACTTTTACCAATATCATTGTGGGACTGAGACAAATAAAAATAAGTATAATGGTGACTTGTATTGGACTATTTGGACTCTAATGAACTATAATATATATAATATTGTGTTTTAGGTGATTTGTGAGCGGAAGTGATGGTATAATTTTTGGGCATGAAATTTGGGCGCGGAAGCGCTGCCCAAATTTCCTCAGAAATTGTAAATCACTTCAGCGAGCAAAAGCACTTAAGATATAATAATCTAAAACGTTAAATCGGACTTTTGGACAAAAACGATACAATTACCTTTTCGGACTATTTTTAACTATACTTGACTTTGACACTTAAAGTTTAATAAAGTTTATCTATATTATTATATAAGAACATAATAATATAACGACTAATTAAACTATCTTGGTAATTAATAGGCGATCCGTGATTCCCGGCTCACATATTCCGACCAAGTTTCCAAGTTCTCGTTCTCTTCGCAATCCGTGAGTTACAACCCCTTGTTTTACATATTTTACATGAATTTGGGGGAAACATAAGATTAATTGCATTTCTATGCTTTATGAAACAAATTGCAATATATCAAACTTTGACTTTTGACTTATTTAAAATTTGACTTATTTGAACGTCTATTTGGACTCTTATGCGTAAATCATTTGACTTTACTTAAACTTATTGGTTCGCTCTCTCTTGACTAAATTAATTATTGATGCTTGTATGCGTATCCAACCCTTGATGGAACTATGACACGTTCTTAAGTGATAGATCTTACTCTCTTTTAAACTAAAACTACTTAGTTCCCGATGATTCTTTTCTTTGACTTTCACACTATTAACTACTTAGCCGTATAGTAATTATGGGTATCGATACTTAGGAAAGAACCGTTCCTTGCTTAGATGGCAGTCTAAGTACATATTACTAAGTAACTTTTAATTTCCCGTTTGAGAGGCGGGGAGTTGGGGCCGCACGGTTGGATAATCGGATTAGTGTGAACACTTAAGTTATAGATGCCAAGAGGTTGATACAAGAAAATCTAATTAGTTACTTACGCATAAACTTATAAACTTTTAGCGATTGTTATCTGCTTCTACTATTAGACTAAATTGACTCTATTTGGTCTTTACAAACTTAGGGCACCAGTTCGCCCGTTACTTAAACTTTAAAGTATATAAATTCTATAAGCGACTTTTCTCCGCTAATCTCCTTTTTGGAAACTCTTACTTTATATACTTTAATTATATTTTCGCCGACTATATAAACTGTAACTCACTCACTGCGTTTTCGTAGTTGACACTTTATCTTATGTTTCAGGAAATTAGTGTAAGCACGAGGTGCATGGCATGGACGGGTCGAGGCGGTTGTGTGAGAACCTTATTGGGAAAATACTTGGCCATTTGTTTTGGGAATTTTTAATGAAACTTATTTGTTGTGTAACAATGTTCTAAATTATCGTATCTTGGTCGTTTGAATGGATTTGTAAACACTTTTATTTTTAATTAATGACTCGATGACCGTTATGTTTTATATGACTTGTGGTATGATTTTCCAGCTCTTCACATTCCGTGTTTCCGCTTTAGCGGGGTGTGACAGACTTGGTATCAGAGCACAGGTTATAGAGAAAAACGGTTTTAAATTTTTTTTTTCAAAAAGTTTTCAAAACCAAACTATAACCAAGACTTTTCGGAAAACCACTTATGGGTCTAAACTTTAGAGAATTAATTTCGCGATTGCATATTTATTTTCAACTACGCATGGCCTGATCACCCATGCCTAGTTCAAAAGAGATTATGCAAGG
>CAJVGC010000001.1:13518514-13595530 GCA_910822075.1 Senecio squalidus
CGACCATCGACAAGATCACCACTATTCGTGAACGATTGAAGACGTCCCGTACCCGACAGAAGAGCTACGCTGACAACCGAAGGAAGCCCCTCGAGTTCCAAGTTGGCGACCGTGTACTCCTCAAAGTATCACCCTGGAAAGGGGTAGTCCGCTTCGGGAAGCGCGGTAAACTGAGTCCGAGGTACACCGGTCCATTTGAAGTCATTGAGCGTATTGGTCCCGTTGCTTATCGTCTTCAACTCCCTCAGGCTCTCGCGAATGTTCATAACGTGTTCCATGTCTCACACTTGAAAAAGTGTCTGTCTGATGAGACCATTGTCATCCCTATTGACGAGGTCAAAATCGACAGCAAGCTAAACTTCATCGAGGAACCGCTCGAAGTTGTCGACCGCGAGGTCAAACAACTTAGGCAAAGCCGTATCCCGATGATCAAGGTTCGGTGGAACTCTCGACGTGGTCACGAATTCACATGGGAGCGTGAAGACCAATTCCGTCAGAAGTATCCCCATCTGTTCGAGAACCCTTCTTCCTGATGGTACGCACTAAATTTCGGGACGAAATTTCTTTCAACCCGGGGAGAATGTGACAACCGTCAAAAATTCAGGTACTTGTTCAATTAATTGAATCTGTTCGAAACGTTAGTTACTTCTTTGTCTCGTTCGCTTTAATCTAGTTCGTAACTTTTGAGTCTATATTTTGTCGGAACTAGTGTCGGAATAACTTCCGGAATCAAATTATAAGTCCTAATACCAAGAAAACACCTATTGAACTTTCCTAAGTTCATAACAAATCATAATTTAGAACTTTTAATTAACGAAAAGGTCCAACGAAGCAAAAACGTAAAAACGAAAATTTTGAAAAGGCTGAAAATGCCCCGGTGCGCCGCACCAAGTGTGTAGGTGCGCAGCACCTCACGCCAGAATTCAAAATATTTTCAGTTTTGGTCCCTGCCTCGTTTTTACACATCCACCACCCAATTTGACCAATCACAAACGTCCCTTTACTCCCATTACTGACATTTAACAGTCCCCAAACCCCCTATACCCCATTTTGTCATTTCATTTTCATTTACTCTTTTACAAACCCAAGAACACACACATTACACCTACATCATTTTCTCTCTATTTTCTCTCTAGCAAACTCCATTCCAGGAACATTTCAGCCATTAAAATCCATTTTCAATCCATACAAATCGTTCCTTTCATCAAAAGAAGCAAGGGGGTGTTGTTATTTCGAAAAAGGACCACCGTTGTAAAGATTTTTGAAGCTCAAATCCGACCTAACTCATCATCCAAGCTTTTCCTTCGGTAGATTTCTCTATTTTTACTATTCTTACACGAATATTCGATTGCATGTAAGATCTAACGGTTGAAAATGTATTTTTACATAAATCTATGACTTTTTACGGTCAAAAACGTTTTTAATCGAAACACTCTTTAGATCCACGAATCTGTGGATGAAAACACTTTATAAACTGTTAAAATGATGTCTTAAAAGATATTTACCAATTGCATGTTCGATCTAAACAACAAAAAGAAGTTTTATAAAGATTTATGTCACTTTTCATACAAAAAACGATTTTTATCTAAATAGTACTTAGATCTATATTTATGTGGCTAAAAGTTGTTTAGAAACTGTGAAAAGATCATTTTATAAGTTATCTACTGGTTGCATGTCAAAATCCATAAGTCACAAAACGTTTTTAGCAAGAAAAACACAAAACGGGATTGAGACAGCAGCTAGGTGCGCAGCACCTGTGCCCAGGTGCGCAGCACCGAGCTGCTGTTCTCCCGAAAATCGTCGTTTTACCCGGTTTAAAAGTTATATATACGTTCTGGACTTTTACCAATATCATTGTGGGACTGAGACAAATAAAAATAAGTATAATGGTGACTTGTATTGGACTATTTGGACTCTAATGAACTATAATATATATAATATTGTGTTTTAGGTGATTTGTGAGCGGAAGTGATGGTATAATTTTTGGGCATGAAATTTGGGCGCGGAAGCGCTGCCCAAATTTCCTCAGAAATTGTAAATCACTTCAGCGAGCAAAAGCACTTAAGATATAATAATCTAAAACGTTAAATCGGACTTTTGGACAAAAACGATACAATTACCTTTTCGGACTATTTTTAACTATACTTGACTTTGACACTTAAAGTTTAATAAAGTTTATCTATATTATTATATAAGAACATAATAATATAACGACTAATTAAACTATCTTGGTAATTAATAGGCGATCCGTGATTCCCGGCTCACATATTCCGACCAAGTTTCCAAGTTCTCGTTCTCTTCGCAATCCGTGAGTTACAACCCCTTGTTTTACATATTTTACATGAATTTGGGGGAAACATAAGATTAATTGCATTTCTATGCTTTATGAAACAAATTGCAATATATCAAACTTTGACTTTTGACTTATTTAAAATTTGACTTATTTGAACGTCTATTTGGACTCTTATGCGTAAATCATTTGACTTTACTTAAACTTATTGGTTCGCTCTCTCTTGACTAAATTAATTATTGATGCTTGTATGCGTATCCAACCCTTGATGGAACTATGACACGTTCTTAAGTGATAGATCTTACTCTCTTTTAAACTAAAACTACTTAGTGCCCGATGATTCTTTTCTTTGACTTTCACACTATTAACTACTTAGCCGTATAGTAATTATGGGTATCGATACTTAGGAAAGAACCGTTCCTTGCTTAGATGGCAGTCTAAGTACATATTACTAAGTAACTTTTAATTTCCCGTTTGAGAGGCGGGGAGTTGGGGCCGCACGGTTGGATAATCGGATTAGTGTGAACACTTAAGTTATAGATGCCAAGAGGTTGATACAAGAAAATCTAATTAGTTACTTACGCATAAACTTATAAACTTTTAGCGATTGTTATCCGCTTCTACTATTAGACTAAATTGACTCTATTTGGTCTTTACAAACTTAGGGCACCAGTTCGCCCGTTACTTAAACTTTAAAGTATATAAATTCTATAAGCGACTTTTCTCCGCTAATCTCCTTTTTGGAAACTCTTACTTTATATACTTTAATTATATTTTCGCCGACTATATAAACTGTAACTCACTCACTGCGTTTTCGTAGTTGACACTTTATCTTATGTTTCAGGAAATTAGTGTAAGCACGAGGTGCATGGCATGGACGGGTCGAGGCGGTTGTGTGAGAACCTTATTGGGAAAAGACTTGGCCATTTGTTTTGGGAATTTTTAATGAAACTTATTTGTTGTGTAACAATGTTCTAAATTATCGTATCTTGGTCGTTTGAATGGATTTGTAAACACTTTTATTTTTAATTAATGACTCGATGACCGTTATGTTTTATATGACCTGTGGTATGATTTTCCAGCTCTTCACATTCCGTGTTTCCGCTTTAGCGGGGTGTGACAGAAACCTCATTTGTTCCGAGTGTGTGCGGATGGAATGATTAGAAGGTGTGTGCACGGAAGCGAAACAAGGAAGATTTTGGATGAGTGCCACCATGGACCCACGGGAGGACATTATGGGCCAATGATCACGGGGAAGAAAGTTTTTGATGCTGGATTTTATTGGCCAACAATCTTCAAAGAGGCACAAACTTTGGTACGCACATGTGATTTATGTCAACGGCAAGGCACTATAACGAGGAGGGATGAAATGCCGCAGCAAGGCATCCAAGTGTGTGAAGTATTCGACATATGGGGCATAGATTTCATGGGGCCATTCAAACCGTCGAATAGGAATATGTACATCTTGGTGGCGGTGGACTACGTGTCCAAATGGGTCGAAGCAAAAGCACTACCCACCAATAATTCGGCCGTTGTTATTGACTTTTTGAAAAGTCTCTTTTGCAGGTTTGGGATGCCGAAAGCATTGATTAGCGACCGAGGGACTCATTTTGCAAATGCTAGTATGGAGAAGTTGTTTAAGCGATATGGAGTGCAACATAGATTTTCGACGTCTTACCATCCCCAAACGAGTGGGCAAGTCGAGAACACAAACCGAGCTATAAAGAGGATTTTGGAGAAAACGGTGCATAACAATCCCGTGCTTTGGTCAAGAAAATTTGAAGATGCATTGTGGGCTTTCCGGACTGCATTCAAAACACCAATTGGTACAACCCCTTTTCGCTTACTTTATGGTAAAAATTGTCATTTACCCATGCAGATTGAGCATAAAGCGTATTGGGCACTAAAAGAATGTAGCACGGATTTGTTGGAAAGTGGGGAAACTAGATTTCTACAATTGCATGAGTTAGACGAACTAAGGTGGAATGCGTACGAAAACTCGAGCTTATACAAGGCAAGGACAAAGGCAATGCACGATTTAAAGATCCGAAGGAAGGAATTCAAAGAAGGAGACAAAGTCCTCTTATTCCAATCGAAATATAAGTTCAAAGCTCCTAAGTTAAAATTCAAATGGACGGGACCGTATGTGGTGAAACGGTTTTTCTCAACGGGGTAATTGGAGCTTACAAGAGAGGATGGAGAATCGTTCATAGTAAACGGGCAACAGGTGAAAGTGTATTGTGAAGAGGATGAGGAGAATGGAATGACAATGGAGGATGGGTTCCACCCGTTCTAAGCGAAAAGGCACAACGAGGAGTCAAGGTAGTGACTCGAGGAAAAAACGAGCACCTTCGGATTAAACCCCGGTTTGTTGTATCAATCTTATTTTCTTTTCTTTTATTTTGATTTTTCTTGCTGTTTTTAGTTGTCTAAAGTAAATTAGGAGTAAGCGAGTTCAAATGTTTAAGTAATTTAGGAGTAAAACGGAAAAAACGGTTGAAACACTCTTCTTGCGGCGCAACAGGGGTGTCTTACGCCGCAAGTCATCATCAGTAGCGGCAAGAATTGTGGTGTCAAAAGTTTTGCGCCGCAAGTCTGGCCATTTGCGCCGCAGGTGAGTCTATAGCGGGTTTTTTTTTTATTTTTTAAAAAGAGTTTAATTTTCTTTTATTAAAACAACCGAACCCCCATTTCTCTTTTTCACAATACCTAGCGGCGCAAAGCAAAGAAGGAGACAAAGTAAAATCAATTACGTTTTTCATTCTCGTTCAAATCCTTTATCAAATCAAATCATTTACGACATGGGAAGAACGGTATGTGATTGTGTTAACCCTAATTTCTTAATCTTGATTGAATTAGGGTTTATAAATTGAAATTGATTTGGGGAAAATGTGAGGTTAGGTTTCTTTAGTCTTTAATTAGTTAATTAGGATAAGGAATAGCATGATTTCGTTTAGCTTTAGTGTTTTTAGTATTTGGATTACTTAGTCTCGGGTTAAACTGGTCGCTGCGGGAAACAAAAGCAAAAAACAGTCCACTTGCGCCGCAAGAGGGGCCATTTGCGGCGCAAGCCAACTTCAGTACCTGACGTTTAAAAAAAAAAAAAAAAAAAAAAAAAAAAAAAAAAAAAAATTGTGTTTTGTTTTGTTTGTATTATTGTATGTTTTTGTAGGGTAAACGTCAAGCGGTTGAGGAACCCGAAGTGGAAGAAACATCCGCGGTTCATCGGGTAGCAAGACCACACGTTCGATCAGCTGCATCCATGGTGATGAGGCCCGAGACAATCCCTTGGCTCAAGTGGCCAGGAAGCAATGCAAATCAGAAAGTCCGGTTAAACAATAACTTGGCATTGGTTCAAGACAAGGCGGTTTGGCCCGCGAAGTTTTTGGATTGGGATGTGATCGAGGAGTTGGAGATCATTGAGGAACTAAACTCTTACCTCATGACACAGTGCGTAGAAGATTATGGATCCCCACCTTTCGAGGTTGCGGTATGGAAAAAGGGGTTCAGTGTTAGAGAGAATAGTTATAGGGAAATGTGTTTGGAATTTTACTCAAGTTTGACGGTCGACCCGGTACCCGACAAGGGTAATGAAGTTTATGATGCCAAGATCATTAAGTTCCGGTTGGGGGGAAAATATCATGAAGTAACCATATCCAAATTCGGGTTTTTGGCTGGGTTATTTACTGAAGAGGAGTATTTGGATAGATATCATATGGGAGGATACGTGGTAAAGGGAAACTGGAGCTGGAACGATGTCAGAGAAGATAAAAATGATGTTTGGTTTGAGTTATCCGAATTGAGGCCTCACTCGACTACAAACAAGGCGAAACACATCACGGACCCGATGTTGAGATTAATTTAAAAAGAAATTTCAAACTCATTCTTTCAACGATATCAACATCAGGACAAGGTCTACATCGATGACCTTTGGCTTTTTAAGGGACCCGGAACAATTTGTGAATGCGCCTTGGGCATTAGCGCAATATATGAATGAGAAGGGGTCAGGAAGACAAGAAGCGGGGCCAATGGTTTGTGGGCATTTCATTACCAGGATAGCAAAGAATCTTGGTGTGATGACGGCAGCAGGGGTTAGACAGTGTAGTCCACCGGTGGGTCGGAAAATGATATCGAGGAATGATTTGTTTAGAGCTGAGATTGTGACAGCACATGGGGTTTTTGTTGGTAATGTGCAGGTCGAGGAGAATGTAGGAGACGAGGAAGAGAATGAAGAAGATGCGGGGAACGAAGACATTGAGGGGGCAGAATCACCACCACCACCACCTAGCCCTTTTGAGTTCCAGCCGATGATGGAGGAGGTGTATCGAATCGGGAGGAAAGTGGACGATTCGAGGAATGACTGGTCCCACATGAGGAGGGAGGCGGATCGGACTAGACGGGAAATTAACCGATTGGGGGAATACACCCGTTACCACATGAAAAGGTACCAGTCAGCGTGGGACTATCTAACAGAGCAGCATTACCATCTGAATGTCCCGGGCTCCTCGAGTGGGTGGACTGAGTATAACCCACCATCGTTGTACGCCCCTCTACCTCCTCCCGAAGACGAAGAATGGAGAGAAGGAAGCCGTTTGTTAGGCTTGTTTGTTATTGTGCTACTTTATTGTCGAACTATTTACTTTTCGTTTGTGTTGGTTGTGTTTGGAACAATTTTCATTTGTACTTGTTTAGGATTTTTTTTTTTTAAATTGTGCTAATTAACGTGTTTGTTTTTGTGATGTGTACCATAACAAGTCTGGCATTAAGTTCAGCACGTGCGGAGTAGAGTTCAGCAATCATGCAACATCAAAGCAACTCGCACGGTTTTCTTTTCTTTCTTTTTCTTTATTTTATTTTTGTACTTTTATTTTTATTTTAATTTCCCTTAGTTTAGTTTAGTTAGTTTTCTTTTAGATGGAACACATTAGGGACAATGTGTTGTTTAAGTATGGGGGGTCGGGAAATTAGTTAGTTTTATCCCCTTATATCCATTACGTTTATTTTTGTCCCATTTGAGTCTTATAGAGTCATAAAATAAAAAAATAAAATAAAAAAAAATATGCTTAAATGTAGTTAGGGAAGATGATAGGGGCTTGTTCGTTTAAATTAATTCCGGTACTTTAACGTGAAATTGTTTAGGAACATCTTTAGTTAATAATATATTTGTAAATAAGAATTTAGGTTTTCTAGTTTTAGTTCCTTAAGTTTCTCCGAAAAATCTAAAATCTAGATGACCACTAGATATCCTTAGTACCGAGCCCTTGTAGTCCTTGCACCCTTTCGGGGGTAGTTGGGGAATCCTAGTATCACTTAAGCCCATTGGAGAATTAGAGGCGAAGAAAAAGTCCATAGGTCTTTCCCGTCAACAAAATAGAAATTGATCATCACTATAACGAAGACTCAAATCCCGTTATGACCGTTCACTTCAAAGAAAATTTAAATATATATCTATAATATTTGAAGTGAAAAAAAGTGAGAGGAAAAGAAAAAGATGAAGACTAACCAAATAATTCTCAAGAAAGAAGTACTGTAAAAGAATGCTTAGTGATATTTTAAGGGTTCCCCCGAAAGCAAGGAGGTATAGGGGTCGGCCGTAAAGGCTGATCGCTTCAACTTCGGTTGGAGAGTGAGGGAAAAAGGGTGGTTATTTAGACATATCTAAACTAGGGGATGAATTAGGAGTTAACATTAGAAAATTGCGGTTTTTGTTTGCTTAAGTAATTTAGTACCTTTAGATGTTCGTAGTCGGTTTTACAATCTAGCAATTTCACGCATACTTATAATTATTAACACCGGAATTTAGTTAAACGTTTGAGCCCGTGATTCCTTTTCTTTTCTTAAGTTGTATGTTTTGTAAATTTTGTAGTAGTCTCGAGTCGGATTTGCTTAGGGACAAACAAATGTTTAAGTATGGGGGGTTTGATATCGCTCATTTATACGAGTACTTCATAGCGATATTTGTTATGTTTAGAGTCCAAAACGTAATGGATAGGCCCCGTATTACTTATATTTTGTGTAAAGTTTGTTTTATAGGTTTTTAGTTATGTTTGGAGTCAAAGGAGGCAATTTCGGACCAAAAGAGGCTAAAAAAGACAAGTCGGAAAGCAAAACGTCGAGTTGCCTTGGTTATTTCCACTAGTTGCTCCGCAACTGGTTGTCAAGGAGTTTATAGTGACTACTGAAGTTGGCTTGCGGCGCAACAGGCATGTCTTGCGGCGCAAGTAAGCAACATACTGACTCGAAGATTTGAAGGTCTTGCGGCGCAAGAGAGATAGTTGCGGCGCAAGAGGGGTGCTGACAGTTACAATTCAGTTTCTTTAATGCTAATCATGTGGGAACCCAAGAGTTTAGTGGAGTTTATTACATATAGACGAATTTCTGGACAGAAGATCATCTTATCACTCACATTCTCAGTTTTTAATCATCATTTTTGCAAGGAAGATCAAGGCATTTTCATAATCATTTCAAGTTTGTGTTGAACAATCGGTTACTTTCATTTTCTACTTTGTTATTTTGGAGATACTTGGAACTTATTTCCTATAGTTTGGTATTGAACTTTTATCCATTTCACATTGCAATTGAATCATGTCTTTTATTTATTTGATTAGTTTCGTTACCATTATGAGTAGCTAATTTCTTTAAACGTTTGCTTGGATTTGTGATCGTTTATGTGTTAGATTTTGGGTGTGAAAGTCGATTGATGTGTAGAGGTTAATCGGGGATCCGTTTGGGTTGTTATTTTAATTATATTGTTAAGATTGTTTATACTTTTATTTGGTAAACTAAAAATGGGTATTCGAGAGGAATCCGTAATTTTTACTAAAATAAGAACGAATTAATCGGCCGGTCTTTAGTTGATTAAGAGTTAGCGGTATTCGAGAGGAATCGCTAACAACAATCTAAACAAGTAAGTAATAACACAAACGCTAGTTAATAAATTAAGAGAAAGAAGTTTATTAGTTAGTAAGCTATTCGAGAGGAAGCTTATAGGTTAATTCTCACACATCGGCTTGGAACTTTATGCACAATTACTTGAGGTGTTAACTATATTCGAGAGGAATAGTTGCATGGTTAGGTAATTGGAGAAATCCGGTATTCGAGAGGAACTTAGGATTTTATATTAGAAGTTTTTCGAAATTTTCATACCTAAGAGATAACACACATTCGTAAACGGTTCAAGCAAGCGTCTTTTTATCCATATTTGAATTAGAAAAGTATTTTTGTCATTAATATAATCAAGTCTTCTTAAGACCAAACCCAATTGTTACTTGTTACGTGTTATTACAAAACTAAAATTCTTAACTATAAATAGTCCCTATGTTCGAACCCGATATTTACCAATACTATTTTGCAACCGATAAGGGTACACTGCCCGTGTAGCAATCTAGTAAAAGTTAATTTTCGGAAAACTAGATTTGTCACATCACCCCTCCATATGATATACAATACAATCACATATGATATGCGTACTATCACATGTGATATGCGTACCATCACAATTATGTCAAAAAAATGAAGGAAAAAAAATCATCTCATTTCGATATTTTTTCTAAAATTAGGTAATTTATACGTTTTATAATAATTCTTTTTTATAAAGTTTACGAATTGGTGCTAATATCACATGTGATATTATCGTTATAATTTCAATACCAAAAAAAATAAAAAAGGTCGTCGAAATCATATAACACCATTGCTCTAATTAAAGATAAAAACGAGACGATTACACCATGTCATTTGTTTCGTCTAACGATTAACGGTTTGTGAGATAAATTAATTTAAAAAAAAAAAAAAAAAATTGGGTTTTGATTTTAATCTTAACCATTAGATTAAAATGGAATGAATGACTGAGATTGTGTTTTTTGTTCCTTAGAAACTTATTTGTCTTAATTGATCATTTTCCTATAAATCAAATAAAGTCTTTTATTTGACATAATTGTGTGTTCTATTGTTTATAATTTTGTAATACTCAATACAATATTTTTTTAGGTAATAACTTTGCAAAACTTAAGCTCCACAAAGGTAAAAGGTAACTCGTCAATAATCAAAACTATTAATGTGATTTTTTAGCGGATTTGTCACATCCAATATGTCTCTGACAATATATACACTCAACAACATGTAAAATATTATATTCTGAGTAATGAGCCCACCATGGTTTCATCTTTCCAATAGAAGGAGGTTTTTCCTCTTCTTCTCGTGGTGGTTTTCATCCTTAGTCTTCTCCACCACGAATTCACATTCCGAATCTTCATTTCATCCATTATTTCCATATTGTATATTAAGTAGTTTTTGGAAGAGAAGAGAAAAGAGAGCGTAGTAAAGTAAGATGGTTTAGATGCATGGTCGTGACTTGTGAGACTTAGAGTTTTAAATCCAGACCAAAAGGTTTTGGAATAAAATAATAAAGATTTTTTTTTTAAAAAACAAATCTGAAATGCCGGATATCCGAATTTCGGATATCGACAATTTTGGATGATTTTGAATTGTTTTTTTGATTTTTCGGATATTTTCTTAGGGTTTAGATGTTTTTGAACGGCTCTAGCACCATAGACGGACCTTTATTGAGGCCCAGAGGGCTGTGGCCCTCCCAAAGTTCGGCCCAATTAAGAGATGGATAGATAGTCTAATGTCTTTTCTCCGTTCATATTATTAAATAAATGTAGCTCTTAAATTTAAGATTGGTTTGACGCTTACTTTAAATAAAACTGTCACATAATTAGTTGATTATTATATATGTCTGAACATATTAAACATAGTCATTATAAGTTTAATGGTTATATATATATTTTATGTTCGTGGTTTTAGATTGTTTGGTATAATTGATGAATTATGAAAAGAATGCTTATTTTTTTTTTGTGTTTGACCTCTCGAGAAGTATTAGTTGTCTTTTAATATAGTTGTCTACTTTTGTACTTTTGGTAGTTTCAGAGTTTCGGCCCCCCACTTAAAAATTTAAGAATGCTTATTCTTTTTTCGTGTTTGGCCATCTCGAGAAGTATTAGTTGTCTTATAATATAGTTGTTTACTTTTGAACTTTTGATAGTTTCAGAGTTTCGCCTCCCACTTAAAAATTTCATGTTCCGTCTATCTCTAGCACTCCTTTCGACTACAATTTTATCATAATAAAAAAAATAGATCCCCCTTTAAAAATCAATCCAAAAATCTTTTGGCTTTGTACGTTTGGTTCCGGTTACAACTTACAAGAGGTATCTAGAAGTAAAATAAAAAGATGTGAGTTGAAGGGTTTAAATAGTAAAGTTGGTGGTATTTGATTTGACTAGGAAGCGAAAACCAAACCCACTCACCCAACCCAAACCCAACCCAACCAAACCAAACCAAACCAAACCAAACCAAAAACCACCGACCGTCTTTTTGAATAATTGACGGGACGGTGGCTCCTGACGGAAATGGGTAGTAAAAGCGGGAATCATGTAATTGTGGTCTCATTAGCCATCGTTTATATATACTTTTCAACTATTTTTGTTTTTATAAAACAATGGTTTGGCGGGCTTCGTTCATCTCCAGGTATAATGAATGCCCTTGTTTTCACAGTTGTTGCAATCATCTGTATCCGTAACTATATCCTTGCTATGTTTACTGATCCGGGTCGGGTCCCACCTTCTTTTGCACCCGACATTGAGGACTCAGATCACCCCATTCATGAAATTAAACGAAAGGTTAGATCCATCCCCTATACTCATTTAGATCTACAACATACCATAGGAACAAACAATTATTACGCAGCTTGTTGCCCGCTTGCCTTCTGTCACTTTGTAAATTCTTACGTTCTAAATCTAATATAAAAACTAATGGAGACTACAAGTCATTGTAACACTACTGATGTATATAAGCCCCCTTTCTATGATTGATTATATTTCTAGGGTGGGGACTTGAGATACTGCAAGAAATGTTCATTATACAAGCCGCCTCGTTCTCATCATTGTCGAATATGTAAACGTTGTGTCTTACGAATGGTATCTTCGTCTTTCTTTTTTCGATATTATATCGTCAACAACATTGTTAAAGACTGACTTGTTCTTTTTTGCTTAAAGGATCATCATTGTGTATGGATGAACAATTGTGTCGGTCACGCAAACTATAAGATCTTCTTTGTTTTTGTTGTATATGCTCTTGTCGCATGTATCTACTCTCTGGTACTCATTTTCCCCTCTCTCTGTTTTTTTTTTTTAATTTTTCGTTTTATCTCCTATTTATTATTGGATGGCTTAGATTTTGCTTCTAGGTAGCTTAACTGTTGATACTCAACAAAGTGAAGGATCGTATAGAAGTGTATACGTAAGATTTCACCATCACTTTTTTCCTTTATTTGATTCGATGGCTCTTTGTTCAGTTTTGATTTTGTTTTGCAGATCATTTCAGGGCTGTTGCTAATTCCACTGAGCATGGCTCTCAGTGTGTTTTTAGGATGGCATATATACCTTATCCTACAAAACAAAACCACGATAGAGGTTCTAACATTTTTGCCTTTGGATTTCAATTAGAATTTTTTATTTACTGTTCTAATTCTTTTACCCGTGTGTGTGTGTGTGTGAATTGGGATGCAGTATTATGAAGGGGTAAGGGCTATGTTGCTTGCAGAACAAGGAGGGAATGTGTACTCACATCCGTATGATCTTGGGGTCTATGAAAATTTGATTACGGTGAGAATATTATATTATCTCCAGTTTTGTTTAATGTTCTGTTTTCCGACATGGTTTGAGGTTGTATATATGTATAATAGGTGTTGGGACCAAATATAGCTTGTTGGGTTTGTCCAGTGTCAAGCTACATAGGATCTGGTCTTCAGTTCAGAACAGCATATGATCATCGTAATGCCACTGCAAATACATCCACAGTTGGTTGATATAAGCATGTAAAATGTAAAATATAAAGAAAAACCGCAGAAGCAGTAGTAGCGACAACAACTAATGATATTGATAGGCTGAAGAAACAAAAGTGTACTAACATGTAGAAGTGTTTTTTTTTCTTTTTTCTTCTTTTTGATTGGGTGTAAATGACAGTTTGTTTGTTTTAGTTGTAGTAACATTCTTTATTACTCTGTGTGTAGTTTATCATGTAGGGATTGGCCAATTCTATGTATATTTGTTTGTGCTAGTAATACAACGCAAATTGATTCGACCTACTTTGATTTCCCAAAACCTACCGTTTGAAACCCTAATATCTATATTCCCAGCCCTAAAACCCTTTTCTAAACGTACTTTCGAAAACCTAAAGGTTTCCCACATGTTCGCAGTAGATGAATCCGAAAAGCGGTATGTCCTTGCTAACATTAAGACTCACATCCTGGTTACTTTAGATCTTGACAAGGCATGGCTCAAGCAAGAGGCACTAGTGAAAATGTGGATCTATAATAAAATTTGCGAACCTCTTTTCCAAAATAGTTATGAAGAGAAATCACACCGCACAACAATCGTGGAAAACTATAGACAACATATTCCAATACAACTAATCTGCAAAGAGCAATATAACTCAATGATGACCTCTGCAACACCCGGATCGTGGATATCTGGATTGGTAGCTATTGCCACAAGTTAAAGGTTATGATTGATCTACTTGAAAAAATTGATGAACCAATCGACTAAAGAACTTTATAAATGCACTTTAAACGGTCTCTTAGACAAGTACGAAAACATCGCCATCGTTATCTGTCATTAAAAGCCATTGCCTTCATTCATAGAAACTTGTGCCATACTTTAACTAGAAAACTATGGACTCAACCGAACCCGAAATCAAGCAACGTACAAAGATACTTCTTCTTTTTCAATAATACTACAAGTGAAGAGCAACCCTAATCGCAACAACGTCCCACAATTGCGTCATAATTATCAAAGTGGACGTTGCCAATTTGCCAAGTGATGTCGCTTAATAAATACAAAATCCACCTCCTACACAATGTTCGGTTGACCCGGTCAATGAGGACTTTGATAGAAACAAAATGTTTCGTGTTCGAATTCTGCTCACTCCTTCGTCCATGGCGTTGAAAAATGACAACACTGTCTGGAGCTTAGTCCTTGGTGGAGGGTTAGGTTGGATTCAAAGAACCATGGATTTGGGGTTACTCAATCGAAATTAACCGTAGACGTACAAACACCACGAAACAATAGTACACTTTGAGGAAGGAGCAACGAATATTGAGGTAGATATTCATTTTGTTAGAGACAAAGTTGTAGCAAGTCGAGTTCGAGTCTTGTATGTATTCCTTGTTGATACCAATACACGAACATCTTTATGAAAGGCTCATTCTTGATCCAACTTAAGTGTTTTAAAAGACTCCTGATATAATTCTACGTATACGCCTATATGTTCTAATCACACCAGCGTTGTATAAATCGAATTACTCGACCGATTAATTGATAAGTAATCGAAAATCGAACAATGACCGATGCGATTAGACTATAATCAGACTCATTAATGGGCCAACGAAAAAAACTCAGTCAAATCAAAAATCGATCAAAATTAGCCAACCTTTTCTTTAACTATTTTTTAAACCATAAGGTTTATAGTTTGTAAGGTTGACCCGCTATATAAAAAATATATATTGTGTTGTTCTCCGAACATATGCAATGTGACATATTTCGAAGTAATAGTATATTAATATTGTTATTTATATATTTGAAGTATTTATATAAATATATTTATGTTTTTATTTTATTTCTAAATACATATATTCATATATCTAGTCTATTCTATTCATATAATT
The DNA here is from genome assembly GCA_910822075.1 of Senecio squalidus. Classification (NCBI taxonomy): domain Eukaryota; kingdom Viridiplantae; phylum Streptophyta; class Magnoliopsida; order Asterales; family Asteraceae; genus Senecio; species Senecio squalidus. The sequence continues at coordinate 13,533,526 of CAJVGC010000001.1, forward strand.
TCAAACTATATTACTTTTATATAAAAAGAATTGTAGTACTCCCGAGTATTTTCCGATTAGCTCGACTAATCATTACATGTTTTCCGTCTGATTTGATTTTGATTAATGATTTTTGTAACCTTAAGTAATACAATGCAATTGAGTAAGTAATTGATAAAATGAATAATATATACTCCTTTTATTTCATATTATTTGATCGGTATTATTTTTTAAAATGTCTTAAAATAATTGTTCACTACTAAACGTAGATTAAAAAATTTGATAATATTATCCTTATTTAAAGTTATTACTTTATATTATACTAGATTATTGTCCCGCGATAGCGCGAACAAAGGTAAAGTTTGACTCGTAAATATTTGTTTATGTAGATTTTAAGTTATTATGAGAAGACAATGTCATACGTATAATAACATATATACGTTTACGTTTATACCTATGTTGCTTATAGTTTAAATAATATATACACTTTTACGTTTACATACATGTTTTGATATTTTTATGAGGAGATTTTAGAATAACATTATGGTAAATCAGAGTCTAAATTGAGCGATTTATAAGTAAATTAAACTTATATTTTTTTATTTCAGTGGAGATGTAAATGAAAGAGAAAATGTAATTATGTATTGTAAAAGGGTGTAAAATAGAAATAGTATGTGATGACATCATCAATCTGATCTAACGGCTGAAATCAAAGAAGATAACCGATCCAATGGACCTTACTTCGCCATGTGGCATTTAAGGCCTCTCTTTTATTATATATTAAAGATATAAAACTAGATTATTGTCCCGCGATAGCGCTGACAAAGATAAAGTTTGACTCGTAAATATTTGTTTATGTAGATTTTAAGTTATTATTAGAAGATAATGTCATACGTATAATAACATATATACGTTTACGTTTATACCGATGTTGCTTATACTTACAATAATATATAGACTTTTTCGTTTATATACATGTCTTGATATTTTTATATAGAGATTTTAAAATATCAATATGGTAAATCATAGTTTAAATTGAGCGATTTATAAGTAAATTAAACTTATGTTTTTTTATTTCAGTTGATATGTAACTGAAAGAGAAAATGTAATTATGTATTGTAATAGGGTGTAAAATAGAAATAGTCTTTGATAACATTATCAATCTGATCTAACGGCTGAAATCAAAGAAAAAATAACATAATTAAGGGACCTTACTTCGTCATTTGACATTTAAAGCTTCTTTTTTATTATTATTATTATATATATATATATATATATATATATATATATATATATATATATATATAAAAGATATGAATTAATTAGTTAAGAATAAAATTGTTAAAAATAAAGTAAATAAAATTGTGAATCCTAGTAAGCATGAAATAAGCCAATGAAATGATAGTTCCCACGTGAGTTTCACATGGCAGGCAATATGGGTTTTGTGTACATAGTTTTGATATATTATTATTATTATATGAGATAAAGGGAGATGGGCAAAGTGTATAAAGTTTACTAATATAATAATTATAATTTGATTGTTGTGATCTGAAACAAGTTTGAGATGTTAAAAATGGAGATGGATGATCCATCATCATCATCATCCTTATGTGGTTGTGCTGGAATTAACAGGTAAATAATTTTATATCATATATCATGTATGTATGTATATCATGAATTATATATCTATCTGTTGTTAGTAATTATTAATTAGTAATTAATACTTTCAGAAAGAGGAAATTCAAAGATGGATTCTTATTGCAAAAACATAAAAACCCCAAGACCCAACAACAAGAATTGCCCGATGATGATGATATTAAATTCATACAAAACATGACAAAACAGATGATCATCTTAACTAATACTCATACTGCTAATCAAGATTCCATCATGTCGCTATCTGATAATGATAACGAGAAGCAGCAGTTGCAGTTGGAATATGATGATCATTCTACATCATCTGTTAATTGGAGTGGTCCATCTCCAAGTTTTGAGAACGACGATTTTACTACGACTAGTAGTAGCTCAGTATTTGAACAAACCAAACAATCAGAAGAAACCGAAGAAATGTTCTTCTGCTCCCATGGAAATGAAACAAACAATCATTTTGTACTATCATCAGGAAGATGGGAAATCAACAACCAAGGTATAACCGCAGAAGAACCAATTCATCAGGAACTCACTATCGACAAAGAGTTTGAGCAGTATTTTTCAATGCTTATGCTATAGAACCGCGCTTAACCTAATGTTGTTGTACATCATTCGTTGCTCTCTATGTATACGTACCTTGTTATTGCAAACGGTATACCATACATGCTTCTTTTTTGCAAAATTGATTGCTACTGCTTTCTGGGTCGACCACTCTGCTTTCTATGGTGCTCTAGTAGTACCAAGCTAGTTAAATGCGAAGGCAAACGTGAGACGACATACCCTCATTAGTGCCTAATTATGAATTGGTGATTTTGAGTTTGTTATATTATATGAGGTGTGAAATGATTTGACTTCAAATATACATGTAGGTGTTCAAATATCTCTCGCCTTTTGCTTTGTCGACTATGCGATAAACACCTCGCCTGAAGTTATTAAGCCTCCTTTCTCAAAAAACGGCCACCTTGCTCGCCTCTAACAAAAACAACAATGTAAAACTTAGTTTTGTTAGCCAATTTACCATTTGTTAAATACTCGGCTCGTATTTCTTTTAAAGAAGCAACTTCACTTTTTGTTATTGTTAAAGAAAACCAATTCGGGTTGAAAGTTAGTTAGTAAGTTAATTTACCTTCGGTTTGAAAGTTAAAACATGCATCCATCCGGGCTCTAACAAATCAACATATAAAAAAGAAAAAAATAGGAACTACTCTGTTTTATATTAATATATATGTGATAGATATTTAAGACAAATATGTCTGGGTGGTGTAGTCGGTTATCACGCTAGTCTCACACACTAGAGGTCCCCGGTTCGAACCCGGGCTCAGACAATTGTCTTTCTTTTTATTTTTTTCTTTTTCTTTTTCTTTTTGTTTTAACTTAGAGCTCATCAACTCCGCTCACATGGTGAGCTCACTACCAGCACCGCGCCGGGGCTGGCTAAAGGAAACTTAATTTGAAAGTTTGATGCGGGTCATGTTCCTGTATATGTGATAAAGATTTTATTTGGAGAGACCAAAAACATTCAACTTAAGATGACTACAATTATGATCATACCATAAAGATGATATATAAACACACAAAGTGCTAGCTGTTTAATTAATAAAAATAAATGACTTTTTTCATAATTATAACAACTAAAACGACATTTATAAATTAATATTAGGTAAAAGAAAAGAATGTTGATGATGACATTACTAATTATTGGAAGAAATATAGTTCAATAATGCATCAACACAAATAATAAGCCTCGAAGCTGCTAGAAGACGAGAGAGATCCACATCAATCGAATACAGTTCACACGAATAGCGACCCACAAATACCATATATCAATACATAAAAACACACATTATTGTCATTTGCCAGCCAACCAAGAATTGAAAGCACCATTTATAACAACCATATATAAAATAAACTAGTACGTACGTACATTATCAATTATTATCATTACGGACACGAAACACTACTACATATCGACAAAACAGCCAATTTAAGAAGAATGAATAACCACAAATTACTTACTAATTACTAATACATTTACAGCGAATACATGATAAGATTAGATGGCGTTTCTGGTACATGTTGCTTCACCTGTTTGCTTAATTAATTAAGCCAAGCTAGTGATCAAAAATAAACTAAGCAGTGACAGATGTCTCCACTACGACTTTGTCAGGATTAGAATTATAAGCTACAGCAGAGACATTGTTGTTATGCCATAGCTCCGGTATTGCCTCTTTGATGTTGTGTATGCTTTCTAACGCATAATCTGCACCTTTACATCGATGGGATGTGCCAACCTACATGACCATCATAAATACTTGATCAAATAAGTAGTCATTAAGCTTCATCATATATACTTTTTTTATGCTTACCAAAACAGTGTCAAGACCTACACTTTTCCCAGCTTGAATATTTCGGACGCTATCCTCAAAAAACAGCTATATAGCAAATGGCAATTAATCAGTAATAAATTAGAGTTGGTTAAAGATGGGGGATTAAGTGATGTACCGTTGTGTGAGGGTTAATGTTGGCAATGTTAAGAGCCTTGAGAATTGCATCTTGTGATGGTTTGCAGACAATTGGTGTCTTTGGTAACTCTGATGTTGAATTACATGTGGAAAAATGTCCAATTATATCGAAAATCATCTGCTTGTTACCATTTTCATTTGTCATAGAAGACGAGGGTCCCACAAACACGACGTCATCCTCATCATCAGATGGGATGTTTTTGTGAACCGGGTTAAGAGTCTCAAAACATATGATTCCTTCAAAACAATCTTCCAACCCAAGTTTGTTGAGAGCTTTAGCAGCATGAATCTTGTCTGCATTTGTGAATATCTGAGAGAGAATTGAATTAGGTTATGTATGTATCGATAGATAGATAGATAGATAGATAGATAGATAGAAAGGAAGGAGAATTACAAGTTTGCGAATGGGCAAGCTTAGTAAAAGAGACCTCAAAACAGGATCAGGCTTCAAATTCTCATATGGTAATCTTCCATGAACAAAACTACAAAAGTTAAAGACTTAATTATTAGTAAATTGATCTTGTTTTTATTAATTATTCTCATACGGTAATCTCACCTGTGGTACTCATCATAGTCAAAATCATAGCCAATTGCCTGTAATAATTATGAACTTTTAGATAAAACATTTAGAAACGTGAATGATCGAATTGACATATTATACGTACCCGAATGCCTGCCATTGTTGTACCGTAGTTCTTGTACAATAGATTACATAATTCGGGGATCTTTTCTGAATCAATTCCAAGTTTCTCAACCATGTAATCTGCAAAATAAATTATACTATTTTAGTAAATATATATATACTAGTATGTATGTATCATGTATATGAGGCAGGTACCTTTGATGTTCTTGAGAACCCCATTCGCCAATCCGGTACTAACAGGGTAAAGAGTGTCATCTAGATCTATATATTAAAATGAATGAATTAATAAATGAATGTTAGGTATATATGACGATGATGATGATATATTGATACATACCGAAAAGAAGGCAATCGTATTTGTTGGTGTTGTGAGGTTGGCCGAACCGAAGACCTTCATAGGCAGCCTGCATCTTCATGATGTATATATGATATGTAATGTAATGTTGAATAGGAAGTAGAAGGAGAGGGGGAAGGAAAACGTAGAGGGTGAGTCTCTTTAAATACTCGCAGCAAACAATTGTTTTCTCTACACGTCTGTCTGTCCGTGTTTGTATGTATTTAAAATTACCATCATATATCACATTATGCATGCACGTTTAACTAATTTATTACATTGTTCATATATAATAACAAATAATAATAATAATAATAATAATAATAAAATTTGATACCAAATGAATCAATTATAATTTTTTTTATTTTAAATCTATATTTTATGTAATATCACATGTGATAAAATTTTATTAATTTAAACATTTGTCTAAAAAAGAAAAAACAAAAGTTGTCAAAATTTGATTATTTTTCTGGGTTTAGATAAATAATATTTTATATAATATTTTTTGTTTTTAGTGTTTATTCATTTCTGTTAAAATCACATGTTATATTAACGTTACAATTTCAATATCCACCCTAAAATCGAAAAAATAAAAGTCGTCGAAATTATATATGACCATTGTTCTAGTTAAAGAGAACACGATGATCGCAACGGTGTAATTTATTTTGTCTAACGATTAACGGTTCGTAAAATAAATTAATTTAAAAAAATAATTATTTAAAAGTGAATTTTAATTTAATTTCAACTATAAAGTCTTTTGATTATTAAAAAAATTATCGAAATTTTGCGATTTTTTCTGCTACAATTATTTGGGGTTAATTAGTTTTCAAACAAGAGCATCTTTTTAGTAGTAGTTTTGTAGTCAAACAAGCATTTCGATGTTTTGTTTGGTTTCACACCTCTATTTCTTACCTACTTCCGATTATACAATTTTTACTACTACATTGGAATATCCTTTGTGACTTCCACTATTCTTCATCTTGTCATAACTTGATTATTTTATGCTAATACACGTTTATTTTTTATAATAATAACATAATTATTAGTGCAAAACGTTTATATATTCAACTGAACAATAATACATATCCTCATATATTATTTATCTCGTGTATGATTGTGAGTTGTGTTTCTTTAACTTGATATAGTAAATTGATGACCACCTAAAATATGTATAAATAATGCAGAAACTAGTATTTAAATCTTACTATCTTATTGAACTTTCTATTGCAATAATTGGACTAGATAAAAGAAACAAGCTACATATATTGAAAAGATATGAAACGTTCAAACTACGCAAGTCATCAACTATCAAACAAAAAATTAATATTTTAGAGTATGACCCAAAAAAGATATAGGTATGATATTAAATCTCAACGTAATTAAAACTTGGAAATGCAAATGAAATTATAATATAAAAATTAGGTTTGTACAGTTGTAAGATGATGCTACGGCTGGCAATCACAAGGAAAGGAGTGGTTAGCCTTCCCCCTTATACATCTATGATTTAAAATTGTTGGTTATGTATGCGTCTGTATTTGTATGTTTATGCATCTATAGGTATTTTCTTATATATGCTTGTATTTCTCTTTATATCTAATTTCTTTTGTATTTTGTAACACCTTAACGCTGATATGGTTTGTGGAAATTGTTTTCCAGAAAAATCGGATGTTTTTCTTATGCATGGCGCGCTGAAATATTAGGAATGGCGTGCATATTGAATTTCTATTTATTTAATGTTTTGGTCATAACTTGAAATCCAATTAAGGTGATATAAACTACACAAATTTATATATATATATATATATATATATTCGCTAAAGGGGAAATACCCCGACAAAATAAATTAACAAAAACAGTTACAGAAAAAGATGAAACAAAAAAATCATCTGAGAGAAAACATGGAGAAAATACTCCAACACAACCAAAAACAAGCCCAACCTACACACCCACTAGACACTCAAACCAGCTGAAGAAACAAACAAGCAACACACCGCAAACTCACCCAAGCCACATACTACTCAAGCCCCTTAACCACATCTAAGTCGCATCTAAGTTCCAGATTGTAGAAATAGTCTTCCACTCTAACCGGTTTGCAATCCCGAGCGACATGATCTTCAGTGGTAAAGATAACCTTATATAAAACATCTATACTACGCGTTCCTTTCTTAAACAATCTATTATTCCTCTCTTGCCAGATAAAATAGACTGAAGCTGCAAAAACAAGACGACAACACGCCCCCAAGCATTACCTTTCTTGACGTGCTGCTTTAAGAACATAATAACATCTGACCATTTATACATATCAACCGGAATCCTCAAACCAGCACAAGTCAACCGCCAAACATGTTTCGCAAAAGAACATTCAAAGAATAAATGGTCATGCGAATCCGGCTGAAGATTGCAAAAAACACAATTGACAGATTTGATCTTATCTGATTTCTCCCAGTCTTTGATACGGTCCTGAGTCTTTAATTTTTGTAAAACGAGTAACCACACAACAAAAGAATGGCGCGGAATACTCTGGGAAAACCACACAACTTCCTTCCAATCCACAAGATCAGCACGGTCACGAATTGCCTCCCACGCACTCGCAGCAGAAAACAACTCCTCAGACCCATTAGACTCCACCCAACCGATTGAATCCCTACACTCGAACAAAATTGGCACTGGAACCTGATTTAAAACCGCGTATTTTTGCAACCAAAAACCCGTCCAAGACCAACCATTTCCATTTAATAGATGAACAAGTTTACTCTTTAAAGTCCATCCCGCATTCATAATGACCTGATTCGAAATAAAGTTATTTAAAGGACCAGCAACACTCCAATTATCAAACCAGACAGAAATCATTTTACCATCACCAATCTTACTGCTGACATGTATTCGAACAACATCACGTAACCCCAAGATCTTGCTCCAACTATAACTCGCATTTGCCTTTACTTGGACCTCCCAAAAACTACGACCCTCAAGATGATGCGTATGCACCCATTTGACCCATAAAGACTCCTTATTTATAAGGACCTTCCAGATATGCACCATCATTAAAGCAGAATTCAAGAAACAAGACTACGAATACCTAAACCACCCTCCACTTTAGGACGACAAACATCAACCCATGCCACCTTAGCTCTACCCTACTTTAACAACCCTTGACACCACAAGAACCACGAAGCAGCTTCTCAATATCAAGGATGATAGAAGTAGGAAGAATGAAAACCGACGCCCAATACACATGCATAGCGGAAAGAACAAACACGACTAATTGGAGTCTGCCTGCAATAGATAAAGATTTGTTTCGCCAATCTCCCAGACGATTCCGAACTTTCTCAACTAAACTCTTACAATCTTCAACTAAAAGTTTGGACGAGATCAATGGAACTCCCAAATACTTTATGGGAAAAAACCCCATCCTCAAAAGGAAACACCTCCAAAATAGCACTCTTAACCCGATCACTCACACATGAAAAGAACGTTGTACTCTTCTCAATACTTGGAATTAACCCCGAGACTATTTTAAATTCATTTAAGGCATTTAATAAAACCATAATCGACTTTTTTATCGCCATGAGAAAACATAATCAAATCATCTGCAAAACACAGGTTAATAAGCTTTAGTTTCGCACACTTCGGATGATATTTAAACACCGTTGACTCTGTCACTCCTCTTTTAAGTAACAATGTTAACACCTCCATAACAATCGTAAATAAATATGGAGATAGCGGATCACCCTGACGCAAACCACGCTTCCCACGAAAAAACCCATGGAGATCCCCATTAACACAAATAGAAAAAGACGTAGAAGTCACACACTCCATAATCCACGCCACCATCGTATTATGTAAACCAAACCCAATAAGAGTATTCCTTAAAAAAACCTCAATCAATGGTATCATACGCCTTTTGAATATCAATTTTAAAAGCACACCTGGACACCCCACGCGCAATTTGATAATTCTTGACCAGTTCTTGAGATAATAAAATATTATCCGAAATGCTTCAACCGGGAACAAAATTAGATTGATTAGCACTTATAATATCTGTCAACCCCTCTTTCAAACGATTAGTGATAATACGACTAATACATTTGTACAACACATTATATATATACGACTAATAGGTTATAATTGTAGAGAAAATATCAATTAAGACCTATAATTTTCTTGAGACAAAAAGATATCATTTTGGCCCTTGATCCCATTTTAATCTAATGGTTAAGATTAAAACCAAAACCAATTTTTCTTTTATTTTTTTAAATTAATTTATCTCACAAACCGTTGATCGTTAGACGAAACAAAATACACCGTTGCGATCGTCTCGTTTTTATCTTTAATTAGAGCAGTGGTGTTATATACTTTCGACGACTTTTTTTTTTTTTTTTTTTTTTTTTATGGGTATTGAAATTATAACGATAATATCATATATGATATTTACATCATTACGTAAAATTGTATAAAAGAGAATTACTATAAAATGTATAAACTACCTAAATTTAGAAAAAAAATCGAATTTTAACTATTTTTATTTTTTCTCGTTTTTTGACATAAAATGTGATATACTAAAGTCACATATGATACTACTATATCATATGTGATATTACTGTAAATCATATATGATATGAATATAAATCATATGTGATATATATTAAAATCGCATATGATAATATTATATCATATATTCATATGTGATATTACTGTAAATCATATATGATATGAATATAAATCATATGTGATATATACTAAAATCACATATGATAATACTATATCATATGTGATATTAGTGTAAATCATATAGGATATGAATATAAATCATATGTGATATATACTAAAATCATATATGATAATACAATATCATATATGATATTACTGTAAATCATATATGATATAAATATAAATCATATATGATATTATGTATGTAAAAATTTTAAAACTTAAAAGACAATAACACACATGATTTTAACTCTAAATATGAATTTTAATACACAACAATGTTATACAATGTATAACCTATATAGACCCAGAAAAAAGTTCGAATTTTGACGACTTTTATTTTTTCGTTTATGGCCAAATGTTGAAATTCGTAAGACAATATCACATATGATTTGAACACTAAATACGAGTTTCGAAACATAGATTTGTTATATTACATACATTCAACTTAAATCAAAAAGAAAAACAAAAAAATAATATGTCAAACTACTGATATCACATATGATAAAACAGTGATTTGTAATATAAAATTTCAAAACTCGTAAAAAACCCCGAAAATAAATTTCGTCAAAAGTATATCGAGTGGGTACTCTATACAAAGGTAATTTAATGCTCGTTACAATGGTATAATTTATTCGTTTAATACATTTACGGTTTTTGAGATATTTAATTTTTAAACAAAATTATATTTTAAATGGGTTTTTAAAATTGAGTGTTATGATTGGGTCTTTTGGTCTTAAATTTTTTTATGGTGTTTCTTGATCTCAACCCTTAATTGTATTATGGGAAAATGCACCAGATGACCATTGTACTTACCAAAATTATCCGTCTAAGTCATTGTACAAAGTTTATGTCTATTTACATCACTATACTCCATTTGACCGTTTAAATAACAACCTTAACTTTTAAAAACCGTTTAAATAAATCATTTTGGTGACCTGAAACCTGTTGGTAACCGCCACGTCACCCTTTTCTCTAACTTTGAAACCGCCACGTCATCTTCATCCTATCAAATCCCTGTAATTTCCAAAATAGAAACAGCCAAAATAGGCCTTGAAGAACCATGTTTCACCATTGTCATCTGTTTCGTCCATTTCCCCCAAAATCGAACTGAGTTCAAGTAAAATAGGTTACAACAACAAATCGAGCAATATCAACACTCAATATCACACATCAAGTAAAACTAGTATAAACAGCAAATCGAGCAATAATAAATAAACAACACTCAATATCACAATAACTAAATCAGACAGATAAAAAGCATATGAGATTTCACCTACAACTCATAACTCGAAACTGAACAACAGACGATGTACTAATTTACTGAAACCAAACCAAATTGAAGTAAATCAAGTTAAAACAGCAAATCGGGCAATAACAACGCTGAATATCACATCTAGTAATCAATCAATCAAACCGTTCAAAAGCAAATGAAATCACACCTACAGCGCATAACTCGAAACAGAAACAACATACAATGAACTAATTTACTGAAATCGAACCGAATTCGAGTAAAATAGCTTAAAACAACAAATCGAGCAATAACTCGAAACCACCACCGCCGTAACAATCCACCGCCGTTACAATCCATCGCACCGCCGTTAGCTCCATCGCAACCACCGTGGTGAATTGAACCCGATTCCTCCTCCGGCGTCACCAGTTCATCAATGGCGGAGGTCACAACGGCGACCACAACGGCGTCACCAGTTCTGATAACGAATGAGGTCACAACGGCGACCACAACGGCGTCACCAGTTCATCAATGGCGGAACCCGATTCCTCCTCCGGCGTCAGCAGTTCTGATAACGAATCTGGTGGAGGTCACAACGGCGACCACTCACTCCGTGAAGCTTCCGATAAATGTCAACGCGAAAAAAGGAAAACGATTAATGGTGATGATTTGTTATGGCGATGATTTGTTAAATGAGAGAGATATAGATATAGAGAGATATAGATATAGATTAATGGTGATGATTTCTTAAAAAGAGAAGAATTCTGCAATTTAAAGTGAAAGAGGGAGAGAGAATCAGTGGGGTGTGACGTCACCGGTTTTTGACCGGTAGTTTGAAAAAAAATGGTTTAAATAAACGGTCAAATGTGGTATAGTGATGTAAATAGACGTAAATTTTGTACAATGACCTAGACGGATAATTTTGGTAAGTACAATGGTCATCCAGTGCATTTTCCCTTGTATTATTGTCGATAAAGTTTTCTACGTATACAAATTTAAAAGTGAAGCTGAAATCAATACATATAAACGGAACAACATTATTAGACATCACAAATCATATTGTCATAATTGTTAATGATACACGATGTTTTCTCAGTTTCTACATATTATATTTATATTTTTTTCAATAAAATTATCCGCGTATACACGGAAAATAAACTAGTTTATACTAAAAGAGATGCATTAAAAGTCACATGACGAAGCCTTTACCATTAGATAAGTTTTAAGATTAATTTTAAACTGTTAGATTAAAATGATAATGTCATATGACATCATTATTTTCTATTTTTATTTTTATCCTTCAATTTTAATTACAATTTTAATATTTCAATTTTAATATATATTTAAATAAAATAAGTTTGACATCATTATTTAAAACCAAAAATATTCGTCATGTATTATTTATTTATTTTCTTAAAGATCATTAAACTTGGTTTTTAACATGACACTTTTTCTATACGGTTTTAGCTTCTAATGATATAAAAACGGGCTAAAGGGTTGTGTATGCTTCCAACTTGACACCGAATTCTATTGTGTACACCCGATTCAGAGCTGTTCTATTGAGTACCACCACGTGACTTTTTTATTCTTTTGAAGACACAAGGTCACCGGTTACCTACAAAAATCTACGTGTAACAAGTTACCATCCACCTCAGATGCCACGTAGGTAATTTTGTCCACCTAAGCTTCCACCTAAGCTTCCACGTACCCAATAAAACCCGGATCTTAACCCATTTTTTCAACCCGTTTTACCTATCCCCATTGTTATAAACCCTAATTTTAACAAATTGTTACCCGTTTTTACCCAAAAAACCTAAATGGCGATTCCCGTTTTTTGTGACTGTGGATTCGAAATCCACCCTCGTACATCTTGGACAAGCACGAATCCAGGAAGGAGATTCATCAGCTGCCCCGTAATGGTTAGTTTGTTAATTTTTAATTTTGCCCCAAATTGATTTCAATTGATTTCAATTGATTTTAACACAAAAGTGTAATTCTTTTTACAATTAACAGGATAAAGAAAGGAAATGCAAGTTGTATATGTTTATTGACGAAGAAATCCGTAATCCTTATTACAAGAAACTCCTATTTAATCTTCATCTTGAATTGCAAAGACGTAGGGGAAGTATTGGAAATGCTGCTTATGAAGAGATTAAAGATTCAAGGATGGAAATGAACAAGATGATGCATGAGTTGACCTATGCAAAGTCAAAGATTGTGGTTTATGAAAAATTGGTTGTCATTTTGTTGATTGTTGTTGTATTTTTAGCAGTTGGATTAGGTTTTTTTAGCAAAATTATGTAAAGAACAAATTGTTGTTGTAATGTGTTTTGTTTTAGCAATTATAATAGATTGTGAATTTTGAATTGTAATGACCTTTTTTCCTCTTATATTTGGTAATAAACATAGCAACTTGAAAATGGTAATAAACAACACTAACTTGAAAACGGCATATATAGCCAACTGCATCTATAATTCTTCTACACCAAAAATTGCAAATTGGATTATAAACCAACTGCATCCTAAAATGTTAATCCTAAATATTACACAACCTAAATACCATAGTGTTTACATCCAACTACACAACCAACCAAAAGACATTGTTTTCCTTACACAACCAACTACACAACCAACCAAAAGACATTGTTTTCCACACAACCAACTACATACTACTTTGCAATTTCAATTGCATTGTCTTCCTTATCTCCTGGTCCCTGAACTTGCTTTCCTAGCTTTCTTTTCATGATTCTTTCACTTGGTCTTCTCATCTTCACAACTTTCTTCTGCTTTGGTGTTTCCTGTGAAGACTGACTGAAGACTGGTTCCTGGCTTCCCAAAGGAAACTCCTCACTATCATCCACATTTCCCAAAGGGACTGGTTCCTGGCACTGCCCCCCTCACCTACTGCTCTAATCCTCTTCTTTCTTGGTCTCCCTGGCATTTTCTTTGGTTTAGGTGGAAGAGGCTTGTTCATGTTGTTTGGTTTCCAAGTTGACATCCCACCAACAGGTTTCAAGTAATATTTGTAGGCATTCAAGTACATTGTCTTTTTGAACCAATCTGCCACATAATCCTCTGGGTTTTTATGCAGGGCAAATATCATTGAACATGCATGTGGACAAGGCACACCAGATAACTGCCACATCCTACAGCTGCATGTTCTATGTTGTTCATTAACCTTAAATCCCTTATTGCACTGTCTAACCTCCCATTCATAACCTCCACAGAACATAGGAAGCCAAAACCTATGATTAAAACCATATTAAAATACTATAAATATTAATACAAAAAAGTTAAACCAATGTTGAAGAGTGAACCTGTGTTGATCCTTGCACCATTCCAGTTTCTTTTGAATTGATGGACAGATTGCACCATCCCACTTCATGCATAGCTTTCTCATTGTGTTCATCCTTTCCATCACAATCACTCTTATAGCCTCTAACATGGTGATGATTGGTTTGTTCCTTAAAGCCACAATAACAGAATTGAAACACTCACTGAAGCCATTCTCTACTGCTTCACAACCTCTATGCAATGCAAAGAAAGCCCTTGACCATGTTTTTGGATCCCTCTCAAGTAAATAAACTGCTGCCCTTGGATTAGCTTGATGAACTTTGTCCATAATCTTCTTAAATAGCACAGGATATGATGACTTTGAAGCAGACCAGAAAAGAGTTCTGAATTCCACACCACTAAATTGCTTTCTAAAGTTCTCATAAATGTGCCTTGCACATTGCCTATGCTCTGCATATGGCAAGACAGTCTTGACAGCCTCTATCAAACCCTTTGCATCATAAAACATGTGGTTAATAATATGAAAACATGTGGTTAGTAATATACTAGAAATAATGAACCACATACCTTGTGTTGATCTGACATTAAGGTTACACCAGCACCACCCTCAATCTGCAAATCCTCAGACAACAACTGAATGAACCAAGTCCAATTATCCTTGTTTTCCACATTGACAACAGCCCAGGCAATAGGGAAGATGTGATTATTTCCATCCCTTCCAATTGCTGTCAATAATTCCCCATGGTTTGGACTTTTCAAGAAACAACCATCCAAAGCAATTATCCTCCTACAGCCCCTAATCCACCCCATTTTCAACCCTTTTAAACATATGTACATCCTATCAAAATAAACCTTCTCATCTGGATTGACTGTAACACCTATTTTCACAGTTGATCCTGGATTACTGGTTAGCAACTCATCAGCATATGATCTTAGCATCCCATAATGATCCTCTAATGCCTTTTCATACTCAACTATTGCATACTCCTTGGCCCTTCTACATTGGTTTAAAGTCACACTGCATTTATACTTTTTCATGACTAAATCAGCTATGTCAACCAATCTAATACTTGGGTTAGACCTAATTTTGTCACCAAACTGCTTACCAATCCACTTGTAGTTAATAAGAGATCCAAATCTAAAGTTCCTAACACATGTATGAACATCAACCAAAGAAATAACTTGAAACGACTCTTCTGTCCTCATAATCCTAGCATAGCATCTAAATGGACACTTTGGACCATTTGGTTTAACTACATCAGGATACCTTTTTTGTTTCCTTTGTTTACCTTTGGATGGATCTTTAAGTCTTGGAGGTCTATGTCCACACTTAGCCACTATCTGGCTTGAACTACATCTTGAGAAGTAAATATTGTACCCATTTGACAGTCCATAAAAGGTCATACATTCCTTAAACTTTTCAGCAGATTCAAACCTCTCACCTACCTGTGCTTTCTGAAGCTTCCAATGCATTTGAGTATCGTGGATTGGGTACTTTTCAATATGTTCAGCAGCTTTAAATGGATCCACATCATTGTCATCACTAACTTTCATCTTCCTACTAAGATCTGTCATAAACTCCTCATGCTCACAAATGGTTTCATACCTATCAGGTTTTTCATTCACTGCAAATTTTCCCAACTGAGGCTGCTCTCTTACCTTTGGGTTCTTTTTCTCCTCAACCCTTCTTGTTCTTACCTCCTTAAGCTCAATTTCATCTTCAGACAGAAAGTCAATAGAAGCAGTATCACTTTCTGTATCTGTGTCATCATCTTCTATAGCCTTCAAAACATAGTCATCATCTTCTGGATCTGTCTCATCTACTTCATGTTCATCAACAGCTGGCTTTTCTTGTTCATCAACAGGTGCATCATCTAGGTTGTCAATAACCGAAGCTTCATGTTCATCTTCAGGTGGCTTTTGTATTTCTGTTACATACTTCATGATGTCTTCATCGTCATCAAAGTGATCCATGTATACATCAATCTTCCCATAACAGTAAGCAATGTCATACATCATAAGAACGTCATAGTCATTGGAAAGCTTGAACAACGCGTCTTTTGGTTTCTGTCCCGGACAGGTGTAATAGAGACCAGATAAAGGGTTTCCAGTAGCTTTTTTAATAACTTCACACAACTCATCCAACCCTACTTTTGGAACATACACCGGTATCTCTACACCATTGTCATACCTGAAGGGATTATAAAAAAATGCTCCATCGTTATGAACATTTAGTTCATAACCTTCCACAGATCCCATCCTGTAGAAAAAAAAAATTAACGTAAAAATATCGAAGCAAAAGAAACCCTAATTTTAAGATTAAAATTTACCCCATAATGGAATCAAACTTGGGATTTGTAACAGACAAAACAAAGATTTTTGGTCGATTTTTTAAGTGAAAAGAGAAAGAGTAAAGGAGATATCGGGCAAAACAACTGAGTGAAAAGAGAACGGGAGGGAGGGTTTTTGGGAGGGAGAGTCTGCATTGGGATTGTATATGGTTAGGTTTATTTTAAAAAAAGTTAACCATGGTTAGGTAATGGGAGGGTTAAATGACATGGCGTCTACGTGGCAAATGGGAACGGGCAACCGGTTGTCAAGGTAACTTGTGTCTTCAAAAGAATAAAAAAGTCACGTGGTGGTACTCAATAGAACAGCTCTGAATCGGGTGTACACAATAGAATTCGGTGTCAAGTTGGAAGCATACACAAGCCATTAGCCCTATAAAAACATATAACCACGAAAAAATACATATTTAAATTTCGAAATGTCTTGCAAAAAAACCGTTATATAATATGGTTTATTTCCTAACATATACATATTAGTAACTATGTTTTATATTTTTATATATTATGTATAGACAATACTAACTAAATTTATGTTATTTGTTAACCCGTATCAGTACGAATTAAAGGCGAAGTTGAAGTCAATATCATACGTATAGTTCATTACTTTTCTCATTATTTAATCCGAACAAATTCGAACTTAATGGTTGAGTTAAAGTCAACCACATCGTTATAAATTAAACTACATAATATTTAATAACATGCTTTAATACATATTTAAATAGAATTATATGTTATTATTGCACTATATATATTTAATAGGATTTTCTACGTATATAAATTTAAAAGTGAAGCTAAAAACACGTACATATATATATAAATGAAATGACAAATAATTGAAATTACAACTCATATATTCACACATTGTTAATGACATGCAATGTTCTCTCAGTTTCTATATATTATATTTGTCTTTTCTTAATAGAGTTCTTTGTGTATTCGCAAGAAATAAACTAGTTTAAGCTAAAACTCCTCTTAAGATCGTATTAGTAAAATCTCGACGAGTTCGAGTAAGTGAAATAAATAACATATAATGTTTTGAGTCACATAAAAACCTTATTCGAAGCTCAAGCATGCATAAAAAAAAACTCAAGACTATCAGATTTTGTTCAAGCCTACATCTAAAAAACTTTTGCATGGGATAGAGTTAAAGTGTAACCTGGACCATCGAGTACACAAGAACCATCAGACCAATGACTATTGCCATGCTCTGTCATAAAAACAACCTTCACAGATTCTTTCAAAATAGAACCCGGTCACAACTTAAGTTTAAATATCTTGATTATGATCATATCGAATAGTTCTCTGACGTAGTTTCATGAAAAGAACAGCCACTCTAGTGAACCTTTTGCTGCTTATAGTTTGTGTCAAGAAGAACGGGAACTTAAAGGTGTCGACAGCAATTACAAGAACAATATTGCAATTTACAAAGCCAAATGTATTTACAGTGTCATCATAAATCGCCGAGCCAATATATTAAAAACAAGATTCTAATCAACAATGTTTTAAATAAATAAATAAAAAACTATCATTTTGTGGACATCCTGGATCAACAAAAACTTGAACAAGAAAAAGGTCGTCAGCATCTTCTTACAGATGCTTCATGTTCGCCATCTTCCATGCTGCTCTCCTCCATCTTTGATTCTGTTTGCAAAATAATCAGACGACAAAAATGACAATTCCCACATACAGAAAAAGTCCCAAACGTAAATGCCCAGAATTTAAGGCATGCCATAAACCACCAACACCAGAAAGAAACAAGCTCAAGAAAACATCAGAGAAGCGCAACTACGTCAGTTCAGTGATTTACACGTACAAGAAATAACCAACTTGCTTAAGGTCAAATTAAAATAAAGAAAAGAATAGAGATATTTATTGATTCAACTTTCATCAAAAAGGCAAAACGTCTGATATTCAACCAATCTGAATTTATATATATCGAGCATATGGTTAAGTCTCTGAATTTAACACAGTTACAGGGTATATTCTGGAGTGGAAAAGAGCTAGATACTAACCTTAGAAGTCTTGTGGGTCAGCACATCGTATTCAGATCATTGAATTATATAAATCTAGGTTTTCTATCAGCCGGCTTCAAGATTTGGAAAGAACACATTAAGCTCTCATCAACGCTCATCATTGCACCCGCATTATCAAATTCACCACAATAATTTGGAGCCGAGAATATCGTAACAAGCTGTCTATCAGCGAAGAATTCATACCCATCTTCTACAACCTGCAAAAACAAACTTCCGCATTACATAAGACTCTTAACAAAGATATCAATAGGAGACATATATATATTGTAATAAAACCTGATGGGCACGACACACAAGGTCCATATCATGCTGCATTAAGAACTCGGCGACTTTATCGGCACCAAAAGTATAAGAAACTCCCCTATCATTCATTCCCCAACCTTTAATATCTTTATTAGGATCTGACCAAAGTAAATCACAAAGCAAACCGGTGTCTGGAATATCATTTGGACGAGTTAAGTTCCGTATTTGATCTAAACTTGTTAGATCGGGAGAAAGACCACCATGCATGCATAGTATTTTGTCATCTATCAGAGCAGCTACGGGAAGACAGTTAAAACAATCTGTAAATGTTTTCCAAATTCTAACATTGAATCGGCGTTTACATTCGTCATAGAACCCGTAGATTCTGTTGATGGAAGCACATTCGTGGTTTCCTCTTAGAAGAAAAAAGTTCCCGGGATATTTGATTTTGTAGGCAAGTAAAAGGCATATGGTTTCTAAACTTTGTTTGCCACGGTCAACGTAGTCTCCTAGGAACAAATAATTTGCTTCTGGAGGAAACCCCCCGTATTCAAACAACCTTAATAGATCACCATATTGCCCATGAATGTCACCTGGTATCCAAAGAACAAGCAAATTACAAAATTAATTTTCTGCAAATACCGATAAATTATTTACTATTAATAATATATGGAAGTCACATTGTTAATAAGAACACTTCACGCCCACAGCAATTTAACCATCAAATTTTAAGCACTCTTGAAATATTGGAGCCCGTTCCAAACAATTGACGGACTTCTCTACAAAGAGTCAGATAAAGAATAGGCACTAGGCAGATAGGCATACAACACTCGTAGTTATGAATTTTACAAAAACTCTCTCCCTTTAGTTTAAATTTATCAATTTTAAGAATGAAGGAACTTCCAATTTTATCGATGTGAAAATATAGAACCATTCCTACATCAAACTAGTAACACTTATTACAACTAGAGCCCTCTACTATTTAAACATTAGTATTGATATACATAAAGAGCATTCTGCAGCATTTCTTGTAGCGAGAAAACGGTTAAATTTCCTAACCAAAGATCTGAAGAAAATATAAGAACTTTAAGACTGCAAATATGCATGATGTATATCGTATTATTATTATGGTCTCAAGTATGGAAGATAAAAGAAAGCAATATAGATGGAGCTAAAAATTCATTCCACTACGAAACAAATTTACACAAATCCTAATACCCTTTTCAAAATATGTTAATCGAACCTTGGTACCATCATTTTGATGTCAAACCAATCAAACATTATCATTCTAGCTTTCTTGTGCAAACAGAAGGCAAAAAGGTAATAAGAAAAATGGAACTAATCTAGGAATATGCCTCTATCAAGGTGGAGCAGATATAAGAACCAACGAGATTTACATAACCTTAAACCGTCCTGCAGCATTATCCTCAGGACTTTAGTCGATGCACACACTTGTGTCTCACATAATCTAAACTATACCACCTAAAAAGAGTGAGATTGATGCAATATAAGAACAGAAAATAACTAAGCAATCACAAAAACAAAGAATCTCGTAAGCAACACCTTCACTCACTATTATCCATTGCAAAAGATTAAACACAAACACACAATTGTCTACATCTAATTTCAACTTATATAGCCAACATACAAAATTGCGTACATAATAACAAACCTAAAAAATCAAAACAACCTCCTAATACACATAGAGCTTGTATACGATTCACAGGACTCCAGACAGAAATCCAAAATGCCAAATCAATCTAGCACGCTAAAATCAACCATATTTCACGATATAAACTCATCTATATTCCAAATCAAATTATGTCAACTCGAAAAAGAAAACAAATTCAGTCAATCTCTCGCCAACCTCATATTGTCAAAATAACAACAAACAAAAATACCTATTCATCACCAATATCACAATCACAATATAAATGTCAAAATGAAACACGATATCGAAACAAATATGATATTCTAGTTTGTTTATTCGATTGGTTACCGCATATTTTAATAGGAGCTTCAAGTTCTAACAGATTAGGCTGTTGTAAAAATATCTGTCTAGAAGCTGCACAAAGCTGCCGGATCTCCGCTTCCGAAAGCTGAACCTGCCGGACGGTTCTCGCTTGCCGGAATTCCAACAACCTGTTAATTATATCATCTAATATTGCAGGTTCAATTCCGTCAGCCATTAATTAATTTCCTAGGGTTTCAGAAACCCTAGCCTACCTAATTTCTCCAAATTTGTAATAAACATTAATTTTTAGATTTTTGAATTTGGAATTCAGAATTTTTGAAATCTAGGGTTTTGATTTCTCTAAAAAGTTGATGGTCGCTTATTTGTTGAATTGTTTCCCACTTGTTTTTTTTTATTTATAAATTCTGTATTCTATCCTTTATGTTTCGAAAAGGTTCTTATAGTCCTTACCGCATTTCTATCCGTTTTCACACTTTATATCGAATGGATGCTTTCAAGTGGTTAGGCGTTTGATGGTTTCGGAATACGAGGTAGATCTTTTCAATTGTTAGATCTACACATTTATAATTTGGGGTCGTGTTGGTCATAATTGTTGTTTATTGTCATTGTACAATTATTTTAAGATTGTTTGGTTTTAATTTATGGTTTAGTGAAATAAAAGTTGTTTTATGAATGTTTGGGTCATAATTATCGTTTAGGATTCATTGTAAGCCATAGTATCTTACTATATATATTTTTTATATTATATTATTGTCTTTTAGAAAAAAAAATATTAGTTTGTAGGTCGTATGTTTTTATTTTGATATATGACATTTGAGGAAATTGTTGATATATTATTTGGATAATATAAGAAAGTCACAAATCATAGAGGCTATATTCAAAACATCCATGATAAAGTATAGGGGGTTTACGTAACATATCACTAACCATAAGGGTTACTTTGTAATATAAATATGAATTCTTTATGTTATTTGAATATATCGATTTACGTAAAGCGGGACCCGGGTACAAAGGCCCCAGCGTGCGTGGGGCGGTGCTGTTGATAGGAATCGGGCGTGCTTTATGACCTGGCTGGCAACCAATACTCCAATATTCTATTTTAAAACTATTAATAAATAGTCCCTCAACTACTCAAATAATTCACATTTTACTCCTTGTTTTAAAGAATTGTTAATATCGAGATTTTATTATATTTTTTTGATCAAGCACTAAAGTGTGTTAACAGTATAAAAATATCGTTAATGATTTAATATTTGAACTTGATGAAAAAAGAATATAATCAATTTTCTTGAGATTTTTGATTAGCTAGTATGGTATAATATTATAATTCTTATAAACGTTTTATATAATTAGTCGGTTTGTATGTTATTGTAGCTTGTTTTAGACATTTAGTAACAAAATCAAAGAGACCATAGGATCTATCAAGATTCTACGCTCTCATAGTCACTATCGAGATCCTATGAAATACTTGTAAGGATCTCATGCATGATCGGATAGTTTTTGGTATACAAGACCGTAGAATCATAACATGATCACGATCTTAACCATTCTTAGTATATGTAAACAGATTTTCGCTTCCTAACAAACCATATTAAACAATATTGTAACAGTAGACATTTTCCTTCCACCACATTTCAACCAAGTCACCATATAAAAAGAATTTATTTAGTTAAAAGGACTAACTCGAAGTATTTAGTGTCGAAAGATTCAGATGCTATCCGTTGTCAAGAATTTATAAAGATTAAATCATCTAAACCATCCAATTGATATTGGCATGACAAGCCGAGTGTAAGTGTAATAAGCAAGGTTAAATCAAAGAAATAAGTCAACAACGTATGAATGTCACCAGGTACTCGATACGAAGACATAATACAATCATCATTGCAGATTGGTTAAAAAACTACTAAACCATGTTTCAATTTTCACAATATTTGTTTCTCAAGTAAGATAGTATATTCTACAAGGTCAAAGAAAAGTGTTTCTTGATCACAAAACAAAAAAAAGAATGATGAAATACACGCAGCCCGTGCTCATTACCAAACCTTTACCTCTCGAGATAATTCAACTTAAGTTGAACAGCAACCCTTCTTTGTGTTTGCAGCTGAATCACCGACGTTAATTGTGGTTCCTTGTCCAGGTAAGGCACTACTACCACCAGATGCTTGCTGAGCTGCCAACGCTTTCTTGCTAATTATATGATATATTTCTGTCAAAACGGTTTGAAATGCTTTCTCGACGTTTAAAGCTTCAAGTGCTGATGTTTCAAGAAAAGAAAGGCCTTCTTTTTCGGCTAGAGATTGGCCATCCTGCTCAGCCACGGCTCTCAGATGGTTCAAATCAGATTTGTTTCCAGCCATCATGATGACAATGTTGGAGTCTGCGTGGTCTCTTAGCTCACGTAACCACCTTTGACAATTGTCAAAGGTTTGACTTTTGGTGATGTCATACACGAGAAGTGCACCGACTGCACCTCTATAGTATGCACTTGTTATTGCTCTATACCTCTCTTGTCCTGCTGTGTCCCAAATCTGAGCTTTTACCGTCTTTCCATCAACCTGTTTACAAGTTGTGTATGAAATCTCGGTTAGAAAATGTGGAGTAGTTTTAACAGAATTTGTTGTTTAGCTACTTCAAGAATCCCCTTATCTATAAATGTCTCTCATAAACGACTTTCAAATCACAACAAATGTTCCAAGCATTGTCTGTGGGGGTGGCAATTTTAACCGCTTTATGTTAATGGGTCAAGCAAACTAAAAAGTAAAAGATTAAACGGCTTGAGCGGTTTAACAGTTGCTTAAAACATAATCAAGTGTTTGTAAGAGTTTTATTATATCATTGGAATATTGGATCATTAATCATTAATAGTTAGTTTTTAAAAAGATTATTTATTAATTAATTTTGAAAAGATGAATACTATTAGGCTGACAGGACCCGATTTGACCCGAGCCCATTATGAAACATAACCCAACCCGCCAAACCCACCCATTTTGCAACCTAGACTTATATATAAGGACTATAATGTACATAAATTCATTATTCAATAAAAGCAAAGCATAAACAAAATCTCTTGATTAATACCCTGAAGCACTAATCAAAGAAATATGTACCAAACAAAATATTGACAATTTGATTATCGTGTTTACAGTCAAAACCTATGAATACCAAATAATGAGAAAATATCACTACCACCGCTGTCAATTCATGACATATTCAACAACCAAGTACGAAAACACCTATATTTCTAAAAATACATCAAAATACCCGAAAACATACTATCAAACAGTTGGTGTGCAACACTCGATACACTTTCAACAAAATTTTAACCAATTAATTACAAATCAACAGTAGCAATTTAACAACATATATAGTTTATATACTAGGAAAAAACCCGTAAAATAAATAGAGATTTAGTATACCTGAAGAGTTCTAGTAGCGAATTCAACTCCAATGGTGGATTTAGACTCCAAACAGAATTCATTCCTGGTAAACCTAGAAAGAATATTGGATTTACCAACACCTGAATCCCCAATCAATACAATCTTGAATAAATAATCGTATTCATGATCAACTCTATTCGCCATTAATCAAACCTATTCACACAATCAAACAATCAATTAACTACTAGATCTAATAAATCAGATTAATTTAAGTTAGAAATTGACGAAAAAAAGTAGTTCGATTAGTGAATTGTGAGTAGAAGATCTTACCGTAACTTGAGAAATTGAGAATTTTGGGTAGAAAAGTGAGAGAGGGTTTTGAAAGAATGAAGAAAGAGGTTTGAAACAGGCAACGTGATTATATACCTATACATACAGGGGATTGTATGTATATATATAATTCCAGAATTAGTTATTGTATAAAATTATTTCCAACTCATTCTTCCTTGTTTTTATATATTCATTGTTGATATCGAAAATGATATAATTTCTTTTCGAGGAATTAATAGATCTAATTTGTTAGTTTAAAGATACATAAAAAAAATATAGTTTAACATTTGACCAAACTAATGAATAAAGAAAAGTCAGAGATAATAAAATTATATTAAGACATATATTTATATTGTATATTATATGGGTTGAAATCAAGAAAGACTATTAAAAAATTTGAGACCAAATGGACCAATCATAACTCTTTATTTCAAAAACACATCATAACTTTTTTTTTGTTTAAAAATTAATTATCTCATAAACGGTAAATGTATTAAACGAATAAATTGTATCATTAAAACGAGAATTTTCTCCTCTTTCTATAAAGCACCCACTCGATATACTTTTGACAAAATTTATTTTCGGGTTTTTTTACTAGTTTTAAAATTTTATATTACAAATCACTATTTTATCATATGTGATATCAGTAGTTTGACATATTATTTTTTTGTTTTTCTTTTTGATTTAAGTTGAATGTATGTAATATAACAAATCTATGTTTCGAAACTCGTATTTAGTGTTCAAATCATATGTGATATTGTCTTATGAATTTCAACATTTGGCCATAAACGAAAAAATAAAAGTCGTCAAAATTCGAACTTTTTTCTGGGTCTATATAGGTTATACGTTGTATAAAATTGTTGTGTATTAAAATTCATATTTAGAGTTAAAATCATGTGTGTTGTTGTCTTTTAAGTTTTAAAATTTTTACATACATAATATTATATATGATTTATATTTATATCATATATGATTTACAGTAATATCACATATTATATTGTATTATCATATATGATTTTAGTATATATCACATATGATTTATATTCATATCATATATGATTTACAGTAATATCACATATGATATAGTAGTATCATATGTGATTTTAGTATATCACATTTTATGTCAAAAAACGAGAAAAAATAAAACTAGTTAAAATTCGATTTTTTTTCTAAATTTAGGTAGTTTATACATTTTATAGTAATTCTCTTTTATACAATTTTACGTAATGATGTAAATATCATATATGATATTATCGTTATAATTTCAATACCCATAAAAAAAAAAAAAAAAAAAAAAAAAAAAAAAATCGTCGAAAGTATATAACATTACTGCTCTAATTAAAGATAAAAACGAGACGATCGAAACGGTGTATTTTGTTTCGTCTAACGATCAACGGTTTGTGAGATAAATTAATTTAAAAAACTAAAAGAAAAATGAGTTTTGGTTTTAATCTTAACCATTAGATTAAAATGGGATCAAGGGCCAAAATAATGTCTTTTTGTCTCAAAAAAAT
Organism: Senecio squalidus; assembly: GCA_910822075.1. NCBI lineage: Eukaryota > Viridiplantae > Streptophyta > Magnoliopsida > Asterales > Asteraceae > Senecio > Senecio squalidus. The sequence goes on from CAJVGC010000001.1 coordinate 13,559,709, forward strand.
TATGCGTCTTAAATGATCTTTTTTCATTATGTATAATTAGTCTTTTTATTTTAGAAATCAATTTTAAAAAGAAAAGTTTTGATAATAATAATTTTAGAGGTTGTGATTGAAAACAAAAATATATACTAATTACATGTACAATTTAAATAACAAGTTTTGTATTTATGTCACTTCTAACTTTTAAGAAAAATAAGTATCTAATAATTTTTTATATATGCTTAAACTCAACACTTAAGGTTAGAAGATATATTAAACTATCTTTATTTATAAATCTCTAAATGTGTTAAAAAGAACACTTTTAGAATATAATTTGCTTTCAATTTTTTTCACTTTGAACTATCTATTTCAAAAATCTTAAACTCCAACAATATTTTTACTAACGTATTACTTTTATTCAATATATGTATATGTATTTAGTTAAATTGCTTAATTAATAAAAACTAAAAATAAATAATTATACATTTATACTATACAAAAGTAAAAACACTAAATTAAAAGTAATCATTAAGATTAGTTGCCTTGGGAAACTGGTCGAGATAGATGACAACGTCTTTTTTCCCTCTGCCTTTTCATTAACGTATTACTTTTATTCAATACTTGTATTTAGTTAAATTACTTTAAAAACTAAAAATAAATAATTATACATTTATACTATACAAAAGCAAAAACACTAAATTAAATTAATCAACAAATTGAGTTAGATAATAATTAACATTATAGTAAAAATTACATTTTACTTCATAATTGACCTTTAATTTTATTAAATAACCATATTGTACAATAAATATTCGATATAATATAATGGATTGAGATTATTTAATACCATTAAAAACTTTGAGCCTAAGAAAACCAGTCATAACTCTTCATTTTAAAAACTCATTTTAATTTATTTTTGTTTAAAAATGAATTATCTTAAAAATCGTGAATGTTTTAAACAAATAAATTACACCATTAAAACAAACATTATTTCCTCTTTCTATAAACCACCCACTTGATATATTTTTGACGAATTTTTTTTCCCGGTTTTGAAAAATTTATATTATAAAATACAGTTTTATCACATGTGATTTTAGTAGTTTGACTTATGATTTTGATGTTTTTCTTTTCGATTCTAGTTGAATATACCATCATATAACATATTTAGGTTTTGAAGTTCACATTTAGTGTTTATATCACATGAGATTTTACCTTACGAATATCAACGTTTGACCAAAACGAAGAAAAAAAAGTCGTCAAAATTCGATTTTTTCCGGGTCTATATAGATTATACCTCATATAATATTGTTGTGTTTTAAAATTCACATTTAAAGTTAAAAACATGTGTGTTATTAATCTATTTTTTATAAAATTCTACGTATATTAATATCACATATGATTTACATTAATATCACATGTGATTTCGTTGAATTTTTTATAGGTTTAATTGAATTATATATTATATAACGATTTTAGTTCTTCAATCCATATTTTATTTTAAAATCACACGTGCTATAATCTTACGAGTTTAAGCGTTTTTTCAAAAACGAAAAAACAAATGTTGTCAAATTTGAAATTTTTTTCTGGGTTTAAATAATTATACATTATATAACATTTTTTTGTTTTTGAAGTTACTCATTTATGTTAAAATCACATGTGATATTAACGTTATAATTTCATTACTTACCCGAAAATAGAAAAAATAAAAGTCGTCGAAATTATATATGGCCACTGCTCTAATTAAAGAGGTGAACACGACGATTGCAACGGTATAATTTGTTTTGTTTAACGATTAACGGTTTGCGAGATAAACTAATTTAAAAAAATATTTGAAAATAAGTTTTGATTTAATATTAGCCATTAGATTTAAAATAAGGGAGATTTACATCTACGTCCTTATAAAACTTTAATATTACGTCAATGTCCTTGTAAAAATCAAAATTACATTGATATCATTCCAAAACATGAAAAATTCTCATATATATCCAAAATAATAAATAAATAAAATTTAAATGATTTTAATATTTAAATTATTTATCTAAATATTAATTAAATCATTTTAATATTCTAAATTACTGAATAAATCAATAAAACTAATCCAAATGCTTATTTAAACAAATATGTCAATAAAGAATCAAATACCGAATGAACTGAATAGATTAAATTTAATGAATAAATTGTTTTAAACATATATCACAAAACATTAATCAATCAAGACGAGGAAGTTTTGCAAACTTTTTATTCCGGTTAATGCTCAAAATATTAGAAATCAATCTTTTTTAAATCTATATTGCGAGTTTATGATATTGAGATACATCGGTTAATGTTTGATTAAACCTAACATACTTAACTAAAAAGTTTAATTAATATTTAGATGAATAATTTAAATATTAAAATTATTTAAATATTATCAATTTATTATTTTGGATATATATAAGAATTTTTCATGTTTTAGAAGGATATTAACGTAATTTTGATTTTTATAAGGATATTGACGTAATATTGAAGTTTTGGAAGGACATAGATGTAAATCTCCCTTAAAATAAATGGATAGTTGAGATCGAGTCTTTTGATATCTAAAAAATTAATTATTTTTAAATAATCTTTTCTTAAAATATAGTATTTGAAATAAAATTATAAACTTTATAGTAGCTGTAATTCTTGATTCATTGTTAGAAATGATTGAGAATCTATAATCACTAAAATTATTATTATTATTTTTATAATTGAAGAAAAAGAAAGGCCAAAAAGGAGGGTTGGTGTTGTCTTATATGATTAGTGAAGCTCAAAACGGCGTCGTTTGTTAATTAAAGTTGACAATAATGTATTTGTTGGCAAAGAGGAAATGTCAGACTGGCAATTGAAGGGTATTTGACAGGTTGGGAATGTTTGTGTGTTGGTCATGCCTTCCATGTTATCCTTCTATCCTCTTTTTTAAATGAATAAATTATGGTATTAATTCATATAAATTCAAATAAATGTTTATTTATTTATTTATATGTCCATAATCATACAAGGTGAAGCCATGTTTGGTGGTTCATTTGTAGTTTCATTACTTTGTATTGTCCCCCCTCATTCTTTGATCACAAACATCAATGTGTAGATCATTAAGTATAATCAGATAATTTGTTACTATTGACTAAACGTCTATAACGTATTTGACGTAACTAGTTGAAGTTAGGGTTTAAGTTTAAACATGAGCTGAAGTTTAAACTTAAGTTTATAGTTAGGGTTGTAGTTTATTTATAAATATGAAAAACATATTTTGATAAGTAATTGAAGCATTCATTTATAAACATAAAGCCCCCAAAAGTCCCGCGTCAAATACACCTATAGTTTTTCCATCTAAAAAATATAAAGGGAATTTATGTTTAGCTTTTTATCTTTTTATTGGTGTTTATAATTATAGACCAAACAAATTGATAAGAATTATGATAGAAAAAAAAAAAAAGAGGAAAAAGTCAATCTTGTTATGGTTCATGTTGGGGTTCTAGTCAAGGTTGTAACATCCAAATTCTTAATTATTATTACTTTTGTTTTTTGTTTTATGAAAAACAAGTATTAAATCATAACATATATTTATTTATGTATTTATCTTTTACGAGATTTATACCCATAGTCTATAGATTATGGACCAACTCAACTGCGGAAAATATTGAAAAAGGTCCGTAAAAGTATATATTAAAACTAAAGAAGTCAAACGATTTGAAACCATCATGATGTTACGTTCGTTCATATCACAACATTAATCTAGAGTTTCTCATGACATAACCCTTTCACATAAACATAAATGACATCATAACTTAATGTGGGTGTCTCTAGAGCAAAAGTGTACTAAGTATAAACTTCTCAAATCATACAGCATACACAAAGACATATAGTCCTACAACCCTGTATGGCAGTCATATCACATGACAATATATCTTACTACTAGTGAGATATCCTCACATGCTCCACACTTGAGGACAAAGGGATAACCCTTTGGCTTTCCCTCCATAGACAAAACTCTTGTCTTAAATGTATGCAAGTTCAATAGATCAAATCCGTTCAATAATATATATAACAAGTAAATATAAGCTCTACATACCAACACAAGTGTCTAATCTATAGAAGTCATGATGCTCTCAATATTCTATGCGGGACGGAGCTAGGACAACGGTGGAGTTGTCTCATTCAAATTTTATCACAGTGTAAGAAATAATTTTGTTTATATTGTTTTTGAAATTTTACCTCTTTAAAAAGTCATCTGATACAAGTATTATATACCTTTTCACCACGTCAATAATGAAAATTTATCAACTTGATAAATATTCTTCGGTCTGTCCGATATGAAAAGTTTGTTGCCTCCGCCACTAATTCTATGTATAATGTTGAACTCTCCGGTATACAGCTCCTATAATGATAATGGTTTAGCCTTCCCGTGAAGTGTGTTGTGCTCATCTCATAAGGAAAATAGTTACTCCTATCTTTGAGGTTGGATCCCAATGTTTCGAACTTGGGGTATTTTCTAACGTGTTTGCTCTTATCTGTGCATCACAAATACATATATCATTGATCTTTAACGACAATCATATCAAACGAGAGGAAGAGTATTGAAACAAATTTATGTGACATTAAACATTAAACTCTAATAAACAAATAGGCAAAATGTGTCATGAAGTTTCAAAAATAGCAATTACAATTTAAAAATATAGTTTTTTTTTTCTTTTACCTTTTCCAAGAAAACCTATTGTTTTATACATTGTGAAAACAGTTTGCTACATAATAATGCATCTATATATAATGTTTAGTTAGGTATAAGGTATTAAAATAAATTATGACCCAATATTTACATATTTAATTAGGTAGCGAGATCATTTAAATAGTTTTAAAGGTTTTAACCAATCCCAATCATTCACCATCTAGGGCCCTAAAGCAAAAGAGAAATGATGCTAAACTAGTATTACCAAATGACACTAGTAATAATCTTCAAATGAAAGGCATCAAATCTGTCCTAACAATTTTAAAAGATATTGTGCACCAAAAAAACTTGAATGAATGTTACCGAACTCGAAATGAAATTAAATATAGGAAATTTTTATACAAAATAGGTGCACAACTTTTTATGACAGCCTAAAAAGTAAAAACGGATGTAAAAAAAATCTAATGAAGCGATAATTACAACTTGCAAGTGATAAAATGGAAGGCCAAACAAACTTTTTAATTTTTACTATATTATAAAATATTATATCTATTACGATATATCATCATTTAAAATATCTTATTACAATTAATGTTAGTTAATAAAATTTTAATTGTATAAATTTAATAAAAAGGAAAATAATAGTTTAAAGCTTTAAACATCTAGACTAGCATTTATTTAATTACCACGATAACAATAATTAGAATATTTCAATAATTGTTAGCCATTTTCTTTCATATAATAAAACTATTTTTATGTTTTGTTAAAAATTATATTGATATATTGATTAAAGAATTTAGATTTGAAACTAAAACTCTTATATGAGTCCATGTCATAGTTAACGAGATTTATTTTTAAAGAAAGTGGGACAATTTTTTTGGGTCAAATTCATAAACAAGTTTGATTACAAACTCTACAAAAATCAATAACGCTTGATAAAGTATAGAAAGTTGAAATATATTCAACTTGAAAATGATAACTAAGTTTTGTTTGTTTCTTTTTAACTTTTTATAATAATAATATAATTTAAATACAATTTTGATTAATAAGTTTGTAGATTTTGGTTTAATTGTGAAAAAATCATTTATTGTGTATGAGTGTTTCTTAATTATTTTTTACACTCTTTTTCTTGATGGCAATTGATGTATTCCGAAAATTGCAAGGTTGTAGTAACTCATGTTTCTACAAATTGAAAAAAACTTTCAACATGATAGTTTGTGAGTAGCTTGACAAAATGTTATATGTATATCAATGTCAAGTTGTTGATTTTCTTTTTAAATCTATTTATCTAACTGTAAAGGTTCATATATTCACTATATTTTGTAAATGCCAACGTGGATGTGCACTCGCAACTTATAGGTAGGAACTAGAACAATTCAAGTTGAAAACAAGTTTTTTGTTTTTTTCTAAAAGACCCACACAAGTTCGATAGATTGACCCAAACACCTTTTATCCCTTATTATTTACAATTAATGTGTCAAGTAATTAATTTCCTTAACCCGTTTGACGAGCTTACTAAAATATATTCTTAGAAATTATGTGGGTGCAGGTTGCTGATAGACTTCAAGAGAAGAAATTATTGAGTAATATTCTCTTTTAGTTGTGCGAGAGTTGTGGAGGTATGATCAAGGTGAGACGTTAACACGGGCTTTAACATTAATATTTATTTTTTTACTACACCTTTAAATTTGCCCAAGTTAACGGTTACACTTTTATAGTATGGTTTGGTGTAAATTAACAAGTTCCAGGATTAATACTTTTCTATTGGTGTACATGGCGTGTCTAAACTTTTATGAATTAGAACTTTCAAAAGTAGATGGTGTGCTTCGGCTTTTATAAATTGGAATTCTTAAAAGTAGATGACTGGTGACAAACACATACAAACTATGAAAAAAATTAGTTTTGACATACTAAAACACTATATAAGTTCATTTTCACAATTCAATATTTTTGTGAGCAAGACATTGTGCAAATCAAAATAAACTCTGAAAACAATAACATCAATGCACAAAGTCGCAACACTACCCCAAGAAACAAAACTCAAAGCAACATTTGCCCAAACCTATAAGCAACAATGTTTAAAACAACATGAACAATATTCCCTTAATTATTACACATAAGTACGTAACCTATCTTCTAAGGAACATCTCTATATCGCTTTGTTAAGAGAGATATCACGTGGAAATACAAATGTATTAGTGAAGTTTTAAAAGATATCAAACGGGACAGATTATACTCCTCACATGTTTTCTATTTAAAGTTTACATAATGAATAAATTATATGTGTTTCAAAAGTTAATGTTATTCTTTTGAATTGATTTTGTATTTTCACTTTTCAAATTATGATTGTAGTTTAACTTCTTTTTCATGTTTTTTTATTTTTATCATTCTACGTATTTAGTCTCCGAAGTCATATTACTTAATGTAATTTTGTAAATTATATTTTTTTATCCATCGCTGCATCGAGCGGGTAAAATACTAGTATATGATTACAAAAACTCCAACTTGACTTAAATTATAGATATTCTATAGATAGTGGTCGAGAGACGGGGGACTAAAGATGTTCGACCCTCTCTAGTAAAACAAATGTATTGCTTTTTCTCTCACTATGACCCTCTTAATTTAAATTTTTGACTATATTTCTGTAACTATATAAATTTTAATATATCAAATGATTTTAGAGTTAATTACATGGTTCGTCCCTATGGTTTGCACCATTTTCACCCGTCCTCCCTAATAGTTTTTTATTACACCACTGGTACCTAAGTTTGAAATTCGTTGCCTCCAGAGTCCCTAAAATGGACGTGACGTTAAAAAGGCCGTTAAGTGCCCTCACGTGTGTCACACGTGAGGGCATTTTAGTCATTTTATCACTCTATCTCCCAATTTCACAAAAACCTTTCTCTCTCCCATTAAAACCCAGATTCAATCCATTAAAAACCCAGATTCAATCCATTAAAACCCAAATTCATAAACTAAACAAAAAGATACAATCAAAATCAAAATCTCAAATCACAATAAAAATCCAGATTCAATCCTAAATGTCTGGCCTTACTGAGTACGTTAACTTCCGCCTTAAACTCTTTCTCTCCTTGTAAACTTGCGTCTTTATGTTGTTTTACAGCAACTTTTAACCCACATTTTAGTTCTCCTTTATACACAGAACCAAATCCTCCTTCTGATAGGAAGTTCTCTGAAGAAAAATCGTTAGTAGCTTGTTGCAGATCGGCGTATTTGAAGTCTTTCTTTAACTGAATACTGGGACGTTTGTTCTGGCATATCGAACAAACGGAATATTCGAATTCCTCTTCTTGTTCAGTAAATGGTTCTTCATTAATTTGATCTTTAGTTTCAGGAATATTGTTTGGTGTTTGTTCGTTTTTTGGGTTGATTTCGTCTTGCTGAAAAGACATGCTTGAGGTGGAAGCCATAGATGCCGATGAAACCTTTTGAGCGTTTGAAGTTTCTGAAAATAAAGAGAGAAAAAAGAATATGGAAACGATAATTTGTGTGCAACTAAGTTAGTTTTATAACTTTATTTTGTAGCTTACTCTTACTAGTTGACGAGAGTTCTCGTTCTGACATTACTGGTATCATTTCACCATACGAAACATGTTCACTGCTTGTTGTTCTTTTCGGCGGTTTTGGTTTTGGTTTTGGTTTCTTTTCCTCTATCTCAATTGGCCCTCTTAGCGTTTCGATTGAGTTATCTCGTTTAATCCTTAGTATCCCACAATTAAGCTTATCCATAAAGTACTTTTTGTCTTTCTTCATCTGCCTGAACAATATAATAAGACGTCACTAATAACACTTTGGCCGACATTTATTGTGATTTGAGATTTGGATTTTGATTGTATCTTTTTGTTTAGTTTATGAATTTGGGTTTTAATGGATTGAATCTGGGTTTTTAATGGATTGAATCTGGGTTTTAATGGGAGAGAGAAAGGTTTTTGTGAAATTGGGAGATAGAGTGATAAAATGACTAAAATACCCTCACGTGTGACACACGTGAGGGCACTTAACGGCCTTTTTAACGTCACGTCCATTTTAGGAACTCTGGAGGCAACGAATTTCAAACTTAGGTACCAGTGGTGTAATAAAAAACTATTAGGGAGGACGGGTGAAAATGGTGCAAACCATAGGGACAAACCATGTAATTAACTCATGATTTTACTAGCTATATGCATAATTTCAAAAAATATTTTTTCTAACATGTTTCGGTTATACACACTCGTATATACTTTAGAAGACTTTTGACTTTTTCAAATTTATCAAGAGTTTCTTTTTAATGTTATATTTATTTATCAACTTCACAAAATTAAAACATATATAACTAAAGTTTTAGGTGATGGTTGGTAGGAAAATATTGGTTTTGATGATTCCAAAGTTGATCCACAATTCATGGTTTGGTATGAGCTAGGTCCTCAAAAGTTCATACCACTTGAGTGACGATGGGATTATTTATATTATCTTTTACACCACATAAGCATCACTCATGACCTTATGATTTATAACAATCAAATAAAGTTATGATCATTTTATCTTCTAAAGAAAGTGACACTGAATGGAACCATCATAAAAGCAGATTGTAATTGGAATTAGATCTAAAAATGTTGAGATTGTGTAGGTCTATTTCGGCTTGACAACCAAGACAAGACGATAAAGGTAACAACTCATCATGAGAAGGGCGACACAGACAAGACGACAATGATTAGATGAGGAGGACATCACGACAACGATGGACATAGAAAAGATGAATCGTCGATGAAGACAAAATTCAAATAAGTAAATGATGATAACCAATGGAAATAGAAAATAATTCTCGTTTATTAATCTTATTTCTACCAAAACCTTAAAAATTGTATTTTTGAACACTAATAAAACTTTTAATTATAACTAGGTAACTGTCGTGCATTGCATGAGTTCGAAGTCGTTTGAAATTTTTTACAAAACGTGGGCGATGGTGTTTTTTATAAACGATGTACGGTTGTTGTTGGATATATACATTATATAGTGTTTGCAAAATGTTTAAATTATTTAATTTCATGTAATCTCAGCAAATATTTACAAGTTTAAATATGTGTTGATTATTAACCTTTGTTTTGTTTGATAGACAAGATTACGTACCAAATACACTACACTAATTGATATTTTTGTTTCTTACAAAATTAAAGCAACAATCTTTAACTTAATGGATTAGCTTACATACCCTATACAAAGTGCCTAAGCCCAAGCCCAACACCTTTTAGTATTTAAACTTCAAACCAGCCACAAGCCCAAGCCCAATCCCGTGCTGGGTAGGATTCGAACCGCGGTCTCTCAGCAAGGGAGGCCGCGCGCTTACCACTCCGGCAACCAAGTTTTTTTGTAAATAAAACGATAACAATTGTAATTAAAAACAAACTTTTCTGAATATAATAATAATAAATGACACAAACCCCATAGACATTATCAACAATTAATATAGATAGTAATAGTAATAGTAATAAAAGTTTTGAAGTATCTTATACATTATATATTATTCTTTCTAAATATTTTATGATTAGTCATTTATATAGGGTAGATATGAAGGTCAACTTCACTCTCAAGATTGGTAGCTTTATACTCATCTAAAAGAATTACAATTACCTGATATAGACTACTAGGGGACCAATAAGCCTTGGGGTCAAGTAGTCCAATGAGCTTGAAAGTAGGCTATGGAAAATACGCATAATGGGCTATACAAATTTCGATAACCATACCCGTTAATACGCAACATTGTCCCATAACTATCTTTTCTTGAACAAATACATGTCAATCTCTGTGTTTTGTTCCTTGATGCTGGACCGGGTTCGTTGATAGATAGATAACACCAACTCTACCGCTAGTAAATAATAGTGGTCGTATTGACAGGGAAATGAAACTCAAGAAGCAAGCAGATTGTGTAGTCGGTTGCTCTCAACTACAGCGTTAAAAAAAACATGATATCAGCCTCAATACTCGAACGAGAAATGAATGATTTAATTTGAAGGACCTCAAACCAATTAACTGATTGAGGACGAAAATGTACCATTTCATGTCTTTCGGACATAAATTAAACAGGTTAATATAACTATAAACTTGTCTAATATAACTACAAACTTGTAGGTTTAACAAGTTTCATTCATCATCTTTCTTGCTTTAACATTGGTTAACTTTGGTTGATGATTCCTTATTAAAAAAGATAGATCCCCCATCTTGGGTTTCCGTAGATGATAGTAATTATTACTACTTATATTAACTAGTTTCCACATATAATTAATAATAATTAGTACTAATTAGATTAACTATCCATGAAGTTCTAGCGTCTGTTGTTTATCGCAACTATCCATGAAGTTCCAGTGTCTGTTGTTTATCACGATTTACAACCCAAAATAAACAACAACCAAAGGCTAATCAAGAAAGAACAAAGCAAATTCAAGAGTTTAGGTCTAAGTGTAAAAAATCTCCTTAAGATGGAACGAGAAAAAAATCAACACGGGACCAAGTTCATAGGGTAATCCACTAGCACCAAACTAAAGAATAAAAATTAGGTTGATTTTTTCGTTGAAAATTATTAATGTCAGATGATAAAAAAAAAAAACTAACAAAGAGAAAATAACTACATTTACTTTTTCTTTCTCCATCCTTGACGTACTTTTTTTTATTTAAATTACAAAAAAGTCTAAAATAAATTTATAAATAAAAAACCTAGAACTATCTGTGTGTACACACGAGTCTAAGGTCTAGTATATATATATATATATATATATATATATATATATATATATATATATATATATGAAAACGAATTTGAGAAATGAACTTTCATTTACCAGTTACACACCAGTAGTTTATAAAATCAATTTAATCATTTTTTTTTAACATTTATTCAATTTAGTCCATCATATTTTCAACAAAAAATTCACCATTTAACTAAATTATCTCAATATAATTCTAATAATTCATATATTAATCAATAACGATAATAATAATCCTTTTCCAAATAAATATCAAAACTTACTTTGTTATCAATTCTAGAAATTACAATATATTCACCATCTAACTAAAATATATTTTTAAAATTAATCATAACCTATTCATTTTCAGAAACTAAATAATAACAATCATTTCTCTTTAATTTTTTCCAAAGATATCAAAATACTTTTTTAACTTTGTATTTATTAAAACACAATTTTAATTGTTACCTATTATTCAAAATTTCAAAAAGCAACTAAATGTCTTGCTATATTCATTCTACCAACACACAACGTAATAACTTTATATATTTCGTTATTATCGATATATTTTTGTTTTGTTATTAACCTATTAATTTATATTTAGTTCTACTATATAAAATAAGAAACCAATAGATTTATAAATAAATATATTTGAAACTGACCGTCTATAGACACGAGTCTAAAGACTAGTTAACCCATAAAACACAATAACAAATATATGATTATCAACAATCAAATATTATAGTTAAAGTTAATTACATGGGGTAGTCCCTATGGTTTGCATAAATTGCACCAGTCATCCCTATTACTTTTTTATTACACCACTCGTCCCTAAGTTTGAATTTTGTTGAATGGAGACTCCCTATTTTGGATGTGACGTTAAGTGAGTCGTTAAGTCATCTCACGTGGGTGACTCGCGAGGGTATATTCGTCCTTTTAACATTCTCTCTCCCCATCCCCACAAAAATCCCTGTCAGAAACTCTCTCCCCAAAATCATTCTTCTAACTTCGACCAAAATTCTCTCCCCCAAAATCACCCCCAAAAATCACAACCCTAAATTTCGAAATTGTTTTTACAATGTCGAATCCTAAAAGAAATGGTAAGAATTTTGCTCTATTTTGCTTGTACCTCGCATTTCCAATTTTAAAATATTTATGTTATATTTCATATTTTTTATAGTGGTGACTCTTGTGGCTCCAAGTTCTGTATTTACAATGAAGATAGACTATGGTGTGACATTTACGAGGTACCCTCGAAGGAGGTATGTTGGTGGTTTCCAAACTCCTAAATTTACAGTAGATTTTGACGAATTCTCTGTTCATGAGTTGGATAGTGTGGTAAAAAAATTATGGTTTTTATGATGGGAACCCAATTTATTTCCATTTCCTCATACGTGGTTCAGATTTAGATTATGGCCTTAGGGCTTTGGGTAATGATGAAGATGTCCACTTTTTAGGCAAATATGTTCGTTTAGGTCTTACAATTAGTTTGTATATCGAACATGGGGTGACAAAATTAGACATTTACTTTAACTCACCATCATCATCTAAGGTTGTGACTGAAGATGTATCAGAAGTTGTAAAACACACTATAAAAAGATCAAGTGGTAGGAGATTAATGGTAGAATGGACTGAAACAGAGGGTAATATGGCTAATGAAACAGAGGGTAATGTTGCTAATGAAACAGAGGGTAGGAGATTAATGTTAGAATGAACTGAAACACAGGGTAATGTGGCTAATGAAACAGAAGGTAATGTTGGTAATGAAACAGAGGGTAATGATGCTAATGAAACAGTGGCTAATGAAACAATGGGTAATGTGGATGAAACAGTGGTTAATTGGGAATTTGAAACAGAGCTTGATGTGAATATGAATGAGGCTCCACCAGTTAATGAAACACAAACTAGTGAAGTGGAAAATGATACGAATGAGGCTCTTGTAGTTAATGAAACAATGTTTAATTGGAGTTTGAAAGAGAGTTTTATGTGAATATGAATGAGGCTCCACCAGTTAATGAAACACAAGCTAGTGTAGTGGGAAATGATATGAATGAGGCTCCTCTAATTAATGAAACAATGGTTACTGTAGATCAATGTTTTGAAAACCGGGTCAATGATCGACCCGGCCTAGCCACCGGGTCAACCCGGTTTCTGCACATGTCCAAAATTTCCAATATCACCTGTCAAAACACTAACATTTGCTGCATAAAAACATCAAAGAACCATGTTTAACTAATCAAGAAATAAGAGATTACAACTTTTTACTTCAAAAGATTACAAGTTTCATACTCCATACTTGATAAGTCATAAATTCTACTGAAATTACAAGATTTATGCTTCAAAAGACTATACCCAAGCATAAATCTTACGAGATTATAAGTTTTAAACTTCAAATGGCATAAATCTTACGAGATTATAACCTTTTAACTTTCAAAAATAGTATAAAAAACAAAACCCGCGCGGGTATTAGCGAATCGGGTTGACCCGGGTTTTAAAAACCCGCCGGTTCGACCGGTTCTCAGTTTCCTTAAAACCCGGGTTGTTTTGACCCGTTTTTTTTGGCCGGAAGCGGTCTAACCGGTTGACCCGGCCGGGTCGACCCGGGTTTCAAAACATTGGTGTAGATGATATAATTGTAGATGAAAACAATATAGTGGAAGAAGTTGAAGTGGATATGACAGATTTTGACCTACATGTTGAGCCAGAAGTGCAAAGGGACAAAGACGCTTTTGTTGAACCAAATGTCGGTGATGTAAATATAACTTTCATAGATAATGAGGCTTTTGATAGTGGATCTGAAACAGATGATGACCCTGGGAGGATAAGGAAAAGAAATTTGAGAGATTCAAGGAAACAAAAACAAGTACAACTTTTATATTGAGCAAGATTTTGGAACAACAACAGAAATAAACAGAAGTAAAGAAAAGAATATGATTGTATTCTACTGAAACAAAAAAATAGTTGAAGCTTGTAAAGAATAATAAGGCAAGAGTGAGGGCTATATCACTATATCTAGTGGTAATGTGTCAACTTTCTCTACTAGTCAACAGATGCAAGTAGGTCAAGTGGTATTGAACCAAGTGGTACAGATGGAAATGGGCCAAGTGGTACTAATTATGGTGAAAGAAAGAAAGAAACCTTAAACCTCTATTAATCTCCAAGTGTCACGTTTCTCATTCCTTCCATCCTTTTATTTTGGCTCTTTTCCTTATCCCTCGTTTTTTTCTTTTTTTTCGTAACAAACTTTTATGGAATTCAACAACCAACAAAAACAATCTCCACCACCACCACCACCACCTCCTCCTCCGCCACCAGCGATCCGCTCCTCCTCCCCCTCATCATTCACCATCTTTGGTGACGATGATCCCTTACAGCAACAGCTACCACCCGTCGGAAATTTCGCTTCCATTTTTCCGGTATTAAATAATTTGGCTATGTTTTATATGATTTAGATTTATTTTTACACGTTAGATTTTTTTTATTTTCATTCCATGTTAACGAAATCGATCTATATATATTTTGCGATTTTTGTTAGATCATCTGTATATTAATAAATCATAATAGCTCCTAACTCTATCGATACTCTATGTTTAAAGATACCTTAATTAATAATTGAACATTTAATAACATAAACATTCGGTATTAATATTCATGTTTGTCAACATATGGAAATTGATGTTATTATTTCGTAGAGATGATAGAAATTTTAATTGGTATGCCTAATGAATTAAAAGATTGAAAATTAAAGCTTTCATCATTCAATGCATTGGATACAAACTTATGTCAATTAAGCATAAACGGTATTGTATAAGAAAATTATGTTAAAACTAAAAAAAAAGAAGCAATATATGATCAATGATCTCAATGGTTGGATGGATTACATATTTAATTCATTTAGTAGTCATAATCTAATTCTGATGTTTAATGAGACGGGACAAAGACAAGATGTGGACAGAGAAGACAATTGTTCTCGTAAAAGAATTTTCACAATGTAAAAAGTTAATATATTAAAGTTTTTTTTGTGAATTTTGCACCCATAAAATCCTATCCTGATAAGCTTTAGACCATTGAACAAAACAAATAAAACCTAACTCGACAATTATCCCCTTGCTTTGCCCCTACATAATTTTTTTTATGGCTCCGTCCTGACTATGGGTAAAAATACATTCTCTCGTTGCCTTGTCTGTTTCAGTTCGTATTTATAAAGTTATGTTAAATAGTTTGGTTTTGATTTTTAGTTTTGCTTTTACCTTTTGCTTGCAAACTTTGCTCTCATTTTCCTGGTAAAATATACGACCAAGTCTTGTATCCTTGTGACTTTGCGGTAAAATTTTTGGAGTTGCGTAGTAAGATGTACATATCCAATTTTGAGTTGAATGTAAATAATTGATAAACAAGCGGCGACTTACAACTGTTTTTTTATTTGACCCATTTTTAGGTTTTATTGTTCCATGGTCATCTGTTGTAAGTACACAGTTAGCAGATCGCTGATTAGCATGACTGGTGTCCTTTTCCTTTCTTAACGTCCGTTTTGTTAATAATTTTTATTGTTGTCAATGATTTTCGTAACTATTGATTCATAACTACATAAAAGTTTCCAGATTCATTAGTTATATATAAAAAGAAACATGTTTTTTTTCCCAGGTGGCAGGGAACTCCATTTGTATGCGATGCACGCAACCTATGCCATTTGAGTCCTTGGATTCCCAAATGTGGTCCACCGTTCATGGAAATTCAGGTTTGCACCATAATTTCGGTTTTCCAATTTCTTAGTTTTGAATACGCTCAATGTTTACAAGCTACACTATGGTCACGGTTTGAGGAAAGTGGCTAGCTATTTATCAAATGTCGTAAAATAAAATGCATAGGAATATAATTCTGTTACTGAAATTAATTTCTTTTCAGCGGAGAACGTTGCTAGAAATGTTGAAGATGCAAATATTGATGTAACAAATATGGAGAGAAGGTCAATCTTTCAGGAAAGAATAGAACCGTGTCCCCTAAGTTCATCAATCTACTACGGCAGCCAAGAAGATATGTATATCCTTTCTTCAAGTGATCTGACCTCCAAATCATACGCTAAAGTGAGTGCCACATATTTCCGTTTACCTTTAACCAAATTTTTGGCTGCAATTTGACCAAATTACGGACATTGTTTCCCTTCTTTTAGTTTTACATAAAAGAGGATTCAAAAGATGATCCTAACCATCTGCAAAGTGCTACCAGAGGAAACTGGTGGCAAGGTGAGTTCTACATAACCCGAGTCGACTCATTCAAAAGTAAAATGGGTCGAATTACATATTTAAACTTCTTTACTCTGCAGGATCATTATACTATTAGGATGTTGCCGTGGTATCAACATGGATTTCCTGACTATTAACAAAGGCATCCTGTCAAACTTCATATATCGTTGTTATAACAAATTATCCGTTTCAAGTTTGAGTTTATTTTATGTAAATTATTTTGAATAATTTGGATGGTGATCATGCAGGAAATTCATTGAGGCTTGGTAGCGGTTTAAGGTTCATATGATATGGAAGATGATAGGGTCATTTGTTAATCTATCTCATTTTCTTTTTTCTTCAACGGTGGTGAGAGCTTAGTTTTATCATAGTTCTTACTTCCAAAGTGCAACATGTAGACATGTTTTCACTCTTTCGACAGGATGTGTGATTATAAACGTTTTTGTGCCGTGGACTGAGATTTTGCTTAATTTAAGAAATAAAGTTTTATTGTTATGCATTTTGAAGGAAATGATCGATCGAGATTTATCTCGATATGCACTCCCAAATATGTCGTTATTGGCTTGTGAAACAGGAGCATAGAACATCTTTTCATTTCGTTTTAGTTTATATCTAAACATTTATGTGTAAAATTAAAATTTAAATAGCTTTGTTTTATAAAGAATTTTTTGTTAAAGAAAAATTGTTATTAAAAAAGTATTTATTGTTGAGTTTAAGGGATTTAAGTATCGGATAAAATGATTTATTATTTAGTTAAGATAAACATAAACATTAAAAAAAGAAAGAGCTTTACAATTCTTACTAACAAGAAAGATAGCAATTGGGTTGCGGGTTACTAAATCTTATATACTTTACTATCTTATTTCATTTAATAGCATAACTCGAGAAATAAAGATAAAATCTCAAATTCAAAACAAATGAAGACGTGGTTACGTTATTTAATTGTTACTAAAATAGAAAAGCTATGACGTAAAATTAATATATGTAGCTACTTAATTTAATAACGTAAATACGAAAGGAAAAGAGTAATCTAGAAACAAAATCTAAACCCTAAAATAAATAAATAAAACAACAAATGAAGAAGTAGTTAGATTTAATAGTGTTTTTAAAAAAAAGAAACGCTAATACTAAATTTATCACACGTAACTACCTAATTTAATAACATAACAAAAAATAATTCTCCTGATTTCGATCCTAAACCGTTTAAAATATTCGATTTTTGGCTCGATCTTGATGGGTTTCGAACATTGTTAAACAATCTTGGGCCAGTTGTAATCAAGGGGATCCAGCAGATATAGTTCTTAAAGATAAACTTACGAAATTGAAAAGCAATATTAGAATTTGGGATAACAACCCAAGGCAAGTTTCAAAATCCACGCAGCAGATTTTTGGCTCGATCTTGATAGGTTTTCTTGAAGCTGAAATATCACTAGTTGAGGTCAAATCTGTCGTTTGGTCATGCTCACCCTTAAAGTCCCCTGGACCTGATGGCATGAACTTTAAGCTCATTAAACGTTACTGGGAGTTTATAAAGGTGGATTTCTTTAGAAGTATCAGACAATTTGAAAGTTCAGGCACATTTAGTCCGGGGTGAAATTCTTCTTTTATCTCGCTTATTCCTAAAAATATCGATCCAATTGAGCTCATAGACTACCGCCTCATCAGTTTGATTGGATGTGTATACAAGGTGGTGGCTAAAATCTTAGCTACTCGGTTATCTTTGGCGATTACTAAAATTATTTCTCCTAATCAATCGGCATTCATTGCGGGTCGACAAATCATGGATGGGGTCATGATAGCAAACGAGATTGTTAAATATGCAACTGAGGTCGGTTTAAACCTTCTTGTGTTTAAGGTGGATTTTGAAAATGCCTTTGATTGTGTTAATTGGTCTTTTCATGATGACATCATGGAGCAAATGACATATGGGCCTAAATGGAGAAAATGGATTCGCGGGTGTTTATCTTCGGCGAAGGTTTCACTTTTAGTCAACGGATCCCCAACTCAGCAATTCATTATGGAGTTTGGACTTCGTCAAGGCGATCCTTTATCATCGTTTTTATTTTTAATTGTAGCGGAGACATTACAAGTTATAATGTTGGATGCGCGTGATAAAAACATGTTCAGAGGAAACAAAATCAATAATGTCGATGCGTAGCAGACGATGCATTATTTTTCTGTGAATGGTAAAAATCAAATGTTAAAAAGCTTATGTTTATTCTTAAATGGTTTTAAAATGCATCGGGACTCGACGTTAATGTCTTGAAAAGTAAAATATACGGAGTTAGGGTTAATATGATTTCGTGAAGGAAATGGCAGAAGAGACTCACTGTGGTTTTGGAGAACTTCCATTTATTTATCTTGGGCTTCCGGTGGGGAAACATATGTGATATCGCATATTTACATCTATATTTATATGCGACATTTGGTCGTTTTCGTATTTAATCATGATGGATAGAATATGATTTTTACATATAATCGTTTGAAAGTGTTTTATTCAAGTGACATGTTGAATATGATCGGAAACTGGTTGTTTGGATGAAGAAACGCATGTAAATGACCAAAAAGAAGTGAAATGATAAATGGTCAGGTGTTGCGACACAGGGAGTCATAACTACGGCGCATTGTGGAGTTAAACGAGCAAGAAAGATAGAGAAGTAGTCACTGCGTCGCAATGACTGGCAACTGTGGCGCACCGTGAGTTTGAAAACAAGTACAATTTGGAAACTTCCCACTGTGGCGCAGTGGGAGTAGATGCTGTGCAGCGGACAATTTTTCAGCTTTTAGGATTCCGGATTTCCGCCTATAAATAGAACGTAAACAACCCATATTTAAGATAACTTTTCAGAGGTCGACTCACGGGGTTCAGAGATCGAATTTGGAGCTGCAAGAAGGGCTAGGAAGCTAGTTTCGAAGAGAGATCTTCAACAACGATCATTCCAAAACTCTTTTTGTTGATTTTTTCTATGAACATGAGTAACTAAATACTTTAAACACTTGTTTGGTTAGGAATCTTTTGTGATGGTTTAGTTTATGTTAATTGAATGCTTTTAGATGTTATATGTTTAATCGACGATCCGTTCTTGTTTATATCTTAACATTATTTTAGTTCTTATACTCTTTTTGTAAATTGAAAGTCTAGGTATTCGAGAGGAATCTAGAACTAGGTTAAACAATTGAAAAGAAACAATCAATCGGTCTATAATTGATTAGAAATTAAGTAATTAGATTAAAACGAGATCGCTATTTTAATAATTACAAGAGATTGGATTAGAAAACTAGATAAAATATTCGAGAGGAAGTTTAATAGTTTAAATCATAAACATCGGCTTAATTCTTAAAGCTCAGTTATTTAAGGCTTTTACTGTATTCGAGAGGAACAGTAAAGTTTAAGATAATTAAAGTTAACTAGGTATTCGAGAGGAACTTAGTTATACATTAGGAAAGGTAAACGAAAAACATTCAATTACATAAAGTTAAATCGGACCGTTAGTGAACTACCCGAACAAGTGTCTTTCCCTTTAATTGATTTCTTAAAACATTCAACTTTCAGTCAACGTTTTCATGTTATAAATACTTTCAAAATTAGTTTAAGCAAAGTAACAATTCGGTCACAAACACCCAAAACAATTAGTATAATTAATTATAAATTTAAAACTAATGTGGTCCCTAAGAACGAATCCGACTTACCTGAACTAAACTGTACACGATTAGGTCTACTGCCTATAAGTGTGTAGTCGAGTAAAGAGTATTTCGAGTTTTAAAATTAACTTAGATTTTACACATCAAGTTTTTGGGGCCGCTGCCGGGGACTTAGTTTTAGTTTTTAGTTTAAAATTTGTAATTCGATCCCTTTAAGTATTTATTTACTTGAAAGTTACTTTTTATTGTTTATTACACTGGTACGTTTGAAGGGTTTGTTAGTTGTGTTTTGCAGGTATTGAGGTAATTGATGAACACAAGGTCTTCTGAGTTACCACTCAAGAGTCCTTTGTCAAATCCAGGAGAATCAAAAAGGCGTAAAAGCAACCTAAGGACAAGTCAGTAGTAAATATTTCACCAGCATTTGGACCGTTTTCACCTATCAAGTTCGAAAAAGAGGACACCGAGTCTAATGATTATCCATATTGCTATTTGTATTAAATCAAGATATATGTTCATTTACTAATGATTTACTAAACTTTTTCTAAACTTTGGGTCAAAAGCTTTTATACTTAATGTTTTCTTAACTTTGCGAATAATTCACCAACTTTATTTTGACGTCGTATTTTAACGCTTTTCAGGAGATTGAGATTTTACATCGATTATGGAGTACGTTATTTGTTATGGATTTTGAGGATTTCGAAGATATTTGACTAGACGTAGTTCGGTTTCTTTATTATTTGTGTGGACTTCGTAGAGACTCAGCTAGACGTAGTTTAGTTTCTATTTAAGTAAACAATTTGTATTCATGATGTATTTATTGTACTCCTAACTTTATTTAATGTAAACTTGAATGTTGTAGTTTTTATTCGATGTAATCTTTGTCTTCTGATACCTACATTACTGTACACCTCGGGTTTCCGCCTGAGCGGGGTGTGACAGTGATGTTATATACTTTCGAAGACTTTTTTTTTTGTTTTTTTTTTTTTGGTATTGAAATTGTAACGATAATATCACATGTGATATTAGCATGTGATATTAGCACCAATTCGTAAAACTTTATAAAAGAGAATTACTATAAAACTTATAAATTACCAAAATTTATAAAATATATTGAATTTTGATGATTTTTTTCCCTTCATTTTTTGACATAAATGGGATAGTATGCATATCACATGTAATAGTACGCATATCACATGTGATAGTATTGATATTATATGTGACAATTTTCGTTTCCTTCATTTTTTTTACATAAATGTGATAGTATGTATATCACATGTGATAGTACGCATATCAGATGTGATAGTACGCATATCATATGTGATAGTATTGTATATCATATGTGACAATTTTTGTTTTCCTTTTTTTTTTTGATATAAATGTGATAGTATGCATATCACATGTGATAGTACGCATATCACATGTGATAGTACGCATATCACATGTGATAGTATTGTATATTATATGAGACAATTTTTGTTTTTCTTTATTTTTTTGACATAAATGTGATAGTATGCCATATCACATGTGATAGTAGTGTATATCATATGTGACAATTTTTGTTTTCCTTAATTTTTTTGACATAAATGTGCTAATATGCATATCACAGGTAATTGTATTGTATATATTATATATGATTTTATTATGTATGTAAAATTTCGAAACCTTATAAGGCAATAAAACACATGATTTCAACTTTAATTGTTAATTTTAAAACACAAAAATATTATATTAGGTATAATCTATATAGACCCGAAAAAAGTAAAAAATCTACGATTTTTTATTTTTCCGTTTTCGGACAAATGTTGATATTCGTAAGGTACAATCACATATAATTTGAACACTAAATATGAATTTCAAAACATATATTTGTTATATTATATACATTTAACTAGAATCAAAAAGAAAAACGAAAAAAAAAAAATGTCAAACTACTAAAATCACATGTGATAAAATCGTGATTTTATAATATAAAATTTCAAAACTCATCAAAAAAACTCGGAAATTTTTTTCGTCAAAAGTATATCGAGTGGGTATCTATAGAAAGATAATTTAATGCTCGTGACAAGGGTTTAGTTTGTTCGTTTAATTACATTTACGGTTTTTGAAATATTTAATATTTATCAAAATTAAATTTTAAGTGGGTTTTTAAATTAAAGAGTTATAACTAGGTCTTTTGGTCTCAAAAAATTTAGTGGTTTTTAATGATCCCAACCTATATATATATATATATATATATATATATATATATATATATATATATATATATATATATATATATATATATATATATATAATATATATATATATATATATATATATATATATATATATATATATATATATATATATATAATGTTAAATGCCGTGAGAACGTTTTTACGAAACTAAATCACTCTTTAAAATTTCAAAACACTTTTATTTTTAAGTTTTGTGAAAAGGATATTTAAATAACCTTTTTAACCTTCTTATAGTTTATAAATATATATATGATCTTAATGAACGAAAAGTTACAATCGTGCCTAGCTAGCACCTTTCCAAAATATCATTTAAACAAAGTCATAAGACTGACCAATAATAGATATTAAGATAATTAGATCGTGCCTAGCACCTTTGCAAACTATAATTTATACAAAGTCACAAGAGTGACCAATGGATCTTAATTTATTCCGCATTCTATTCGGGCTCGTCTTCCCGCATATTTTTTTTTTTTTCCTTTCATAATCGTCAGAAATAAGTGAGGAAGGTAAGGACATGAATTAAGAGAGAAAATAGGTAAACTAAAGTTCAGCATTTTCCAGAAATTCACGTGTTTGAATTTCTTTTATGTATACTAGTATATGATCCGAATGATATTGCGACAACAAATAAGTTAAATGTATATTTATGTTTATATGTATATATAATATTTGTATATGCATAAAATTTATGAAAACAATAAATAGTTAATTTAACATTTATAACAAACACACTTGGTGTTATTTCTTCATCCATCCCTACATGTAGTTACATAAACAGTGAAGCAACATTTGTTATAACATTTGAGGTTTCCATGTTGTTTTATGGTGCCTAAATTAAGAAAATAATTTTGACTTTGACCAACAACCTTAAAGAAATCAACAACTTTAAAATAATCAACAACTTGGAATTTAAATTAATATAATATTATTCATGTGGAACTCAATCATAAATTTGAGATGATCGAATATTTATTGAAAAACAATAATTAGATGATGTTTTAAATTTAAATGATGATTTTTAGAATAGGAAATCAAAACGGTGATATCTTAAAATTTAAATGATGATTTTTAGAATAGAAAATCAAAATGGTAGATGAGTAATTTCAAGTTCTTAAAAATTAAGGGATTAAAACACTATGAAAAATGTTTTATAATATAATAGAGATTTCTATTTAAATTATGAAAATACATCAACCCTTTTTTCTTTTTTATGTTCCTTTTTGAATGAAAAGTTTTTAAAGTTATTTAATTAGGGTTTTCTTAAAGAACTAAAAAAAATGTCTTTTTTTATAAAGTTTTTCATTGATTTTGTATTATTTTTATAGTGTTTAAAATTGGGCTATTTTTCATATGCATCTCTCTCTTTCTCTGACAACCGTCAAAACTCAGATCGAGAACGCTAACTTATAACCTCGATGCGAATATTTGATACTTGCTATAACTAACTTATGTGTTACGTGGTTACGTAAGCAAAACTCTTTAAACTAAGCTCGATGTAACTCATACAAAAACTTTTAACGTAGGTTTACGTTACTTAAACATAAAACATGTGTGTCTCGGAATCGAAGTCGGAAATCGGAATCAAATCATTATATAAATCCTAATACCAAGAAAACACTTAATGAACTTGCCTAAGTTCATCTCGAAACAAATCGTAAACTTTCAACTAACGAAGATGCTTAACGATAACACAAACGAAAAACGAAAATCTCAAAACACCCAAATGCGCCGTATCTGAGGCTAGATGCGCCGCATCTGGGGTGCAGATCAGCAAATTCCCAAAATTTTGTAACTTAACAAAAACGAGCCCAAACCAAAGGCTCCGGTTTTAAACATGTCAAAGGCCTAAGTGGTCCACTATTTTTAACTTCTAACACCAATACAAGTCTTGTTTCCTAAAACAACAAACACACACACAAACACACTCACTTCTCTCATTTAAACACCAAACACACACACACACCTACACTCACACCTTACTCCACACTCTCTCTTTAGTTACACACACTCAAAAACTCTCTCAAACCTTCTCATTTACAGCCATTAAACACAGAAAAATCACCATAACAAACACCTAAAATCGTTTCATAATCAAGAAGAAGGAAGAAGCATTCTTCTTACGGGTCAAGAACACATTTTTCACCCATTTGAAGCTAGGATCTCTGTTCAATCAAAGATTGTCAAACACAAGGATTAGGGTTTGGGTGATGTCAACCTTGGGTCTCCTGTGATGATCACAGTGCAAACTTAACAAGTTCTTGACGAACCTAAGGTGATCAAGGTTGAGGATGAAAGCAAGAGTGTATGAACTCTGTGTTTAAGCTTTAGTAAGTGTGAGTTGAGATGAGATGATGGCGACAATGATTTAGACCATGTATTTATATGGCTAGTTTCAAGTATATGGAACGTTGATCAATTAATGATGATCATAAATACTTGAACTGCCTTAATCACCAGTCACTAGCATATAACCGTCTTTTATCTTTACTACAGTTAAGCTGTAACAAGATGTAACGCCTTACTATTATAACGGAATTAAAGCAGTTGTCAAGCGCCATTATGACGGGATGTCAGCCAGTAAGACATGCGCTTCAAATGACAGGCGGTGACAACTTGTCAGGCAGTTTCAGCCTGACAGGCCGATTAGTTTTGGTGACAACCTGTCAGGCAGTTTGGCCTGATGACAACCGGTCAGGCAGTTTGGCCTGATGACAACCTGTCAGGTACTTTAGCCTGATGACAACCTGTCAGACAGTTTCAGCATGACAGCCTGATATCAACCTGTCAGGCAGTTTGACCTGATGACAACCTGTCAGGCAGTTTCAGCCTGACAGCCTGATGTCAACCTGTCAGGCAGTTTCAGCCTGACGTCAGCCTGCAAGGCAATTTCAGCCTGACGTCCCTGCAAGGCAATTTCAACGTGATGTTAGCCTGCAAGGCAGTTTCAGCCTGACGTCAACCTGCAAGGTAGTTTCAGCCTGACGTCAACCTGCAAGGCAGTTTCAACGTGATGTCAGCCTGCAAGGCAGTTTCAGCCTAAAGTCCGCCTGCAAGGCAGTCTTCAGCCTAACGTCATCCTGCAAGGCAGCTTCATCCTGCAAGGCAGTTTTAACCTGACAGGCTTTAAGTTTTGACAAACGCTTTAGGAGCGACAAAGACCTATCTTTGTACTTAGGTTTAGGGATCACCTATATATACATAGGGTAATCCCTACTAACCTCATCAATCTCCAACATATCATCATCCACCTATCTCTATTCGATAAAAACTCTTGGATCTTCTGTTTTTACTAAGATAAACCATTGCATGTAAGATCAAACTCATAAAAACACATTTTTATAAAGATTTGAGGTGATTTACATAATAAAACTATCAAGTATTTTGATGTTTTAACTATTGCATGTCGAAATCTACCATCAAGATAATGATTGTCGCCCCAAAAACTTTTTTGGTAACAGACCAGGCACTAGATGCGCCGCATCTAGGGGTCAGGTTACCGGAAAATGGTTGTTTTCGCTATAAATCGCAATCTTGAGCTTATTACTTAAAACCGTTTTAAAGAACCTATAATAAGCTTAAACTTGAGTATAAAATGGCTATTTGAACATGTTAACATATTATTATTGAGGAATTAATATAATTATTGATATGAAGATTGTTAAGCGGGAAAGTGTTGAAAAGTTGGATTTAGAAACTATAAGCGCGGAAGCGCTGCCCGATTCTTGTAAAACCAATTACAAACACTTTATAACATAAGCATTCGTTGACTAACGATTGTATGAACTAATAAAATAATGTTACTTCCGCCAAAGCTTGGTATAAAATAGGATTCCAGCGATTCCGAGTACCTTTTGAGCAATTCCGAGCACACTAGGAATCTTAGCAAACAGTGAGTTACAAACCCCTTCTTTTACATGCTTTAAACACATTTTTGGGGTGAAATGCGAGTCTTAGGCTTAAACACTACATTTAAGCTGAAACAAACTTTGAACGATTAACGAAACGATTTGATACTTGAATACTATTACGAAACGATTTGATACTTGAATACTATTACGAAACGCTTTGATACTTGACTACTATTACGAAACACTATTTTTCCAGCATTGTTGATGGTTTTGCCAACAATGCTGAGGATACAAACACTAAATTGCCAATGACTAAATATCGATCGTCATTTTGCGGACGTTGTACAACATGGACGTGAGATACCATACAATTCCCATACACTCCTGCATAACAGTTGCTATTAATCTCTGGGAGAGGACCGATAGAATTTATGGATAGCGCTATTAGGGTAGATTGACCCTCACCACAACGATAACAACAGATGGTGCATAGTTCTAGTGGGTAGGATAAAGGCTTAGCAACGATCATTGGGCAATACATAGGATTGTCACATAGTCGCGCTATGTGGTCAATGCCTACTAAAACGAATACGATACTTTACGCATGGTTATGCGGCAACTATTTGAATACTATACTTTACACCATTGTTATGTGCGTCGAAACTTGTATGCTTCTACTTAAACTTGTAGCTCACCAACTACGTCTCCCGTAGTTAACACTTGAATCGTATTTTCAGGTAACGAGTAAGCTTGATATAATGCTTGAACGCTTGGGGCTGATGACTTCAAGAATGGGAAAGGGTTCGGGTAGTTTGGCTATGAACACCTTATTTTGTATTCGGATATGAAAACGATGTTTTAAAAACTTGTAAACTTTTGAAGTTATGTTTTATTTAATATAACTTGGTGGTTGATTACAAACTTGTGTTTCGAATAGTCTCACTCTTCACGTCCCGTGTTTCCGCTTTAGCGGGGTGTGACACACACTCTCCCTCTCTGTATATATATACATATATATATATATATATATATATATATATATATATATATATATATATATATATATATATATATATATACCTATACATATATATATACATATATATATATATATATATATATATATATATATATATATATATATATATATATATATATATACATATATATATATATATATATATATGTGTGTGTGTGTGTGTGTGTGTGTGTGTGTGTGTGGGAGGTCTCGGGTTCGAGGCTCTCTCAGGGTGGGTAATTTACAGGCACATGTCCCTTGCATGATGGGATTGGTGGGTATACAAATGTATACCAGGGGCTAAGAGGCACCTTCCAATAAACCTCTTTTTATATATAAAGGGAAGTGAATATGGGGTTGTAACACATGTAGGCTTACATGTGAAACTCATTAAAAACTATGTCGTTTTGTGGTTTAAATGCTTTTTAAAGCTTGATTTGTTCTATATTCATCAAGAGAGAGGTGATCCCCAAAATGTAGGGTGTAACAGCCCAAGCACACCCGTAGCGTGATATTGTCCGCTTTGCTTACCGGCGCACGGATTTGTTTCTGGCACGAAACTCGTGCCAAAACGCGTCATGCTAGGAGAGGTATCAACCCCCTTATAAAGAAGGATTTGTTCCCCTCTCCAACCGACGTGGGACGGATGTTACAATCCTCCCCCCTTACAGGATAGCGTCCTCGCTGTGTACATTGGTCCGGGCCCCGGCTCTGATACCATTTGTAACAGCCCAAGCACACCTGTAGCGTGATATTGTCCGCTTTGCTCACTGGCGCACGGATTTGTTTCTGGCACGAAACTCGTGCCAGAACGCGTCATGCTAGGAGAGGTATCAACCCCCTTATAAAGAAGGATTTGTTCCCCTCTCCAACCGATGTGGGACGGATGTTACATAGGGGGTCATTGTTTATTATGAAGAAGTTATAAAAAGTTACTTCGATAGATGCCTACTGATAAGAAAAAAATTTATATTGTTGAATATCACGATTAATGAAGAAAAAGATGTGAATAGATAAAAATTTATAAATTTAGTTTAATAAATATGATTAAAATTATATAGATTTTAATTTTTAACAAAAGGACATATTTTTTGATGAGTTTCGCATGTAACCTTACATGTATAACAATCTTATATTCGCTTTTCCCATATATATATATATATATATATATATATATATATATATATATATATATATATATATATATATATATATATATATATATATATGTGTGTGTGTGTGTAAATTTAGTATATATGTATTTAAAAATTATATCATAAGATACTAATCAAATTTTGTTGAAAAATATATATGAAAACATATAAAACCCTAAGTTTGGGTGTCTATTTTGGTGTGGTTTTTTGTTATCATGGTGGTCATGTGTCAAATATTTAAATTTGTCACTTTCATTTGTAGTTACTAGTCGATAGCGGTATGTTGGGGTGTTCAAATTTGGAAATCCGAAGCTTTATATAGTACTTTTGGCTATACAAATTTCGAAGCCGAAATTTCGAATATTTTGGGTATTCAAAAATATAAAACTTTTGAAATATATATTTCTTTTTTCAGTTTTACTTATCTATTTAGTATTATAATTCATATTTTTTTAATAACAATCTTGGATATTTTTATAAAACTATATAAACTAATTAAATATATAAACAAATTTTGCAAAAATATATAATTTATCTAAAATTTCTAAAAAGAAAAAGTATATATTCAAAATTGTTATCCGAAATTTTGTTATCCGAATTTCGGGTATCCGAAATTCTTGATATCCACAATTTTTTGGTATTTCAGATCGGATATTTTGAATTTTCGGATATACGGTCGAGTTCGGATAATTTTGAACCCCCCTCGTGGTATGTGCGGTTCTAAATTCTCTTTAAAAAAAATTCCCTATCCCTTTTCCCTGATAGATAAATATTATAAATATATTATATATTTGTTCTTAATAAAACTTGAACTCAAGACCTATAGACACTGAACGAACTTACGTATATATTATATATATCAAAGTCTTTTGATATATATACTAGGTTATTGACCCGTGTGGACTGTGGACACACAAATACCTTTAAGAAAATAAATACAATAATATGTTGAGCATCGCCTTAAGTTTAAAATATAATTAGCATAAATGCATGTGATAAATATTCAAAACAAAAAATTATTTATAACTTTTAACTGACAGATTTATACAAATAAATATACGTGTACATAATGATCGTAATTTATTCCATTCAACATTTAATATAAACTAGTAGACAATCGTGCGTGCACGAGTTCGGCGGTTTAGGTTCCAGCCTGTACTTTGACCATTAAACAATGTAAATTTACATTCGCAAGCCAAGAAAAAAGGTATCGTCTTCGTGGGATTATTAGATTCGGAAACTATATTTTTTATTTGATACTAATCTAAACAAAAAAGAAAGTCCAACACCAACCAAAGCCCAACACCGGCCCATATTTAAACACAAACTTTTCATTATAGTCAATTTTTATATGTTTATTATATTCAAACTATATATTAATCGTTTAATAATATATAGTATAGTTAGTACTATATTTAATACCTAAACTCTACTTTTGTATGTATAATAATAATAGAATTGATTATTATGATTATTTGATAATTAATAAGGTTCTATTAACGGTAAAATGAAGAAATTCCAAACACTTCAACAATTTATATACAGTTTTGTACTTAATTAAAATGTCCAAATAACAATATGCTTTCAAACTATATATTAATCATTTAATTATATATAGTATATGATGTGAAAAATCTAGTTTTCCGAAAATAAACCTTTACTAGATTACTACACGGGCAGTGTACCCTTGTCGGTTGCAAAATAGTATTGGAAAATATCGGGTTCGACACAGGGACTATTTATAATTGAAAGTTTTAGTTTTATAATAACACGTAACAAGTAACAAGTGGGTTTGGTCTTAAGAAGACTTGCTTATAATAACGGTAAAAATATTCTTGATTTCAAATATGGATAAAAAAAGGCGCTTGCTTGGACCGTTTACGAATATATGTTATCTCTTAAGTGTGAAAATGTCGAAAAACTTCTAATATAAAATCCTAAGTTCCTCTCGAATACCGGATTTCTCCAATTACCTAACCATGCAACTATTCCTCTCGAATATAGTTAACACCTCAAGTAATTGTGCATAAAGTTCCAAGCCGATGTGTGAGAATTAACCTATAAGCTTCCTCTCGAATAGGTTACTAACTAATAAACCGATCTCTCTTAGTTTATTAATTAGCGTTTGTGTTATTACTTACTTGTTTAGATTGTTGTTAACGATTCCTCTCGAATACCGCTAACTCTTAATCAACTAAAGACCGGCCGATTAATTCGTTCTTATTTTAGTAAAAATTACGGATTCCTCTCGAATACCCGTTTTTAGTTTACCAAATAAAAGTATAAACAATTTTAACAATATAATCAAAATAACAACCCAAACGGATCCCCAATTAACCTCTACACATCAATCGACTTTCACACCCAAAATCTAACACATAAACGATCACAAATCCAAGCAAACGTTTTAAAGAAATTAGCTACTCATAATTGTAACGAAACTAATCAAATAAATAAAAGACATGATTCAATTGCAATATGAAATGGATAAAAGTTCAATACCAAACTATAGAAAATAGGTTCCAAGTGTCTCCAAAATAACAAAGTAGAAAATGAAAGTAACCGATTGTTCAACACAAACTTGAAATGATTATGAAAATGCCTTGATTCTCCTTGCAAAAATTGATGATTAAAACTGAGATGTGTATGATAATGATGATATTTCTGTCCCCAAAATCGTGTGTTTGTAATAGCTCCCACTAACTCTTGGGTTCCCCATAATTAGCATTAAAGAAACAGAAATATAACCGCCAGTTGCCCCTCTTGCGCCGCAGCTCTCCGTCTTGCGCCGCAAGGCATTTAAATTCTCGAGCCAGTGTATTGTTGACTTGCGACGCGAGCTATAGGTATTGCGCCGCAAGCTGACTTCAGTAGTCACCATAAATCTCTTGTCACTCCACTTGCGGGGCAACTAGTGAAAATAACCAAGGCAACTCGACGTTTTGCTTCCCGACTTGTTTTTCTTAGCCTCTTTTGGTCCCAAATTGCCTCCTTTAACTCCAAACATAACTAGAAACCTATAAAAACAAACTATACACAAAATATAAGTAATACGGGGCCTTTCCATTACGTTTGGGACACAAAACACAATGAATATCGCGATAAAATAGTTATATAAATGAGCGATATCAAACCCCCCATACTTAAGCATTTGCTTGTCCCTAAGCAAATCCGACTCAAACCTACTAACAAGTTTACAAAACATACAAATTAAGAAAAGATAAGGAATCACGGGCTCAAACATTTAACTAAATTCCGGTGTTAGAAATAAAGATATGCGTGAAATTGCTAGATCGTAAAACCGACTACAAACATCTAAAGCTACTAAATTACTTAAATAAACAAAAACCGCAATTTACTAATGTTAACTCCTAATTCTTCCCCTAGTTTAGATATGTCAAAATAATCACCCCTTTTCCCTCACTCTCTAACCGAAGTTAGAGCGATCAGCCATTACAGCCGACCCCTTACGCCTTACTTTCGGGGGAACCCTTAAAATATTACTAAGCATTTTCTTCATTTGAGTACTTCTTTCTTTTGAGAATTAATTGGTTAGTCTTCATCTTTTTCTTTTCCTCTCACTTTTGTTCACTTTAAATATTATAGAAAACCTAAATTCTTATTTACAAGTATTTTATTAACTAAAGATGTTCCTAAACAATGTCACGTTAAAGTACCGGAATAAAGTTAAATATACAAGCCCCTATCATTTTCCCTAACTACATTTAATCGTTTAATTTATTTATTTTTTTTTTTTTTTTAGACTCTAATTGACTCAAATGGGACTAAAATAAACGTAATGGATATAGGGGACAAAACTAACTAATTTCCCGACTAACCCCCCATACTTGAACAACACATTGTCCCTAATGTGTTCCATCAAAAGAAAAACTACCAACTTAAGGGAAATTAAACTAAAACTAAAAATACAAAAATAAAAGAAAGAAAGAAAAACAAAACCGTGCGAGTTCCGTTGGATGTGGCATGATTTCTGAATCTACTCCGCACGTGCTGAACTTAATGCCAGACTTGGTAAGGTACAAAAAAAAAAAAAAAAAACAAACAAGTTAATTAGCACAAATAAGCATCCTAAACAAATAAAAATAAAAATAGTTCCACCACAAAAAAAAAAAAAACATAAATTGTTCGACATCAAACAGTACAATAACAAATAAGCCACACACACGGCTTCCTTCTGCTCATTCTTCATCGTCGGGAGGTAACGGGTTGAACAATGGAGGCGGGTTGTACTCGGTCCACCCACTTGATGACCCAAGATTATGCTCGTGGTATTGGGTCGTAGTCAGGTACTCCCACGTAGGCTGGTAGCGTTCCATGTGGTAGTGAGCGTAGTCCCCGACCCGGTTTACCTCTCGGCGGGTCCTATCGACCTCCCGCCTAATATGCGACACGTCAACATGTGTCGCGTCCACCTGTCGCCCAATGCGATACATCTCGTTCATCATCGGGTTAAAGTCGAATGGGCCAAGTGGTGGTGGTGCTGCTCCCTCACTGCTCTCGTGCCCCGCATCCTCCTCATTCTCTTCGTCCTCGTCTACATTCGCTTCGTCCTGCACATTACCAACAAACATCCCCTGTGCTGTCACAATTTCATACCTAAGCAAATCATTTCTTGTTACCAGCTTCCAACCCACTGGGAGACTACACTGTTTAATCCCCGCTTGTGTCATCACCCCCAAATTTTTCGCTATCCTCGTTATGAAATGCCCACAAACCATTGGCCCTGCTGCTTGTCGTCCTGACCCCTTCTCATGCAAATATTGCACCAATGCCCAAGGTGCATTCACGAACTGTTCCGGGTCTCGTTTTGCGAAAAAGTACAAAAGCCAAAGGTCATCGATGTAGACCTTGTCTTGATGTTGGTATCGTTGAAAGAAGGAGTTTGAAATAGCTTTCTGAATTAATCTCAGATAAGGATCCGTGATGTTTTTCGCTTTGTTTGTAGTGGAATGAGGCCTTAACCCGGATAACTCGAACCAAACATCATCTTTAGCTTCCCTTACATCGCTCCATTTCCAACTACCCTTTACCACATATCCGCCCATATGATACCGGTCTATATACTCCTCCTCAGTGAATAACCCAACCAAAAACCCAAATTGGGGTATGCTTACTTCATGATATTTCCCCCCCAACCGGAACTTGATGAGTTTCGCACTATAAACTGAAGGACCATCGTCGGGTACCTTGTCGACCTTCAAACTTGAATAGAACTCCAAGCACATTTCCCTATAACTCCTCTCTCGAACACTAAATCCCTTTTTCCACGCCGCAATCTTGAAAGGTGGGGCTCCATAATCCTCTACGCATTGGGTCATGAGGTAGGCATTTAATTCCTCAGTGATTCCCAAATCCTCGATCACATCCCAATCCAAAAACTTTGCGGGTTGAACCGCCTTGTCTTGAAGTATTGCTAAGTTGTTATTCAACCGGATTTTCTCATTCGCATTGCTTCCTGGCCACCTAAGCCAAGGGTGTGTTTCAGGTCGCATCACCAATGATGCAGCTGATGGCATGTGGGATCGTGCTACCCGATGAACCGTGGATATTTCTTCCACTTCAGGCTCCTCAACTGCCTGGCGTTTACCCTACAAAAACAAACAAAAACACAAACAAAACAACCACAAAACGTTAGACTCAAAAAAACAAAACACAAAAGAATTTTTTTTTTTTTTTATTAAAACGCCAGGTCTGAAGCTGTCTTGCGCCGCAAATGGACCCTCTTGCGGCGCAAGAGGCTGTTTTCTGTTGATTTCTGCAGCGATACTATTAACCCGAGACAACTAAATCAAAATTCAAATAACACTAATGCCGAACGAAATCATGGTATTACTAATCCTAATTAACTAATTTAAGAATAAAGAAACCTAACCTAACATTTTCCCCAAATCAATTGCAATTCATAAACCCTAATTAAACTAAAATGGAGAAATTAAACGTAATAAACACACATACCGATCTTCCCATGACGTGAATTGAGTGGAATTGAGAGAAGATTAGAATGAAATCGAAATTTCTTTGCTAGATGTGTGTGTTTTGCGCCGCTAGTGTGAGAAAAGAAAATGGGTGTAGTTTCGGTTTTAAAGGTTAAAAGAAATATATATATATATATATATATATATATATATATATTTTTACTGCGACTGCTTGCGGCGCAAAGACATGGGCTTGCGGCGCAAACCCAATGACTCAAAGTTTCTCCCCGCTACTGAAGTTGCCTTGCGGCGCAAGACACATGTCTTGCGGCGCAAGATGAGTGTTTCAGCAGTTTTTTACCGTTTTACCTCCTAAAGTACTTAAACACTTGAACTAATCTTAAACTAGTTAACTCCTAAGTTACTTATATAACTAAAAACAGCAAAAATAATCAAAATAAAAGAAAATAAAAGAGAATTGATACAACAAACCGGGGTTTAATCCGAAAGTGCTCGTTTTTTTCCTCGAATCATTTGCTTGACTCCTCGTTGTACCTAGAACTTATAATGGGTGGAACCCATCCTCCATATGCATTCCGTTCTCTTCATCCTCCTCACAGTAAACTTTTACTCGTTGCCCCTTCACTATAAATGATTCTCCATCATCTCTCATAAGCTCCAAATATCCCGTTGAGAAAACCCGTTTCACCACATACGGTCCCGTCCATTTGGATTTTAACTTGGGAGCTTTGAACTTATACTTCGATTGGAATAAGAGGACTTTGTCTCCTTCTTTGAATTCCTTCCTTCAGATTTTTAAATCATGCATTGCCTTTGTCCTCGCCTTGTATAAACTCGAGTTTTCGTATGCGTTCCACCTTAGTTCATCTAACTCGTGCAATTGTAGGAATCTAGTCTCCCCGCTTTCCAACAAATCCGTGCTACACTCTTTTAACGCCCAATACGCTTTATGCTCAATCTGCATGGATAAATGACAATTTTTACCATAAAGTAAGCGAAAAGGGGTTGTACCAATTGGTGTTTTGAAGGCAGTCCGGAACGCCCACAATGCATCTTCCAATTTCCTTGACCAAAGCACGGGATTATTATGCACCGTTTTCTCCAAAATCCTCTTTATGGCTCGGTTTGTGTTCTCGACTTGCCCACTCGTTTGGGGATGGTAAGAAGTCGAAAATCGATGTTGCACTCCATACCGCTTAAGCAACTTCTCCATACTAGCATTTGCAAAATGAGTTCCTCGGTCGCTAATCAATGCTTTCGGCATCCCAAACCTGCAAAATAGACTTTTCAAAAAGTCAATAACAACAGCGGAATTATTAGTGGGTA
>CAJVGC010000001.1:13595630-13629107 GCA_910822075.1 Senecio squalidus
TAATGATGTTTAATCCACTGTCATTGTGCCACTACCAATTCCTTCCGCTTCACTTGCGTCTTCCTCTTCATCATTCTTCTCAATCGCATTTATCATTTCCATCTCCTCCTCGTCCTCTAAGATTCCTTCCCAATCAAGATCATAATCTATGACATCAATTCTAAAAACAAGATTCATCGTAGAATAAGAATGTTTCATAGCTTGCTTCAAAGAAAATGTAGCCCGTTCATTACCCAAACCCAATGAAATTTCCGTGTCCCTCACACGGATTATGGCATCCGCGGTGTTCAAAAATGGTCTTCCTAACATGAGAGGAACTTTTTCATCCTCTTCCATCTCAAGAATAACAAATTCCACCGGGTATACAAAATCTCCAACCCGTATGAGCATATTTTCCGCAACACCCAATGGGTATTGATAAGATCGATCGGCCAATCTTATGCTCATGCGGGTTGGTGTTAAAGCACTCGAGTAAAGTTTAGTATAAACAGATTTGGGCATTAAATTAATGCTTGCCCCAAGATCCGCTAATGCACTACAAGTATAATTATTATTAAAGGTGCATGTAAGTAAGAAACTTCCTGGGTCCTCAAGCTTGGGTGGAATTGACTTCTTCACAATAGCCGAGCATTCGGCATTAAGAAATGTCGTTCTCCTTTTCCGCTTGCCAACTCCTTCATGAACTTAGCATAATTGGGCATACCTGCAATAAGATCAACTAAAGGGACGTTAATTTTAACAGTTTTCATAAGTTCAATGAATTTCCCGTATTGTTCCCTTTTCTTCTCCTTTCTAAGCCTTTGAGGATATGGGATCCTCGGCTTGTACGCCCCATTTGTTTCCATTTTCTGCTCTTGTTCTTTGTTTCGATCCATTGGTTCTTTTCCAGGCCGCGTTTCCATTTCAATCTCCTCTTCTTCGTCAGAATCACTGTCAACGGGTTCCCGGTTCTGTATCTGGCCAGGTTGCGGCGCAAGTGGAGTACCTTGCGACGCAAGTGAAGGTTCGTCAACAATTGGGTCAGCTACTGAAGTTGAGTTGCGGCGCAGGATGTCCCTGTTGCGCCGCAAGTCTCCAGTTTCAGCTGATTTTTCCGTTTTTTCCTTCTTCAACTCGGTTTCTCGATTCCCCCCATACTTAGGTCCCGACCTAGTCTCAACAACATTGACATGTTCATCCCGATTGTTAGGGTGCACGTATTTCGACCTTTGGTTTGACGATCCTCCATTATTGTTTTGGTTTTGCCTCGGGTTTGGTTGGGTTGAACTAGGCATTTGACCCGTTGGTCGATTTGATAACTTCTCACTTAGCCTTTCAAATTTCCGTTCTAAGTCTTGCATATTGGCTTGAGTGTTCCTTTGGTTTTTCTCCCATTTCGCGGTAAATCCCTTCATTGAATTCGCTAACATATCCTGTTGCCTTTTGGGAGTAAACGAACTCTTTCATCATTTCTTCGAAGTTTGGTTCCTCATTCTCCCCCTTTGGTTTCGATTGGTTGGATTGAAATCGTGCCTCATTTCTATTGCCCCGATTCTGATTTCCATACCCACTATTTCCTCGGTTTTGATACCCGTAGTTGGCATAGTTTGCTTCTTCGGTTTTTGGCTCACAATCATCCGTGTAGTGAGGTCCTCCACATTTCCCGCAACCATTTTTCACCAAGTGGACATCCTTCTCCAAACGACCCATTCGATTTTTCATTTCTTCACCCAAGGACTTAATTTCGTTTACCACTTCCTTGTTGCTACTACTACTACCTCCTTCTTCGACTTGGTTTACCGTTCCCCTTACTCTTCTATTCCTAGTCACTCGGTCCCTAGCAATACGAGCTTGGACTTGATCTTCCATCATCCGGTGCGCCTCATTTGGTGACTTGTATAAGAAACTACCACCACCCGCTAGATCCAAGTCGTGTTGAGACCGACTATCCAAACTATAGTAAAAGATATCTATCACTTCATCCCGATCCAAATCATGTCCATGGCAATTCCTCAACAATTCCTTAAGTCTAATCCATGCATCCGTTATTGTCTCGTTATCCCATTGTTGAAAAGATCGGATTTGATTCAAAAGCTTCCTACGCAAAATAGGTGGGAAGAATCTCGTCACAAAAAGCTCTCTCATTTCTTCCCAACTTTCGATTGTTCCCGGCTCCAACTCATTAAACCATGTTTTCGCCTCTCCCGTGAGAGACGATGGAAACAAACTTAGCATCACACTTTCCTCCTGACCCGCTCCATATCGGAACATTCTGCATGTCTCTATGAAACTCGCTACATGCTTGTGCGGGTCGGACTTGAAATGTCCGTCAAATGTGCTATCTTGAATCATTTTTAGGTGGTGACCTTTAACGGAAAAGTCAGCCCCCAAATCCGGTGCTACAATTGCCGACCCATTTGTTTGTGGTACTATCCGGTTCCTATTGATCATCGGTATGTCAAAAGGATTGGGTGGGTTGTTTTCTATTATAGGTCTTCCTTCTTCTTCCCCATTTCCTGCCATTTCTTCTTCAAAAACAATTTCAACTTCCTCCTCGGAAGAATCGCTTTCACTATAAACTACTGATGCAGCTGCTGCTAAACCTCGTTTCCTCAAAAGTTTTTCCGGATCAGAAAGAGGGCTATTCACTTGCTTCCCTTGGGACCTCGTGAACATCCACAACCAATAATCCTGAAAATCACAACAAAACAAAACAAATACCCGTGAAAAATATTCAAACAAATATTCAAACAAGAAACTAAAAACTTCAACTATCCGAAAATAAACCTTTACTAGATTACTACACGGGCAGTGTTCCCTTGTCGGTTGCAAAATAGTATTGGCAAATATCGGGTTCCACACAGGGACTATTTATAATTGAAAGTTTTAGTTTTATAATAACACGTAACAAGTAAGAAGTGGGTTTGGTCTTAAGAAGACTTGCTTATAATAACGGTAAAAATATTCTTGATTTCAAATATGGATAAAAAAAGGCGCTTGCTTGGACCGTTTACGAATATATGTTATCTCTTAAGTGTGAAAATGTCGAAAAACTTCTAATATAAAATCCTAAGTTCCTCTCGAATACCGGATTTCTCCAATTACCTAACCATGCAACTATTCCTCTCGAATATAGTTAACACCTCAAGTAATTGTGCATAAAGTTCCAAGCCGATGTGTGAGAATTAACCTATAAGCTTCCTCTCGAATAGCTTACTAACTAATAAACCGATCTCTCTTAATTTATTAATTAGCGTTTGTGTTATTACTTACTTGTTTAGATTGTTGTTAACGATTCCTCTCGAATACCGCTAACTCTTAATCAACTAAAGACCAGCCGATTAATTCGTTCTTATTTTAGTAAAAATTACGGATTCCTCTCGAATACCCGTTTTTAGTTTACCAAATAAAAGTATAAACAATTTTAACAATATAATCAAAATAACAACCCAAACGGATCCCCAATTAACCTCTACACATCAATCGACTTTCACACCCAAAATCTAACACATAAACGATCACAAATCCAAGCAAACGTTTTAAAGAAATTAGCTACTCATAATTGTAACGAAACTAATCAAATAAATAAAAGACATGATTCAATTGCAATATGAAATGGATAAAAGTTCAATACCAAACAATAGAAAATAGGTTCCAAGTGTCTCCAAAATAACAAAGTAGAAAATGAAAGTAACCGATTGTTCAACACAAACTTGAAATGATTATGAAAATGCCTTGATTCTCCTTGCAAAAATTGATGATTAAAACTGAGATGTGTATGATAATGATGATATTTCTGTCCCCAAAATCGTGTTTTTGTAATAGCTCCCACTAACTCTTGGGTTCCCCATAATTAGCATTAAAGAAACAGAAATATAACTGCCAGTTGCCCCTCTTGCGCCGCAGCTCTCCGTCTTGCGCCGCAAGGCATTTAAATTCTCGAGCCAGTGTATTGTTGACTTGCGCCGCAAGCTATAGGTATTGCGCCGCAAGCTGACTTCAGTAGTCACCATAAATCTCTTGTCACTCCACTTGCGGGGCAACTAGTGAAATAACCAACGCAACTCGACGTTTTGCTTCCCGACTTGTTTTTCTTAGCCTCTTTTGGTCCCAAATTGCCTCCTTTAACTCCAAACATAGCTAGAAACCTATAAAAACAAACTTTACACAAAATATAAGTAATACGGGGACTTTCCATTACGTTTGGGACACAAAACACAATGAATATCGCGATAAAATAGTTATATAAATGAGCGATATCAGTATATTTAGTACTATCTTTAATACCTAAACTCAACTTTTGTATGCATAATAATAATATAATTGATTATTTAATAATGTTCTATTAATGGTAAAATAAAGAAATTCCAAGCACTTCATCAATTTATATACTGTTTTGTGGTTAACTAAAATAAAATACTGATATATAATGTATTAGAAGAATAACACCTAGGTCTATTAAACTTTAGAAATTAATTAGACACTGTATAATTTTTTTTATTAGACATTTTTATTTTTTTATTTATTAATCAATTAGACATTTCTTTCATATTTTTATTTATTAACCAATTAGACATTTTTTATTTATTAACCAATTAGACATATTTTAATATAAAACATTATACATATAAAAATACAAATGTTGGGATATCTTCTATTTTCACCTAAGCAAGCCCAAGCCCAACACTGTCTAAGCCCAACACTGTCTAAGCCCAACACTGCAGTACCAAAAAAAAAATAAAAAAAATAGGTGCTGGGTGGGATTCGAACCGCGGTCTCCCAGCAGGGGAGGCCGGGCGCTTACCACTCCGGCAACCAAGTCTTTTTTAAATATAACGATAACAATTGTATTTAAACACAAACTTTTTATTATAATAATATAAAAGACACAATTCCATAGGCATTGATGAGATTTAAACTTAAGATTAATAATACAACTAAAAAAAAGAATCAAACAGTTTTAACTCAATATAACGATTTAAAGAAGATTAGTAACTTTATATACTTGCAAATGAAAAATAAAAGTAAAAAAAAATATTAGAATAAAAATATATGTTAATAGAAAATATAAAAATCAATTGCATCCATAATTAGTAAATCAGATGATCATTATGACATGGGGTTAAAGTTGTGAGAATATAACCTACTTTTCCCAAATATTCATTTTATGTAATGAACTTTTTTTTTTGTTCATTTGGGAACCTAAACTCTTTAAACCGGCTAATTAACTACCTAAAATTTTTTAAATCGACTAAAAAATTCAGGAATTCAAACACCAAATTAATTAAACAATTTCATTATTTTTTCACAAAATATTGACTTCAACTATGAACATGAAAATCAATTAACATGAATTCTTCTGATTCCGATCAGAGAAGTTCATTTTAATAAAAAGGATTGTCTAACCACATGTAATATATTATTACTCCTTAATCAATTTTAACATATCAATTCATTTTTAACATTTTATAAGATTTATGAATATAAAAAGAAAAAAAATCAACAAATCAAGATTTTGTATGATTCAGTGTTATAATGTTAATTTTCTTTATCATGTTATCTTAATCGTAAGATATCGGGTATATCGACAAGGTCAGTTGTGACAAATGAAATTAGAATTGATAGAGTTTGATGGAAATGAGTTTCAGTTTGAGTTTGCACAGAGAACATCACAGTTAGGTTGTTTGCACAGAGAACATCACAGATGGCCAATGAACTGATATGGAGAATGGTTCAGTAGAGGAATGAAGAACTGACAAGGATTAAAGAAGAGAGAGAGGAAAAGAAAAGAGAGAGTAAATGAGTATTTTATAATCATCATTGTATTGAACTTGTTTGAAACTTGTTACTTTTATATGAAATAAAAGTACAAGTTAGGGGAAGATTGTTAGGATTAAAACTGTTATTGTTATAGTTTAATTCCATTAATATTGTTCATTAATACTGCTCAATAATACTGCTAAAGATGATACTCCTTGAAGACAAAGACAGTTACTACTGCTCAAGTTAATACTCCTGAAGAAACAAGAGTTACAAGTGTTGGTTACTACTGTTGGAGCTCATTACTACTGCCCGCTCTCATTAATGCTGCTAGTATAGTTTTAGATAATTATTGTTTATTTTGTAATTATCTTTTCCTTCCTTTTAGCAATTGTAATCATGATACAATTGTGATTGTTTAAATGTTTCCTAGTTT
This sequence comes from Senecio squalidus, assembly GCA_910822075.1. Taxonomy (NCBI): domain Eukaryota; kingdom Viridiplantae; phylum Streptophyta; class Magnoliopsida; order Asterales; family Asteraceae; genus Senecio; species Senecio squalidus. Next base: position 13,601,806 of record CAJVGC010000001.1, read on the forward strand.
AGTTAGGTTTAGCCTCAAGGTCTATATATACATAGATCCTTGTACTAGGAAAAGCACGTATGTTAATCTTTCATTGTTGATTAATATATTGAGGCTTAATATTCGACAAACATTATTGTTAACTGTTCATTATTATTCGTATTCAATATTTGTTTGATCGTTAAACTTGTACTATCAAGGTGTTTATCCGCTGCTAAACTTCCTTGATAGATCAAGATCTTTCGTTAACGTGCTTTGGGTTTATATAACTCAAACGATCCTGACATTTTTCTTAATTTTATGCTCTTTTTTATTTTAAGTTGTCGATTAAAATGTAAGTTTTTAAACCAACGACAACGCGCGAACATAAAAACTAGTTTTTTTATAAAGGCAATATATATATGTATATTATATATATATATATATGATTCATGCGAGAACTCTTATTTCTGCGAGAACTGCGAGAACTCTTAAAAAAAATGTCAATTAACATCTAATTATGTCTATTAACATGTAAAAACTATTGAATGTTAAAAATCTAGTAAAAATATAAATGAAAATTTAAAAAAAATTGTATGAAATCACGCGTATTTTAAATTGTTCACATGTGAACGTTTTTTTTCATAAAAGAGTTCATATATGAACGAAAATGTTTTACGTTATTTTCTATGATTTTTTTTTAGTTTTTTACGTTTATATTTACTTGATTATTGATCTCCAAAAGAGTTTGCATGTCAATGAACAAAGTGAACCGGTATTTAACAATTTTTGTAAAAGTTCTCGCAGTTCTCACAAAAAAAAGAGTTCTCGCATGAACCATTCACTATATATATATATATATATATATATATATATATATATATATATATGGGTGGAAGTTGGTGGCGAGGCTTGCTATTAAATGGGGGAAGTGAATATGAGGTTGTTACACATGTAACTTACATGTGAAACTCATCAAAAACTATGTCGTTTTGTGGTTTAAATGTTATTTAACGTTTTATTTGTCATATATTCATCAAGGGAAAGATAATCTACAAAATGCAGGGGTACATTGTTTATTGTAAAGAAGTTATTAAAAGTTAATTCGATAGATGTCTAGCTATATGAAAAAACTTATATTGTTGAAAGATGCGATTAATGAAGAAAAATATATAAATAGATAAAAATTAGTAAAGTTAATTTAATAAATATGATTAAAATTATATAGATTTGAAATTTCTTTTAACAAAACGACATTTTATTTTTAAATAAGTTTTGCATATAAGTTTACATGTGTAACAATCTCATATTCATTTTCTTATATTCATTTTCTTATATTAAAATGAATAACAATACTAATTTTCTAACATCTGAAGTTATTTGAAAATTTGCTTTTAATTTCATTTACCGTTAGACGTTGAATAATATTATCCTAAAATAGTTACGGATACAGTAAAATCTTAAGACGTTTAACCAAGTAAATCTATATATCTAAAGTAAGGATAGTTTCACAATTAGGTGATATTAATAATTGCTAATTTATCTTTTATTGTCCATATTTGTTTTCCGGTTTTCTCTAAAATTATTATAATATTTCAAATGACATCCATTTTTATTAAAAATACCAATAACGTACAATGCACCACCGTACTCGTGCATTGTGGAGACAATAGATAGATAGTTTTGACAATCAACTGTTTGCGTGTACGTATATTTGTAGCAATAACTTTATCCATTATGATGATTTTTGATTAGAATAAATTCTAATAAAAGCAATGCAAAAATTAAATGTGTGAGATACTTTATTATATTTTATAAGGTGTAACATGTATCTACGATACCTTTCTATATTATTTTCATTAAGCATTATATTATTATACATTTTATTTTATCATATGATTTACCATCTGAAGTTTTTCTTCAAATCCAAAACACTTTTTCTAATATAAGGAATAACATCAATAAATACATAGATGACAAGTGGATGAAATGAATAAAGAATATTTTAATAATTTGACTATTTAAAATTTTAAATATTACAACTATCAGACATAAATACATTATATATCGTATAGATTTATTTAAAACTATTAATGAATTTTAAAGGAATATGAATGGAATAAAAATTCTTTTATTTGTGCCCCATTTCTTTTAATGAAATACAGTTCACGTAACTAATTAGTTATTTCATATTTCTAGTTAAATAGAAATCTTTATTCGACAACATCTTATAATAGAAACACACTCAACATACAAACAACTCTCCATACCATTTTCGTCTCATTTATAAACCCTAAAACATTTCTCTAACATTCATCATGCATTTCGTATGATTGTAAGTATAAACCTCTAAATACAGAAGTAGAGATTAATATCATGGACATACCCGTCGGAAACGAACCTTTGTTGGATGGAAACCCGGAGAAGACGGATCAACAAAATATGGTGCTACAAGTGTTCACGACAACGGCTGGTTTAGCCAACCTTCTTCCGACAGGTTCCGTCCTGGCATTCCAAACCCTTGTCCGGATTTTCACCACTGAAGGTAAATGTCAAACCCAAGTTAGCCATATTTTAACATGGATTCTCCTTTCGCTTTGTGCATTCTCTTGCTTTGTATTGTGCTTTACGGATAGCTTTCGGGACAACAAAGGAAAGGTTCGGTATGGGATAGCGACCTTTTTTGGTTTGTGGGTTATTGATGGCTCGACTAAACCCGAGAATGCGGGTGAATATAAGATGGGGTTTATTGACTTCATTCATGGCTTCTTATCGGTTGCAGTTTTCGCGACGATTTCAGTTTTTGACAAGAATGTTGTGAATTGTTTCTTTCCAAAACCATCTGAAGAGTTGGATGAGCTTTTATCGAAATTGCCCATAGGTGTGGGAGTATTATGCAGCTTATTGTTTGGTGCATTTCCTACAACTCGTCATGGAATTGGTTTTCCACTTTCAAAAAACTAAGCTTCAATTCATTGGTTTCCATTTTTATTTTCTTTCTTTCTAATAAACACTTCAATTCAAGGTACTTCAGTTTATGTTCGTTTAAGTTTTTGACATCTAAAGTTTGTAATGAACATTTATTTGTAATTGGTATATTATACACACTTCAATTGTAATTTTGTATGATTAATTGGATATGTACTTTTATTTATGTTGCAGGAATATTAACCCACGTTGATGAAAATTGACAAACAATACTTGTTTGTTGAAGGTGGTAAGAATATTGATAAAGTTACTATTTAGTAATGAATATTAACCAATGTTAATTAGTATTAACCAATATGTTGATGAATATTACCCTATTTTGATGAAATTGACAAACTTGTCTATTGATGGCATTAAAAATAAATTACCAGATCAAGTCACTATTAGGAAATGAATATTAACTCATGATGATGATGTTGGTATTTAAATACGTCAAATAAAATATGTGTGTATAAAATATGTGAGCCTATGGGGTTGCACATATCGACATTAAGTGTTGGGTATTGTAAGTTATGGATGAAGTTAAGAAATCTTTAAAGTGTATTTTTGCTTAAGTTTTTAAGTCGGGTGAACAAAGTTCATCACCCGACTTAAAACTTAGAAAGTCTTTAAGTGAAGACTTTAACTCGGGAGAACAAGTTTAGTCACCAGAGTTAAATCAAGTTCACTCGAGTTAATGTTAACTGAAGATTTAGCTGATCAAAACAAGTGAACACTGAAGACTTTAACTCGGGTGAACAAGTTAGTCTACCCGACTTAACTGAAGTTCACCAGAGTTAAAGTGAATGAAGACTTAAGTATTTTATTTGTAAAGAGTAAGTATTGAGATTGTAGAAACAGAATACCGTTTAAATTAAACAAAATTCAAATTACATACAATGTAAACGAAATTACAGAAAATGTAAACGAAATTACTGCCAAGGCTCGTGATAACACGATTCCCTTAAAACAAATTCCGCGTATATTACACGGTTTGTTTCTCAGGGTACAATGACGAAAACAGTTTTTAATCGAAACTGCCGGATCACACTTGCCTGAAAATTCAATCGGAAAATCTCACAGTAAGATAGATAGGAGGAAAAGGTGTGTCTTACAGAGCCAAAATGGGTTCGATTTTATTGGCCAAAGAAGAGTTTTTTGTATTAATTATGTTTAATAGCATTAAACCTCCGAATTCAATACCAAACACTGTAACGGTTTTAGTTACGCTAACAATTACGCTGCGTAACTAACAGTTACGTAGTTACGCTAACCTAACACACAGTTACGCTAACCTAACACACAGTTACGCTACGTAACTAACAAACGTAACTAACAGTTATGTGACTAATAGTTACGCTAAAGTAACAAATAGTTACGTTAGTTAACAGTTACGTTACCCAAACACCCATCTTTAGGTGTCCATATCTCATTCACCTTAACTCCGTTTTGGACGTATAATATATCGTTGAAAAGCCCTTTCTAAGGGCTACACATTCATATTAAATATACTTCGTAAATATTAAATATGCATCATTTTATATACATCCAAAGTTGATGAAAATATCATATTTTTATCAACATTTTCCAACAATCCCCCACATGAATGGAGATCGTTCTTATTCCCGATGAAACTTTGGCGGTTGAGTCCTGCATAGGATAGGTAGGTGTTACCCTTTGAACCTTCCTTTATGAAATGTACTTAGTCTCCTAACTGTCAGTAGATCTTGATGTCTTTGAACTGAGCTGTTATTTGCGTAGACGACAATACATTTCACACAGGACTCTTCCTGAAAATGTCAACTCCCGTGTTCGTTATGGTCATGAACACTATCCTGGTTCTGCGAAAGATTTTAGGAATTACTCCCTTATAATTCCCTTCGAAGCGACCCCACTTCTGTCTAACATAGGTGATTCGTTAGAAATCATTATACCACATATGGTTATTTCTTAGAATCATTAAAAGACGTATGCTTCTCCTTCACCTTGTCACCGATCTTAGGAATGGAATAGGAAGTTTGTGAACTTGTGAACTCCCTTAGATGGTTTAGGAGGTAGATAAACTACCCCCCACAGTGACCTCCCTTAATTCATACAACTAGGTTGTCCTATTGAACCCAGATCTTGGGATCTCCAGTCAACTGGGTTAGGTTTCCTTTGCATAAACTTATTCATTCAAGGGCTTTAGTCCCATTCCTTTTGATGACTTACTAACTAACTCTCTGCTTAAGCCTTTCGTAAGCGGATCCGTTATGTTATCCTTTGACTTCACATAGTCAATTGAGATAACCCCTGTTGAGAGTAGTTGTCGTATCGTGTTATGTACTGTCTACGTCAAATATGTCTTGAATTACCATTATACATTATTCTATGAGCTCTGCCAATTGCCGATTGACTATCACAATGTATACATACGACCGTTACCGGTTTAGGCCATCTTGGTATGTCTTCTACAAATTGACGCAACCATTCTGTCTCTTCTCCACATTTATCGAGGGCAATGAATTCAGATTCCATCGTTGATCTTGCTATAACCGTTTGTTTGCAAGATTTCCATGCTACAACAGCACCCCCAAGTGTAAACACGTATCCACTTGTTGATAGGGAATAATTTATATCAGAAATCCAGTTTGCATCATTGTATCCTTCGATAACAGCTGGATGTCTATTATAGTGTAGTCCATACTCTCACGTGTATCTTACATACCAAAGTAATCTTGTCATACTCTTCCAATGATCAGAACTTGAATTGCTTGTGTACCTACTTAGCCTACTAACCGCGTATGCTAAGTCGGGTCTGGTACAACTCATCAGATACATTAGACTACCAATGATTCTTGAGTATTCTAGTTGGGAGACACCTTCACCTCTATTCTTAGATAGATGTTGACTAGTGTCTATTGGAGTTCTATCTAGGCCGGAATCCCCCACATTGAATCGCTCTAGAATTTTGTTCACGTAATGTGTTTGATTTAACGCAAGTCCATTTTGGGTTCGTGTGATCTTGATTCCAAGAATCACATCTGCTAGGCCCATGTCTTTCATGTCAAATTTAGATTTCAGCATATCATTTGTTGATGTTATTATCTTATCGTCACTACCCATGATAAGCATATCATCTACATAGAGACATAATATAACATAACCATTAGGTGTGTCTTTCACATAAACACACTTGTCATATTCATTTATTTTGAAACCATATTCGAACATGACGTGATCAAACCTTTGATGCCATTGTTTGGGAGCTTGCTTTAGGCCATATAATGACTTAACCAGCTTGCAAACTTTGTTCTCTTGTCCAGGGGAAACAAAACCCTCGGGTTGTTTCATGTAAATTTCTTCTTCTAAATCGACGTTTAGGAAAGCAGTTTTTACATCCATACTTCCATCCGCCCTCATTTTCTTTTTAAAGAGCCATCTATAGTCTAGTGCATTGAAACCCTGAGGAAGGTCCACTATTTCCCACGTATGGTTTTGTAAAATAGATTTTATTTTTGATGGCTTCTTTCCATTGAAGTTCTTCCGAAGAAGTAACCGCTTCGCGGTAGGTTCTAGGTTCATGTTCCACCATGAATGTGAGGAAGTCAAAACCAAAGGATTTCTCAACCCTAGCCCTTTTACTTCTTCTAGGCTCAACCTCTTCTTCCACATGTTGTTCTTGTCTCTCATTTTGGACAGACTCATCAACGAGTGTAGAAGAACTTCCAATTTCCGTGTTTAGACAAGGAAATACATTTTCAAAGAATGTAGCACTCCTTGATTCCATTATCATGTTCTTGTGTATATCCGAATTCTTAGAATCATGCACAAGACATCGATAAGCACTACTGTTGTGAGAATATCCAATGAATATGCAATCCACAATTTTAGGCCCTATCTTTAAGACCTTAGGTGCCGGCACTAATACTTTGTCTAGGCACCCCCACACTTGTAGGTATTTATATGATGGTTTTCTTCCCATCCAAAGTTCATATGGGGTTTCTTCTTTATTCTTCCGAGGTAGCTTATTTAAAAGATAAGAAGCTGACAAGATAACTTCACCCCACATGTTTGGACTAAGTCCAGAACTTATCAACATGGCATTGACCATTTCTTTCAAGGTAAAGTTCTTTCTTTCGGCGATACCGTTTTATTGAGGTGAATAGGGGGCGGTGAGTTCATGTCTAATACTATGTTGCTCACAAAAGTTAGCAAATGGTGAGACATATTCACCTCCTCTATCATTTCTAACAACCTTGATTTTCTTATTAAGTTGTTTCTTAACTTCATTCTTGTAAAGAATAAACTTATCGATGTCTTCATCCTTACTTTTAAGTAAGTATACATAGCAATATTTCGTGCTATCATCGATAAAGGTGATGAAGTATTTGTTTCCACCTCTTGTGGGAACCGGTTTTAAGTCACATACATCGGTGTGGATCATTTCAAGGGGTTCGGTTATTCTTTCAACCGATTTAAACAATGATCTTGTTTGTTTGGCCTCAACACCTGTTTGACATTTATAGTTTAAATCAATGTGGAAAGATGGTATGCATTTAAATTTAATTAACCGGCGAATGGAATTAAAATTAACATGACCAAGACGTGCATGCCAAATATTAGAAGACTCAAGCAAGTAAGCAGAAGTAGCATTAATTTCATTAATATCACGCTTAAAAGCCATTACATTCAATTTGAACATGCCATTAAGGGCATATCCCCTACCAACATGAACACCACTTTTGGTCAACACGACCTTATCTGATTCAAAAACCAAACGAAAACCAAACTTGTTGAGAAGCCAACCCGACACAAGATTCTTACGAATCTCCGGAACATAGAGCACATTGTTCAAAGTGAGCTCCTTTTCCGAGGTCATCTTGAGTATCACGTAACCTTCCCCTTTGATATCGGCCGTAGCCGAATTTCCCATGAACAACTTCTCACCAGTCTCAACATCCTTGAAGGTGGTAAACATATTCTTGTCCGAGCAAATATGACGGGTAGCACCCGTATCAATCCACCATTCCATTGAGTTTGATCCCACCAAATCTTCGGATATCATATTAGTGACATCAGTCACCATGGCAACAAGATCAATATAATCATTCACCATATTAGCTTGACGGGGATTCTCCCGTTTTGGCATCTTGCAGCTCGCAGCTCTATGACCCGGTTGATCACAACCCAAAAACTCTTCGGGTTTTTCCACATGATTAGCAACGGTGTTCGCAGGTGGTGCTCCCACAATTGGAGTTACCGTTACAGCGGATGTCAAGATCGGTAACATAGTTGAGGTCACAAGAGGTTGAGTCGACATTCTGAAATTCGCGAATTAAAGAATTAGACAACTCGCTTTATAACTGTTGACAATAAATAATAACAATAATAGTAATCTGTTTCTAATAATACAAATAATCTGTATTATTGTTACTTTTCAAAACCCATTATGTTTTTACAAAACTGTTTTAAATTCAGTTCATAAAACTGATTTTAGTTACGTAACAATTACGCTAACGTAACTAACAGTTACGTGACTAACAGTTACGCTATCGTAACACACAGTTACGCTACGTAACTAACAGTTAGGTGACTTAATAGACGTAACTAACAGTTACATGACTAACATTTACGCTAATGTAACTAACAAACGTAGCTAACAATTACGTGACCAACGTAACTAACATTTACGTGACTAACAGACGTAACTAACAGTTACGTGATTAACCGTTACGTGTATAACAACGAGAAACGAAATAATTTTCCAGAATTTGTTATTCTAAACTTGATCCACAACCGCTTTTAAAAAAAACAGAAAGAAATTATATGGATATAACAAGTTCCAAACTGATCTGAAGGACAACGATTAAAGAATTTATATTTAAATAAACTGTTTTCAGATGTTCCGTTCACTATTTCAAACCAATAATCTGTTTTAAACGTTAATAATATGATATATAACGACAGTTACGCAACGTAACTAACAGTTACGCTCAGGTAACTAACAGTTACGTTGGAAAAACAACTGTTCAAAAAAGAGTCGAAACAAAACTCGTTTGAGTCTAATCTTTTCTGATTATAAACGGTATTATAAGAAGAAAATTTGTTTTAAGATTGTAGAAACAGAATACCGTTTAAATTAAACAAAACTCAAATTACATACAATGTAAACGAAATTACAGAAAATGTAAACGAAATTACTGCCAAGGCTCGTGATAAACACGATTCTCTTAAAACAAATTCTGCGTATATTACACGGTTTGTTTCCCAGGGTACAATGGCGAAAACAGTTTTTAATCAAAACTGCCGGAGCACACTTGCCTGAAAATTCAATCGAAAAATCTCACAGTAAGATAGATAAGAGGACAAGGTGTGTCTTACAGAGCCAAAATGGGTTCGATTTTATAGGCCAAAGAAGCGTTTTTTGTATTAATTCTGTTTAATAGCATTAAACCTACAAATTCAATACCAAAGCCTGTAACGGTTTCAATTACGCTAACAGTTACGCTACGTAACTAACAGTTACGCTGCGTAACTAACAGTTACGTAGTTACGCTAACCTAACACACAGTTACGCTACATAACTAACAAACGTAACTAACAGTTACGTGACTAATAGTTACGCTAACGTAACAAAAAGTTACGCTAACGTAACAAACAGTTACGTTACGTAACAGTTACCTTACCCAAACACCCATCTTGAGGTGTCGATATCTCATTCACCTTAACTCCGTTTTGGACGTATAATATATCGTTGAAAAGCCCTTTCTAAGGGCTACACATTCATATTAAATATTCTTCGTAAATATTAAATATGCATCACTTTATATACGTCCAAAGTTGATGAAAATATCATATTTTTATCAACATTTTCCAACAGAGATATCTATAAATAGAGTGATGTGTGTGTTTAGTTAGTTGTCTTTGAACCCGGACTCATTTGAGTACCGTAGAGCTTCAACATTTTGTAAACGACTATTCCCGTCAAAATCACACTATCAATGATAATCTCACATTCAGCTTTCATTAATCAAATCCTCAATTCAGTTACTGTTAAGATTCAATCATTTCATGAGATTCCGCATCATGATTTGATCAGACAATTTCACTGTTTGAGCATTGGATCCTTTATAAATCTTGTCAAGTGGTATCAGAGCCGGAAAAATCATTTGATTAGATTCAACTGATTCCGGTTCATCAATTTGACTCGATTCAAGTGAATAAGTCAAATCATCAGTGTTTTATTGAATCGAAGAAGTTCAAATTGAAACGAGGAAAATTATTGAAGAATTTGTGAAGATTAGTTAGTTTTTGGTGGATTGTTGTTGCAGTAATCAATTGGAGGTGATCGAAGTATGAAGCTAATCCACGAGTTATCAATTTATGAAGATTGAAGATCAGAGATGGAGATTTGAAGATATAAGGCTTTAATTCGAATGATGAAGCAGTTCATCCGAACTAAATTGAAATCTGGTTGATGAAGAGTAGATTGAATCTGATGATCATGAAGCTAAGGATCTACTTAGAAATTTAAATATGCATGCTAATAATCTAATACAAGCTTAGATTAGTGGTTTTTCAATTCAAGCAACTTAAGTCAATTAATCTATGATGTGTTTCGAGCTAATCATCTAGTTATCAAATTGAAGATATGAAGTAGTTGAAGTTTTTATGAAATTGTGATGATGAAGATGTGACAACCGTCACCAAAAATCACTATTCTATGCTAGTCTCTAAGCCAAAATGCCTTCCTTGTTTAAAATATTATCTGAGTTTGTACTTTCTAAATGTGATCATGTGATATACATATTCTTATTTTACAACTTACTATTTTTGGACGTGAATATTTCAATGTGAAGGTTTTACGTAATTATCATTATTTTAAATCTAGATTTTATGTTAGATGTTAAAAATCCCCTTTGCATGAGTATTGAGCTTTTACTTTAGTTTTCGAAAATTAGAGGTTGAGCATTGTTGTAACCAATTAAATCATAAAACGTAAACTTTCTATTTTAATTGGAATTAGTATTCTCGTGTTATATATTTTATTTTGGTTTCAAGATTTTTGAGTCGTTAAATTGTGTAATCGGAAAATTGTTTAGTTTTCGGATTAGTCTTATTATTTTTCGTTTAGCCCACACAATAAACCTGAAATGTTACGTTTGGACATATTATTTAATAAAGATTACATGTTAGTAATTTATATTTTGTCGGTCCATGGGCCATACTAGAAGATCAAAGATTTTTTTAAACAAACCCCACCCATTGAAATTCCCATAACCCGCCACCCTTAAACTCTTGTATCAAAAATCGATTTTTATTATTTCCCTAACCCTAAATCGATCAACCTCCCTTTCCCAGCTGCCCTTATTCGACTACTCCTTCCTGCCATTCCACTTTTATAATCAATTCATCATTTTTCCAAGTTTTCGAGTTTATAATCATTCAAGTGCTAGTAAGTAATTCAAACTCTCACTATATATACAAATTTCAATTTTGAGTTCTTAAACTCCAGTTCGTATTCTGTTTCGGACAGCCATACCTTCAGGATTTCATCTTTTGATTATCATATTCATTATATATAAATCCGAGTTCCATCATTCTAGTTCAAGGTTCGAAAATCGTAAAACCTAATTCGTGTTCTTATATTATTACTAGTATGTTTACTCTTTGTAAAAATCTAGACCGTTTTTTGTCCAAAAATGATTTTTTGAACAAGTTTGCGAATCCGACAGATTTTATGGAATCTGCCTAGAAATTTGGTCTGTGTTCACGGGGCCTTATCTTGGTCATAAATAGGTTTTTTTGAATGATTTCCATATCCATGTTGTAGTCCTCTTAGTCTAGTTTTCGGATATATAAGGCTCATGTCTAATTCGTTTTCAAACTCTCTAACACTGATTTTTAGTGAACGTTGGTATGATCTGCGTTTTGTGTTGGTGTTATGCATCCGATTTTGTGTTCATGTGTTCTATGACTTAAAGGTGTTAAAATTGGAATTTTAAACATGAAGTATTTATTTATATATCTAATATATGATCTGCATTTGTTGGTGATTTTAGGTAATTGTTTGATATTTAAGAACATTTTTACGACGTATGTTATACACGTTTCTGGAAAATTTGGAAAGGTTTCATTTCACTTCCACTTATCATAACTAGGTCATAATAGTGTCTTTTGATATGAGTTCGGTGTCTACGAAATAGGATTATGAGTTATCTTTTTTTTTGGCAGTAGTCTCAAGTTCTGGTTTGGAGTCTAAGTTGGTCAAATCGTGCAAATTCAAATGTTGGTCAAATCTCGTTTGCTGAAACGTTCAGTTTTATGTCGAATTGAACCATTTTTATCTCACGCATACTGATGATTTAGAACTTGAAATTTGGATATGTCATTACGTACTGAGTTAGTTACTGAAAAAAAAATTGTTTGAAATTTAGAGGTCTATAAGTATTTTTCCAAAAATGATTTGTAACCTGCTGTCCTAAATTTTCAGTTTTTCGACCGTTTGGGAGTTTCATCTTGTATAAAACACTTATGTCTACTACGTCACGAATTAGTTTTTGGAACTTCTTAACTCAGTAAACATCTTAAAATAAAATTTTGGAGTCAAACTAACACTCGTATTTGTATCTTTCCAATTTAGGAAGCTGGTACTCATTTAGTTGCATTGTGTGAAATATTACTCTAGCTTTATTTCAAGGAATCAAAATGAGTTTTCGTAGCCCCTCTTTTTACAGTTTTTTTAAATGTTTTGGGGGAAATATTAGCTTCAATTACAATCTTTATTATTTTATTACTTGTGGAGAATACGTGAAATATGTTTACTACTTGAGTTAGAGGTGCAAACCGGTCACCGGTTTTTTTCGAAGGTTGCCGGAAAACCGAAACCGGTTATGGCAGAAACCGGTCACCGGAAAACCGAAACCGGTTAGGGTATAACCGAATTCGTTAGACCGGTTTGAGGATCGAACGAAGACCGGTTAAAACTCCGGTTAAAACCAGTTGGAAATGATAACCGGTTAAAGGAGATTACCGTTAACAGTCCCGTTACTTTCCGTCAGACTCCGTTACTTTTCGTCAGACTCCGTCAGAAATCCGTCAGTGACCGTTATATGTCCGTTAGGAGCGGGATTTTTGAGTTTTTTTTGAGCTTTTTGAGTTTTTTTGATTACCTATATATACCTCTACTAGATTATGTTCAAAACACACCAAAATCTCAATTCTTCATCTCTCTAAATCATCCAAAACTCACAAAAATCACCAAAAACTTACAAAAAAAACTATATATATTCTACTTTTTTCTTCCAAAAACACAAAAAATATACTATTTTTCTCTCATTCTTCTCCTAAAAATGGAATCCTCACAATCACAACAAGCTTCCGCTTCCGCTAGTAGCAATGTTCGAAACATCAAAGTTTACACTAACGACGATATAGCGAAAATCGTACCAACTACTCGTAACAAGGAAGTTTGGGCTTTTTTCGATTTGTGCATCACGAAAGACGGGAATGAAAGAGCTCGTTGCAAGAAGTGTGGGAAGTTTTTAGGCTCTAATTCAAACTCAACACTAAAAACTCACAAAAATGGGGCATGTAAAGCGGTTCTAGAAGGTTCACAATCGGAACTTGGTAATGATGGGAGCGTATTTATATACGATAATGATGCGGTTCGAGAAGCATTTACGAAGTTTGTCATTCAAGAGGGGCTTCCATTCAACCACTTCGACAACCAACGACTTACGAAAGTTATCAAACAAAGGCTACAACCGCGATACACACAAGTAAGTCGTACTACCCTTAGAAATAATGCGTTTAAATATTGGGAAAAATCTAAAAATGACATAATTAAGGGTTTTCGAAACTATAAACATGGGGTAAATATTACTTGTGATGTTTGGACCGCACCACATGGTACGGCAAATTCATATTTAGCCGTAACGGCCCATTGGTTTCATGATGACCAAGATCTTAAATCTTGGTTATTAATGAAACGTACAATTGCTTTTAAATTGTTTGGTTATCCACATACGGGAAATAATTTGAGAAAAATATTACATGACACACTAGTTGAATATAGTTTAGACGATAAAGTTTTTACAATTTCACTGGATAATGCGTCAAATAATACTAAAGCGATGAATTTTCTTAAATTACGTATAAAACCAATTTTAGATGGCGCTTTTTTCATTCTCGTTGTGTTGCTCATGTTATAAATTTGTCCGTGCAAAGTGCATTATTAATATGTGATGGTTTACGTCAAAATTTTAGAAAATTATTAGTAACTATATATAGTTCAAGTAACGAACGACAAGCTAATTATAAACGTTTTCGAAAACAATGTGGTGAAATTCCCCTAGGACCTTGCTATGATAATAATACTAGGTGGAATTCTACCCATACTATGTTTGAAAATATATTACGACAACAAGCTACTGTAGATGCTTTCAATGACCTTTTAGTTGCAAAAGGAAAGTCCGTAGCTATTTACGAATATGAATGGGAGCGACTACAACAAATAACTTCGTTTTTATTAGTTTTTAAAGATGCTACGACTATATTATCGGGTGTATATTACCCAACTAGCCCTTTAGTTCTAAACCAAATTTGGATTATGACCGAAAAATTAAAAGAATTTGAAATGTCCGAATATGATATGTTTAGAAAAGTGGTTAGAGTTATAAAAAAAGAAGTTTATAAAATATTTTAAATTCTTGCCATTGGTTTTTACTTGTTCCGCCGCACTAAATCCTTGTTTAAATGTTGGCGGGGTACAAAGTTTAATGAAATCAAATTTGGAAAACTTAGGCTTACACTTTGACCCAAACCCGAAATTTATTGAAGAAGAACTAAAAAGATTTGAAGATAATTTTGATGCATTATTTGCTATATATTGTGATAACTATAATCAACAAAGTGTTCCAATTATTAACACAATGTGGGAGGGAGCGGGTACATCTTCGAGTCAAAATAGAAATCAAAACTTAAACATAAACCTTTATAACACTTTACTTCAAGACGCTATAAAGCGTCAAAGAACATCCGCTCCAACAAGTGAATTGGGACAATATAAGGCTACAAATTTCTTTACCACTCTCGGTATTGATGGATTTGTTAGTTTTGACATTTTGGCTTGGTGGAAAGAAAGAGAAATACAATTTCCCATTTTAGGCGCTATGGCTCGAGATTTATTAGCCGTCCAAGCTACGACGGTAGCTTCCGAATCGGCCTTTTCCGTTAGCGGTAGAATAATATCGGAAAGAAGGTCAAGACTAACCCCTCAAGCCGTGGAAGTTTGTGTAACTTGAAAGATTACTTGGACGGAGTCGAAAGGATACAAAATGTAACAACATTGGAAGGCCCATTATTAGAAGACGTTGAAGAAGGAATCGAACTAGAATAAGTCGAAATGGGGATTTCACCTACAACTACCGAAACCGAACTAGACGAAGGTGAATTTGAAGATTTTGAGGTAGAGGAGGAAGACGAAGAAGATGTAGTAGTAGTAAACGACGAGTAGTTAAGTATATTCGGGTGATGGCAATGCCGAAGCTCGATATACTTAATACACGATCGAAATAAAACTTATGTTTGTCTTTTATATTTTTAGTTGTAATTGTATTATTTAAACTTATGTTTGTATTATTTTATAAAACTTATGTTTCTATTATTTTTAGTTGTAATTGTATTATTTAAACTTATGTTTGTAATATTTTTAGTTGTAATTGTATTATTTTATAAAACTTATGTTTGTATTATTTAGAATCCGAAAAAAGCCCCCAAAAAGAAAAACCGATTAAAAAACTGGTTCAAAACCGAAAAAACCGATTTAACCGAAATAAAACCGGTTTCAAAAAAACCGAAAAAAACCGAAACCGAAAAAAACCGGTTTTTTTTAACCGAAAACCGATAAAAACCAGTTTTGTTGCACCTATAACTTGAGTGATACAATGTGATAGAAGATACAATGTGATACAAGATTCAATGTTATAAAAGTTCATAATTATACCAGGTCAATTGTGGGCATAATTACATTGTGATTACTATTACAACGAGGGTTTATTTGTGTGGATATTCAGTTTACATATATTGTGGAATGTCAACAGTAATATCAATTTGAGCTTGGCATGTGTTGACAATGCTATGGGTTTCCAACGATTGCTATTTTCAATTACACAATAGGTGATTCTATGGGTGGATTGCTAATGTCAAACTAGGTAATCATAGTGCGGGAATTTTTATGAGTTAACAATATCCCTAGGTATTCAAGGTTGCTATTACAAGTACAATCCAAGACTATCATAAACGTTATTTCAATTTCAGTTTCTTTTAGTATCATAAATGCACTGTCCAAGACTATCATAAATGTTATTTCAATTTCAAATATTTCACTTGTTTTACAAGTTCAATGAAAATGATATACAATGGTTTCAATGTTACAAAGTATGTTTATTCAAAATGGTTTTCTCACAACAAAAACATTTATTTCAAATAAAACTCTACGAACTCACACCAACTTTATGTTGACGTTTTTAAGCTAATATTTCAGGTAACAATAAGGCTTGAGGAGACTAGCTGACTTAACCTCTAGAGCGAAGACCGTTTAGTTGCATTTGAAACATTCTGAGAACTTCTATTGTTTACATTTATATTTTTTTTTCAAGTTATAAGTTTGGTTGTTTATTTCATGTTATTTAAACTGGTTGTAAACTTTTTATGGAATGGCCCATAATAGATAAGTTATTGCTTTTAATTGTGCGACGTCATGACACGTCTTTTTAATTTATGTTTCATTTATTAGATATTCTCTATGTTATCGTACCATGTGTTGTGACGATTTCCAATCGTGTTGCACCTTATGTTTCCGCCAAAGGTGGGGTGTGACAGAATAGAAGGTTGAAACTGATGAACATGAAGCTAAGAATCTACTCAGAATTCATGACTGCATGCTATCCTTGTCTAGATTAGTGTTTTATCAATTCAATTTAATCAAGTCATTTTAGTTTATTCATATGCAGATTTTAGTTTTAGTAATGAGATTGTGAGTTATGTCGTTGTTAGTGATGAAATTAGATGAGATCGAGCAGATAATGTTGTTACTAGTGATTATGTTGATATTGCTAGTAATGTTGTTAAGGTTTTTACAGAAGGTTGAAGTTTATATGAATAATGAGATTATGAGCTAATGTTGCTACTGCTTAATGGTGCTGATGTGTGAAGAAATTGATTGTGAATTTGGAGTTAATCTAAGTGAGATGAATTTTTTAGGCTAGTGGTAATTCAGATGGTTCAGTTAGTTAAGGGGGAGATTGTTTGATTTTTGAAGAACTGAAGTTTGAAGAACTGACCATGGAGTATCATCTCAAGTTGATTTGAAGATGTTCATTTGAGATGGAGATTGTTACATTGCATAATCTGAAATTGAGGGGGGAGATTATTGATATGAATTTTGTAATGCTAACCATGGAAAATCAGTTAGTTGTGTTGCAAATGGATTGTGTGAAGCCTACAATGAAGAATTCATTGTTGAAGAATCTGAGTTGTAAATCTTAATCATTGAGAATCATATGTGCTAATTTGAAGATTCATAACATCATCCAAGGGCGAGATTGTTGGGTATTGAAAGTTATGGATGAAGCTATAAAATCTTCAAAATGTGTTTATGACTTGAGTGTTTAAGTCGAGTGAAAATATTAACCAAAGCTAATTATTATCAACCAATATGTTGATGAATATTACCCTATTTTGATAAAATTGACAAACTTGTCTATTGATGGCATTAAAATATATTACCAGATCAAGTCACTATTAGGAAATGAATATTAACTCATGATGATGATGTTGGTATTTATATATGTCAAATAAAATATGTGTCTATAAATATGTGAGCCTACGGGGTTGCACGTATCGATATTAAGTGTTGGGTATTGAAAGTTATGGATGAAGCTAAGAAATCTTCAAAGTGTGTTTTTGCTTAAGTTTTTAAGGCGGGTCAACAAAGTTCATTACCCGACTTAAAACTTAGAAAGTCTTTAAGTGAAGACTTTAACTCGGGAGAACAAGTTCAATCCCCAAAGTTAAATTAAGTTCACCCGAGTTAATGTTAACTGAAGCTTTAGTTGATAAAGACAAGTCAACATTGAAGAATTTAACTCGGGTGAACAAATTAGTCTACCCGACTTAACTGAAGTTCACCATAGTTAAAGTTAATGAAGACTTAAGAATTTTATTTGTAAAGAGTCTGTATTGAGATGTCTGTAAATAGAGTGATGTGAGTGTTTAGTTAGTTTTCTTTGAACCCGGACTCATTTGAGTATCGTAGATCTTCAACATTTTGTAAACGGCTATTCCTGCCAAAATCACATTATCAATGATAATCTCACATTCAAGTTTCATTATTCAAATCCTCAATTCAATTACTATTAAGAGACAATCATTTCATGAGATTCCGCATCATGATTTGATCAGAAAATTTCACTGTTAGAGCATTGGATCCTTTATAAATCCTGTCATTTAGACACGACTATACGTTTATTGAAATGTGAATTATTAGCTAATGTGTTTATTGTAATAATTGACAACTAGGAGGGTTTATATTGTAATTACAAATTGTTTCCTAATTACAATACAACTAGGAACTATATAAGGAACATCAAGGCCTTAATTCCTACAACCCTAAAATCAGTTTTCTCTCCCTACGATCAACAAACCGATCGGCTCATTCCCTAAGGGAACCGATCGGCCAAACACCCCTTGTGGTGAGTTTTTGTTCATTTGCTTGGACAATCTTTGTGAAAACTTTGAGCGGGTACTAGCATACAAGTCTGTTTCTAAAGAAGATGTCGTGTTCAAGCTTTGTAGGAGGATTTCTATATAAATCCTAAATGAGCTAAATCAACAACAAAGGTACAATTCTTAACTTAGTTAATATTGATTATGTGTTTGATTTTAATTGCTTCCGCTGCATGTTGTTTGACAACCTGATTAGATAAATACCTATAGTGGTATCAGCCAGACCATAACCCGAGTTAACTAGTTCGGAACATCAAAAGTTGTGTGTGTATGTGGAGGGGGGGGGGGGGGGTTGGAAGCTAGCCGGTGGTGGGAAAATAAATAATATTGACTAAAGAATTATGAAACTAGGTTTTAAATTATTTTGTAGTTATACGTTCTAAAACACATTGCTTGGGTTTAATATACCGTAATATGCTCCAGCGACGGAACGTGTAATCTTACAAATTAGGTTAAAGTCGAATAATTTTGAAATAACGTGTTATCTCTAATTCCTAATTAGATGTAAATCCTTATTCGTATATTTCCTAACTAGGCTCACCTATTAGAAGCGATGTCTAGGAAAGAAGGGTTGTATGTATTCTACCCTTAATGAGGTCGGTTTTTAATATGCTTCGCTCTGACCACCTTCACCATTCTTACCTGGTTGTGTTCGAATAGAGCTACCGAAAGGGTTTTATAATAATGATTTTACATTTAATTAATACACGTGGTGTACAGGAACTAGACTGTTGATGTAAATAATTTATGACTAGTTGTTCGATTACATTCGTTCTTAATGTATTCATTATTACTTAGATTGTAAAAGTATTTTGTATTCCCACGAACATGTATGTTCGTGGGCTTATTAGTCTGTTTGGGTCACTCCCGGACTTGCATGTTCGTTAGGCCCATAGAACCCGTTAGTAGACGAACATTTTACTCTATATAAAGAGATAAGTTGTTTAGGTTTAGTGTTATACTTTTGAAGATAACTCTTGGAATATCGTTGTATTGTGTATTGAGTGATTCGATTATAATAAAATATTCAGAGTTTGATAGTAATATTCTATGTTCTTATTCCTGTATCGATTTACTTATTGCATTACAATTGATTAACGAGTTTCCGCCTCTTAATCAATTGGATTAACCTTGTTGATCGTGAATACTGGGACCCACAATTGGTAATAAGAGCATATACATTGTTTGCTCTCTTTCGAGAATCGGTTCAAGGTTAATCCTGAGTAATCGATTTCGGGAAATTTGGTTTAGGGATTCGGCTGAATTAGAGGTTATCGCAAATTAGTGTTTATTAAAGATTAGGGTTTTTAGTAATCTGGCAGCCTAGTTCGTAGGAATTAGGTTTTTGCAAACTGATGGCTTAGTTCGTGAAGAATTAGGTCTTTAAGTTCGTTACCAAGCTTATTTGTGGACTACTCAAGTTCGGGGTTTACTTAAGTTCGTGGAGCTATATAAACCTTAAGTTCGGCGAACATTAAATTGTTTGTTGACTTCTTTAAGTTCGTGGACCATTAAACAGTTAGAGGATTAAAATAATTCAATTCGTTCGTGGATTCAAGTTCGTTCGTGGATTCAAGTTCGTGGACTCAATTATTCACTCTTATTCGTTTAACCAAGTTCACAACTTAGTTCATAAGTAATTAAGTTCGTAGGTGTTCAAGTTCGTGATCTAAGTTCGCTTTCAAGTTTGTCAAACTAGTTCGTTCGTGATCAAGTTCGTAATGGAATCTTTCTGCAGATATAACGATGTACAGATGTGGCTTTTCATACAATCTGAATATGTACATCCAACGGTTACAATCGAGGGAGAAGTACGAAAAAGTCCTATCAACACCTTGTCTGCTGATCTTAGAAAGGTGTTCGACTCTGAAAATAGAGCATGGGGAAGCTTAAAGATGTCTCTTCCCACCGAAATGCTACATCTTACTAGGACTTATAAATCAGCATATGCACTTTATAAATCAGCATATTCACTTTGGAAAGCCATAGAGAAAAAGTATGTTCGTACTGCCAAACAAAAGAAGAACAAAGGCAACATGCTCAAACGTCAATTCTCCATTTTCAAAGATGCAGCTACCGAAACTTTAGAGGATACAATCAACAGATTCTATCATCTAGTAGCAGAATTGGAAAATCACGTGATAGATGTCGAAGATGAGAAGAGGGAAAGATTTCTGGAACCTTTGCAAAAGCGATGGGAGGTGTACGTAAACCTCATGAAAGATGAAATTGAGGAGGAGGAAGATGATGTTGAAGATCCGTTAACTCAAGAGAAAACTATTGAGAAACTTAGAGGTTATGACTTAACAAATTCAACTGCTGATGCAGCACCGGAATACGCCCAGAATCCAGCTCTTTATTATGGGAAAAATCCTGAAACTAGCTCATCAGGCAATGATGTCACTGCATTTCTGTCTGTCAAAGAAAAATCGTCACCAGGAACCTCCTCCTTTCCCACAGCAGGAAAGAGTTCGGAAGTATTAAAGTCAACTCCCACTCATGAGAACATGGCTATGAGCGTCAAATCAGCCGAAGAATCTCTAGAATTTTGTTGGGGTTGTATGGATCTTAAGAGTCAACGTTATATCTGTAACCTAGCGGAAATAAGTTATAGATTATCTAGCGAATATAAAACCTTCGGAAACGGAATCAAACCAACGATAGTTGATAAGATCGGACCTAAGGAAGACTATTCGGATGATTGTTTATACGTTATTATCGATTTGGAATACCAGAAAACACAGGAGCAGCAGTTCGGCACGAATGAAAGAAACCCTTAGCAAACTTCTCGAATGCAGAAACCTAGCTGGGTATATATAGGCCCATCTTTTCATTCGTACGGATGTGATCTCATCCGTACGAATTACTTCTTATTCGTGCGGACATGATCTCGTCCGTACGAATGTAACCAGTTAATAAACACTTTGTTTACTTAACTGATTCGTGCGAATGGAACTTACATACGCACGGATATCATCCTCATCCGTGCGAATGTATCTGAATATTATTAAAACATCACAAAACACATATTTGATTAATTCATAACACCGTAAACGTTCAAGCATATAATCAATCAAATATTCAATATTAATATTCAAACAAACAATATAAAGACTGATATTAGTATAAACGTTAATTACATACGAATCTAGTAACTACAGAAATGCACCTACAAACTCCCCCTAGGAACTAGATTCTGTGTCTTCAGTCTTAAAAAATATCTCTGCTGCTCCCCAAAACACGTCTTCGACCTGCCCTATTAAGCGTGGATCTTGTAAAGAAAGCATACACGAACAACCTTGTTGAAACACATCGCTTGATCCATATCCTTGACATCAAAAAATATAGGACATTCATATAGACAAAAAAATATCATCATCGGAGAAATTTCTAATCCACATCGGATCGAAAATTCTCAATGTTTCCCAAACACCTTTACGCTCCATCACGATCACAGCTTCGGTGGTTCTATAATCATAATACCACCACTTGAATCTTCGATGAAAACCAACTTGCATTTTGCGTAGTGGAATCTTCTCCATTACTTTAGGCGCTTGATACTTGACATGCTTCACAGCTTTACCTGTTCTCCGATTCTTGGAGTAGGTAATCTGTGGATACTGCGGCCTTAGGAATTTCCACTTATTTCTGAACTCAAAGTGAAGCTGCTTCTCCAACCAAGTTGCTTTGTCATCTTTCTCACTGTATAGCAACTTAAGACGAGCCAACTGCATCATGTCAAAATATGGCAGCGTCTTCAAATCGTGAGCGCGTTTGAAGTAATCTATGCCTCGTTCTCTCTTGACGGCAAAATCCTCCAAGTATGCCCAACTTATTATCTGGCCTTCAGTCTTTGCACCCTTTAAGGAGTAACACTTCGTATAGGCAGGTTGAACATCTTGACGAGGTGGGCGGAAACATTCTTTCATAGCTTGCAGCCATTCAGCTTTCTTGACACTCATTTCTTCTTGATTTGGTGTAGCTTGACTGGCTGTCGGAAGTTTCTCTGGCTTCCGATTGAGATCTTCATCATTTACATCAAACATTGCATCGTCATTTGGAAGATCTTGGAAATCATTTGACTGATAGATAGGTTCTGTTGAATCAACATTTTGCTCGAACTCTATCTCATCATCATCAGCTTCAGAATCAGGAGGATTAACATCAGAAGCAGATGCAGATTCGTCAGACATAACATCATCAGGATTCATCTCAAATAATTCTGCATTCTGCTCCTTGGACAAGCTATGTACGATCTCTCCTTCTTCTCTGTCGTGATCAACACTAAACTGTATTACCCCCTGCATATCCGACTTTTTATGTGAAATGGGAGTAATATCATGCTGGGATTCACTCTGATGTTCGTTACCATCTTCATCAGACTCCGTGTTTTCACTATCTTCACCAGCCGGGTCAGCAGATGCATCGCCTGGTGCGTGGAGTCTGAATATTCCATCATCCCCTGCAATCATAGTGTCTTGTATTTTGTTGGTAGCATCCTCCAAACTCTTGACCTTTTCTTTGAAAAGTACCAACTCCTTGTTCTGATCCTCAATCAACAACTTCTGAGAATCAAGCAATAAAATTTGATCTTCAATCTTCTTTGACATTGCAGCTCTTTTAGCTTCCCCTTTAGCCATCAACTCATTCAATCTTTTAATTTCTTCATCCTGTTGCTGCTGTTTCAATAAAACACCCAACAACATAGAATTTAAAGTAGTGAGCTGAACCGACTCAGATATCTGTACTGACGACGATGATTGATCTCTCGTGATTGTAGTTGTCGTGGCTGTCGTCATGATAGGCTCGCTTTGTTGAGAACCTTGCTGTTGTTGAGAGGCCATAGGTGGAGGAACTGGAGTTGCGGTGCTGGCAGTAAGATCAGTACGTTTCACATGCTTGAAACGTTTTGCAGCTTTCCCCTTGGTACTGATAATATCTCTCAACGACTTTCCTGCAGCTTTCCTTTTCTTTACCGGAGGACTCTGCTCAGCACTCAAAATGACATCGTCTTCATCTCGTAACTCAACCTGAGATGACGATGTACCAGTAACAGGAGATTCAACAGAAATAACCTCCTCATCGGAATCAGATTTAGGCACAACTAAATCCTCAATATCTGAATCACTATCCTCGTGTCGCCATTTCTTGCCACCAGGACAGACATACTCTGGCTTGGCAAGATGCCCAATCAATCTCTTCTCCTTAGGCTTCTCATCCTTTCCCTTGTATGATAGCATGCGAACCATCGTTGCATCATTCATCACGTCTAGTGTAATTGCGTCTTCATCATTCTTTGGCAAGTCTGGAATCTTTGCATCCAGGATCATCTGCACAAATCTAGCATACATCAAATACTTCTTTGTCTTCATCTCCAAGTTTTCCGTCATTTGCTGCAAAATCATTCCCGAAAAGGTAAATGGAATGTTCAGTGCCAATGTAGCAAATGCGCTCGGAATAGACTCTCGCATTTCATCATGTCCAGATCTCCGAGGACTTAAACAATGCTGCAACACATGGCATAGATACTTGTACTGTATGCTGAGACCTGACTTCGTGAGCACTCCTTTTTCGATATCCCCATTGTACTTCACTCTGAGAAATAACCCTCTAACCAGATACTTGTTCAGCAAAGTGGGCATTCTAGCTTCATCTTGAAAACCAATAACTTCTCGAATGACTTGTTCATCAACCACAACATCAGTCCCGTGAACAGAACTGTGTATCTCCACCTTTCCATCTTCACGTACGACTTTAGCGTTTTCCCAGAAGGCTGAAATATGAGTCATATACGGCACGCGTTCAGTGGAGATAGCTTTGAAGATTCTTGACCTCTTCAAGAATTGAATGATTCCAGTGAAACGTGTGGAATTGCGGGTTTCCTCGTTCAGATGAGCGCACATGTTGTTCTTCGTACCAATGATCAATCCAGCGCTTTGCGATTGAGAAGATTGTGCCGTAGTTGCATCAGCAGTAGAAGCAGGAATTTCAGCCATTTTCCTGCAAACAGAAATATAAACATTCGAACGCAAAACAGTTAGAATAAAATTCAAACTTTTAATATTTCTGTTCTGTTCATCCGTACGAATAAACACTTTCATTCGCACGGATCAGCATGTATTCGTACGAATGAGTGAATGAAAACAAAAGAATTGCATATTTTAGATTCGTACGAACGTTCTAAACATTCGCACGAATGAGCATCCTATTCGTACGGATGAAACTACATTCGTGCGAATGAAGTTCATCTAAACTGTTGGTTTTCCAAAAACCTAGATTTTTAAACAGACAGTTTTGGGACACAACAATTACATCAAAATGCTCGCAATCCACCGATTTACTGAACCCCTAATTCAATTTATCATAACAATCACACACAAAAGACCGATTTATTAAAGTCCATTTAAAGCCTAAAATCAACGATTAAACCTTTAATCAGTCGTTATACCTTAAGTGGTTTGGATGGTTGTGATCGTAAAACAAAGTTACACAAGAAACTAGGAATTAAAAACTCTTTCTAGCAAGTTGAAAATTTTGGCCAAAAATTTTTCTTTCGGACGAATGTGAGAATGGAAGTTAACAGATCAGACGAATCTGAACCATATATATACCCGTTTCACATTCGTACGAATGTGAAAGACATTCGCACGAAAGTGATTATAGTTCGCACGAATGAGACGATATTCGCACGGAGGAGAGTTTTCTGCCTAAACAATACTTTCTTCTGATTCGTGCGGAGGAGTTGTTTATTCGTGCGTATGTGATTTACCTCCGTACGAACGTTCCTGTAGAACTCAAAAACTTCATAAATTTCACCTATCTTCAAAACTCAAACATCCAGTAAACGTTAAGCACATAAAATTATCAGCTTCAGTAAACGATAAACGTTTTGCTCAATGAAACATAATTTCAAAAGATTCTAACTAAAAACTTTATCAACAATCATTGATCTCGGTTTCAAGTTTAAATCTCAAGTCACGACAAGTAACCGTAAAACTAACAAAATGAAAAAGAAACTAAAATTAAAAATATTTTTGTATTTTTCTAATTTTGGTAAATCAAAAGAAATTTTAACTACGACAAACTACTGAAAGATTAAAAATTTAACTAACAACTGCATAAACTGAAAATTTTACATTCTTTTTGTGGTTTTCGAATAAGGGATCAGACTGATACTGTAACATAGCATTGTCATTCATTTTTCGTAGTAACTATTAACATATCAGTTGACGATTATTGGTATATTTGTCCTCTTAAACTTAAAAAAACATTCACTTGACATTTTATTTCAAAATGGTTATCTCGCTAAGATCTCCCAATATTTTGAACATAGAAATCACCACATCTTTTGAATTTTAATATCATAATTAGAATTGTACGTATGTTTGTGTATTTGTCCTCTTAACTTTTCAGCCTTTTCAATTCTATCTTCATAAATACCAAACGTAATATCATAATATTTATTTCGTATGTCAGTATGATATCCACTGCACAGGCAATAAGGACCAGTGATTCTTAATCGTTAAAACGTTTAATTTACACCATTCGGAGAATAAGCACTTCGTCACCCTTTATTTGGAATGCTCGAGTTATGATCATTCTTTCGACCTTATAACTCTGTTCATCCATCAAGGTATTTTTGAAGATTTTAAGTACTTCGTCACCCTTTATTTGGAATGCTCGAAATATGATCATTCTTTCGACCTTATATTTCTGTTCATCCATCAAGGTATTTTTGAAGTTGTTTACTTATCTCTTACTTTGTATTGGATCTTGAATAGACTGAGTCTATTTTGGTGTTCACATAATTTCTTCAAATTCTTTGATCTTGATCAAATCATTCAAGAATATTATCCCAAAATCACTGAGATGGCCCTTAATTGCTTCAATAACTACTGACATACTGTATTTATTTTCTGATATTACGCCTAATATTTATTATTTTCGAATAGATCCAGCGAAAAGCCACAAACACTACGAGACAAAAGCTAATCATAATATTTGAGAAAAATAATTTCGACTGTTGTGTGTTGTTTACAGTGTTCTCAATTGTTATTGATCTCCAGATATCATTTAGACAGTCTTTGAGACATATCCATAAAGATTCAAATTAAATTTGATATCTGCGACAACCAATTTAAAAATGATTAATTTTCGTCAAGTTTCAGTGAGATAAGCCTACCAATATATCCTACAACTGACATGTATAAATGTTACGTTCAGCATACTTTTGACAATTTGCATGTTCAGTTTAGTTCAGTATTTCCTCACTTCCCCCTTTTTTTTTTTTTTTTTTTTTTTTATGACTATTTCTCCCCCTGAAATTCTAAAAATAAAAATCTTTTTGTATTTTTCGAAATTTTATAAACTAAAAAGAAGAAGATAAAAATAAAACTGAAAATAAAAATAAAAATAATAAGAAAAAAACTTAACGTAGTGTACAAAAATTAATCCCGGTTACTTGTCCGACATTTCTTCCTCAATGACATCACTCTTTTTAACAACACCATTTTCAAGTAGTAAAAACCCAAACCTAGACTTATCAAATGCCTTTGTAAAAATATCTGCTTTTTGAAACATTGTTTCGATATAAATGACATCAATTA
>CAJVGC010000001.1:13629207-13870471 GCA_910822075.1 Senecio squalidus
TCTTGGACTGCTTTCCCTTTTTGCACGAAATACAGACTTCCGGCAACTGAAAACCTTTCACATTTACTCCCATAACCAAATCCTTATGCATCAGATGATTCATCTTTCTCAAACTAAGGTGTCCCATGCGTTTGTGCCACAAAATTGATTCACGTTCAGTAGCTTTCGTGACAAAAGCTTGATGTTCAGTCGAATTCAAGGTAGACTTCGACATGTCGAGCACATACAAATCTCCAACCCTTGGTGAAGTTGTAATAACCAACTCTTCGGGAACCTTGAAATCTTGTCTCATGATGTAACATTGAAAATCATCAAAAATAACTTTGAACTTCTTGTCGCAAATCTGAGACACAGACAACAAGTTGTTGACCAGTGCCTGAACAAAATTCACTTTATCAAAGCTGATCTTGTTATTTGCAACCAATCCCTGGGCTGAGATAAAGCCTCCCCTATCTCCAGCAAAAGAAACATATCCTCCTTTAATTGATCTGACATTTGAAAGTAATTTCATGTTTCCTGTCATGTGCCTAGACGCCCCACTATCAACAATACAGGTATTCTTGATAGGATCATAGACGACCTGCACATCAAATTGAAAAGATTAGTTCGCGATGCAAACCCAAGCCTTAATGGTTGTGGGTTTACCATCACCACCTAAAACCTGTAAGTCTACCCATTTTCCCGTTGAACCATCAGGTACATCTGACGGTCCAGCACCCTTAGGTTTCCATGATTGTGATTCATGAGTAGAACGTTTGACATAACCAGTTGATTTATGAGTCGGTGATGGTGAACGTTTTTCAATTTGTTTAACAGTAGGTTGCTGTTTGGATTTACCAGCAGTAAGCAACTCACTGTTTTGTTGTGGAAATGATGACCTATTGTTTGAAAATCGGTTTCGATTTGGGCTAGAAAAACGATTTCCAGTGGACATTCTATTCTGGTCAAAATTATTTCTAGGCCTTTGTTTCAAATTTGGACAATTACAGTTAACATGGCCTTTCTCCCCACAATCAAAACAAGTTCTCCATTCATTAAGATTTTGAGAACTTCGCGTCATTCTCCGGTGATGTGTAAGAGGTTTGGAGAACATAGCATTAGGACGCATGAAGCCGTTATGTTGTTGAACATTTTGTGGCTTTTGGGGATTGGTGGTTGTCTTTCTCAAGTGAGGTGGTATGAATTTTACTGGGTCAGTTTCTTTTGTCTCAACCTCTACTGGTGATTCCCCGGCTTTGACAAATTTTGGTCCTTTAAGTTCAGGTCTTTTCAAAATGCTAACTTGTTTAGGTTTACTCGAAGTCTTATTCGGTAACTGACAACCCAAACCCGTTTTATTTGGTAACTTACGACCCGAACCCGTTTTATTTGGTAACTGACGACCCGAACCCGAACCCTTTTCTTCCTCATCTGAGTCGGAAACCCAATCTTCTACCAATACTGTTTCTTTTACTTTTTCGGTTTCAGCACTTTTAGCGTTTGAATTTTCTTTGGGTTTGACAATAGGTGTTTGGACAATAGGTGTTTGGACAGCCGGGTCTTGTTGTTGAAGAATGAATTCAATGTCCCCTTCCTCCTTTGGAGCCTTAATCAATTTGTTAAAGATTGGAGGTGGACATGTTGTATAGTCAACCCTTGGTTTCCCTTCCCCATTCTCAGGACGTTTTTCTTTCAAGATATGATCTAAAAGGTATGATGCGGTGGAATAACTTCTAACTTGTTGATTTAAAGTTTCAAAACTGATTTTGATAGAAGCATTTTCACGTTTAAGGGCATCAATATCTTTTAAATATTTGTTAATGGAGTCCTGTTTGTTTAACAACGCTATTTCCAAATCACTAACTTGTTTTGCCAAGAGTTTGTTCTTTTCTGAAAACAGTTTTTCATTTCCTTTAACAATTTTGTTTTTACGAAGTTCCTCAACAAGATTGTTATTTTCTTTTCTTAGCTCATTTACTTGGTCGTCTAAAACAAAACACCTAGAACAGGAAGTGATTTTAGTTTCAGATTGTACCTTAGATGACTCTGCAGTGCCAGCCATCATTGCGAACTCCCTCTTTGTCTCTGGTGCTTCCGATTCTTCCGAAGATTCCTCAGATGATTCTTCAGATGTAACAGACTCCTCCCCGTCACTTTCTTCATTGAGATTCAATATTTTCACAACGTTGACTTCAGCGTCGGATTGATTGTTTTCAATTTGAAATTGCCAATCCAAACCTTCATCAGATTGGAAAACCAAGGCCTTAACATCTGAATTTTCTGTACCAGTCGAGACATTTGTGCCAGTCGTCACCAAAGCAGTATTCTTGTTCGCCTCAGGAGCATTTCTGTTCACATTCCTATTCTGCTGATCTCTGAACGGGTTCTGAACAGTCCTTGGTCGTTTTGGCTTCTCACATTGACGAGCAAAGTGACCCTTCTCTCCACAGTTGTGACAAGTAATAGCAGACATATCGAATCCATACTTAGTTTCCTTGTTGGCGCCGATAGTGTTACCAGTCCTTTTCACATACTCCTTTGCCCTCCTAACCAAATTAGCGAAGCCCCACATAATGTCGATTCGTTCCATTTCATCACGATCAATCTGCTCGTAATCTTCACCAGTTAAGTTTACGTTTCCAATTTTACCTTGCAACAAGTTATCATAGGAAGCAACTAAGGTAGTCAGCATAGCCATATCTTCGTTTACACCATCCACATTTCGTTTATGAAAGTGCTCGATCTTCAAACTTGTAGCAACTGATTCAGAAGTAGTTTGAGTTGAAGACTTTTGAGCCGGAGTGCCTTGACTAGAGCTTGACTTTGAACACCCAGAATTTCCTGAACTACTCGTGGTGTTAGCAGAGAAAGCTGTCTTCAGTGGAGCATGAGTAGGAGTGGCTGGAGTGGGATCAGCGTAGTATAACGAAGGATCTTGAGTGTGTCCCTTTCTCTGAGCACAAAACTTGTCATCCTGCTCCTTTTCTCTCAGCTTGGTAAATAGATCATTTAAAGTAGTGCGAGCAAGATAGCCACTTTCCTTTAACATCTCAAAATACCCATTCCAGCTGTCTGGCAAAGCATCAGCAAAACATTCTACTCGTTCTGGACCGGTTGTAACCACTGAATATCCGTGCATCTCACTAATCAGATGTTGAAAACGTCTAATAAGGTCGAACAGTGATTCTCCATGTAAGCAAGTAAAATTGTCAAATTCATTTTTCAGTGCTATTCCCTTCATTGACTTCAGCTTGTTGTTTCCCTCATAGTCTAATTCAAAAGCATCCCACAGTTGTTTCGACAACTTGTACGTCTTATACTGATGAAACACAGATCTAGGAATTGCCTGACATAGATAAGAATAGGCCTTTTTCTCAATGTCATAACTCTTCCTTTGTTCCTCGGTATATCTGTGAATGGGAATGAGATCTCCATCTTCACCAACTGGTTCAGTATATCCATTTTGAATCATGTCCCACATTTTTGAGTCCAATCCATTTATATGAATTTCAAACCGAGGCTTCCAGTGTGGGTAGTCGTCCATTGAAATTAGCTTTGGGACCTTGTTTATACTTCCAGTTTCAACATCATTAATTAACATTTCAGACATTTTAGAATTGGTACTAGCCATAGCGTATTCCATTGTAAAAAGTGAAAATTCAATTTAAACTGCTTCTCCTTCGTGCGAATGAACTGCTTTGACTCGTACGGATGAGATACTGATACGCACGAATGAGAGTGATTCGTACGAATGAGACAAATAACCTAAAACTCTATACGAATGAGTGATTCGCACGGATGAGTAAATTTATGCACACGGATGAGTTCCTATTCGTACAGAGGAAACCTATTCGTACGGATGAGCTAAAAGTTTAACTTTTTAAGCAAAATTCTAGATTCGCACGAATGACTCCTAGATCCGCACGGATGAATGCCTATTCGTGCGGATGCAAACTTTTCAAGAACTACGTTCGTATGCGCCGCTGAAACTTTAGGGTTTTGCAAAAACTCGATCTACAGGTCGATTTTCTAAACCAAAACGTTTCCTATCTGCCCAGAACTTAACCTAAACAACCCAGAAACGTTTTAAAACACTAAAAACAACTTTTGAACATAAAAATTCCAAACGAATGTTTCAATCATAAACCGAAAAATCTTAAAGAAATCACTAGAAGAACGTTGATTTCTACAACCAACGCTCTGATACCACTTTGTTGGGGTTGTATGGATCTTAAGAGTCAACGTTATATCTGTAACCTAGCGGAAATAAGTTATAGATTATCTAGCGAATATAAAACCTTCGGAAACGGAATCAAACCAACGATAGTTGATAAGATCGGACCTAAGGAAGACTATTCGGATGATTGTTTATACGTTATTATCGATTTGGAATACCAGAAAACACAGGAGCAGCAGTTCGGCACGAATGAAAGAAACCCTTAGCAAACTTGTCGAATGCAGAAACCTAGCTGGGTATATATAGGCCCAGCTTTTCATTCGTACGGATGTGATCTCATCTGTACGAATTATTTCTTATTCGTGCGGACATGATCTCGTCCGTACGAATGTAACCAGTTAATAAACACTTTGTTTACTTAACTGATTCGTGCGAATGGAACTTACATACGCACGGATATCATCCTCATCCGTGCGAATGTATCTGAATATTATTAAAACATCACAAAACTCATATTTGATTAATTCATAACACCGTAAACTTTCAAGCATATAATCAATCAAATATTCAATATTAATATTCAAACAAACAATATAAAGACTGATATTAGTATAAACGTTAATTACATACGAATCTAGTAACTACAGAAATGCACCTACAATTTTTTTTTTTTTTTTTTTTGGCTGCATATGGAAACCACGTTCAAGGAAAGATCACTGAACCTGGATTGTGGAATAAAGATTTTGCTCAAGTAGATCAGGACAATTTAGAGGAAATGGATTTGCAATCGCAGACAACTATGCTTACTAACATAATTAAACGATTTATGGCGAGAACAGGACGCAGTCCTAGAACTGGAAAAGTTGTATTTGACAAATCGAAGGTGCAATGTTTTAACTTTCAAGGAAATGGACATTTTACTCGAGAATGTCAGCAACCCAAAGTTGAGTATAAACCTAATCAGGACAGATCTAGATCCACACCTCCACAACAGAGAAGCCTAACTTCTCAAGCCATGATCGTTCAACATGAAGACCGTATTTATGACTAGAAAGCCTGTAGTAATGATAAAGATCAAGCTCTTATGGCTTCTGTTGAAGAAATTCTCACCGATAGTGAAGCAAGCTGTATTGCAAGTGAGATGAGTTCTAGTGACGACGAAGCAAGTGATGTTGAAGATGTTGAAAGAAAGGAATTAAAGGTTTGCACATGTACGGTGGATATACCCAAGAAAAACTTCATTGCAAATATGGCAAATCTCAAAACAGATAAATCAAAGGTACTCCTTGATCTTAAGTCTGTAAAAGAACTATGCAAGTCACTCACAATTTTAACTGTTCAAAACGAAAACTTGACTAAGGCTCTAGTCTCTTTAGAAAATCAACATAAAGATTTAAAATTCGAATTGGAAAATCAAGTGAACTTAAAAAATGATTTTGCACACAAATTTCATCAAAATGCCAAAGACAGAACTGAATTTTTAACAACAATCGGCAGTCAAATCATGAAAATTGACATGCTTTTTGAAAATCTTGAAAAACAGAAGAAAAGTTATGTTGAAAAAGTAGAAGAGCTAAATAAATGTGAGGTTAAGTTGTTAGAACAAAGAAGGAAACTTGAACAGTTTAGAAACTCATCAACCACTCTCACATCAATCTTGAGTCGTCAAAGGACTAGTGGAAACGTTGCTGGTTTAGGCTACAAAGAAATTCCACCACCATTTAACAACAATTTTAGTTTCTTTAAATCTGAATTTCCTTTAAACGAAGAATGTGAATCCTCAAACTGTCAGCCAAGCAAATCTGAAAAAACCAAAAGTCAAGATTCAACACACAAACCATTACATAAAACATTCGTTTCCAGTAAGGATGTTGAATCTAATAAGGATAAATCACTAGAAGTGCAAAAGGATCAAATGAATAAAATGGAAACCTTAAACTGTTTCAAATGTCGAGAACGAGGACATGTCGCCTCTGTCTGTACCAACAAAAGAAAAGAGTCTAAAGAACAACCAGTTAGGACAGTTCGCCCACAAAAGGTTAAACCAGTCCCTACAAAACCTGTGCAAATTCTTAGAAACCCAAACAATAATCGTTTTGAGTCAAACGAAAGACCTAATGGGTACAATAAACCGGGTTTTGGAAACTTCAAAACCTTTTCACGTCCACAACAATGTTTTGTTCCAAATTTAAGACAGAATCATTTTGAACAACGATTTCAAACTCCACAACGACACTTTACTAATAACAACCAACAACGGTTTAGTCCCCCAAGTCGTAATGTCATGCCAAATTGGATGAGTCGTAGAGTTGAAAATAACTCTAACAGTAATTTCAGTCGTAATGTGTCTCCAACAATTAACAATACTTTAAACAAAACGATGGATTTTTCAAAGGTCAATCCAGGCCCGTTATGGCGTGGGTTCCCCGTGAAAACTGATGAATTTTGTTTGTTGTGCAGGAATTGAGTGACGGTTTGGTCAACACATGGTATGTTGATAGTGGTTGTTCTAGGCACATGACAGGATAACGGGGTTGTTAATGAATTTTGAATCTGGAAAGAAAGGAAGATTTAATTTTGCTGGAGATAAAGGTGGGGAAATTACGGGAATTGGAACAGTGACCAATGGTAAAGTGACACTGAAGGATGTCTTTTTCGTTGAGCAATTAGAGCACAATCTGCTAAGTGTGTCTCAAATTTGCGATAATGACAATCCTTTTCACTTTACGAAGAAAGAAGTTTTAATTCTGAAATCAGGGATTGGAATTACTGAGGACCTAATACTCATGCGGGCCCCAAGAAAGAAGAATACGTATATTCTGGATATGAACAACACCTATTGTCACTTGGAGTCCACATGCCTACTGTCTAAATCAATAAGTGAAGAAGCTATGATATGGCATAGGAAGATGGCGCATCTACACTTTCGCAAGATGAATGAGATAACAAAGAATGGGCTAGTCAACGGAGTTCCTTTGAAACGATTTCCGTTTGAAGATAAATGTGTACCCTGCAAGCTTGGGAAGCAACAAAAAAAACCTTATAAGTCAAAAT
This sequence comes from Senecio squalidus, assembly GCA_910822075.1. Taxonomy (NCBI): domain Eukaryota; kingdom Viridiplantae; phylum Streptophyta; class Magnoliopsida; order Asterales; family Asteraceae; genus Senecio; species Senecio squalidus. Next base: position 13,636,418 of record CAJVGC010000001.1, read on the forward strand.
CCCTCAATTCCATTAAAACACCATCCGAACTCATGCAAAAAGATCTTTTCGGTCCTATCAAACAGCAGAGTTTTGGAAGAAAATATCATTGTCTCGTAGTTACCGATGACTACTCTCGGTACTCTTGGGTTTTCTTCTTGGCTACAAAGAGTGAAACAGCTGATAAATTGATCAATTTCTTTGACATGATAAAAAACGTATACAAAGCCAAAGTCAAAACCCTAAGAAGTGATAATGGGACAGAATTCAAGAACTCTACAATGAACTTCTACTCCTTGAAAAATGGAATCATTCAACACCATAGCGCAACTTATGAACCTCAACAAAATGGGGTTGCAGAGAGGAAAAACAGAACACTAATCGAGGCCGCAAGAACAATGTTGGCTGACTCGCACCTCCCAGTCATCTTATGGGGAGAAGCTATCAATACAGCGTGCCACGTCTTAAATCGGGTGTTAACAGTTAAACGTGTTAATAAAAAGAGCTATGAACTGTTAAATAGTCGAAAACCGAATCTTTCTGGATTGGAACCTTTCGGGGCTCCATGTACCGTTTTGAAAACTAATCACACCACAAAATTTGAACCCAAAGCTGTTCAAGGATATTTCCTTGGATATGTTGAAGGGTGTGCAAATAAACGGGTTTATTTAAAACTTGAACGAAAGGTGGAAATCATTTTAACTTGGAAATAATAAGTTACACTTTTGAAAAGCAAAACGGTCTAGCAGTTTTCTTTGACTATAATTCTTTGTTTGATTCTCTTAACCTTTCCTCCCCAAGTGTGAGAAATACAAGATCCGTAGAAGAACGTTATTCATCTTCTGATGATGAAGACTCTGTCTTTCTGCGACTGCCTTTATTCCATGAAGTTGTTGAAGAAGTGCTGGAAGAAGATGAACTTGTCTACTTGGATGATGAATCCGATGAACAAGAGGATGAAGAAGACACATAAGCTGATGAACACGAAGACCAAAAAGTTAATGATCACTCTGACCACTATGAGATTGCTACTGACCTCCAAGAGTCAAGGATAAACAAGATTCACCCCTTGAGAACATAATTAGAGATCCAAATGCTAGTGTACAAACAAGAATTAAACTTCAGGGACTATACGCTGCAGCTATGCAATCAGAGGATTTTAACAACTGTCGATACTTATGTTTTGTTTCTCAAGAAGTTCCTGCTAATATTCATATGGCACTCAAAGATGCCAACTAGGTGGACGCCATGTAAGAGGAACTTGTGCAATTTGGGAAACTATGTGTCTGGTCACTTGTGGAATTACCAAATGGAGAGTATGTCATAGGCACAAAATGGGTTTTTCGGTGCAAAAGGGATGATCGCGGTATTATCACCCGAAATAAAGCAAGGCTTGTCGTGCAAGGTTTCTCCCAGGAAGAAGGACTGGATTTTCAGGATGTCTTTTCACCAGTTGCACGTCTTGAAGCACTTCGTCTATTCTTGGCATAGGCATCACACGTGGGATTCATTGTCTATCAGCTCGACGTGAGGAGTGCGTTCCTCTACGGAAAAATCGATGATACATTTTACGTTCAACATCCGCCTGGGTTTGAAGATCCACAACATCCAGATAGAGTCTTTAATCTTAACAAAGTTTTGTATGGTCTTCATCAGGCTCCACGGTTGTGGTATGGAACGTTATCTACTTTTTTGTTAGAAGTCGGATTTAAGAGAGGACGCATTGACAGAACGTTATTCATCAAAGAATCGTCCAAGACTAAACTCCTGGTTCAAGTCTATGTGGACGATATTATCTTCGGTTCAACAGATCTTAATATGTGCAATGAATTTGAGAAGCTGGTGAAGGAAAGATTCGAGATGAGTGCAATGGGGTAGCTTAAGCTGTTCTTGGGATTGCAAGTTGAGCAATTAAGTGACGGCATGTTCATACATCAATCCAACTACGTCACTGAAATGCTTGATAAATTTAACAAGACTGACTCAAAGTCAATTGCAACTCCAATTCAACAACAGCACAACTTGGAGCCGAATGCACAAAATGAGCCCGATGTCGATCCGACAGTTTATCAAGGAATGATAGGCTCCCTGATGTATCTGACTGCATCTCGCCTTGACATAACGGTCGTTGTTTGTTTATGTGCTAGGTTTAAAGCATGTCCAAAGATGTCTCGCAATTCTGCAGTAAAGAGGATTTTCCGGTACCTAAAAGGCCGACCGCGGATGGGTCTCTGGTATCCCAAAGGAAGCGACCTCTATCTTGAAGCCTACACAGACTCATATTTGGGAGGTTTTACATCAACCACCATTCAACCTACGGTGGTTGCCAAATTCTGGGAGAACATCTCTTGTCCTGGCAATGCGAGAAACAGACCACTGTTTTTGTGTCACCATGTGAGGCCGAATACATCGCTGCAGGTATCTGTGTGTCACAGGTTTTATGAATTCAAAAAAAGATGTTGGATTACGGTCTATCTCTTACCTCTACTCGTATTAATATACATAATGAGGCAGCTGTATCTATAATTAAAAATCCGGTAAAACATAGTAGAACCCGACACATAGACTTTAAGCATCATTTCATTAGAGACTATGCTGAAAAGAAACTTATAGACATCGTTCGAGCATCCTCCGAAAATAACTTAGCCGATCTTTTCACTAAAGCTTTTGACAAATCTCGTTTTGAGTCTCTGATTCAACGCATGGGCTGCGTAACTTAGAATAACCGACCAAAAAAAATTGTTTAGTTTAGTTAATTTATTCGTTTAGTTTAGTAATAATAAAAATAAAATAAAAGAAAAAAAAAACTTGGAATTTGAAACAAAGGATTTGAAATGAAGAAAATTTTTGCTTAAGGCTTTACGTCTGTCATCGGGAAACCGTAGTTGAAACCGTTTACACCGAATTAATAACCTCAAGGTAATTACTTAGTTTAAATTCGAGTGTCTTGTGGCCCTTTGTCTCTTAACTAAATTCAGTTGTGTGGTTTGAATGTCATAGAGCTCTTTCGATGCTGACCATTGGCGAACATGCTTGCATGTTCGCGACTGCCTTGGATTTTCTTCCTTATTTAATTGATGGCCGAACATATTCTGGCGAACATGCTTTCCTGTATGTTCGCCAGGGCCTCAGACTTGTCACCAAATCTTTTTGTTGTACGCCGATATAATGACGAACATTCTTATGTTCGTCACGAACTTAAGAGAGTCTCGGCTATCTTTTCTTCTCTAGGAGGATTTTCCTATCATTATACCATGTGTTCAACAATTCTGGGACACGTTGCAGCCTGTCGATCTTCTTCATACTCAGAGAAACGAACGTCGCAATGGTCTTGCAGTGACAGTTAATGGTCGGGAATTCGTAATCACCAGCAGTCACTTGCGTTCGATCTTTAATCTTGGCACTGCCGCTCAGGAAAGGGGGGTTACTACATTGGGCCAACAGTTTCTTGGAAATGCCCTCGGGAGAATGGGGTATGTTGGTCCGATAGCTGCTTTCTAGTACGAAAAAGGGAAAGTTTATGGTCAGTGGCGGTACTTGTTCCATGCCATCGTCTTGGTCTTCAAAACCCCAAAGAACGGCCATGATACTTTGGACAATCAGCTGGTGTCGATGTTAGTCTCCCTGGTCTACAACCGTCCATATCCGTTTGGGAGATACATCTATGAGCAGTTTATGCATGAAATGAATCATCCACGAAGCCTTCTATTGTAACCCCGCTTTGTCATGATCATCATTCGTCACTTCCTGCCAGACTTGCCTACTGAGGGTCTTCGGGTTCGAGTCGGGGTTGTTGAACGCAAGATATTTCATACCTGTCTCAAGCATCACCCTCGCACTGCGGGTGAGGCTCAACCTCAACAAACTCCTCTATTTGGAGCTATTCTGGCTCCGGACTATGTACATGAGGAAAATCAGGACACAGTGGAGGGTTATGTTCCTGAAGTTTTAGTTCCCCCTCCACCATTTCCACCTGTTCTGCAAGGTGAGGCTCTGGTTATTCAGGGTGAAGCTCCTGCTCATGATCCCTTGGCTCTAGCTGCTGATGTGTTTCAGTACGCAAACACTCACCCGGAGGTTGATACAGACGTGGTCCATGCGGTAGTGGCGGATCTCCTTCATCAGCAAGATGATTTGGAAGATATCAAGACCTATGTTGTTGATCCGCCGGTACTTCCAGATGCTCCTGCTTCTCCAGATACTTCCGATGCTGATACTGAAATTTCGATACATGTATAGAAATATGTTGGCACTCCACCAGGGAGTCCACATATGGAGGAACAACCTGAGAAGCCTGTTGGAAATCCATCCGGGAGTCAGCATACATAGATTCTTTCTGTCTCGGAGACAGTGGTTGCTGATGTTCATCTGGAACATACCGAGGAACTTCCGGCTCAGACCACGGAAGCTCCGGTTGATATGGAGGTTGAGGATGATGTCACTTCGCAACTTCGGTCTGTGAATGCTGTTGGGCAAAGTTCTAGCAAACGCCCATTGTATGACTTGGAGGATTCGGAATCCTCTGCAACGGATTTGATTCATCGGCCTCACAAGCGCCAGGATACTGATGTTGTTGCTGCTGATCCTGATGCTGCTGCTACTGGTGTTGCTGCTCCTGATGTTTCTGCTGCTAATGTTGCATCTATTGATGCTCCTGATGTTACTTTCTTTGAATTACATGCTCTTGTTTTGTAGATTTTTTCAGAGGTTGTAGAATTGAAGAAGGCTGATGCTAATAAGTCCCAGCGTATTTCCGCCCTCGAGGCTCAGGCTCGGGAGCTTTCTAAGCGTCCAGCCGCTCAGGGGGAGGATACGTGTCAGGATAACACTTTGAGGCTCATAAGGGAAGATGATCCCAGTGCCCAACGCGGAAAAGAGCCGGTTGGAACATCTCAAGCTCTAGTGCTTTATCAAGCGGGTCAAACTAGGGCATCGCGACAGGGGGAGTCATCAAGTAGACATCAGGAAGAACATGCAAATGATGATGAATTTGATGCTGCAAATGATGAAGACATTTGGGAGGTTGATGATCGAGAAAACGATGATGATGATGACGGTGATGACATGGCATTTATCAGTTCTCCGTTTGAGGGATACACCGTTCATGATGGGATTGAGAAAGTGGTAAATATAGAGATTGTGAGAGACGCTGGCGAACATGCTGAAATTAGACGACCGAGTATACAAAAGCGAAAGGGTTGGTTTCGACAAGGTGAACGGGAGTAACAAGAAAAGGTTGTGCAGAAATCCTATACAAAATCTTCTGATCGCCAACCAAGACAAGGAATCATAGGTGGATGTTTGACCACGAGCTTAACGTTTTTATCATTAAGCGGTTTGATGGCATACAATATGTTAGTAAGGAGAGGAGCAAGTTTAACTCCTTTCCCAAGTCAGAGCTTAAAGATTTATCGAAGATTCGACTTATCATCAAGGGAAATGATCCTTGGGAAAATTGGTTAGAGGAATAATTCGTAGAGAAGGAGGTTCACGGCAGTTCGAGGAGTTAACATCGGTTAAAGGAAGGTTGATGGTTAATAAAAATAAGATCAATCAGAGAACCGGGAAGCCTGCAACTAGAACAGTATATCCACCGGTCGCAAGTATGTCAAAGATTCCGTTGAAGAACTTCGGTCGAGATATTCTTCTAGATTTGTACATGTGGGCAGTGGATACAAATACAGGTGAAGCGGTGATCTATTGAAAGGATGATGATGTTGAGGATGGTATGAGCGAGATCATTAGAGTATTTGATCCGACTCAACTTGCAAACCTTACGGAAAAGGATTTGCTGATTTTGCACAAAAACAGGATTTATGCTATCGACGGTTGGGTTGATATTGGAAGAGAATACCAGAGGATAGTCACCGGATGCATCAATCTTGGAGTAAATATGGATAGTGACCTTTTGCGCGGTGTATAGAAGCAACAATCAAGGGGGAGTTTGTTGATGTAAATAGTTTATGACTAGTTTTTCTGTTACATTCGTTCTTAACGTATTCGTTATTACTTAGATTGTAAAACTATTTTGTATTCCCATGAACATGTATGTTCGTGGGCTTATTAGTCTGTTTGGGTCACTCACGAACTTGCATGTTCGTGAGGCCCATAGAACCTGTTATTAGGCGAACATGTTACTCTATATAAAGAGATAACTTGTTTAGGTTTAGGGTTCGACTTTTGGAGATAACTCTTGGAATATTGTTGTATTGTGTATTGAGTGATTCGATTATAATACAAATATTCAGAGTTTGATAGTAATATTCTGTGTTCTTATTCCTCTATCGATTTACTTATTGCATTAACAATTGATTAACGAGTTTCCGCCTCTTAATCAATTGGATTAACCTTGTTGATCGTGAATATTGGAACCTACGGACATCTAGCCTCACGTAAAATTATTATAAAAGTAATGAAAATCGTTTTAACTTTTAAAATACAAATTATGTTACGAAGTTGTATGTATGCTTCTTCGTACATAAAATATTTTGTCACCTATGGAATTAAGTTAATTTCCATCCATGTTGCAAGACATCTTGTATTTTCTCATTACTTATACGTGAGACGTAGGTAAAGAGTTTACAAGGTGGATTACCACTCATCATGAGACGGTGGTGGACTATCCGCAGTCTTCAGTTGGACGACTTAAATCGAGTTAAGCGGTGGGACCTTAACGACAAGGCAATAATATGCGAAGAAACATGATTAATATCATGATCACCAGATCGATGCTTGATCGTTAATTGAAATTAAGTCTCATATCTAGGAATTGCATCGGTAAATGCAATTATTGAACGTCACTTACCATTTGAGTAACACTTGTTCCTAGCAGATCAGCTGATGGAACAGTGGTTATATCATTTGGATTCTAGTCTTAATGAAAATAAAACCATGGGTTTTAAATTTTCTTAAGAATTTATTTATCGAAAGTACCAAATTGAACTTTCTTTCTGTTTTGTAGAACTGGCCCAAAATCCCGATTCAAGCGGGATTATGTCAGAAATCAAAACAATGTTCAAAAGAGAAAAACTTACTGGACCGAATTTTAATGATTGGTTTCGCCAGCTGAGAATTGTTCTCCAAGTGATGAAGCGATTACCATTCCTTACTTTATCGATGATTCTGGAGCCCGACTTAACTAATGAGGCAGTTTGGGAAGCTTATCAAACAACGTATGAACGTCATAATGAAGTTGCATGCTTAATGCTCAGTGGTATGACCCCTGAACTACAAAAGAAGTTTGAGAATAAGTGGTCGAATGAAATGATTACTGAGATCGCACTATGTATGAGAAACAAGCTGGTCTTGAACTGAACAACTTGATTCGAGAATTACATAAGTGTAGGCATGTTGATGAAACGCCATTAGGAAATCATGTTCTCAAAATGAGAACCTTCTTTGATCGGTTGGAAAGGATAAATTACCCTTATTGATCAACCTATTGTTGTTAGTATTGTTCTCAATTCCTTTTCACAAGGTTTTGATGAATTTACATGTAACTACAATATGCAAGGTATGGTTAAGACTCTCAATGAACTTCATACGGTGCTCGTAGAGTATGAGAAAAGCCTTCCTAAGAAATCGGTTACCAACCAGATCCTAGCGATCAGTGGTGGTAGGGTTTAGAAAAAGAAGAAACAACCGCAAGCTAAGGGCAAAGATAAATAGGACGGATAGAATAAACAAGTTGTTGTTTATGTTCCCAAGCCTAAGCATTCCCCTCAAGCTAAAAAGGAGCATCCTGCTAAGGATGATGGTTTCCATCACTGTGGAGTGGTGGGGCATTGGAAGAGGACTTGTCCTAAGTATCTAGCTGAGGTGCAAGATAAGAATCGAGTCAGTAACACCGGACCTTCAGGTATCTTCACTATAGAGTTATATTCTTTCTCTAAAACAATTTTTGGGTATATGACACTGGTTGTGGTACTCATATTTTTATTTCCTTATAAGGATTTAGAGCAAAGAAGAAATTGAAGAATGGATCTCTATACCTGTACGTGGGCAATGGTACAATTGTGGAAGCCATTGGAAGTCTTGACTTACATTTACCCTCGGGCATAATACTTGTATTACACAATTGTTATTATGCACCAACTATTCTTAGGGGAATTTTTTCAGTTTCTATTTTAAAGAATAATTGATTCACTAATTATTTTACTGAATTTAGTATCTCTGTTTCAAAACATAATGTTCATTATATTAATGCAATTGATATTAATGGTATGTTTGAAATAGATTTTCATAATTATTCTTCTTTAAATAATAACTCTATGTTTCATATTAGCACTAAACGAGTTAAGTCTATCTTAGACTCATCTTTTCTATGGCATTTTCGTTTTGCACACATAGGCAAGCATCACATTGAAAGGCTTCAACTTGAAGGGCTTTTAAAGTCAAGTAATGATTCATTTGATAAATGTGAATCTTGTGTATGAGGCAAAATAGCCAGGAAACCCTTTCCGCATAAAACGTAAAAGGCAACCGTTCTATTAGGAATCATACATACTGATGTATGTGGTCCCTTTAGACATGTGTCAAACAAAGGTGCTAGCCATTTCGTTACATTTACGGATGATTTTGGCCGTTATGGTTATATTTACTTTCTTAAACATAAACATGAGGTGTTTTAAACATTCAAGTGTTCCAAAACGAAGTAGAAAATCAACTCGGAAAAACCATTAAGATCCTTCAATCGGATCGTGGTGGTGAATACTTAAGCCAAGAGTTTAAGGAACATCTTCAAGTACGTGGAATTGTCAAACAACTTACTCCTCCCTATACCCCACATCACAATCGCGTATTGGAGAGGAAGAATCAGACCTTGCTTGACATGGTTAGATCGATGATGATCCTTACCGCTCTGCCATTATATTTTTGGGATTGTACTCCAGAGTCTGTTGTACGCATTCTCGATATGGTTCCAACAAACTGTTAAAGTTGCACGGTATGCTGAGTTTTCGAAACGAAGCTTATCGTTCAAGAAAACATTGAGAGGATTGTAGACCTTGATGAGAGTCAAGAGGAAGATACATCACCTTCTACTCATACTGGCGAACATCAATCTTTTTTTAGGGGGGGGGGGGGGGGACGATTGAGCCTCATGTTATGCTTCAGTCTCAACCTTAAGTTGATGTTACTCCAATTCGTAAGTCCGAAAGGACAATACGTGCACCTCACAAACTAACCCTAAATGTAGCTTTACGAAATGAGGAACATGTGTTAGGGGATCTTAATGAACCTCGAACCTTCAAAGTTGCATTATTAGGGCCCGACTCTGAAAAATGGCTTAAGGCTGCGAATGTGGAGATGTAATCCATGAAAGACAACGACGTTTGGGATTTGGTTGATCGTCCTACAAATAACAAAATGGTGGATTGTAAATGGATTTTTAAAATACAGACCGACGTGGATGGCATTATACACATTTATAAAGCTCGTCTCGTGGAAAAAGGTTTTACTCAATTCTATGGTATAGATTATGATGAAACCTTCTCCCCGGTGGCAACCATAAGAGCTATTAGAATCCCCTTAGCCATTGCAGCGTTCTATGCCTATGAGATATGGCAAATGGATGTCAAGACAGTTTTCTTGAATGATTATCTGGATAAGCCATGTGTATATCAAAAGGCTAGTGGAAGTAATGTTAATTTCCTAATCTTATATGTAGACGACATATTGATTATGGTAAATCACATTCCAATGTTACATGATGTAAAATCTTATCTTGGAAAGTGTTTCTACATGAAAGATTTAGGAGTAGCTACATTTATTTTAGGAATCAAGATCTCAAGAGATAGACAAAAGCGGTTAATCGAATTAAGTCAAAGGGCTTACATTGACAAGATATTAAAGCGATTTAATATGGATAATTCCAAGAGTGGAAATGTGCCAATGCAAGAGAGACTTGACTTAAGTATCACACAATGTGCTTCTACACCTCAGGAGGTGGAGCGCATGCAGATGATATCTTATGCTTCGGCAGTAGGATCTATCACGTATGCGGTTAGATGCACAATGCCTGATGTGGATTTCTCACAGAACATTGTTCGTAGATACCAACAAAATCCTGGTGAAAAACATTGGATTAATGTCAAGAACATTCTTAAGTACGTTAGGGATACTAAAGATATGGTTCTTGTTTATGGTGGAAATGTTGAGGTTGATCTAAATGATATTGGATATTGTGACGCTGGATATCAGATATAGCCATGTCTACAACAGAATCCGAGTACATTGCATCAACGGAAGCTGCCATGGAAGTTGTTTGGATAGGAAAATTTATTTATGGGCTTGACGTGGTTCCCACAAATAAGTCTCCAATGGATATGTATTGCGATGATTCTGGAGCAATTATCATAGCCAATGAATCCGTTGTTCAGAAAGAAGTCAAACACTACCATCGGAGATATCACTATGTTCGTTAGCAAATCGAACACGGTGAACTCAATTTACTCAAAGTTCATACAGATGATAATCTAGGTGTTCCCTTTACGAAGGCTCTGTCAAAAGAGAAACTAACTCACCATGATGAGGGTATAGGACTTCGTTTAGATAGTAATCACATGTAGATCTGTGTGTAGTATTTGGATAAAGGATGTATTAGACAATTTTATATTTAAATGAAATAAATATCGGATATATGAGTTTTTTCATTTATTATATTAATTGTATCCTATTGTTCATATTTTAATCCTTGAATAATATTTTTAGCATATATTATTATTCTAAATATCCGTTGTCGATTAATTATATGGGAATATAACTAAACTAAGACAATATCTTAGTGTTTGGTCAGCCGGACTCACCAACTCACATAGTATCCACAAGATGCATAATGGATTATCCCATCAATGAATTATAACTTTATGGATCCTAGTCATTGTTATAATTTATATGTGATTGGTTTATTTGTCCTTAGACTTGGGATGCAAGAAGTTACACATGTATGGAGTACATTATTTGATCACAGTTCTACCTGTCCTGAATAGGGATAGCAAAAAGACTATTTTGGTAATGTAGTGAAATACATGGCTAACGCTTGTTTTAAGAAAGGATTTGATCCTTCATCTTGCAACTGAAGTATGATACTATTGGGCCAATCATGAATACTTAAAGATGTATGCTTGGCCATGCCCAAGCTAATCCAGATGTGTCTCGATTTAATTTGGTAATCTTAAGTAATTCGCGAAATGAGAAACAAAATGTTAAAATATGGAATGACCTAGATCCATATCCATATTTATGTAGAGTAACTGAAACAAACGCATAGTAAACTCAAACATTGACTCACAGTGACTTTTGGAAACTTCACTCGTGTATTTATAGGAGCATTGGCCGTGTTGCTAGACGATAACCGATGTTATCACATTTATTGAGACATGCTCAAAGTGAGAGCTGTTGGTATTTGAACACGTCAATTAAAACATGTGTCTATAAATACGTAAGCCTACGAGGTTGCACACATCGACATTTAGACACGACTATACGTTTATTAAAATGTTAATTATTAATTAATGTGCTAATTTTAATAATTGACAATTGGGATGGTTTATATTGTAATTACAAACTTTTTCCTAATTACAATACAACTAGGAACTATATAAGGAACATCAAGGCCTTAATTCCTACAAACCTAAAATCATTTTTCCCTCCCTAAGATCAATAAACCGATCGGCTCATTCCCTAAGGGAACAGATCGGCCAAACACCCCTTGTGGTGAGTTTTGGTTCGTCTGCTTGGACAGTCGTTGTGAAAGCTATAAGCATGTACTAGCATACAAGTCTGTTGCTAAAGAAGATGTCATGTTCAAGCTTATAGGAGGATTTCATTATAAATCCTAAATGAGGTAAATCAACAACAAATGTACAATTCTTAACTTAGTTAATATTGGTTATGTGTTTGATTCTAATTACTTCCGCTACATGTTGTTTGACCATTTGATTAGATAAATACCTATAGATGATAATTATCAACTCGTTTTAATGAATTTTACCCACGTTGTTGAAAATTAACTGACTTTTCTGTTGAATATTAAAACATATGAACGAATATCAACCCATGTTAGATGAAAAATAGTAGACTTGTATATAAAGAACAATATTTTTTCTATTACTTTGCTTAAATTGAGTTAATACAAGAGTGTGAAATATAAAGTCAAATATAAAGACTATTCTACACCGAAAGCATAGAGCCCGAAGGATTAATGGATCGCTAGACATTGCATATACTAATATGGCCCGTAGTTGAAGCGTGAGACGATCTCACGTTTAAATTGTATCTAAAGTCGTTGAATAAAATAAAAGGGAACTCTTTGGTAAAAATATCTGCATATTGGGAATTGGTGGGTACATGGGGTATACAAAAGTGCCCCATAACTACATTTTCTCAAACGGAGTGTATGTAAATATTGATATATTTACTTCGTTGTACCTAATTCTGGTTAATGGAGAGGTAGACCGCACTTACATTATCACAGTTAAGTATTGTAGTCAGATTATGTGAGCAGTAAAGCTTAGGAAGACGATTGTGTAGTCTACAAGTCTCGCCTTCAACAATGGAAACACCACAATATTCTGTAAAAACACTAAAAAACGATAAATGATATGTTTTTTATTAGGGGACTAAGAGTATAGATTGTCCTCTAGAAATACACAATAACCTGATGTCAGTCGACAAGACTCTGGACATCCTCCCAAATTGGTAGGTATCAGAATACACTATACACTGTAAGATAAGTGGTGAAGAGACATAGAGTTGTAAGTTTGGTCTAATATGCCTCGAAGATAGTGAAGTACGTGTCTGAGAGCATTGAAATGAGGCTCTCGAGGGTCATACATATATAAGTAGATTTGCTGAACCGCAAATGAAACCGCTGGGCGCGAGTGAAAGTGAGATATTGTAGGCCCAAGTTAAGTCGTGATATACTTAAGGATATGCGAAACGAGGACCCGAGAGTCCAAGTTTGTAGCATGTTTTAGCATAAGTATTATACGGCTTGTCGTTAGACATATGTGTCGATCAATAAGGTGATGGGCATACCGTTGCTGAGATAAAAAATGTCATTTTCGAACGGCTTACTACAATACTCAAAATGAGAGGGCCACGAGCAGACATGGAAACTCATAATTGAGAGAAGTGATAGTGCGAAAAACTAAGATACCAAATCACCGGTGAGTACAATGTCAACAACATATAATAATAGGTATGTGTTAGTCAAACTACGCATATGTGATGATGTGACAATTACATTTGGAATTGTTAAGTATTTCTTAAAATGAGTGTGATAAGTTCATGCGTAGTAATATGTTTCGTGTGTTTAAACGTATTCATACGAAGAATGAAATCTAAAAGAAGACTCAACGAGTTACTAGTTTGAGATATGTTTTCAAACTGAGCAAAGTCAGTTCAAATCAAAGTTGAAACCGAGCAAGATCGTTTTGAAAAAAAAAGACAGAAAATTTGTGTGATTAATGAGTTAATTAAAACACTTGAGCACAAATACATGAAGCTTGAAGATTCCAGAAGGCTTAATTAATTAGATTCGGTTGCTATTTATTTAAAGGAATTAGTTTTTTTAAGAAATAGGTTTCCAATCACGATAGAATTAGTTCTTTAATGTTATTGGTTTGCTTTTCCCAGGTTTGTTAAATTCTATTTCTTCTCCCTTTGAATGAAACACAATGATGAAAAAGAAATATGCAGAATCTGATTTATATATATTGAATAATGGTTTCAAGAATCTGATACAATTGTATTCTTATTTGATATCTAAATGTTTACATAATCCTATCTATTTATAATCTATGAATCGGTGCCTCTATGTTTAAACAAAAAGACACGTTGATTCCTAAAACCTATTCTAAAGTTACAACGCTAAACTAATAACTGCCAAATGGGTCGGGTTTTGTTGGCCCAAACCACTAAATTGTGCAGCCAGCGTTTCATTCTCCTTCCTTGTGTGTTTCTTGCAGCATCCCCTTTTTAGGATTAATTAGATTAATCTCCAACATATTCCCCCTTAATCTAATTAATCTTTGCTATCTTTCAATCGGTTTCTTCTAGAGATGTAACCATCAGTAGTGTTGGTTCTAAGTCTTCTTCCACCAAGTTTGATATTTCTCGTCTACGGTTTGGTTTTGGGCAGTCTCTTGCATAGTGTCCAAACTCATGACAATTATAACATTCTATTTCTCTAATATCTCTTCGGTAGTTTTGTTCTCCAGAATTTCTTTTCCTCGTGTCCAAGCTATCTTCATTTTTACTATCTTTTGCGAGTCTTCCTTGGTCTCTTCTTTGTGTCAGTCTATCGTTCATATTGTTGCGTTCATTGTTTCTGAGTTCCCATGGCGTGTGAACAATAACTTCTCGTTATTATCTTCTTGGCTTCCTTTTCTGATCTTAATCCTTTCTTCATAGGTCTTAAGTTTCCCAATAATCTCCTCCAGTTTTACTGTCTTAAAATCTACAATCATTTCAATAGTTGCTACTATTGGCAGAAATTTATCCGGTACAGCATTAAGTACCTTCCGTATTTTCGTTTGTTCATCAAATGTTAATCCACATGTCGCAGCTTTTGTAATAATTCCCATCATTTTCCCGGCGAATGTATCTATTGATTCATCTTCCTTCATCACAAGTTTCTCAAATTCTGATTTAAGTTGTTGCGAGTGCGCCTGTTGTACATCTTCTGTCCCAATAAATCTAGATTTTAAAGAATCCCAAATTTCTTTCGATGTTTCACATCCCGCAACTTGCATTAGCAAATCTTCTGGTAATCCTTGAAATAGATATGCTGCCGCAGAACTATCCTTTTTTGTATCAATTTCTTTTGATGTATTTGTTCCTTCAATCAAATCCCATACTCTATTTGCCATCAATATTTTATTCATTCTTAATGCCCATAGTGTGTAGTTTGTGTTGTTTAAGACTGGACATTGATATGTCTGTGTGGTGATTTCTTTGTAAACGACCTTTTCGTTTTTGTCAGCCGTCATATCTCTTTCAATTTTGGTTTTCTTCTAAAACCAATATAATTCTAATCGCAATTGAACCAAAAAAACTTTCGGTCTAATCCACAATAGTAATAATATGCAAGTTCTAAAAATCTCTAATTTATTCTCTTTAATAATAAAATAAAAAAAATATTGGAAGAAAAAACCGGTGTTTTTGTTTCCCTGCTTTCTTTTCTTTTATTCTTCTGATATTCCCTTTCTTCTTTTCAATCCGTCTCTCTCCGGTGTGAAGATTTCAATTAGTTTTCTCCCCTTCTTTCTCTCTTTTCTTAATCTCTCTCTCTCTCTCTCTCTCTCTCTCTCTCTCTCTCTCTCTCTCGGTATGCTTCGATTGATTCCCTGAATCAATATCAATTGGTCTTTCACTTCTTTTCTTCTGGAACGATTCCCCGAATCGTCGGCCTTCTTGATTCCCTGAATCAATTTTTCTATCTTTCTTCTTGTTCTTCTGAAACGATTCCCCGAATCGTTTTTTTCTTCTCTTCGAATCTGTCTTCCTCTCAGTTTTCTTTGATTAATTCCCTGGATGAATTGCAATCGTGTGAATTTGATTTCCCCAGTCTTTTGCTCTGATACCAATGTTATTGGTTTGCTTTTCCCAGGTATGTTAAATTCTATTTCTTCTCCCTTTGAATGAAACAGAATGATGAAAAAGAAATATGCAGAATCTGATTTATATGTATTGAATAATGGTTTCAAGAATCTGATACAATTGTATTCTTATTTCATATCTAAATGTTTACATAATCCTATCTATTTATAATCTATGAATCGGTGCCTCTATGTTTAAACAAAAAGACACATTGATTCCTAAAACCTATTCTAAAGTTACAACGCTAAACTAATAACTGCCAAATGGGTCGGGTTTTGTTAGCCCAAACCACTAAATTGTGCAGCCAGCGTTTAATTCTCCTTCCTTGTGTGTTTCTTGCAGCATCCCCTTTTTAGGATTAATTAGATTAATCTCCAACATTAAACATATATTCGAATCAAGTATATATAGATGTTCTCCAATGAAGAGGGAATCTATCCATTAATCCATGCATTTTGTACGAATTGTTCTAAGTGATCATTCGTGTGTATTTACATTAGTTGTAAAACAAAGTTACTTATTCCGCGAGTAATCTCTGGATATATTATAATTCGTGTGTTAAGTTATAATACAAAAAGGTTAAACGTAAGATTGTGTGTTAATTGTTTACTTAACTTTGTTTATGTACTCATCCATATATAAAGTTGTTGGATGGTACACCAGGTCCTAACATTATCCCATATCAGAGTCAAATCAATAAACAAACAATGAAGAGTCTGGTTTTAATTTTCTATGACAAAACCGAATATGTGAGGCATACAATGATAGTTGATAATACCATGTCTTAGGAGCCTGCTTAAGGAGTTAAGGACATATAAGTATTTATGCATATGGCAAACATAATATGGATCAATAAACCCTAGTGGATGATGATTCTGAAAATCTAACTGATTAATAGGCGTGAAATGCCCAGACTAAGTACTATTCGGGTAGTGGCCTATTTAACAAGTCGGACTGAAAGTATCCTCATAATCAATCATCCGTTGTTGGATTTTCCCATTAGCTACAAATTCAGCTTTATATCAATCAAGAGATCCATCAGAGCCTAATTTAGGCTTATAATATCGAGCGGACCACATTAACCTTGACGGTCAAGTTACAAGTACACAAGTAACTTTTATTTTATTTAAGCACTATATTCCTGATTGCATAGTAGCACGCTAATTCAAAAGGGCATGGGTGTAAGAACGAGGCTTGGGTGGTAGTCATGTGAAAGTTAAGTATTTAATATGGTTTATGAATGTCACGTTTAGATTGTGTGACCATTAGGTGAGTAGGGGTGGTGGAAATATATTAGGGAATGTGATAGTAGATGGATGAATTGAACCCTAATTATACCTAAAACAGTTGCAATTCGAAATTAAATTTTTTCATCAAAATTCCTCTTAAAACAAACATGGCATCTTTAAAATTTATTGATGGCCACAACATGGTTGCTTATTTGTTCAAGATTAAAGAAAATAAAGAGTTTCATCAAATTATTGATTTCTTGAAAAATACACACATAAACTTTGCTTTAATTGTGAGTCCTGAACCTCATGAAGAACATATAAGGACATTTTGGAGTACTGCAGTTATATCTTCAAAAGAAGAAGTTCCAGTAATCAATGTCACTATTGATGGTACCAAACTCACTGTTTCAGAAGCCACATTAAGGACTCATCTTCAACTGCAAGATGAAGAAGGTATAGATTCTTACCACAACAACTTTTCAAAAAGCCTTGTTGTCCCCTTAGTGGAAGTTTTTGATGCACACCTTACAACAGTGTATGTCACAAAAGATGGTGTCAGAAGTGGGATTTGAACCCACGCCCTCTACAGATGAAAGACAGGGTACTCAACCTATGTCTCAACCCACATCTTTCCCCATTTCTACTGAGGGTACCTCTATAGTTCCTACTGGAGGTACTACTCCTGTTTCTAGTGAGGGTACTTCCACAGTTTCAACTGTAAGTACTCCTCAGTTAAAACTGATCCAATTGTCACCACTATTGTGACATAACCTATAATACCATCTGCTTCACAACTTCTACAAATCCCTCCACTTGTTGCAAAGTTTTCAAGAAGGGCAAAGAGAAGTCCTCATACTCTTATGCCTAAGACTACCCATACACCAATTGTTTCCACCACCTTACCTGAACAATCTACAGGTGAGGAATTTCGATGGGAACACAATGAGCACTTTCCCAAGCTCAATGAGGTGGTCTATAAGGAGAGGGATGGCCATGTTAGAAGGGCTCAAACTATTGTTGCTTCACTAGTGTAGGACAGGCCAGTTTGACAGGCACTAAAACCCAACTAACGACAACACTATCTGATGATGCTTATTTTGAGGCAGCATTGGAAAGTGGACCTAGGTGCCAAGAAACCTTTGGGGAGGGAGAAGCTTCTGCTAGGCAGAAGGATCCCTCTGTTACTTCCTATGATCCACCACCTTTTGGTACTCAACAGGCAAGGGGTGAGGATAGCTATGAATACACCAACATGGAATTAATGGAAATGTGCCAAAATTTTGTCTCTAAAGTTGATCAACAAGGGGAGGAACTTGCAGATTTAAAGAAAATAGTCAATCTATTGGTGGAGAAACAAGCAAAGTTTGATGCTCAGTTAAAAAGGCCTGAAACCAAAAATGTCGGTACTTCCACTCTGCACTCAAGCTCATCTAGCTCTTCAGATGAGACTCCTGATGATTACAAAAAGGGGGAGATGATAAACAAGGCTGATGTTGTGATAAAATAGAAGGAAAAAGAGATGGAAGGAAGTGATGAAGTTGAAATGGATAAGGGGGAGAAGGAAAGAGAAAATGTTGAGGAAATGGATGTTGAAGCAAATCAAGACTGGCTACAACAATTGGAGCAGTCAAATATGGAAGTAGACATGGAAATTGATAGTGTAGAGAAGGAAAAGGATGATGATCATATGGTTAAGGGGGAGTAGAAAGAAATAGAACTTAATGTTGAATCATTTAAGGGGGAACACGAGGATATCAAGGAAATGGTTAAGGCTTTGATAGAAGAAATGGTTTCTACTGTTGTTTCTACTAAATTTGAAGTGAATACTACTGCAACTCCTCCTACTGTGGTTTCTATTGAAGAAATCACCATTCCTACTGTAGACTCAGAGGCAGTTTCTACTGTGACCATTCCTACTGTGGTTTCTACTGAAGACATTTCAAGTGTGATCATTCCTACTGGAGAAATTCCTACTGCCATATTTACTGAATCTACAATCACTACCACAATTCCTACTGCAGTGTCTACAACTGAAAGTGAAAGTCCTATTGTTGAACCATCTTTGGAGGAGAAGACACTTGCTGCAGAGCTACTGAAGATCAAGATCATTCAAAAGAGAAAAGAGGAACAAGCTAAAATGCCAAAGCAAAAAGGAATTACCATTCCCATTCATATTGAAGACCAAAGCTCAAGGGTAGTTGAAGGGGTTGATTATGTCTTGGATCCTATTGCTAGATTTGGAGTTGTACCAATCATTCCTCCAGATACAAGGCAAGTTAGCATACCCAGACCACACTTTATTGGAGGAAGAAGGATCAGTCCATCTGATTCATCAATCAAAGATAAGGGTAAAAGTGTTGTAGAAGAGGAAGATAAGAAGTCAAGAAAAGAGTCAAAGAAATTAAAGTTGGATAAGCTTGCTGCTCTTCAACTAGCTTCAGAGACTATCGATGTTGGAGGAGATCCTGCAACAGCAAGAGAGGTACATGCTCAACTCCAACAGGCTGAGCTGGATAGGATTGCAAAGTTGGAGCAAGAAAGACTATTTTTGCTGGTTGAATATAATAGAGATTTAGCCAAGATTAGAAGGGTTGAAGAAGCAAAGAAGTCTAAATTGGTGGTGAAGAAGCAAGAGAAGAAGGAGAAAATGGGGAGTGATAAGCAGAAATTCATGAACTACTTGAAATCTAAAGGATATAGTGGAAAATCCTTAGGACCCATGAATTTTAGAAACCTGCTTAGTTTGGTGGAGAAGGAAAGGAAGAAAGACAAAGAAAAGGCTGTAAGAATGAATAAAGTTGAACAGCAAGAGAGGTTTGAAATGGAAAGACTGATCAAGATAGCACATGACTTTGGAGCCAAATTGTTTACTTCTCAAGGTCAGTTAATTCCAAACCCCAATGTTACTCAATCTGTTATCAAGCCTGAACAGCCAAAGAGGAAGAAATCTTTTGCCACAAAAGTACAAATCAAAAAGCCAAGAATAGATGATTCAACTTTTGTCTCTACAACTGCTGAAAGAGAGCCACCTGCAGTTGTCTATTCAAACTGAGAAACAAATTGATGAGCCAGTCAGTGAATCATTTGTGGAGAAGAAAGGAGATGTTGACATCTCTGAAGATGATTGTTCTGCTCTCATTGTACATGAAGAGGGAATGTTTGTTGAACCTCTGGCTGTGGATCTTCCTAAAATCATTGACTGGGAGTACATTGGAGGTGCTAATAAGAAAACCTATTTGGTGAATAGAGTTGATAAGAAGAAATATGTAATGCCAACTTTCTACAGGATGATCAAGGAATTTTCAAGACAAGATGTGCAGAAGCTGTATGACATTGGTGTAAGAAAGTACTCTCAAAACAGAGGTACTTGTTTAGGCACCTTGATTGGTTGAATGGAATGTTTGATCCTGAAGCAGAGATGGTAAGTGAAGTATTTCACAAGGGAGGAGTTAATAATCCAGTCATCAGATGGTTCTTGTATGAAAGAAGTGGAGTTCACTCAATTGTTAGAAAACATGATGCCATGAGATTCTACTTGGTGGATAGAAGATATGATCTGGATTTTGGAACTCTCCATGAGATGATCACCATTAGGTTGTATGCAGTAAGAACATCCCAGATGGCACATGATTTGGTTTGGCGGATGGTGCTTCAGAGAAATGAAGAACAAGCCAAGTTCAAGGAAGAGAGAGAAGCTAAAAAGAGAGAAAGAAAATGAGTGTTTTGTAATCATCAATATTAAACTTGTTGAAAACTTGTTACTTTAATGTAATATAAAAGTTCAAGTTAGGGGGAGATTGTTGGGATTAAAACTGTTAGTTTAATAGTTTAATTTCATTAATACTGTTCATTAGTATTGTTGGTTTATATTGTTGAAGTTAATACTACATGAAGAATGTTACTACGGCAAACCATGCAGACAGTTACTATTCCTCCTAAAACAAACTGATGGCTACTACTACAACAGCTCATTACTACTGCCCGCTACTTGTTAATACTGCTTGAAGAGTTTTAGATGATTATGGAATTATCTTTTCCACAAGTTATGCAATTGTAATTATTATCAAATTATAATTGTGTTAGACGTTTCCTAGTTTAGCTAGGTTTAGCCTCAAGGTCTATATATACATAGTGTTAGACATAGGAACCCAAAAACAAATGTAAGCCCAAGTCCGTATGTGGACTTGGGCCCGTTAGGTTATTATTTTCCTATAAATAGGTGTCCTATGTAATCGTTTTAAAGATGATGAAATACAAAATATTCTTCCACAAACCCGATTCTTAATTTCTACATGGTATCAGAGCAGGTCAAAAGTACCTGTTCGGACTAGAAAAATAGCCTACACGACTTGTAGGTTCGACTGAAAAAACAACTTGTTCGAATTGTATAATTCGACTGGATATTCAGCCTACACGACTTTTAGGTTCGACTGAAAAAAAAAAAAAACTTGTTCGAATTGTATAATTCGACTGGATATTCAACCCATTCGATTAGAATCCTTGACCAAACAATCCCCTGTTCGAACTAGCAGTACCTTGTGTCTTCGACTAGGGATTAGCCATTCGACCAGAACCTACTCCTACACGAACTAGGTATTCGGATAACACCCATTCGGACCAAGATTGTACACCTACGAATTCACCATTCGAACAGCTTCCGACGAAGACCATTTATTCGACCAGCACTACCGCTTCGATTTAACACCTTACTCGAACTAACATCCCATTCGAATAGCTTCCGAATATTTGTGTGTTCTTCACGTTGTGTGTTCGTGTGTGTTTTTTTTCCCCATCGCCATCGCCATTTTTCTTACCGATCGATCAGATTTTCTATGTCAAATTCATCGATCGATTAAGGCATCTGAAAAAGTAATTGGGATATCAGGTGTTTGTTTGAGATATCAGGCCCAATACACATTGTTCTAGGCCCAAAATAATAAAGTGAAAGAACCAGGCCCAAGACAATTTAAACAATTTTTAACAATTTAAACCAACCATGGCCGACGCAAACAATAACGATCTCGCAATGCAACAAATAAATTTGTTTCGTAACGGAGCTCAGAACCAATTTCAAAACCCAAAACCTCCTTTCAAGAATCATCGGTCAGACAAGCCGTTTTTTCGAACTCAATCAAAGGTGGATAAGAGGAAGCTCAAGTGTGAAGAGTGTGGTATGTCAAAACACCCCAAAGAACAATGCTTTAGGATTGTTGGATATCCAGAATGGTGGAGTGATAACCACAAAACCTCCAAGACTGGAAAAGCTTCCACCGTCATAGGAAGCAGAGAGATTAACGGCGCAGAAAAGAAGTTAATGTTAAACGTGCATGATTTCGAAGAGGAGAACGTTTCTTCCCGATCTGGAGAAGTTAATGTTGCCACCAAAAACGCCAAGTGTAATTCATGGATTTTTGATTGTGGTGCCACTGATACAATGACGTTTGATATAACTGATCTAACGTCAAACTCGAAAGTTGACAAAACACGAATTCACACAGCTAACGAGGAAACTCTCCCAGTTAAAGGAGGGGGAACCATTGAAATATCGAAAGAATTACGACTCTCGAGATGCCTTTATGTGCCATCATTATCACACAAGCTTTTATCCGTTAGTCATGTTACGAAAGAATTAAACTGTGTGGTATTAATGCACCCCAAGTTTTTCATTTTGCAGGATATCAGGACGGGAAGGATCATTGGGCGTGGTACTGAGAGACAAGGATTATATTACGTAGATGAAGTCACTCAACAAGGCTCAGTTATGCTGACTCATGGTTCAAACGATAGGAAAGAATGGTTATGGCACCAACGATTGGGACATCCGTCCACTGGTTATTTACGTCAGTTATTTCCGCACTTATTTCCTAAAAATAAAGATTTTCATTGTGACACTTGTATTTTGGCAAAAAGTCATAGACATACGTTTAAACCAAATGATACTAGAGTTGATTCACCTTTTCTGTTAATCCATTCTGATGTTTGGGGTCCCGCTAAAATTGAAGGAGGACAAAATTTCCGCTATTTTCTGACATTTATAGATGATTGTACTCGAATGATTTGGACTTATCTTTTAAAAAATAAGTCTGAAGTTTTTACGAAGTTCACACTTTTTTGTAACATGGTCAAAACCCAATTCAAAAGTGAAATCCAAATTCTCCGGTCAGATAATGGGGGGGAATTTTGTAACACCTCCATGAAAACCTTCTGTCAAACACGGGGAATTATCCATCAAACTTCGTGTGCTCACACGCCTGAACAAAATGGGGTTTCAGAACGAAAAAAAACGTTTTTTATTGGAAATCACACGGGCTATTATGATTGAATCCCAAGTTCCAAAGTCTTTTTGGCCAGAAGCCCTTGTCACTGCAACGTATCTTGTTAATCGACTTCCAACCCGAGCCCTAGCACTCAAAACTCCTCTCCAAACATTTTCACATTGCCATAAATTGCCATCAACTCTAACCCTCGAACCTCGAGTGTTTGGATGTTCTGTTTTTGTTCATATATCAAAAATAGAGCGTTCAAAACTTGATCCATGTGCAGAGAAAAATTTGTGTTTTTGGGGTATGGTGTCAATCAACACGGGTATCGGTGCTACAGCCCCAGTAGACGTCACATGTTCACCACAATGAACTGTGACTTTATCGAAACGGAGTTCTTTTATCATACCCTGTCAGGATCGTATTAGTCTATGTAAACTAATATGTTTGCCTTCGTTAAGATCGTGATCTATTGAAGAAGTTCAGCAGCGGATGAACACTTCAATATTACGAGTTATCGAACAATGAATAATGAATAAGAAATAAACAAAAGTATTGCCGAATTATAAGCCTCAATCGTATTAATCTTTAGAATCCTTAATACAACGTGTTTTCTATAATACAAAGATCTATCTATATATAGACCTTGAGGCCGACCTAGATAAACTAGGAAATCTCATCTATCCTTATCTAAACATGAAATAAGGAAACTCTATCTACAAAAGGAAACATAATCTAATTATAACTCTATAACTTAGATTATACTTGCAAGGCAAGATTTGTCTTCCGTGTCTTGACTTGACTTCTTCCGTATCTTGACTTTTCCCGTAGTAACTTGTAATCAGTATTAACATCACCGTAGTAACTGTCTAGCCGTAGTAACTTGTTGAACAGCCGTACTAACTTGTCTTCCGTAGTAACTCTCAATATCTTCCGTATTGATCGTTTGAGTTACTATTCTTGTTTGTTAAGTGAGTTGTTCATGGTTAAACTATTTTAGCTAAGTTATAACCCAACAATCTCCCCCTAACCTTGAACTTTTATGGAACATCAAAAGTACAAGTTTTATACTTCAACAGTACTAACTTTTTACAAAACAGTACTAACTATTGTATGTTAATTACAACTACTTGTTTTGCCAGTCAGACTTTCCCTTGGACTTTTCTTCTATGCGTTGACACAAGATTCTCCAAATGAGTTCATGAGCTAGTCTTGAGTCTTGAGGTCCATTCAGCTTTAACTCAACCATCTCATCCAATGTCTTCAAAGAATGTGGGTATTTAACATCCACTAAGAAGAATTCTCTTGCTCCATGTCTTCTTATAATGGAGTATGTTCCACTTCTTTCATAGATGTACCAATTAAGAATAGGATTGTTTGGTCCTTCCTTCTTGAAGACTGAACTCTTTTTCTTGTAATCAGGCTCAAATAGTCCGCATAAAATGTCCATTGCCAGATCAATTCCTGGTACTCCTTTTTGACTAGAGTATTTTGTTTTGCCTATATGATACATTCTTTCCAGGTCTTCTCTGTCAAAGACTCTAATGGCATCATAAAAGGCATGAAGTATCTTCTTTGATTTGTCTTGTCTTGTTACTTCATACTCAGTCTTGGTGTACCCTCCAATGTACTTCCAATCAATGATAACTGGAGGTTTCACAGCCAATGGAGTAAACTTCAAACCTTCAACGTGATTGATGTATGCAGAATAGTCTCCCCCTTGAGTAGTACTAGGAGGGTCTTGTTCCATATCTTCAGGTTCTGGTTTGACATCCATGAATGGAATATCTTGGCTTTCATGAGAAGCAGCAGCAGCATCACTCATCTTTTGTCTTTTAGATGGAGGAACTGGAATCCTTTTTGATGACAGCTTCCTTCTTTTAGGCTTCTCTTCTGACTTCTTTACTTCAGGAATAGGTTCAGGTTGAATGAACACTTTCCTTCCAGTTTTCAGGGCAGCTTCAAGAGCTTTTTCAGCATCCTTCTTCTTCTTCTCTTGAATCTTGGCAAGAGCATCTTCCCTGTTTGTTTCCTTCTGTCTTTCTTCCTTCACAAGATCAAAAATATTAGTCAACTTCATAGGGCCTAATGATCTACCACTGTAACCTTTGCTTTTAAGGTACATGGTGTATTTCTCCCTATCTTGAGCTAACTTCATTTGTGTGGTATTGGATACTTTCTTCTTCTCAAGCTTGGTTTTGACTTTTGCTTGGTTAAGAGCAGCTTCATCTTCTTCCAGAGTTTGCATTCCATACTCGAAATCTGCTCTAACTTGGCCTTGAGAACAAAGTCTTTGAAGGAGTTCTTCATTATACATCTCCTTTGCTGTGATTGCATCCTCTGCAGCAATCTTCTCCAATTTTTCTCTTTCTTCTGGAGTTGGAGCTGTATTTAGTTTAGCATGGAGCTCATCTTCTTGAGCTATCTTCTTTTTCCTTGCTCTTTCCTCTTCTTCTTTCTCAGCAGCCAATCTGTTTAACAGCTCTGCTTCTTCATGCTCTTTTCTGTCAGTTGTCATACCTTGAAAATTAAAGGCTTCCTCCTTGCTCTTTTCTTCTTCAGTCTTTGATTTCTCCACAGCAATGGATTTGCCTTTTCCTTTCTCTTTTTTAGTATCAAGGTCAACTCTTTGTACTTTCTTCTTCTTCTTGTCCACTGTAACATACCCAAATCTACCTGTAGGAATAGAAACAGACAAACCAGTAGATTGTTCAGGTAATTTTAAAGAGGTTTGTATTGGATTTTCACCCAATGCAGCTGATGCTCTCTGTTTTGCAACTAGCTCAGCTAACATCTTCTTTCTTTCTTCTTCTGCTTTCTCCTCTTTGATCTTAAGCAGCTGTGATGCTATAGTGTCTTCATCAGCCATCACACTTGTTCTTGACATTTCTGTTCTTATAAGAACATTTGCAGCTTCTTGTTGATCATTAGTGAAAACAGGGGTTTCTGTCACAGTGGTTGAAAGAGTTGTAGCTTCAGATTGGATTGCTTGAAGAGGATTTGAAACTTGGTAGAATGTGGGAGGAGTGGTTGTGAACAGGTATGAGTGATCTTCCTCTGCATCCTCTGTTCTTGGACTGGTGACCATGGGGTCCGTATTAACTGGCTCCGTAGTAACTGGGCTAGTTACCATTGGGTCCGTAGCAACTGGATCCGCAGCAACTGAGTCCGCAGCAACTGGGCTTGTCACCATAGGATCAGCAGTAACTTGATCCGCAGCAATCGAGTCCGCAGCAACCATTTCAGTATCAACTTGATCCGCAGCAAGTGTTTCAGTAGCATTTGGTGAAGTTTCATCTTCCATCTCGTCTATTGTTTCTTCAACCATTTGCTTCACTTCTTTCTGCTGCTCCCCCTCAAGTTGAGTATCAACCTCCATCTTTTCACCTTCTGTATCTACCATCATATCAGCATCAAAATCTGTCTCCCCCTCAAAAGTACTACCTGTCTCCATTTGTTCATCTTGATTGGAGGTGGCAGTAATGACAGTATCTGTGCTTCCTTTGTCTTCATCACCTTTGCTCTCTCCAGATGATAACACATTTATTTCTTTCTCCCCCTTGTTTTCATCTGCTGGGGAGTCATCTGAAGAGGATGAGCTGGATGGTTTTGGTGAAGTTCCAGCATCTAGTGTGGTGATTCTTTTGGGCAGTAACTGGGCTGATATCAATGCTTGTTGTGCCAGTACCTGTTGCACCAAAGAAGTTAGAGAAGACAGCATCCCTTCTTGTTTTTCCACCCTCACCATTAGAGATTGGTACATGTCCATCAATTCCTTAAACTGACCACCACTACCCTCACCCCTTTCCTGTTGGGTACCAACAGGTGGAAGATCATAGGGAATAGAGAAACTCTCCTGCCTAGCAGAAGCATGTATCTCTCCCATGGTCTCTTGGCGCCAGGGACCACCTTCCCAATCTGAGAACAAGTCCTCAGCAAGGGATGGTGTTGCCGTAGTTTGGGTCTTAGATATGTTGATACTGTCCTGAGCTCTACTATGAGAAGTAGAAGCTGCAGTAGTATCAGCCCTCCCTACATGGTCTCCCCCCTCCTTATGGACCACCTCAGTGAACAAGGGGGTGTGTTCAAGGTTTTCCCCTAATGTGTGTAACAATCCTGAAGATGTTTCAGGGATTGCTTTTGCAGTAGTAGTATGGGGGATGGTTTTAGACACAAGAGGCTGAGTAACCCTCTTGAGTCTCTTAGAAGCAGCTTTGGGGGGTTTGTGAGGTGCTGAAACTGTGGGTTTAGTCACTTTAGCAGTAGTGACTGAAGCAGTAGCAACTGGAGTAGAACTCACAGTAGCAACTGGAGGTACAGGGGCAGTAGTAACTGCCGTAGTAACCTCTGGGATTCCACCTACAGTACTGGCTACAGATATGGCACTAGTGCCCACAGATATTGCCGTAGTACTGATGGTGGCAGCTGGGGGTTGGGACAGAGGTAGAGTTACTTGTCCTGCAGCTGTGGGAATCGTGACCACCAACATTTTTGAGAATAATGGTGTCACATGAGATGGACCACCCTTGTTAACTTGTCTCATATTAGTGAAAACCTTCTTTGAATGAGCATGTGATTTTAAAAGATTTTCAGATCTTGGAAGATCATTATGGACACAGTTAATAAAATGTTGAAGAAATCGAGGATACATTAAAAATTTATTTTGTGGGTTCTCGATATTCTTTCTCATTGAGTCAAAAATCATGTAGGAAAAATTGTAAGTTCTTCCTGTAGCCAAACACACCATAGCGTTGGCTAAAGTAGAGCTCCCTTCATGCCATCCTGTTCTTTTGGGGGACATACATTGTTGCAAAGTATGCAACATGTATTTCCATTGAGGGGAGAATTTTGATTTTAAAAATGTTGAAATATTTAAATCCCCCTCATAACCCATGTTTGTAAAAGTGTTTACCAGGAGGTCATAAGGTACTCTTAGTATACCTGTGTCGTCTTGAAGGTTCAGATGTTGTCTGAGAGAAGACTCTGAAACCTTGATTGCTTTGCCCTTCACCGTAGCAATGATGGCTGCCTCTGTTTCATGTAGAGTAGCAGACGTCCAGAAATCCCTAATGTGGGATTCATCAATATCGGGATTGATGGTTAATGCCGTCTTGATCTTCGATTGATCAAAGAAATCGATTATTTGATGGAAATCGGCGTTGTCGGCAGTCTTTTCCAAGCAAGCCACCATGTTGTGAGTTTTGAATAATTGCAATTCTTCCGCCATTGTTGATTCAGTTGATTGATTATTACAGTGATGAACAAGAATGTAAATGGTTAGTCACAACGATAAAGAAAATCAATTGATTTTTAGTTCTAACGGTAACTTTTTCTTGGAAGATTTAGGGGTTTTTACAAACGGTAAGTTTCAAACGGTTAAATTAACCTCCTTTTATACCGAAAAATTGTAACAACTTGACTCCCCTGATTAGACGCGGGTAATGATTTAAAAGTGACGGTCCAATTAAAAATTGCCACGTGTCACGAGTAGCTGTGCCTCGCGACTGAATTTTAAAAATTAGGTCCAATCAGTTCTTGCCACGTGTTAAAGATGTGTTACAGGGACTTGACACGTGTAAAGGTGGGTTACAAGTTGTGTTTGGACTTGTCAAATCATCATTAATTAGGGTATTCTTATCTCTTAAGAAACCTTTATAATATGATAATCTGCAGTATTAACAAAGGGTCCGTAGTAAGTTGGTTAACGGGGCCGTAGTAACGGTTCATGGGCCGTATTAACTGGACTGTCCGTAGTAACTTGAGTTACTGGCAGTATTAAACCAGAGGTCCGTAGTGACACATTACTCGTCCGTATTAACCATTCCGTTCAAATTTATTGACATAGGGCAGTAGTAGTTAAACCTTCCCTTAGTCCTAACAATTTGTTCGTACTAATCATACTTTGGACACAATTTGCCTTTACTATTAATGTTGCAGTAGTAACATAGTACAATACTAGAGAGTAAGGTACTTGATTTTCATCATAAGGTTACTACTGCTTCTCGAAGGGACTTGTTTTAAACAAAAATAGAAATACTGAGAGAAAAGTATATGAGTTATTCATCCGTATTGATCATTCCAATGCTCGTAATCAGAAAAGTGAATCTCCCCACATCGAACGCTTTGGTGAGAAGGTCAGCGAGTTGATTGTCAGTATGGATCTTCTCAACATGGATTAGTTTCTTCTCGTTGCAATCTCTTATAAAGTGATAGCGTATCTCTATATGTTTTGTTTTGGAGTGTTTGACTGGATTGTTGATGATGCTTATAGTGCTTTGGTTGTCAATAAAGATTGGCGTGTTCATGAAGGAATAGCCATAGTCCATCATTTGATTTTGAATCCAAAGTACTTGAGCACAACAACTAGCAGCAGCAATGTACTCAGCTTCTGTAGAAGAGGTTGATACCGTTGTTTGCTTCTTGCACTGCCATGACACCAGTCTTGAGCCAATAAATTGGCAACCTCCAGTTGTTGACTTCCTGTCTAAGTTCTCACCTCCATAGTCGCTGTCAGTATAAGCTATTAAGTCAAAGGGAGAGTCTTTAGGATACCATAAACCTAGATTAGGCTTGCCCTTTAGATATCTAAAGATTCTCTTAACAGCTATGAGGTGTGACATCTTTGGCCTTGTTTGGTATCTTGCGCACACACAAACTCCAAACATGATGTCTGGTCTTGACGCTGTGAGATACATGAGAGATCCTATCATTGATCTATAGTTGTGTATATCCACATCCTCCCCCTCAAGATCAGCCGTCATTTGTTTGTGAGTTTCCACCGGAGTACTTGCCACCTTGGCATCCATTAAGCCAAATTTTGTGAGGATGTCTTTGACATATTTGGTTTGGCTTATTAGCATGCCATCCGGTTTTTGTTTGACTTGTAGGCCCAAGAAGAAGGTGAGTTCACCCATCGAACTCATCTGAAATTTTGTGTGCATGAGGTCTTCAAATTCTTTGCACAATGAATCCTTGGTGGATCCAAAGATGATATCGTCAACATATATTTGAACAAGAAGAATGTCTGAGTTCGACTTCTTGAAAAACAATGTTTTGTCAATGGTGCCCCGTTGAAAGTTGTTCTGAAGAAGGTAGTCTGAAAGTGTGTCATACCATGCTCGTGGTGCTTGATGTAGCCCATAGAGAGCTTTGATCAACTTGTAAACCTTGTGAGGATGTTGAGGGTCCTCAAATCCAGGAGGTTGTTTGACATATACCTCTTCTTCAATAACACCATATAAAAATGCACTCTTGACGTCCATCTGATAGACCTTAAATCCCATGAACGAAGCAAATGCTAGAAATAATCGGATTGCTTCTATTCTAGCCACTGGAGCAAATACTTCTTCATAGTCGATACCTTCTTCTTGAGTGTAGCCTTGCGCTACCAGGCGTGCTTTATTTTTAACCACAATGCCACGTTCATCTTTCTTGTTTCTGAAGATCCAGCGTGTACCAATCACCTTTTTACCATAGGGAACCTCAACAAGTACCCATACTCCTTGTATTTTGAATTGGAGTAGCTCTGCCTGACATGCCTCAATCCAATGTGGATCTAGAAGTGCCTCTTGTATTCTCTTAGGCTCCATTTGAGAGAGAAAACAGGCGAATAGACATGTGTTGATTAGAGCAGTCTGAGAATCCTTGTTGGTCTTGGTGTGACTTCTAGTGGCTATTGAGAAGTCAAGTTCACCAATAATTTGTGAAGGTGGATGATTCTTGGCAACACGTGAAGATGGGATCTTCTCAAGACGTAGTTCTACACCCAGATTTGTATCATTCATATCTGGCATCTCATTGGTAGGAGTATATGCATGGAATGGAGGAGTAGTAAATGAAGGATTAGTGGCTGAAGTAGGAATATCAGTCGGGTAAGGCTCAAAGTCTTCATAGACTATTTGTTCAACTCCATTTTCATCTTCTTCAATGAGATGTGGAACACCATCAGGGCGTGTTGTATACCCCGTAGTGATTGGTGATTTTGGTGATACTGCTTCGTCCTCCTTTGTAGAGTTGTCATCATTATGAGGTGCATCTTGTTCCTCTGAGGAGATGGTGTGAGACATTGAAATTGGATCTTCCAAAGTTACTGGAAGATTTATGTATTCCATCACATCCAAACGAGCAGTACCTGTGATGGGAGCCGCAGCAACTGGCTCCGTAGTTGGTTTAGCAGTAGGAATAGAGCTAGTCGCAGTAACCTTGTCCGTAGTAACTGGTGTTGAGTGAAACTCAAAGTTTGAGTTTAAGGATTTGGTCAAGGCATCCAAATCAAACACCCAGTCTGGTCCATGGCCCTTCTTGGTGTAAGTGTGTTCATTGAAGGTCACATTGGAGCTCTCCTCGATAATCTTTGATTTGTGATTGTAGACTCGATAAGCTTTACTTTGAGATGAGTAACCAACAAATGTGCTTTCATCAGCTTTGCTATCAAACTTTCCAAGATAGTCCTTAGAGTTTAGAACTGTGCACGGACATCCAAAGGCGCGTAAGAAGCTTATCATAGGTTGTCTCTTGTGGATAAGCTCATGTGGAGTTTTGTTGTGTGCCTTGACTAGTAGGACCCTATTCTGAACATAGCAGGCAGTGTTAACTGCTTCTGCCCAGAAGAACATGGGAAGATTGGAGTCAGCCAACATACTTCGTGCTGCTTCAATCAACGTCCTGTTCCTTCTTTCAGCAACTCCATTTTGTTGAGGAGTCCTAGCTGCGCTGAATTGCCTCTCTATTCCCTTTTTGTCACAGAAGTCATTCATCACTTGGTTCTTGAACTCTGTGCCGTTGTCACATCGAATTTTCTTAATCTTCAGGTTGAGTTGGTGTTCAACTTTGGTGACAAAAGTGATGAGGAGCTGACTTGTTTCATCTTTGGTTCCAAGAAAGTATACCCATGTATATCTTAAGAAGTCATCAGTGATGACAAGGCAGTATGACTTCTTTGCAATACTCTTTACATTGGTAGGACCAAAGAGATCCATGTGGAGTAAATGTAAAGGTGTGGTGTTAGAGTTGATCTTCAAGGTTGAACTGCTTGTTTGGGAGACCTCTAACCAAACTAGATTTAACTAGTTTATTGATATTCTTTAGGTTCATGTGGCACATCCTCCTATGCCAGATAGTAGATTCATCTAAAGTAGCTTTTGAGAGAAAGCATGCTTCAGGTGAATTTATTTGAACCTTTGACATGTCTAAGCAGTAGACATTGTCTCTCCTTGGTGTTCTGAGTAGAATCATGCTTTCATCAATGACATACCCAGGCTTCATTATAATGCATTCAGTAGCAGTGAAGATTGGTGTGTGTTTCTCATCACAAACTTGAGAGACACTCAAAAGATTATATTGAAGCTGTTGCACATAGTACACGTCCTTGAAGTGTAGTGTACCATTGCTGATTGTCCCTTTCCCAGTAATCTTTCCTCCTTTTGGATTGCCTCCAAAAGCAACATATCCACCGTTGAACTTTTCAAAGTCTTGAAGGCATATGTTGCCCGTCATGTGCCTGGAACAGCCACTATCTACATGCCAACTGTTCTCACTTTCTTTTGTTGGCTGAACCTGCACATAAACGATAGAGATTAGTTTCTGGTGGGAACCCAAGCCAAAGTTGACTTGGGTTTGCCCATTTCATCAAAGTAACTCACCTTCCTTTGTACTAGTTTTGAAAAATCAGTGGGGATAGGTGGTTGAGTTACTTGAACTTTTGGTTGCCACATTTGTTTGAAAGATTTTTCTTTTTGAACAATCTTAGTGTTAACAACTTTTGATTTAACAATTGGAATAGATACTGGTTTGACATTCCGTTGTTTCTTATTGTTAATGGGAGTCTTAGTAACACGGGTACTTTTGACAGTATTAACATGAGCAGGATTCATACGGTTAGTTTTCACAGTATTAATACGAGCAGTATTAACACGCTTGCTTTTGGCCGTATTAACCTTAGCCGTAGAAACATAGGTTTGTCTAGCAGTATTAACTCTATTCCTTTTGTTGGAAATTGTGTTTCTTTTGTTGACACCTTGATTTTATGAAGAGACTTGTTTGACAAAGTTATTGTGATGGACAACCCGTCCTTTGTATCCCACCCCATTATGTGGTTTTTGAATCACTTGCATTTGATTTTGAGGATTGTGATAGCATATTTTTGCATAGTGATTCAGTTTACCACAAATAAAACATCCTTTTCTTAAGTTTTTAACAGTTTGTCCCTTTTGAGTTTTGACTTGATTCATGTTGCGTTGGTTTCCTCTTTTACCTATGTGATTCCAAGTCTTTTCTTTTTCCTTAGGAGCTTTGTTGGACTTTGGTTGTGATGATGTTTTAATCTTGGTAATGGGTTTAGGACATGGCATAGACACTAGACTTTGTGTAGAAGGTAGAGTTATTCCTTCTATTGTGAGTAAGTGATTTTCCAATGGAATATCCTTGTTCTTCACAACATGGATCTTACTTTCTTCAACTAAGTCCTCAATTAGAACTTCATCATAGTTGATTGGATCAACATTGAATGATTCTTTTGGAGGTGTCTGAGAGATGGGAATCCTAGGCTCATCTAAAGATGGTGGGATGTAGTTTTGGTTAAATGGAGGAGCAACTTCTTTGTAACCTAAACCAGCTTTGACCTTGCTATGAATTTGTTTTTGACATAGGTCATTCACTGATTTTGAAGCAAATTCTAATTTTCCTACATCTAACTCAACTTTATCATGTTCTTGTTCTAGTAGTTTGATCTTGTCCCTAGCCACCTTGAGTTTAAGGAGTAAATCCTCTTTTTGCCATTCGATTAAATTTATCTTTTCTTGATAACTTTGTTCATTAACTTTGTGTGATTTTATCTGACTTTCTAAGTTATCAATTACCCTATGTGCTGATTGTCTTTGTTCTTCTAATGTCTTGATTGAATCACTCATCAATTGATTGTGATTCTTGTATTTAACAATTATAGCTTTACATTCAGAAGTACAAAGTTTGGAATTTACCTCAGCCATAAGCGATGGAGTTTCTGGAGTTGGTGAGTCAATAGCCATGAGAGCATCCTCGTGTGGTGCTCCTTGATCATCTTCATTCCAGTCATATCCCAGTATGTTGTTTTCGATTTCAGGAATTCCAATATCAGTATAAGATAGCTCCGTAGCATATAAGTCATCCGTAGCAACTAGATCTCCAAGAATGTCCGTATCATCCATTACTACGGCTATGCATGCATGGTGAACAGTAGCAGTAGTTTCTACGTGATTTTGTTCTTCAGAGATTAGTGCTCTATTCTGGCTTGTTTCTTCAGCCAAGTCACTCCAATCATATCCAAAGATGTCCTGTGACATAAGTGCACTCTGATTTGTGTCTTGAGTGGTTCGTGGATTGTTGGTTCTTGACTTATTTGGACAGTCTCTAGCAAAGTGACCTAATTCACTGCATTCATAACACTTCACCTTGCTTTTGTCGAAGGTAATTCGTTCGTTGTTTCGTGGATTGAATCTCCTTCCTGTCCTATTCAAGAATCTTCTTGCTCGTAGTGCCAGCATAGCAGATTGCCACTTTAGGTCGATTTCATCACAATCATCCTGATGCATCTGTTTTACCTCTTCACCTGTGAGGTTAGAACACTTACAAATAAAAGCTTCGAATGAAATCTCTTCGCTAACTTCATGTTTTGGTCCTACAGATGTTGTGGCAAGGGCAGTATTGCCATTGGTAATACTGGGGTTGTTATTGACAACCTTTTCTGCTTCGACTTCTGCTTCAAAGACTCTTAAATCGTTGTAAAGATCATCCAGTTCAAGTGCTTCTAGGGTGTCTCCTTGTCTGTAGGAAACTGTGTAAATAATCCATTCCTTCCCTAGAGCGCGGATGAACTTTCTGTTTAGATCATCTTTATCATACTTGATTCCTGCGCTGATCATCTCTCCGGTGAGCTTTTTGTAACGATCAAACGTCTGAGTCATTCGTTCGCCAGGCAGTGAGTTGAAGTTTTCATACTCCTGTTTGAGAAGAGCTTTCTTGTTCTTCTTGGTATTCTTTGTTCCGCTGAATCTCTTCTCCAAAGCTTCCCATAGCGATTTTGCATCTTCATATTCTTCGAATTGCGATTGATATTCGTTGGGGATTGCAATTAGAAGAATACTGAGGGCCTTGATCTCAGTTTGTTTTTCTCTTCGTTCAAGATCAGTCACCGGTGCACGAGCAGCCATTCCTGGTTCTCCATCAGCTCCATTGGCGGTAAGACGTTTGTTACCGTTGATGATTACATCCCATACTGTGTAATCAGACAATAGGATGTGTTGCTTGATTCGTAGCTTCCATAAGTCGAATTCGTTGCTGTTTAGAATGGGAACTTTGCCAATTGCAACTTCAGTCATGATGGTTGTATTGATTCTTGCTTATGAGGATTATGAACTCGTTGATCAATGGATCTAAAGCACCTCCTGTGCTCTGATACCACTTGTCAGGATCGTATTAGTCTATGTAAACTAATATGTTTGCCTTCGTTAAGATCGTGATCTATTGAAGAAGTTCAGCAGCGGATGAACACTTCAATATTACGAGTTATCGAACAATGAATAATGAATAAGAAATAAACAAAAGTATTGCCGAATTATAAGCCTCAATCGTATTAATCTTTAGAATTCTTAATACAACGTGTTTTCTATAATACAAGGATCTATCTATATATAGACCTTGAGGCCGACCTAGATAAACTAGGAAATCTCATCTATCCTTATCTAAACATGAAATAAGGAAACTCTATCTATTTAACAAAAGAAATCATAATCTAATTATAACTCTATAACTTAGATTATACTTGCAAGGCAAGATTTGTCTTCCGTGTCTTGACTTGACTTCTTCCGTATCTTGACTTTTCCCGTAGTAACTTGTAATCAATATTAACATCACCGTAGTAACTGTCTAGCCGTAGTAACTTGTTGAACAGCCGTACTAACTTGTCTTCCGTAGTAACTCTCAATATCTTCCGTATTGATCGTTTGAGTTACTATTCTTGTTTGTTAAGTGAGTTGTTCATGGTTAAACTATTTTAGCTAAGTTATAACCCAACATACCCATCTTCATGGTCAGGGGGAAAATGACAATGACGCATTAAGATGGATAAGTTGGGCACCACCTGTGCATGACTCCCCTACTGATACTCCTAATTCAACTGATAATCTTGCAGATTCTGATACTTATACTCCTACTCCAACTGATAATCCGGAAAATTCTGACGACATTACCAATGCCACCAATAATGATCCTCCTCAACTGATATCCGAGGTAAGTGGTTCTGAATCTCCAGATATTCCCAATAACTCTGATTTGTGTAATGATGAACAACAGGTTGAGGTGGAAACTCCGAGTGTGACTGAACCAGCTCGGTATGATCTCCCTCCTAGATCAACTAGGGGAATTCCGCCTAACAGATACTCACCTGAAAGAAGTTCAAGAGGGTCGAGATATCCAGTTGCAAATATCGCAAGAAGGAATTTAGTTCCGGAAGCCAAGTCCTTTGCAAACGCGATCTGTTCTGAAAAAATACCAACAAGTGTTGAAGAAGCACTCAAGTATAAAGAATGGAAAGAAGCAATTGGAACTGAACTTGAAGCCCTGAGAAGAAGTGAAACATGGGAAGAATGTGAATTGCCTCCATGAAAGAAACCCGTTAAATGTCGGTGGGTGTTCACTATGAAGTATAAACCCGATGGATCAATCGAAGGGTATAAAGCTCGATTAGTCGCAAAGGGGTATACTCAGACTTACGGGATTGACTACTGTGAGACTTTCTCTCCAGTAGCCAATATTGATACTATTAGAGTTCTATTCTCAGTTGCAGCAAACAAGGATTGGCCATTACACCAATTCGATGTCAAGAATGCCTTCCTACATGGAGAATTGAAAGAAGAAATCTACATGGAAGCCCCACCCGGAATTCATGATAGTTCCGAGGCCAGGAAATTTTGCCGACTAAAGAAATCTCTGTACGGTTTGAAGCAGTCTCCACGAGCGTGGTTTGGTCGGTTTACCACAGTTATGAAGAAATATGGCTATAACCAAAGCAATTCCGATCACACTCTCTTCTTGAAACGAAGAGGTAAACTCATAACCTGCTTAATAATCTACGTTGATGACATGATCATTACAGGGGATGATTCAGAGGAAATGACAAAATTGAAAGCTAATCTTTTCAAAGAATTTGAAATGAAAGATCTGGGAAGACTCAAATATTTTCTCGGAATTGAAGTTCTAAGATCAAAATTAGGGATCTTCATTTGCCAGCAGAAATATGTTCTTAGTTTATTAGCAGAGACGGGAATGCTAGATTGCAAACCGGCAGACACTCCCATGATAGCCAACCAAAAATTGTTCATGGAAGATGAAGCTGAACTGGCAGATAAAGAAAGATATCAGAGAACGGTGGGAAAGCTGATTTACTTAGCTCATACTCGGCCAGACATTGCATACGTTGTGGGGGTTATAAGTCAATTCATGCACCAACCTCAAGTTCAGCACATGGAAGCAGCTTTACGGATTATCAAAGCAAATGGGCACCTGAAGATTGATGCTTATACCGATGCTGACTGGGCAGGCGACAAAGGTAATAGGAGGTCTACATCAGGGTATTTTACCCTAGTGGGTGGAAATCTTGTTACATGGAGGAGTAAAAAGCAAAAAGTTGTCGCCCTCTCAAGTGCTGAATTTGAATTCCGAGGAATAGCACGAGGATTAGCTGAAGTCCTATGGCTGCGAAAACGTTTGTCAGAAATTGGGTATCCCTCAGAAGAAGCCAGTAAGATCATGTGTGACAACAAAGCAGCTATACAGATCTCAGGAAATCCAGTTCAACATGATTGCACCAAACACGTTGAAGTTGATAGACACTTCATCAAAGAATAACTTGAAGATGAGATTATCGAGCTTCCGTTTGTTTCATCAAAAGATCAGCTTGCAGATATCCTTACAAAGGCGGTTACCGGAAGTATCTTCGCTCACTTTCTTGACAAGTTAAGCATTGGAAATCCCACTACTTAGCTTGAGGGGGAACGTTAGACATAGGAACCCAAAAACAAATGTAAGCCCAAGTCCCTATGTGGACTTGGGCCCGTTAGGTTATTATTTTATTATAAATAGGTGTCCTATGTAATCGTTTTAAAGATGATGAAATACAAAATATTCTTCCACAAACCCGATTCTTAATTTCTACACATAGATCTATGTACTAGAAAAACACGTATGTTAATCTTTTCTTAACGATTAATATATTGAGGCTTAATATTCGACAAACATTATTATTCATTCTTATTCGTATTCAATATTTGTTTGATCGTTAAACTTGTACTATCAAGGTGTTTATCCGCTGCTAAACTTCCTTGATAGATTAAGATCTTTCGTTAACGTGCTTTGGGTTTATATAACTCAAACGATCCTGACATATTACTTTACTTCAATTTGAACATTTCAAGAGTATGAAATATAAAGAGTATGCTACATCGAAATCCTATGGCCTGGATGCCTAATGGACTACCAGACATGGCATACACTAATAGTTTATTGATGGTGGTAAACAATGTTAACAGAGTTACCATTCTGTAATGATTATTAACCCATATTGATGAATGAATATTTACCCCTATGCTGAATCGTAATAGATTTGAGATGAATGTGATACCGAGCTTCAAAATAAGGTTCTTGACGCTCGAAGTGTGATTTATATCAGTTGATTTACATTCGTTGTATTACGTTGATTTTTCTGTTATGTTTTAATGGTAATCAGATTTATAAATTAATTTCAAGCTTATATTATACGATATTCCTACACTAAATATATCTTTTTTATCTTATGAAATTTCGACAACCTTGTTCTATTATACTCTATCTTATTCAATCCCTCATGACTTTGCCCGTGGTATACAAATGTCATAATTCACTATTTGTTTAACATAGTGTAGCCGCTACAAAGTTTTTCGTAAAAGTTGAAAAATGTTCTGTGTTTGTTCCTGTAAGACGATAAAATTGTAAAAGATGGAAACCCAAATTTACTTAATCGAAATGACTTTAGCCGATAAACATTAGGAAAAGAGTTACGATGCCAACTAATTCTACATGTTTCGTGCACATTGAATCCATATGTAAAACTTAAGTTAAACTAGAAACTTCATTTTCGACAAAAAATTATTGGTGCGAAAAAAAAAATCATTCTCTACCATCATTGCATAATTCATTTTATTATTGAAATAAAAATGAAAATAATTTACAAATAACAAAAATAAAAGTCATCAACAAGCCGTAGAAATCTCATCTGGGCTTCTCTCCGACGATTTCATAATCACTCGAAAGAAAAAGAAGCCTAAAGCATGTCCCAACACGGCCATCAAAAACACCCCAACATTAAACGACATCAACGCCAACATCACCATGAACCCAAGCCCGACACGTAAAGTGTACACCAACGTTTGAGCCAAACCAGTTGCTACATCATTTGATTTATTCATAGCAACGTTACAATGAGCAAGCCATTCCACAAGAAGAGACATAAAAAACACGAAACCAAGTGCCAAAAAATACATGCCCGCATTTGTCCCAGGCCAACCCTTAAAAAGGATCAAAGCTTCATTTCCCCAATAGAATGTCATGTGCATCATCATTTTTTTTCGACGCGGCATTCCCATGGTTCCGTTTACGCCATTCATCATCGGTGGTAGAGCCATAATCGTTTAATCAATGTATCAATCGTTGTATTTGGTGACTATAAACCTAGTGGTTTCGATGTTTAAATAGTGATATGGTAAATGCAGTACAATCATTGTATTTACAATAGTTTGATAGTACGAGGTTTGTAATTTGATGTAGTACATGAGATACAATTAAACAGATTTGGTCGTTTAAGGCCGAGGTTATCTCGGTTGGTTTAACTATATATATATCCTATTAAAGAGGTATTAGAAATGGACAAAAAACTCCCTGTTGTTTGAGTGAATTGCCAAGACCCCCTTACATGATGCTATACATGTACGGACGCATCTCAGGGATGTACACTAGAATAGACAGCTCGCGATTTATTCGAGATCGAATCGCAAACTCTTCAAAATAGACTCGATTTAAACGAGTCGAGCTTGACTCATTCAAGTAAACTTTCGAGTCGAGTTCGAGCTCAAAGATACATGACTTGTAAATTTCATGAGCTTAAGTTAGATTACACTTCTACCATTTTATATAAATAAAATTAAGGTAACATGCACACAAGCCAAGTCAAGTCGAGCTGAGATAAAGAATATTTTTCAAGCTCGAGCTTGAACTGTAAAATCTATGGAGCTCGAGTCGAGTTTCGAGCACGTGTTGAGCAATTGAGTCGAGCTTGAAATTTAAAGCTCAGCCGAGGTCGAGTCAAGTTTAGAGCCCGATGGTTACCGAGTCGAGTTTGAGTTTGGCAGTTTCGGTTCAACCCGAGTCGTTTAACACCCCTAACGGGCCTAACCAATCTATCTTCGATCAAAACAAGAGTACAACATGACAAGGAAGTCTATGTTTATCAAAAAGTCCATTAATGCCGATTTTCAAACATAAACTCAAACGTCATTTGATTTTATGTTTTTTTCGAAAATCCAAAAAAAAACTTCATGTTTTCAAAATGGCTGAAGTTTTTGGTTCTTAGGAAACGCCTGAGTAGCAAAAGGCGATGGAGCCATAGTCCTCCTACATTGTCTTTTTTAACCGACCTCTCAACTAATTCCATTAATACACAATTATTCGCAAACAGTAGAATATTTAACCTTTATAAATACATGATTTATATAAAAATATCTGAATTTGAACACACTGGTGAGAAATTGATCCAATTTAGGAAAGTAACATATGATGCACATTTATAGGTCTTTATATGTCTAATACACGAAAATGATACCAACACAAAAAAACATTCTTCATTTCTACTGCGCAAAGAAACCAGAATTGAAAAGAAAATATCAAATACTGTCTGGAGACATAAAGATTGGATTGTTTCATTTCATCGACCGAGATATGCAACACGGTCCTTTTGTATTGACTGTGCCAAGTTGATATCAAAGAGCTCACAGCGGATTGGCATCTCCATCTCGTAAAATGGATTCTTTAGAACATAATCCGTATATAGTTCGTAAATATGTTTCAACAGATTCTCCATATTCTGCGTTCCAGGCTCAGATACAACAAAAAATTTCGTCCCTGCAAAATACAGAAAATTACAAATGTTAAATGCAACGTCATATCACATGCATTTTTATGACAAATCAGAAGCCACATCCGAAAAGTTAACAAATCCGCAAAAAAGAGACTTATTAAGGATTAAACAGGTCACACATCCATGCTATAAACAGTAATAAAAAAAGTATTTGACTTAGAAAATGTCGCTTTTTTGTTAAGGATAAAAAGACGAGGGTGCATATTTCATAAATGCTGAATTAGTTTAGGAGTGTTTATAAGGTTCTTTTTTCTTCTCTTTTTTTTTATAGGAGTAGAGTTATCATCTTTAATTCTTTTTCTTTTTTAGTAAATTGCAATTTTTGTTTTTAAATTTTTTTGAGTGTGTCGATTTCGTCTTTTAACTTTTTTTTAAAAGACTTTTATCCATAATATGTTATTTTTCTGTTTTTTGTCACTCCGTCAACTTATAATTAGTTTTTACCGTTAAATATTAACTGAACTAACTGAAAAAACCAAAAGTGTAATTTTAGTTTTCTCTTATTTATTTTAATTTAATTATTTTGGGCAAATGGCTTGTGTATGCTTTCAACTTGTCACCTTATTCTTTAGTGTACACCGTATTTTCAAAAGTTCTATTGAGTATCATATGTTGACTAATTTATTATTTCGAGTACACGTGGTAACCGTTTACCTACAAAAAGTCTACGTGTAACAAGTTAATGTCCACCTCAGCTTCCACGTAGGATATTTTGTCCAACTAATCTGCCACGTAGGATTGATGCCTTATTTCAGATTTCGGATTCTTATTTAAGATTCCGGGTTCTTTCAGATTTCGAGTTTTTTCACATTAATCCATATACTTATATTATTATTATTATTATTAAGGGCATATTAAATTCATAGTTCATCAAACCCAAATTAGACAATATACCACACATAAAACGGCATCCATGTGCCCAAACATTGATAACGGCTGTAAAGCATCTCAACACCATTTTTAAAATAACTCCTAAAATGCAGTGGCATACCCCCAATTTGTATATGAAATAAAACAATAGCAGAACCGGTAACGAAAGAACAAAAACAAAAGTAACGATTAGTGATAAAAATATACACGGTCACCTTGTCTTCCTCCGGTAACCTCCGTCTCACCGAACTCCAACAATCTCAAATCACCGCCGTCCTCTCCCCGGAAACCTCTCAATTCGAAACCCTAATCTCTCACCTCGTGTCCGCCGTCGACGAGCAGCGCTCCGAAGCCGAAGTCGTTTTCAATCTGTGCAAACAACACCATCCAGACACTCTCATTATCAAATTATTTCATCTCTCGTTATCAAATTACCTTCGATACCTTTACTCTTACCAACAGTGTCCCAAGCAGTGATACCAACAGATCTTACAAAAATCAAAGATTTTAGAAGTTATTTTGAAATCCCCATAGACAGATTCAAGAATTTCATAAAATTAGTTATAGGTTGAAACAAGGAAGAAACAAGGAAGAATCGTACCTTTTTTTTTTATTAATTAATCATTTCTTGATATTTAGATTGATTGATGAATTTAAATTTGGTGTTTGGTGTTAGGTGTTGATAGATCTAGGAAGAAGAAGAAAAGGAGAGAGAGAGAGAGTAGAAAAAAATGGTCTAAATGAATATAAGTATAAATGTGTTCCTTTGATGACATGGAATGCCTTTGATGAAATGGAATGCCACGTAGACAAGTTAATATTAAAAAACTAGAAGGTAACCGGCTACTTAAAGAAGAGGTTAAACGTGTACTCGAAAGAATAAATTAGTCAATATATGGTACTCAATAGAACTATTGAGAATACGGTGTACACAAAAGAAAAATGTGACAAGTTGGAATTATACACAAGTCATTTGCCCAATTATTTATTTGGTAAAATCATATGTGCGTTACCACATTCAAATAATATATTTAAAATCATATTTGATTTTTCACTTATGTTTTTCGACGACCATCTGTCACCGTCGATCATCGTCGTCACCACTACCACCACCTCTGGTGAAAATGATGTGTAATTTAAAAGCATAAAGTTTATAGGTTTTTCAACATACAAAATTTATG
Source organism: Senecio squalidus (assembly GCA_910822075.1). Lineage (NCBI taxonomy): Eukaryota > Viridiplantae > Streptophyta > Magnoliopsida > Asterales > Asteraceae > Senecio > Senecio squalidus. The sequence goes on from CAJVGC010000001.1 coordinate 13,679,742, forward strand.
TTTTTAGAAAAAATCACATATGATTTCCGTAGAGGCGGTACAAAATTGAAGTTTTTAAATCCCATATGAATTTCAACGGAGGAGGGGGTGGTGGTGGCGACGGTGATCGACGGTGACAGATGATCATCGAAAAACATATGTGAAAAATTAAATGTGATTTTAAATATTATTTTTATATACGAAAAAGCACATATGAATTTTACAAAATAAATAAATAAATTAATTAAAATAAATAAGAGAAAATTAAAAATATATTTTTGATCATTTTAGTTAGTTTTGTTAACATTTAATGGTAAAAACTAACTATAACTTGACGGATGGACAAAAAAGAGAAAAATAACAAGTTATGGACAAAAAATACGAATATAAAAGTTGAAGAACAAAATCGACGTTTTAAAAATTCTTGAGGAACGAAAATTGCAATCTACTCCTTTTCTATTATGACAAATCGTCATATTAAGGATAATAAGCTCATTAATTATAAAATAGACTGGAATATTAAGTTTATAAAATTTAAGTCAAAAATAAATAAATTCATATGCTAAAGAATAAGCTCAAACAAACACTTACTTATTAACTTCTTATGAAAAGTAATTAATTAAGGGAAATGCTAAATATAGCATTAAGGTTATGTTTAAGAGCAATAAAATGCTTATCGTACAAATAATTAAGTACAACTCTATGCATTGTTGTGTATTTTGTTGAACCTTTTTTGACAACTAATTTTTGTAATTTATTCATTAAGTTTATAACTTCTTCGGTTATGGTTAACAAACCTTATGAGAAACTCTTAAAAAATTAATAAAACTATAAATAATCTTTTCTTTATAAGTTGATAGAAGAGTTAAATAGATTATTAAAACTTAATATTTGAATAAAATGATTTAACGAAATCATGTTTCATCATGATCTATTGCTTTTCATCCAATTTATCTATGTATGGTATTTATTTTGGGGATTGTAGTACAAGTTAGATTGTTTATAGATTATATTCATTATAGTAAAACGTTATTATTATCTATCTAATTAAAACTTATCATGTTCGGAATTGTGCATTTTATTATTATTATAATAAGAATATTGTCTTTAAATACAATTTGTTTCATTTTGTTTATAAAACAGGTTGTTGTTGGAGTGGTTTAGGTGCTGCCTGTATTGCTAGGTTACCAGGGTTCAAATCCTGCAAACCCCTCATCTCCTTACTTTTCTTGTACTGATTAATTTATTTGGTTTGGGCTTAGGTGTTTGGTCTTTGCTTTTTTTGTACTGATTAATTTACTTGGTTTGGGCGTGTTTGGTCTTTGCTTGGTTTGTACTGATTAATTTATTTGGTTTGGGCTTAGGTGTTTGGTCTTGGGTGTTGGGCTTTCATTGTGTTAAACTTTCATTTTTTTTTATTTTTTTTTAGATTAGTATTTATACTTTGCGAATCAAATAATTCCGTCAACACGATCACATATTTCGTTTCGCCCCTGACTCGTGCAACGCACGAGTCCCCTCTAGTTTCCTTCAAATATCATTATGAAACAAAACTAAAAAGGTTTTAGGGTTACAAGAAAAGGGTCGGACCGAGATTTCGAATTTCTTGTATGATGAGTAAAACTGAGGTGTTAAATATGACCTTTTTATATATAAAAAAACAAATTTAATTTTTACTACAAGGTTTTACATTAAAATTAAACTAAACAAAATAACAATAACAAATCCTTTATTTTACGAGATTCGTTGTAGCATTAAACTTGACCTACACATATACATACTAAGAAATTGGGCCCCTAAAGTTTTAGGCCATTGTGGTCGTCCATAGACAAGACAGGGACAAAATAAGCTCTTGTTACCACTCTAATTTTGTTATGGTAAAAAAAATAGTTATATTTATTTTATTTTTCAATATTTTACCCCTATGAAAAATAATTCGGGAAAATTTGACTCCTTACTTTGCGTTGCATACGAATATTACCCCACGTAAAATAATTTCTCACTCCGCCCAACCCTCCTGAAGGTTCCGGTACTTAACATAATCCTCTCCAACTAAATGAGGGAAGACCAATGCGTAAGCCTCGAGTGCGCTAAATGCTTAAAAGCACATCTTTATCAAATAATTTACGGAGAACAAAAACCAATTTATTCGCCATCTTGTTTGTAGTCCCATCATTGTATGTTCCGGAGGATAATTAGAACGTTAACGACGAAGTTTCAACACTAGATGAGACTAACTTTGTTCTTTTTCCGGAGATTAGGTGTATAGAGGATACTTGTTATGGTAAGTCTTTTGGTATAACATCTTCATGTAGTTTAATTTATGACAATTTACACTTAGCGAGATAATATAGCGAGATAATTTTCATTCAGATTGAGTATGAAACAGTATATGAATATTGTGCTTTTAAATTGCAGATATCAGCTTCTAGTGTTTGGGTATAGTGATTAGTGAAGATGACTCCGATTATCGGGGTCTAATTAGCTATTTTGTATAGCAAGTCTTTGAGCAACTACAACAAATCACATAAATCGATTTAAGTAGATACAAATATATGTTATCTAAAAGGACCTTCTATTTATCCAATACAACTTCAAAAGGTCGAAGCACATCCAAACATTATCCCGTGCATCCTTCTTTTACAGTAAACTATCTGATTAGATTATTACATGTTAAATAATCATTTTCAAAACACAATGCTAAGAGCACCCGGTGTGGGCTCGTTGTGACACCCAAAACGAGCGATGTTCCTCGTTATGATACCGACCCACCTCGTTGTGGGTCTCGTTGTGAGTCACCGTTGTGGTGACAACGGGTAGTTGTGACATTTTTTTTTAGCAAACGGTCGAGTAATAAAAAAAAATTAAACACCAACGGTCATATAACCGTTGGTTTAAACAGTCGAATTTTTTTTTCCCCAAATTTCACCTATAAATACATTCACATTTTAATTAAAAAACATCACACCTTCTCTCAGTCTCATTCTATCTCAATCTCAATCTCATACCATAATCTTAATCTCATACCATAATCTCAATCTCAAAATGTCTTCATCGTCTTCAAATGCTCCCCAAACAAACACAAACACACATTCGACGCCACAATCACAAACACCCTCCGGTTTCGCAAACTGCCACAATATACCAAACGCCCTATTATCACCCCAAATACCAAACTTTTCCCAACAACAACAACAACAAATTTTAAACACCTTTTTTTTCGCAATCACAACAACAACCCCAATCCCAACCCATGTTCAACCCCGATCAATTTTATATGCATCAATAACTTTTGATGCAACAACAATAGCAATTTTTACCCCAACAACAATCACAATTTTTACCCCAACAATCCCAATTTCTTCTCCAACAAACACAATTTCCACCCGATCAATCACAAAGTCGAGTTCAAGAAACTCAAGAAATCGTTCAAGATACCGAAGACGTGATCCAAGAAACGCAACGACCCTCCACATCTAATCCCAAAAAGAAAAAGGTGTGCAAAAAGGTGGCATGGTCGGCGGCCGAGGAGGTCTTTTTGGAAAAGATGTGGTGCCACGTTTCTGAAGATTCCGACAAAGGAAACTGTCACACCCCACCTTTGGCGGAAACGTAGGGTGTAACACGATTGACGATCGTCATAACACATTATACAGTTAACAAGAGAATATCTAAATGATTTAATAAATAATGAATGCGTGTCATGACGTCGCACAATCATAAGAAAACACTTATGTCTTGTGGAGTCAAATCCACAAATAAAAATGTAATAAAAATTATAGAGTTGAAACGGATACAAATACATTGTATGAATAACTAAAGTTCAAAAATTGTAATAATGTTCAAATGCAATAGAAATAGTCTTCTAGGTCTTTGAAAGTCTCTAGTCATCCTATGCATGATCATTACCTGAAAACATAGCTTAAATGTCAACATAAAGTTGAGTGAGTTCGTAAAGTTTATGAAAACAGTGTAAGTAATTCCTTGTAGCAAAATTTTTAGTTTAAAAACTAAAGTTTAAGTAGAGAATACAATCTCCTTTGTCATACGAAATCTGTAACTTGAAATTGTCAAATATGTAATTCAAACGATAATATAAACGATTTTGATAAGTGTTTTGGACAATATGTGTAAACTAGTAACGAAGTAATCCACAACGATATTTGCAATCCAAACGTTTTTCACATGTGATATCTTTATTGTAATCAAAGCACTTTGCCAACTTTAGATGAAGTCAAATACGTTGCAAGGCTGAACACGTATTCAAAGCACATTGCCAACTTCACTAAAGTCAAATACGTTGCAAAGGCCGTAAAGATAATGTAATCCAACACACAATTGTTATAGCACGTAGAATACAACATACAAACATGTCCAATAAAAAGCATACTTGAAAATATAATGTTTCACGTAAAAGAAGCTATGTCTTCCCCCAAAAAGTTGAAAACATTTAAAAGTAGGGGTACGAAAACTCACCTCAAGTCCTTATGCAAAGCTAGTTAAGAATATCACTTATGCGTATGGTCAGTTGAGCTTCCTAAAATAATGTTATACTTATTCACATCAGAAATGTTCCAAATATAAATTTTAGACTCTATACTGAATTGTTGTTACGTGTTGTTAATCTCGTACGTTTTCGACTCTTGGTGATTTTTATAAAAATCTAACAAAAGACGTTACCACGAAACGTATAATTGTGGACAACAGGTTATAAACAATTTTTGTAAAAATACTTAAATACATTTAAAATTCAAACCAAATTTATTTTAACTATTGTACTCAGAAGGAAACAACATATCCATAAATCAAGGTCTAACTCTTCTGTACGATTGAGATAAAAATAGTTTAAGCCGACACAACATTAGACCTTTCAGCAAACCAGATTTGACCAACATTTGTATATAACTGATTTGAATGACCAAATGATTGAATTAGGAAGTGAGACTTATATATTCAGAAACTAGACTAAAAGCTCTACAACCTAGAGTTAAGATTCAAATAAATACACTTTCTTAAGATTAAGATATGACCCGATGAAGTGTGGTGAAACTATTCAGAATTTTTCAGAAACGTTTATAACACGATTCGTAAAGACGTTTATAAATATCAAGAAATTATGTAAATTCACCAAAAATGAATATCATGTATTTTTTTATATAAATAACAACTTCATGTTTTAAAATCTCAATTTTCACATCTTTAAGGCATAGAACAAATGCACTCAAATTCGGATGTAAAAAGCTAACACAAAACACAGTTTAGACCCACGTTCACTAAAAACCAGTTCTACAGAGTTTTGAAACGAATTACGAGATGAGTCTTATATTTATGAAAACTAGACTCCGAGGGATACAACTTTGGTTTAGATATCATTTAAAAATACGAATTTATGAGAGAGTTATTATTCGTGCAAAACAGACCAACTTCCTGATCAACAACTAGTAACGACCCGAAGATGCAATAACTTATTCGGAAACGTTTTTAATATAACCCAAACTCGAAATTAACCATCTAGACTTCATCCCCTAACAATTAAAATCGTTTTAGAGAGCGTTACATATTAAAATATAGCTTTTAACGTTTTTAAAACATATGAATGATTAACACTTAGAACATGATTCCATAACCAAAACAACAACATGAAATAATAAACCCTAAACGTTCCCTTCTATACTCGACCCAAGGAACCAGAATTCAAACTCCAGCAAAACATATACAAAACAATATGTATAAACACTAAGAAGACACGAGATCAAAATTTACCCAAACAAGCAAGATGAAGGTGAAACTTTTGACTGCGAGAACTAATCCACCAGAACAAGATACCGTGAGTTTTGATTGATGATGATTAACCGGAGCTTGCTTCCCTTTGCTGCTGTTCGGACCGAAGGAATAAAAGAAAAAGTGGTCTTGATGGAGATGTCGACCAGCAGAGATGGAGAGGGAAGGATCGATTATAGGTTTAGGGTTAAATTGTGTTTGTCGACTAACAACTTGGAGGATCGACTAGCTTATGCTGTGGCCGATCATGGACTCTTTGGGTGGCGGGTTGGGCTTATTTGATGGGTATTTGGACTAAGTTTTTGCTAGATGGTCCATACTATAGCCCAAAGTCTAGTGATGCACTCGGTTAAGACTAACGTTTGCTAGACACATGATAAAACTTTTCCGTATAAAACGACTCGAGAATTTTAATTACGAACACAAACCTAGATGAAATATATAACTTGAAAATATTATGAATAACTAAAATAAAAATTTTTACTTTGTGTTCCCGTTGAATTCCAATAACAGTAATAAATATCCAAATGTTAAATTTCCGTCTATGATATACGTAGAAGCTCAACCTTACGCTAAAGTGAAATTCATAACATGACATGCAAGTATTCGATATATAAAAGTTTCCCAAAAGCTTTTCATCACAAATAATCACGTATATGTATTTAAGTTCTAAAAATTCACGTTTAATAACAGTTAACAAGTAATGACAGACAACTAGAGAGAATGTTTACTAAAAAAAAAAAACAATTACGTCGAGCGGGCAAATTTGGTGACGGTTGTCACAGTATTTGTAACAGCCCAAGCACACCCGTAGCGTGATATTGTCCGCTTTGCTCACCGGCGCACGGATTTGCTTCTGGCACGAAGCCCGTGCCAAAACGCGTCATACTAGGAGAGGTATCAACCCCCTTATAAAGAATGATTCGTTCTCCTCTCCAACCGATGTGGGACGAATGTTACAATCCTCCCCCCTTACAAGATACAGCGTCCTCGTTGTGTACATCGGTCCGGGCCCCGGCTCTGATACCATTTGTAACAGCCCAAGCACACCCGTAGCGTGATATTGTCCTCTTTGTTCACCGGCGCACAAATTTGTTTCTGGCACGGAGCCCGTGCCAAAACGCGTCATACTAGGAGAGGTATCAACCCCCTTATAAAGAAGGATTCGTTCTCCTCTCCAACCGATGTGGGACGGATGTTACAGCAACGCACAACCCGACGCAACATTTTGGAGACGGATCGTTGCGGGTTACAACGAACAATCCAAGGGGAAAGAGTTTGTGGAGAGAAACAATGAGTCCCTCAATAGCAAGTTCACGACGATGAGTGTCTCGGTAAAGAATTTTATAGGCCACCATTCGGAGGCTTTACGACTTTGGGATAGAAGAGGAAGATAAGAAGTCAAGAAAAGAGTCAAAGAAATTAAAGTTGGATGAGCTTGCTGCTCTTCAACTAGCTTCAGAGACTATCGATGTTGGAGGAGATCCTGCAACAGCAAGAGAGGTACATGCTCAACTCCAACACGCTGAGCTGGATAGGATTGCAAAGTTGGAGCAAGAAAGACTATTTTTGCTGGTTGAATATAATAGAGATTTAGCCAAGATTAGAAGGGCTGAAGAAGCAAAGAAGTCTAAATTGGTGGTGAAAAAGCAAGAGAAGAAGGAGAAAATGGGGAGTGATAAGCAGAAATTTATGAACTACTTGAAATATAAATGATATAGTGGAAAATCCTTAGGACCCATGAATTTTGGAAACCTGCTTAGTTTGGTGGAGAAGGAAAGGAAGAAAGACAAAGAAAAGGTTGTAAGAATGAATAAAGTTGAACAGCAAGAGAGGTTTGAAATGGAAAGACTGATCAAGATAGCATATGAATTTGGAGCCACATTGTTTACTTCTCAAGGTCAGCTAATTCCAAACCCCAATGTTACTCAATCTGTTATCAAGCCTGAACAGCCAAAGAGGAAAAAATATTTTGCCACAAAAGTACAAATCAAAAAGCCAAGAATAGATGATTCAACTGTTGTCTCTGTTGGGGGTGTGTGATCTTAAGAACTCAACGTTATATCAATAACCTAGCGGAAATAAGCAATCGATTATCTAGCGAATATATAACCTTCGGAAACGGAATCAAACCAACGATTGTTGATAAGATCGGACCTAAGGAAGACTATTCGGATGATTGTTTATACGTTATAAACGATTTGGAACACTAAGAAACGGAGCAGCAGCAATTCGTCGCACAAAGAAAACCCTAGCAAAAACTTACCCGCGGAACAGAAACTGTTGGGGTATATATAGGCCCAGATATTCATCCGTACGGATGTGATCTCATCCGTACGAATGAACATGCCCTAACTTTCTATCCGTACGGATATAATCTTGTCCGTACGAATGAAACATATTAATAAACAAACTGTTTAATTCACTCATTCGTGCGAATGGAACTTTCATACGCACGGATATCATCCTCATCCGTGCGAATGAATCTGAATATTATTAAAACATCACAAAACACATATTTGATTAATTCATAACAACGTAAACGTTCAAGCATATAATTAATCAAACATTCAATATTAATATTCAAACAAACAATATAAAGACTGATATTAGAATAAACGTTAATTACATACGAATCTAGTAACTAACGAAATGCACCTACAAACTCCCCCTAGGAACTAGATTCTATGTCTTTAGTCTTCAAAAATCTTTGCTGCTGCCCAAAACACGTCTTCGGTCTGCCCTCTTAAGCGTGGATCTTGTAAGCGAAACATACACGTACAATCTTGTTGAAACGCATCGCTTGATCCATATCCTTGACATCAAAGAATATAGGACATTCAAACAGACAAAAAATATCATCATCAGAGAAATTTCTAATCCACATCGGATAAAAAATTCTCAGTGTTTCCCAAACACCTTTATGCTCCATCACAATCACAACTTCTGTGGTTCGATCATCATAATACCACCATTTGAATCTCCGATGGAAACCGGCTTTCATTTGGCGTAGTGGAATCTTCTCCATAACCTTAGGCGCTTTATACGTGACATGCTTCAAAGCTTTACCTGTTCTCCGATTATTCCGATCTTTGGAATAGGTAATCTTTGGATACTGTGGCCTAAGGTATTTCCACGATGATTTGAACTCATAATGAAGCTGCTTCTCCAACCAAGTTGCTTTATCATCTTTCTCACTGTACAGCAACTTAAGACGAGCCAACTGCATCATATCAAAATATGGCAACGTCTTCAAATCTTGAGCAAGTTTGAAGTAATCTATGCCCCGTTCTCTCTTGACTGCATAAACATTCAAATCCTCCAAGTATGCCCAACTTATTATCTGACCTTCAGTCTTCGCACCCTTCAAAGAGTAAAACTTCGTATAGTCCGGTTGAACAACTTGTTTAGACGGGCGAATACAATCTTTCACTGCCTGACACCATTCAGCTTTCTTAACATTCAAATCTTCTTGATTTGGTGTAGCTTGACTGGCTGCCGAAAGTTTCTCTAACTTCCGATTAAGATCTTCATCATTGACATCAAACATTGCATCGTCATCAGGAAGATCTTGGAAATCGTTTGACTGATAGATAGGCTCTGTTGAATCAACGTTTGGCTCGAACACTATCTCATCATCATCATTTTCAGAATCGGGAGGATTTACGTCAGAAGCAGATGCAGATTCGTCAGAAATAACTTCATCGGGATTCATCTCAAATAATTCTGCAATCTGTTCTTTGGACAGACAATGTATTATCTCTCCTTCTTCTTTGTCATTCTCAACGCTAAACTGTATTACCCCCTGCATATCTAAAATGTGAGTTAAGTTGGACTTTTTGTGTGAAATAGGAGTAATATCATGCTGCGATTCACTCGTATGTTCTTTACCATCTTCATCAGACTCCGTGTTTTCACTTCCTTCACCAGACGGGTCAGCAGATGCATCGACTGGTCCTTTGAGTCTGAATATTCCATCATCACTTGCAATCATACTGTCTTGTATCAGATTGGTAGCATCCTCCAACTTCTTGATCTTCTCGGTGATAGGTACCAATTCCTTGTTCTTGTTGGAGCAATCCTCAATCAACAGCTTCTGCGAATCAATCAAACGATTTTGATCCTCTATCCTCTTTGACATTTCAGCTCGTTCTGCTTCCCCTTTTGCCACCAAAGCATTCAGTCTCTTAATTTCTTCATCCTGTAGTTGCTGTTTAGCTAAAACACTCAATAACATAGAATTCAAAATAGAGAGTTGAGCTGAATCAGGAATCTGCATAGACGACGATGATCCACCAGCAGTTGTTGTTGTTATGGTGGCAGTCGTCATGATAGGTTCGCTTTGGTGAGGACCTTGCTGTGACTGAGAAGCCGTAGGAGGAGGAACTGGAGTTTCAGAACTGGAAATCGTCTTTGGAGTACTGTCTGAACGCTTCACCAGCTTGAAACGTTTTGAAGCTTTCTCCTTTTTCTTCAAAATATCTCCCAACGACCTTCCTGCAGAAGCAGCTTTTCTTTTCTTTAATGAAGGAATCTCCTCAGTACTCAAAACAACATCGTCTTCATCTCGTAACTCAACTTGAGATGACGATGTACCAGTAACAGGAGATTCAACCGGAATAACCTCTTCATCGGAATCAGATTCTTGAGGCACAACTATATCCTCAGTATCTGATTCACTGTCCTCGTGTCGCCATTTCTTACCACCAGGACATACATACTCTGGATTAGCAAGATGCCCAATCAATCTTTTTTTCGTAGGCTTCACATCCTTGCCTTTGTATGAAAGCATGCGTATCATAGTTGCATCATTCATCACGTCTAGCTTGATTGCATCATCATCATTCTTTGGCAAGTTTGGAATCTTCACATCCAGGATTATTTGCACAAATCTAGCATACATCAAATACTTCTGCTTCTTCATCTCCAAATTCTCCGTCATGTGCTGCAAAATCATTCCCGAAAAGTTAAACGGAATGTTCAGCACCAATGCAACAAACACGCTCTGAATAGTCTCTCGCATTTCATCATGCCCAGCTTTCCGAGGACTCAAACAGTGCTGCAACACATGGCACAGATACTTGTATTGAATGCTAAATCCCGATTTCGTAATCACTCCCTTTTGAATATCACCAGCGTACTTCACCCTCAGAAACAACCCTCTGACTAGATACTTGTTCAGCCTCGTAGGCATTTCCACTGAATCCTCAAAGCCGATAACTTCTCGGATAACCTGTTCATCAATCACGACATCAGTCCCGATAACTGAACTGTGGATTTGAACCTTTCCATCTTCACGTACAACTCTAGCATTTTCCCAGAAAGCTGATATATGAGTCAAGTAAGGCACACGCTCAGTAGAGATAGCCTTGAAAATTCTTGACCGCTTCAAGAATTGGATGATTCCAGCAAAATGTGTGGCATTACGGGTCTCCTCGTTTAGATAAGCGCACATATTGTTCTTCGTGCCAACGATCAAGCCAGTGCTTTGAGATTGAGAGGATTGTGCCACAGTTGAATCAACGTTAGAAACGGGGATTTCAGCCATTTTCCTGCAAACAGAAATATAAACATTCGAAAGCAAAACAGTTAGAATAAAATGCAAACTTTTATGTTTTTGTTCTGGACATCCGTACGAATAAACACTTTCATCCGCATGGATCAGCATGTATCCGTACGGATGAACTAATCAAACCAAACGGATTACATTCTGTACATTCGTACGAATGACTTAACCATTCGCACGAATGAAAATCCTATCCGCACGGATGAAACTACATTCGTGCGAATGAAGTTCATCGGAACTGTTGGTTTTCCAAAAACCTAGATTTTCATAAACACCTGTTTTTCGTCACAAAAAATACACCAACACGTTCCTTATACCCCGATTAACTAAACCCCTAATCCAATTTACCATTACAAACACACACATATGACCGATTGATTAAGTTATTTTTCGGACTTAAAATTCAAAAATTAGTCCTCAAAACAGTCAATATACCTTAAGTGGTTTATATGGTTGTGATCGCAATTAAAAGTTACACAAGAAAAAGGAATTCAAAAGCTCTTTCTAACAATTTGAGATTTGGGTGAAATTTGACGGCACGAATGAGTAATTAGAATGAACAGCGCAGACGGATCTGAAGTATATATATACTCATTTTTCATCCGCACGGATGTGAAAGACATCCGCACGAATGAGATTATATCCGCACGAATGAGGGATAACTAACTGTTTGAGCAACGATTGTCAAACACGAGGGTGAGGTGATATCAACCTTTGATCTCCTGTGATGATCACAGTGCAAACCCCAACAAGTTCTTGACGAACCTAGGGTGATCAAGGTTGAGGATGGAAGTGAGAGTATATGAACTCTGAGTTTAAGGTTTTGTGTGTATGCGAAATGAGATAATACCAAGTCCGTCGATAATGATTTGGACCATGTATTTATATGGCCAGTGTCAAGTATATGAAACGTTGTCATGATTACGAATACTTGAAAGGTCTTAATCATTAATCACCAGTGTGTGTAACGCCTTACTATTATGACGATAATAAAGCACTCAATGAGGCTGACACCTTGGACAGGCGGTGACAGCTTGACAGGCGCTGCCGACATGGAGGCGATGACGACCTGGACAGGTGCTGACGACCTGGGCAGGCGCGGCCGCTCTGGGCAGTCGGCCGCCCTAGGCAGGCGCTGACGACCTGGGCAGGCGATGACGACATGGGCAGGCGCGGCCGCCCTAGGCAGGCGCTGCCGCCCTGGGCAGGCGCTGAAGACCTGGACAGGTGCTGACGACCGGGGCAGATGACAGCCGTTGACAGCTGCTGACAACTGTTTGGGTTTGGTTGTAGTAGCGGGCTATAATAAAAAAGCCCATTATTATATTTAGGTTGACAGGCGGTGACGACCTGGACAACCTGGACAGGCGCTGACGACCTGGGCAGGCGTTGACAACTTTGACAGGCGGTGACGACCTGGGCAGGCGCTGACGACCTGGACAGGCGTTGACAACTTTGACAACTTGACATAACATAGGTAGTCCTTACTAACCTCATCATGCCCCTGAGTTAGGATTTGCCAAAACAACGGTTGGCAAGTCGTAACTATCGTCACTCGTTACCGTTAGTTTTTTTTTTTTTTTTTTTAGGTGCGGCACCGGCGTCGCAAAGTATACCGGCGGCGCAAAGTACCCGCGGCGGGCAAAATATACCGGCTCAAGGTGTACCGGCGGTAGGGGCGGAAGGTGTACCGGCTGTCTTTGGTGTACCGACTGTCCATGGTGGACCGGCTGTAGGTTGTACTAGTCATTGCTTTGTTTTGTTTACACTTGTAGGTAGTAATAGCTGATATACCTTGTTATTTATTAGGCATACTATAGTTGTCTAGGCGTGCTTTGTGACATTTCCTACCTTTGAAAAATAATGTTTTATTGGATGATCAAGCCAATAACACATTTTTGTTTTTTATCTTTTTATTATGAATGTTGTGTGTCTTGGGTGTGCATGACAATGTGTATATTTGGTTGTGCGTATGACACTTTCTTGAGGGCCCATGGTTCCTTTGCATGCCAATGACATAGGTAGCTTTGGGTATCTCTGATGTATGTTTCATATTGTGCCTGTGACACTGTGCCAATGGCACTTTTGGTGGTTAACCTTTACTTTGTTTACTCGCGAGGATTGTCGCTTCCCAGTGAGACGTGCTTATCTTTTATCAAGTAGATTAAAAGACGAATATGATTGTATGTTATTTGGCCAGACAAGGTTGTCTTTCTTGGCTTCATACATGTTATATTGAACTATGTTCTTAGTTGTGTACGTGTCCATGCGTGTTCTAGTTGTAACATTGTACATAATGAAAGTGCATGGTTGGCTTTAGACTGAGATGTCTATTGTGGCCTTATGCTTTTTGTATTGAATCCTTACTTCAATATTTATTTGTTTATGAAAATACCATAGAAAAATGATATTGTGCGATAATATTGGGATACAAGATCAGACCAAATGCTATTATTGCCAGTTTCATTCATGATCATGTCATTCCATGTGCTTGGAAACATTTATTGAAAACATAAAGGAAAAAATGACAGTAAAGACTATCGCACCTAGATAGGTCAGTTCATATTGGCTCCCTCATGTATCATGAAGACATGGCCATCAGGTGGTCCGGGGTGTTTTGTGTCTTCCCCCTTCTTTTGCCAGGCATAATTCTTCTTAGGTGGAGTTTTATTTGTTTGCTGCTTAGCGCCAGGGACAAGGTGTTCTAGCTTGCCTTCTTCCAAAGCCCGCCTGATTTCCCTTTTGAGCTCTCTACAGACATTTGTGTCGTGTCCATGGTCTTCATGGAAATCACAATATTTATTCATGTTTTTCGTACCTGACCTATGCTCCATCTGGGGTGGAGGTGTGAAGGTAGCGCCCACCTGCTCTGTTATCAATATTTCTTTTTGTGTTTTGCTAAGAGCAGGCTCAGACGCATGTTTATCGTATGGGCCAAACCTCCTGTTGCTCCTTTCATCTCGCCGAGTGTCGGTCCATGACCTGCCGCCTACCTCTCTTGTCAGGGAGACAGTTTCCTTTGACCTTAGATAGTCATATGCCCTGTCCGTGGCTTCTTTGAAAGTAACTGGAGTTCTCTTGATTAACTTTTCTTGAAGTTGTCCTGGAAGTAGGGAAAGAGTAAAACCAGAAATTTGTTGACTCTCTGGTAACATGGCGATCTTCTGGCATTCTTGTGTGTATCGCTGGATAAAGTCACGCAACCCCTCTCCTTCTTTTTGGCGTATCAAATGAGCCTCTATATGAGTTCTATGTTTCTTCTTTTGTTGTACAAATTGAGTCACAAACCTGGATTTTAGATCTGCGAAATCTTGAATACTCCTCTCAGGCAAGTCAGCAAACCAATCACGAGCGAAACCTTGGGTCTAATGTTCCAGGGAACATGTGGCAAGCGACTGGGTCTAACCATTTTTCCGTCATAATAGCCTGTTCAAACAGAGCAAGGTGGTCGTCTGGATCTCGAGTACCGTCGTAAGTACCAACAACGGACGGGACTTTTTGCTTATCTGGGAGTGGGAATCTGGCAACCCAGTCACAGAACTTTGAACTAACCACTGACAAAGGCATAGTGGCTGAACGAGGTGGAACTGCTGCTGTCACTAGGGTTTGCAAGACTCTGAGCATGTCGTTAGATGTGTCCTGTGGTAGAGGTGTTGGTTGGGTGTGTGTGCTTGGTTGCCTTAGCCGCTCCAGGAGTTGTGACAACGGATCCACTAGCTGTACGGGCGCTGGCAGAGGCGTTGGGCGCAATGCCTCCACTAATTGTGACAACAGATCTGACGAAGCAGGTGGTGGTGGGGGTGGTGGTGGCTGAGTGCTCTGAGCCAACCTTCTAAGCAGTTCCACAATGGGATCCTCCTGAACCCCTTGAGTAGCAGGCTGGGAAGCCATCGAAACCGGTTGTCTTACAAGATCCGTGCCATCCTCCTGAGAGCTTGTCCCGTGGGACAAAAGAGGCTGAAATGGAGGGATGGATGTCACTGGTGGTGGTGAAGTAAACATACTTGTTCCAGCCAGCTTGTGGAAAAAAGGGGACTTGTTAAAGAGGGATACCCTCGTGTCATCCTTAGATCCGACACTGTATACTCAGAATCGACGTATGATTCTGGGATTGTGGTATGAACAGGTGAAGTCATCACCGCTTCCGGTGCAGTGGTAATCACAGTAGTGGTTATTTCTGGCGCTGAATAACTGATCTGCGATGGATGTGTTGCCTCCATGGAAACGGTTGATTACTGAGAAAAGAAAAAAAAATTGGAAAAGTGAAACGCCGTTAAAAAACGAGTCCCACGGATGGCGCCAATGTTTGAGCAACGATTGTCAAACACGAGGGTGAGGTGATATCAACCTTTGATCTCCTGTGATGATCACAGTGCAAACCCCAACAAGTTCTTGACGAACCTAGGGTGATCAAGGTTGAGGATGGAAGTGAGAGTATATGAACTCTGCGTTTAAGGTTTTGTGTGTATGCTAAATGAGATAATACCAAGTCCGTCGATAATGATTTGGACCATGTATTTATATGGCCAGTGTCAAGTATATGGAACGTTGTCATGATTACGAATACTTGAAAGGTCTTAATCATTAATCACCAGTGTGTGTAACGCCTTACTATTATGACGATAATAAAGCACTCAATGAGGCTGACACCTTGGACAGGCGGTGACAGCTTGACAGGCGCTGCCGACATGGAGGCGATGACGACCTGGACAGGTGCTGACGACCTGGGCAGGCGAGGCCGCTCTGGGCAGTCGGCCGCCCTAGGCAGGCGCTGACGACCTGGGCAGGCGATGACGACATGGGCAGGCGCGGCCGCCCTAGGCAGGCGCTGAAGACCTGGACAGGTGCTGACGACCGGGGCAGATGACAGCCGTTGACAGCTGCTGACAACTGTTTGGGTTTGGTTGTAGTAGCGGGCTATAATAAAAAAGCCCATTATTATATTTAGGTTGACAGGCGGTGACGACCTGGACAACCTGGACAGGCGCTGACGACCTGGGCAGGCGTTGACAACTTTGACAGGCGGTGACGACCTGGGCAGGCGCTGACGACCTGGACAGGCGTTGACAACTTTGACAACTTGACATAACATAGGTAGTCCTTACTAACCTCATCACTAACCATTCGTTACCTTTACTTTGATTCGTGTGATTGAGTTGTTGATCCGTACGTATGTAATGTACATCCGCACGAATGAGCTGTCGAACTCATAAACTTAAAATTTCACTTTTCTTCAAAATCAAACATCAAGTAAACGTTAAGCACATAAAACTATCAATTTCAGAAAAGATAAACTTTTTGCTCAATGAAACATAATTTCAAAAGATTCTAACCAAAAACTTCATCAACAATCATGACTTTACGAATTTGACATTTATCTCGGTTTCACATTTATATCTCAAGTCACGACAAGCAACCGTAAAACTAACAAAATAAAATTAAACTAAAATAAAATAAAATCTTTTTGTATTTTTCTGTTTTTGATAAATCAAAAGAAATTTTAACTAAGACAGAATAATTGAAATAACAACTATATAAACTGAAAATTTCACATTCTTTTTGTGTTTTTCGAATAAGGGATCAGACTGATACTGAAACATAACATTGTCATTCATTTTTCGTAGTAACTATTAACTTATCAATTGACGATTATTGGTATATTTGTCCTCTTAAACTTAAACAAACATTTACTTGACATTTTTCTTTCAAAATGGTTATCTCGATAAGATCTCCCAATATTTTGAACATAGAAATCAACACACCTTTTGAATTTTAACAGTCATCAGAATTATATCATAATTAGAATTGTACGTATGTTTGTGTATTTGTCCTCTTAACTTTTCAGCATTTTCAATTCTATCTTCATAAATACCAAACGTAATATCATAATATTTATTTCGTATGTCAGTATGACATCCACTGCACAGGCAATAAGGACCAGTGATTCTTGATCGTTAAAACGTTTAATTTACACCATTCAGAGAATAAGCACTTCGTCACCCTTTATTTGGAATGCTCGAGTTATGATCATTCTTTCGACCTTATAACTCTGTTCATCCATCAAGGTATTTTTGAAGTTTTTAAGTACTTCCTCACCCTTTATTTGGAATGCTCGAAATATGATCTTCTTTCGACCTTATATTTCTGTTCATCCATCAAGGTATTTTTGAAGTTGTTTACTTATCTCTTACTTTGTATTTGATCTTGAATAGACTGTGTCTATTTTGGTATTCACATAATTTCTTCAAATTCATTGATCTTGATCAAATCATTCAAGAATGTTATCCCAAAATCACTGGAATGGCCATTAATTGCTTTGTATTTATTTTCTGATATTACGCCTAATATTTACTATTTTCGAATTGATCCAGCGAAAAGCCACAAACACTATAAGACAAAAGCTAATCATAATATTTTAACAATTTAATTTCGACTGTTGTGTGCTGTTTACAGTGTTCTCAATTGTTATTGATCTCCAGATATCATTTAGACAGTCTTTGAGACATATCCATAACGATTCAAATTAAATTTGATATCTGCGACAACCATTTTAAAATGATTTATTTTCGTCAAGTTTCAGTGAGATAAGCCTACCAATATATCCTACAACTGACATGAGTAAACGTTTGTCACACCCCGCTTAAGCGGAAACACGGAAGTGTGAAGAGCAAAGATATCATTACACGAGTTATAATAAAAACATACGATTTCAAGTCATTAAGAAGTAAATAAGAGTTTACAGTTTAAAGATAACCAAGTATTGAAAAGTACATCACGACATAACATAATAAATTGTTTGATAAAATTCCCAAAAACAGGTTCAAAATAGGTCTTCTCCCGATTCATGACTTCACGTGATATTCCAAACCCATCCACATAATGCACTTCGTATCTTACATTTGATTTCCTGAAACAAGAGATAAAGTGTCAACTACAATAAAGTAGTGAGTGAGTTACAGTTTTCTAGTCCTCGACTAAAAAGAGTTTGAGTTAAGTATATCTATACTTAGAAGTTTATAAAAGTAGAACAATACTTAAAGAATAGTTTCGATCCAAAAGTTGCTCCAAAGGTAATTCGAACCAAGGCAGTTGTTAAAAGAATGTTGCGGAAGTCGTATAACTCTATACGCGCAATGTAAGTAAACTATTGATTGAAATCAAGTATAACGACTACTTGGCATAATAACTTAAGTGTTCACACTAAACCGATTTTCTGGTCAGAACACGCCCCAAAGTTTCACAATAATGGAGTTTCTCTGATTCTAGTAATATGTACTTAGGTCGCGAACCTCAAGCAAGGAGTGACCTCTCCTAAGTATCGATACCCATAATACTAACGGCTATTGCTAATAGTGTAATGTTTCTGAACTCTAAAACGGGGCACTTTTGAACTCTGTTTCTAAAATAGTAGTCACTTACGAATAGTTATATCCCTCAAGAGTCATGGTAGTTATATGATCAATCAAAGTTCATACGAGTGCCGAGTGTGGCAATGAATAAATGAAATACGATGCCGAGTGTGGCAAAAGTAAGTTTAATATAGTTTTGAACCAAGGAGCCGAATAAAGGTGGCGAACCATTAGTTTATCAAAGGCCAAACGGCCATAAAACTAATTAAGCATAAGTTTGTCAAAAATGTTCAATAGAGTTTATAAAAGTTCATTTAGATCTCTTGTTTCCCCCAAAAGATAATTGAAAACAGTAAATAAGTGGGGATGTAACTCACAATTTGCGAAGGATTGCACAAAAGAGAGAGCGGTCGGAACGGGTCGAAACGGGTAGGAATCACGGAACTCCTAAAGAAATACCAAGATTTAATAAGTAACCATGTTTATAATCTTGTTAGGTAACAAAATGTTTTTATTACAAGTGTTGGTTTTTGGTCTACCGAAAATCGGGCAGCGCTTCCGCACCAAAATCATTAAGTCCAATTTAACACTTTCCCGCTTAACAATTTTTATAGCCAAAATTCATATATTTATACCAAACATAAAATGATGAAAACTTGTTCAATTAGTCCCTTTACATGTAAGTTTAGCTCTTTACAGGTTATTTGACTCGGTTTGAAGAAATAAGCTCAAGATCACGTCTTATACCGAAAATTGCAAATTTTTCTGGCTGCTGATCTAGGAATGCGCCGCATTCACTAGACTTACAGCTTTTTGGTAAAATCGTTTTTATGCTAAAAATTGGTATTTTGATGGTGGATTTCGACATGCAATGATAGATACATCCAAGTACTTGATGTTTTACAGTTTATATTGAGTTTTTAACCACAAATTCATGGATCTAAACATCCATTTTATAAAAACCCGTTTTTGTATATAAATGGTCATAAATCATCATGAAAACTCGTTTTTAGTTGTTAGATTGCACATGCAACGAATATATGTTGTAAAAACAGAAGATTTAAAAGAGTTTTACCAAATGGATGATGATTTGAAGAAGGTGGAAGTGTTCTCTTGGTGATTTTTGACCCAAAATGCTAGAATTTGACTTTTAACCCAAATGGATGAATGCTCCTTTTCTCCCTTTTATTTATGAACGATTTACATGTGATTATTGTGGCTAAAATTCTGTATTTTTGGAGTATAGGTCACTGGAATTGTTGGTGTGAGTGTGTGTGTTCTTGAGCTAATAGAGAGGGAGAGAGTGTAGAGAGTGTTTGATGTGTGTGTGTTTGTGTTATGTGTTTGTGTTAAGTTTAAATGGTGTCAAGGGAGGTTTACTGGACTTTTAAAAGGGTCATGGACCCTAAGAACCTGGGCCAAAACGTGGGTTAAAGTTTTGGGTCCGTTTTGTTAAATTTTGCAAAAACACCAACTTAGCTGAACTAGCCCCGAATGCGGCGCCATTGGGACAACAGGCGGCGCATTCGGGCTTGTTTCAGCCTTGTTCGTTTTTCGTTTGTTCCATTGTTAAGCGTTTTCGTTAGTTGAAAGTTTCCGGTTATTTTAGATAGGAACTTAGACAAGTTCACTAAGTGTTTACTTGGTATTAGGATTCATTTAAGTGATTCCGATTTCGGTTCCGACACACACAAGTTTACGAGACAAGTAAAGATAAGATCAATTCGAATTTAACTCAAAGATAGAGAATGCGATTTTCACCGGAAATAAGACGGTTGTCACATTCTCCCCGGGTTGAAAAGAATTTCGTCCCGAAATTTAGTTCGCCTCATCGAGAGGAAGAATCTCTGAATAGATGTGGATACTTCTGACGGGTTTGGTCTTCACGTTCTCACGTGAATTCGTGACATCGTCTTGAATTCCACCGAACCTTGACAATAGGGATACGACTTTGCTTGAGTTGTTTGACCTCTCGATCTACAGCCTCAAGCGGTTCTTTGATGAAGTTAAGCTTGTTGTCGATCTGGACCTCGTCCAGTGGGATGACAATGGTCTCGTCCGATTAGCACTTTTTCAAGTGCGAGACATGAAAGACGTTGTGAACGTTGGAAAGAGTCAGCGGAAATTGGAGTCGATATGCCACTTCTAACCAACCAAGCGGGGGACCGGCGCTTGCGTCCGTGTAAGGCCTCGAATGGTGCGCACTTGATGCTAGCGTGGTAGCTGTTGATATAAGACCACTCGACCAAGAGAGGTGAGTGTCCCTACTTCCTCCGAAGTCAACTACGCACGCTCTTAGTATATCCTCAAGCGTTTGGATCGTCCGATCACCCTGACCGTCGATCCGGGGATGGTAAGCGGTTTTGAGGTCTAGTCGCGTCCCGAGCGGTTTCTGAAGGCATTCAAAAAGCGGGACGTGAATGAACTATCCCTGTCGGAGATAATGGTGAGAGGTGTTCCGTGTCGAGAGACGATCTCGTTGATGTGGATTTGAGCGAATTTCTCCATCGAGTGGTTTTCTCGTACCGGGAGGCGGATCTTGTCAAACGGTCCACGATGACCCAAATCGTGTGGTTACCTTTTGCCGTACGGGGCAATCTGGTGATGAAGTTCATGGAGATTTGTTCCCACTTCCACATGGGAATCTCTGGCTGATTAAGTAGACAGGAGGGCTTCTGATATTCCGCCTTGACCTTCGAGCAAGTAAGGCACTTAGCTACGTACAAGGCGATATCCTTCTTCATGCCCGACCACGATTAGTATTCCCGTAGATCCTTACACAACTTGTCGGATGCCGGATGAATAGCGTATCGGGATCGGTGGCTGATGTGTGAAATCTAGTCTTCCCTTTTTGCTTTCGCTAGACCACAACACCGGGCAGTGTACCCTTTCGTTTGTAGTATAGTTTGGGCAAGTTCGGGTTCGAACACAGGGACTTTCAATTGGAAATTTCAATCGTCGTTTATGAAACAGATATAAGTAACAAAGTGGGGGTTTTCTAACTTAACTAAAAGTGACAAGTATCGTTTTATGATAAATCAAGATATGGGAAAAACACTCGTTTGGATTGGTTCCTAGTTATCCGATTGTCACCTTGGGTTGTTTGGTTGAATTAACTTCTAATGTTATAACACGATTCCTTTCGAATACCGAGCTAACTTTAGACATCTAAAACGAAACACCGTTCCTTTCGAATACGGTAGAAACCTTAAACATCTAAGTCATTAAGCAACAAGTTTATATATTCGACTTAATCTTATAAAACTTCCTTTCGAATAGTTTCTTAGCTAAAATCAAATTCATCTTATCAAATCATTATATTATCAGTTCCTTTCGAATACCAATAATTTTAGATTAATTATAGACCGATTAACCTTTTCGTAAAACGTCTATAAGTTGTTATAAGTTCCTTTCGAATACCTACAACACGTGTTTGTCACTAACACCTTACTTACGTTTTATATAAAATGACTTTGATAATGATATGAACCTAATTACAACTAACATTCAAGTTTCAATCTAAATGTTTGATCACTCGTTAAGATTCATTTCAAATATCCTAAACCTCAAATCAACTATAGACCGGTTGATTATTTCGTTCAATTCATCAATCAAGTTCTAAAGCTCTTTTCAGATACTAACGTTCTTAATCAAATCATGAATATAAGTTATCTAACACTATTAAGAATTTAAACCCGAATGGTTCTTCGATTAAGCAAACATAAACATTCAACCTCAAACAAATATCCCAAAAACTCCAATCATCTAATCTAGTTTCCAATCCAAACAAGTATTATTTAACTACTCACTCATAAGAGAAATTAAAGACAAAATATAAAAGAAAATGATATTCATACCAGGTGTTCGATGAAATGTCTTAAAAGAAATGAAAATACGATCAAAGATTCTTCCAAATTAAACTAAAAATTACTATGATTCTTGTTTCCAATGATTGTGTGATGGTAATATGGTGAATTAGGGCTGATTATGGAGCCCCAAATTGATGAAAAAGATGGTGTGTTATCTCCCAAAATCGTCCTTAAGAAGATGGTAACAAAAACCCCTTTATTTCTCACACTTGAATAGCATTGAAAAAACGAAATATAACTGCCTAGCACCAAGAATGCGCCGCAAGGGGATCCTCTTGCGCCGCAACTCGTGATCAGTAGCTCCCAGTTTGTAGATTTTTTTGTTGCGGTCGTTTTGGCGCTGACCGGAGGTCTTTTCGAGTCCGTATGCTCCCGATACATCCGTTTTACTATCAGCTGCATTTTTGTCCCGAATTGATCCTTTTTCATCCCAAACATAATAAAACACCTAAAACATAAACTTTACACAAAAATAAGTAATACGAGGCTATCCATTACGTTTTGACACAAAAACATAACAAATATCGCGAAAGAATACGCGTATAATCGAGCGATATCAAACCCCCCATACTTAAGCATTTGCTTGTCCCCAAGCAAATCCGATTCGCCTAACTCTAAAATTACAAGTTAAGAAAAATTAAGGAATCACGGGCTTTAACATTTAACTACATTCCGGTGTTAATAATAAAGATATGCGTGAAATTGCTAGATCGTAAAACCGACTACAAACATCTAAAGCTACTAAATTACTTAAGTAAACAAAAACCGCAATTTTCTAATGTTAACTCCTAATTCATCCCCTAGTTATGATATGTCTAAATAATCACCCCCTTTCCCTCACTCTCCAACCGAAGTCGAAGCGATCAGCTTTTACGGCCGACCCCTATACCGCCTTGCTTTCGGGGGAACCCTTAAAATATCACTAAGCATTTTCTTCATTTGAGTACTTCTTTCTTTTGAGAATTATTTGGTTAGTCTACATCTTTTTCTTTTCCTCTCACTTTTGTTCACTTCAAATATTATAGATATATATTTAAATTTTCTTTGAAGTGAACGGGTATAACGGGATTTGAGTCTTCGTTATAGTGAGGATCTATTTCTATTTTGTTGACGGGAAAGACCTATGGCCTTTTTCTTCGCCTCTAATTCTCCAAGGGCTTAAGTGATACTAGGATTCCCCAACTACCCCCGAAAGGGTGCAAGGACTACAAGGGCTCGGTACTAAGGATATCTAGTGATTATCTAGATTTTTGATTTTTCGGGGAAACTTAAGGAACTAAAACTAGAAAACCTAAATTCTTATTTACAAGTATTTGATTAACTAAAGATGTTCCTACACAATTTCACGTTAAAGTACCGGAATTAAGTTAAATATACAAGCTCCTATCATCTTCCCTAACTACATTTAAGGGTTTTTTTTTTTTTTTTTAAAGACTCAAATGGGACAAAATGACACAACACGTAATGGATATATAAGAGGGAATATAAAATTAACAAATTTCCCGACGTCCCCCCATACTTATCTAACGCATTGTCCCGAATGCGTTTCCAAACTAGAAGAAAAATAAACTAAGGGAAATTAAAGACTAAAAATACAAAAATAAAATAAAATAAAGAAAACAAAAACAAAACCGTGCGTGTCGCTTAGATGTTGCTTGATTTCCCTACTCGACTTCGCACGTGTTGAACTTAACGTATCAATCGAGTCATCCAAGATAAAGAGATCGTTGGAGGCATCTAGCACATCATTCCTTTTGACCCATTCGTCATTCCACTCCCTCGTTCCCCGATAAATTAAACAAGTCACAAATGGTCGAAAGTGGACATGTACATTTTCGGGCTCTTCTTTGAAATAGCTCCTAACCGGTTTCACATATATATTCTTATGAAATTCCCAAACCGCAACATGCGTATCCCCCTCAATCTCCTCCATGATAGTTTCCCAACACTCTACTTCCTTGTTTACACCATCGCCTATTTCCCCGCTCTTTGTGGTATTTAAGTCGACATTTGAATCGAACATTCTTTCTAATCCGTCCCACGTAATATCTCCATAGTCACCATCAACTGACCCCTCCGAGATTCCTATATCCAATCCGAGGAAATCTTCCAATTCCTCATCTAAACTATTTACCCAATGCACTTTATCCCAAAATTCAGCTTCTTTTGCAAACGGTTTTGGCGGTTCAGGTTGTTCCTTCGCTTCCTCCTCTTTAAATTGTTGAAAACTTTCCGTGTCATAAACTTGAACCGGTGGACTAGTAGCTGATTCGGATGTGGCTATATGTATTTGAACTACCGGGTCCTCCCATTCTTCCTCGTCCGACTCAAAATCACTATCAAAATCGGAAACGGGTTCTGAGATATCACTGCGTCGCAGTGAATGTGACTGCGGCGCAGTGGGTTCAGGTTCAGCTTCGGGCTCTTCTTTGTTTTCAGTTTTTTCATCCCAATACTCATATTCCCACCGTGTTGAAATTGCATTTACTTGTTCCTCTTGTTGATCCCTTGCTCTTTCTTCCAACTCCTCGAACTGCCATTCTAACCGTTGTTTTGCGACATCAAATTCCTGACGATCAAGTTCAAGTCGAAGATCTAGCAATTCCAAGTATTTAAAAATCCCATCATTAAACTGTTTTTTCATTTCAACAAAGATTTTAAACCACTCCTTCAACTTTTGCTCTTTTTCTTTCTTCCTTTGATTTTCCTCATACCAAAATTCTCGTTCGTAAGATTGGTTGTTCCCCCGTCCTCTATCGTCTCTATAACCATGTCCGAAATCACATCTTGGATCTGGGTAATTCCCCTTATCCGAATATCCATAACAGTTGCTATATCTCCTGTTCATCGTCTAATATCTACAGCCTGTAAATCATAACTAAACAAAAACCAAAACGTGAAAAGCACCTGAAAATAAATAAAACAAAATCTAAAAACTAAAATAGATAAAAAAAAAAAAATACTTTGAACAATAAACGACAAATAAAAATTCCAATTATCAAGTCCCCGGCAGCGGCGCCAAAAACTTGATGTGTGAAATCTAGTCTTCCCTTTTTGCTTTCGCTAGACCACAACACCGGGCAGTGTACCCTTTCGTTTGTAGTATAGTTTGGGCAAGTTCGGGTTCGAACACAGGGACTTTCAATTGGAAATTTCAATCGTCGTTTATGAAACAGATATAAGTAACAAAGTGGGGGTTTTCTAACTTAACTAAAAGTGACAAGTATCGTTTTATGATAAATCAAGATATGGGAAAAACACTCGTTTGGATTGGTTCCTAGTTATCCGATTGTCACCTTGGGTTGTTTGGTTGAATTAACTTCTAATGTTATAACACGATTCCTTTCGAATACCGAGCTAACTTTAGACATCTAAAACGAAACACCGTTCCTTTCGAATACGGTAGAAACCTTAAACATCTAAGTCATTAAGCAACAAGTTTATATATTCGACTTAATCTTATAAAACTTCCTTTCGAATAGTTTCTTAGCTAAAATCAAATTCATCTTATCAAATCATTATATTATCAGTTCCTTTCGAATACCAATAATTTTAGATTAATTATAGACAGATTAACCTTTTCGTAAAACGTCTATAAGTTGTTATAAGTTCCTTTCGAATACCTACAACACGTGTTTGTCACTAACACCTTACTTACGTTTTATATAAAATGACTTTGATAATGATATGAACCTAATTACAACTAACATTCAAGTTTCAATCTAAATGTTTGATCACTCGTTAAGATTCATTTCGAATATCCTAAACCTCAAATCAACTATAGACCGGTTGATTATTTCGTTCAATTCATCAATCAAGTTCTAAAGCTCTTTTCAGATACTAACGTTCTTAATCAAATCATGAATATAAGTTATCTAACACTATTAAGAATTTAAACCCGAATGGTTCTTCGATTAAGCAAACATAAACATTCAACCTCAAACAAATATCCCAAAAACTCCAATCATCTAATCTAGTTTCCAATCCAAACAAGTATTATTTAACTACTCACTCATAAGAGAAATTAAAGACAAAATATAAAAGAAAATGATATTCATACCAGGTGTTCGATGAAATGTCTTAAAAGAAATGAAAATACGATCAAAGATTCTTCCAAATTAAACTAAAAATTACTATGATTCTTGTTTCCAATGATTGTGTGATGGTAATATGGTGAATTAGGGCTGATCAGTAGCTCCCAGTTTGTAGATTTTTTTGTTGCGGTCGTTTTGGCGCTGACCGGAGGTCTTTTCGAGTCCGTATGCTCCCGATACATCCGTTTTACTATCAGCTGCATTTTTGTCCCGAATTGATCCTTTTTCATCCCAAACATAATAAAACACCTAAAACATAAACTTTACACAAAAATAAGTAATACGAGGCTATCCATTACGTTTTGACACAAAAACATAACAAATATCGCGAAAGAATACGCGTATAATCGAGCGATATCAGTGGCCCTCATCCAAAATAAGCTTACGAAGGTCTTCGACTCTCAGAATCCATGCTCGATTCTTGGAATAATGGATTCCGTCCGGTTTGAGCTCAAATTCCTTTTCATGATAGTGAATGGTTTCGTCCTTAAGGTTCTCGGGTTTCAATGCTTCGCTCTGTGTGCTAGTGATTCGAGTTTGAACTTCTGAAATGGTTCCTCCTGTCCTTTGCCCCAAAGGGAAACTGTATATGTCGGAGTAAGTTCGGTCAATGGCTTAGCGATCCTTGAGAACATTCTCAATGAATCTTCGATAGTAGCCAGCCAACCCTACGAATTGTCGGGTTTCCGTAGGAGTCGTTGGGGCTTGCTATCTCTCAATCGCTTGATTTTGGCTGGGTCTACGTGAATTCCCTCCTAATCGATCGCTTGACTAAGGTAATGTACTTCCCGGAGTCAGAATTTACATCTCAGGAGTTCCACGTGCCACTTCTGATTCCCTAAGGAGTTCTAGAATGAGTTCCAGGTGTTTCACGTGGCCTTGATTATTCCTTGAGTAGATGAGAATGTCGTCTATGAATACGGTTACGAACTTGTCTAGTTATGGCCTACACACTCTGTTCATTAGGTCCATGAACAGTGCTGGTGCGTTGGTCAGGCCAAATGGCATGACAAGGAATTCGTAATGACCGTAACGAGTTCGGAATGCGGTTTAGGAATGTCGGTCTCACTGACACGAACCTGATGATAACCTGGGCGGGGTCGACCTTTGAGAAGTAAGAAGCATCCTGCAACTGTTCGAATAGGTCGTCGATCCTCGGAGGTGGTTATCGGTTCTTGACGGTCAGCTTGTTAGGTTCATGATAATCGATGCACATACGGAAGGATTCGTCTTTCTTTTAAACAAAGAGGATTGGCTCTCCAGGGGAACGAGCTTGGACGAATAAGACCATGATCCGAGAGTTCCTGTAGCTGTTTCGACAGCTCTTGCAGTTCCGGTGGGGCTAGACGATATGGTGTCTTGGCGACCGGTGCTGCGCCAGGAACTAGGTCTATTCGGAATTCCACTTGTCGATGTGGAGGTAGCCCGGGTAGATCCTCAGGAAGGACTTCTGGATGATCCTTGACTATGGGGATATCTTGCACTCGATTTTCCTTAGGCTTACGCTCGATGACACGCGCTAGGAATGCATCACAGTTCCTCTTGAGGTACTTGTGCATTTTGATGCTGGAGACGATGCGAAGTTGTTGGCCCGGTTTGTCGCCTTGCACGACAAGGGTTTCGCCGTCTGATAGAGGGATACGAATAAGTTTGTCGAAACAGACGATCTCGGCCCGGAACCGAGATAACCAGTCCATTCCGACTATGATGTCAAAGCTCTTCAGCTCGATTGGGATTAAATCAATGGGAAACGTTTTATCAGCTAGACATATAGAACATCCTACGATTACATCCTTAGCCTCAAATTCTTGACCGTTGGCATACTCTACGGTGAAGCTATCCTTAAGAATCTTAGATCCTAAATTAATGAAGGGTCTAAATTCTAAGGATACGAAGCTTCTCTCTGCTCCAGAATCGAACAATACAGATGCATAGTGGTTGTTTACAGAAAACGTACCGTTCACCGCATTCGGGTCCTGCCGGGCCTCTTCAGCGGTAAGTGCGAAAGCACGGCCGCGACCCCGCCCACCTTGGTTTGGTTGAGCGTTCTGCAGCTTAGGGCAGGTGTTACGGAAGTGTTGGTCGCTTCCACACTCGAAGCACACCGGCTTCTGACCCTGGACTGTTGCTTTCTCTGGGCAATGCTTGACAAAGTGTCCCACCTTCTGGCACTTTAAACATACCGGGCAGTTCCCGTGGTGATGGTAGTTGCACTTGCTGCACTTGGGGTTCGTCCCCGCATAGTTTCGGTTCCCAGCTGGTGGTGGTGGTGGTGGTGCAGTAGTCACCGCATAGTTGCGGGTGGTTTTCCGTTTCTTGTTGTTTCTCCGAGGGGTTTGATCTGCCTTCCTTTTCTCTCCTTCCTCCTCCTTGGAGGGTACTGCAGCGGAGAGGAGATCGCTGGTGAGTCTATACGCCAGAATGATTGCGCTCTGAAGAGTTTGAGGTTCAGCGGAGAGGACGTTTCCCCGGATCTCGGGAACGAGACCGGAAACGTAACGGTCAATGCGGTTTTCCTCGGGGGTTACTAGTCTCGGAACCAGTCGGGACAGTTCATGAAAACGGGTGGTGTACCCCTCGATGTCATTCCCGACCATCATGAGATTCCATAGTTCCGCCTCAAGCTTCTTGATTTCTCCCTTAGGACAGTACTCAGCAATCAGAAGATTTTTGAATTGGTCCCAGGAGAGAGCATAGGCGGTGTCACGCCCTCTGGTCCGAACCACGTTGTTCCACCATGATAGAGCCTTCCCATGTAGTACGCATGAGGCGTACTCTACCTTGTCGGCCTCGGCACACTTGCTAATGTGCAAGACTGATTCGATGCTCTCGAACCAGGACACAAGTCCTACAGCTCCAGAGGTGCCGTGGAACTCTTTGGGCTTGCATGCCATGAAGCCTTTGTAGTTACAGGTGGGAGGGTTTTGATGCTGGTGATGATTCTGGTTTTGGTTGTTGTTGTTGTTTTTCTGGTTTTGGTTGTCGTCTTGATTTTGGTTGTTGTTCTGTTGTTGCTGTTGCTGTCGCTGATGGTTGTTGACGTTGGCATTGATTCCCGCCGTGATCTGAGCGATCATGTTGGGCATCGCTGCATTCAACTGCTCAGCGACCTGCTCAGCGATGATACTGGCGTTGGTTCGGGGTGCCATGATTCTACAACAGACAACAGATTCAGTTTAGATCGCACGATTAGAGTATGATAAGAGTATAATTCAATGTATAAGACAACAATTCCGCAAGAGTAAAGTAATAGAACAGATAGAACACGCACGACGGAGATTCGAGAAATTCACACGACAATAGCACAAATAGATAATAAGGTAGAATTTCCATTCAATAATAATATAGAGTTGAGTACAAGGTTCAAAATTAGAATGAAATACAAGCACAATACATATGGAAATAAAATAGATATGGCTTTGAGTTGTGTACATAGGAAAATTACAACTCGAGCCTACAATACAATAAGTAAAAGAAGACGTCTAGTGGCGCCTCTCGAACAACATCTTGGCAGCAATCACCGCCAACAGAGTCCCCATAATCAGACAAACTCCTACA
Source organism: Senecio squalidus (assembly GCA_910822075.1). NCBI lineage: Eukaryota > Viridiplantae > Streptophyta > Magnoliopsida > Asterales > Asteraceae > Senecio > Senecio squalidus. The sequence continues at coordinate 13,709,938 of CAJVGC010000001.1, forward strand.
AGACGTTGCACAGTCCGAGCCGTGGCCTGAGCCGTCTCTCGGTGTCTCAATGCCTGCTCTGCCAGCCGATGCGCGGCATCAGAGACCTCGCAGAGGAGCAGCCCTTGTTGCTGGGCTTCCTCCGAAAGTCCCCTTACCTCGCGGTGGAGGTGCAGGAAAGCGGCAGGAGGGGGTAGCTGTTGAGTAGGCGGCAACCTTTGCCTGGCTGCTTCAGCGTCGCGGGCACGCTGCATTTCCTCTCGCTCGAGCTGACGCTCCCACGAGTAGTGGTCGAGCATGGAAGTGCGTGGTGCCTCGGGAGGTGGATGACCGAACGGGAGGTGTGAAGGCGTGGGTCTGGATGATCCGGCCTGCTGTGCGGCCATCCTGTCAGGCAGCCGACCTGGGAGGACGACCTGCTTGCGTGCCGTAGTGACAACGCGAGGTCCACGCCTCTGGGGCGGTGCCTCAACAGGTGCCGGGGGTGCCGCTGGTAGCACGGTCCTCGGGCTGGAGGTACCCATGCTGCTGGAGTACGCCATCGAGCTCTCCTCAGTCGGGTCAGTCGTCTGATGACGCCGACTCTCGGATGCTGCGGGGTCCTCAGATGCTCCGGGGGAGGACGCTAGTCGAGAAAGTGAGCGGGACTGGGATCGTGAACGCGAAGACTGAGACATGTCGAATCTGCGGATAATACGTTACGTGAGTACAGGAAATAAGGAAAAATGTAAACGAAAATGCATGTATGGGTCAGTCACGTGAGAATCGGGAAGGAATAAGACCGGGAATTTTTCGACTCGAAAACCGTTTGACAATAGCAATTACTTTCCGTTCTCGCAGAATTTATTTTGAACTAGGCATAGTTGATCAAGTTACGCCTAGTTAAAAGCAAACCATGCGATTGTGGAATTAATCTACTAAAGTTTGAAAGCTCGTGAAATGATTTTCTGAAAAAGCCTTGGTTATAGTTTGGTTTCAAAAATTTTGAAAAATTCTCAAAACCGTTTTCGCTATAACCAGTGCTCTGATACCAAGTCTGTCACACCCCGCTTAAGCGGAAACACGGAAGTGTGAAGAGCAAAGATATCATTACACGAGTTATAATAAAAACATACGGTTTCAAGTCATTAAGAAGTAAATAAGAGTTTACAGTTTAAAGATAACCAAGTATTGAAAAGTACATCACGACATAACATAATAAATTGTTTGATAAAATTCCCAAAAACAGGTTCAAAATAGGTCTTCTCCCGATTCATGACTTCACGTGATATTCCAAACCCATCCACATAATGCACTTCGTATCTTACATTTGATTTCCTGAAACAAGAGATAAAGTGTCAACTACAATAAAGTAGTGAGTGAGTTACAGTTTTCTAGTCCTCGACTAAAAAGAGTTTGAGTTAAGTATATCTATACTTAGAAGTTTATAAAAGTAGAACAATACTTAAAGAATAGTTTCGATCCAAAAGTTGCTCCAAAGGTAATTCGAACCAAGGCAGTTGTTAAAAGAATGTTGCGGAAGTCGTATAACTCTATACGCGCAATGTAAGTAAACTATTGATTGAAATCAAGTATAACGACTACTTGGCATAATAACTTAAGTGTTCACACTAAACCGATTTTCTGGTCAGAACACGCCCCAAAGTTTCACAATAATGGAGTTTATCTGATTCTAGTAATATGTACTTAGGTCGCGAACCTCAAGCAAGGAGTGACCTCTCCTAAGTATCGATACCCATAATACTAACGGCTATTGCTAATAGTGTAATGTTTCTGAACTCTAAAACGGGGCACTTTTGAACTCTGTTTCTAAAATAGTAGTCACTTACGAATAGTTATATCCCTCAAGAGTCATGGTAGTTATATGATCAATCAAAGTTCATACGAGTGCCGAGTGTGGCAATGAATAAATGAAATACGATGCCAAGTGTGGCAAAAGTAAGTTTAATATAGTTTTGAACCAAGGAGCCGAATAAAGGTGGCGAACCATTAGTTTATCAAAGGCCAAACGGCCATAAAACTAATTAAGCATAAGTTTGTCAAAAATGTTCAATAGAGTTTATAAAAGTTCATTTAGATCTCTTGTTTCCCCCAAAAGATAATTGAAAACAGTAAATAAGTGGGGATGTAACTCACAATTTGCGAAGGATTGCACAAAAGAGAGAGCGGTCGGAACGGGTCGAAACGGGTAGGAATCACGGAACTCCTAAAGAAATACCAAGATTTAATAAGTAACCATGTTTATAATCTTGTTAGGTAACAAAATGTTTTTATTACAAGTGTTGGTTTTTGGTCTACCGAAAATCGGGCAGCGCTTCCGCACCAAAATCATTAAGTCCAATTTAACACTTTCCCGCTTAACAATTTTTATAGCCAAAATTCATATATTTATACCAAACATAAAATGATGAAAACTTGTTCAATTAGTCCCTTTACATGTAAGTTTAGCTCTTTACAGGTTATTTGACTCGGTTTGAAGAAATAAGCTCAAGATCACGTCTTATACCGAAAATTGCAAATTTTTCTGGCCGCCGTTCATAGGAATGCGCCGCCGTTCGTTCATAGGAATGCGCCGCCGTTCACTAGACTTACAGCTTTTTGGTAAAATCGTTTTTATGCTAAAAATTGGTATTTTGATGGTGGATTTCGACATGCAATGATAGATACATCCAAGTACTTGATGTTTTACAGTTTATATTGAGTTTTTAACCACAAATTCATGGATCTAAACATCCATTTTATAAAAACCCGTTTTTGTATATAAATGGTCATAAATCATCATGAAAACTCGTTTTTAGTTGTTAGATTGCACATGCAACGAATATATGTTGTAAAAACAGAAGATTTAAAAGAGTTTTACCAAATGGATGATGATTTGAAGAAGGTGGAAGTGTTCTCTTGGTGATTTTTGACCCAAAATGCTAGAATTTGACTTTTAACCCAAATGGATGAATGCTCCTTTTCTCCCTTTTATTTATGAACGATTTACATGTGATTATTGTGGCTAAAATTCTGTATTTTTGGAGTATAGGTCACTGGAATTGTTGGTGTGAGTGTGTGTGTTCTTGAGCTAATAGAGAGGGAGAGAGTGTAGAGAGTGTTTGATGTGTGTGTGTTTGTGTTATGTGTTTGTGTTAAGTTTAAATGGTGTCAAGGGAGGTTTACTGGACTTTTAAAAGGGTCATGGACCCTAAGAACCTGGGCCAAAACGTGGGTTAAAGTTTTGGGTCCGTTTTGTTAAATTTTGCAAAAACACCAACTTAGCTGAACTAGCCCCGAATGCGGCGCCATTGGGACAACAGGCGGCGCATTCGGGCTTGTTTCAGCCTTGTTCGTTTTTCGTTTGTTCCATTGTTAAGCGTTTTCGTTAGTTGAAAGTTTCCGGTTATTTTAGATAGGAACTTAGACAAGTTCACTAAGTGTTTACTTGGTATTAGGATTCATTTAAGTGATTCCGATTTCGGTTCCGACACACACAAGTTTACGAGACAAGTAAAGATAAGATCAATTCGAATTTAACTCAAAGATAGAGAATGCGATTTTCACCGGAAATAAGACGGTTGTCACATTCTCCCCGGGTTGAAAAGAATTTCGTCCCGAAATTTAGTTCGCCTCATCGAGAGGAAGAATCTCTGAATAGATGTGGATACTTCTGACGGGTTTGGTCTTCACGTTCTCACGTGAATTCGTGACATCGTCTTGAATTCCACCGAACCTTGACAATAGGGATACGACTTTACTTGAGTTGTTTGACCTCTCGATCTACAGCCTCAAGCGGTTCTTTGATGAAGTTAAGCTTGTTGTCGATCTGGACCTCGTCCAGTGGGATGACAATGGTCTCGTCCGATTAGCACTTTTTCAAGTGCGAGACATGAAAGACGTTGTGAAAGTTGGAAAGAGTCAGCGGAAATTGGAGTCGATATGCCACTTCTAACCAACCAAGCGGGGGACCGGCGCTTGCGTCCGTGTAAGGCCTCGAATGGTGCGCACTTGATGCTAGCGTGGTAGCTGTTGATATAGGACCACTCGACCAAGAGAGGTGAGTGTCCCTACTTCCTCCGAAGTCAACTACGCACGCTCTTAGTATATCCTCAAGCGTTTGGATCGTCCGATCACCCTGACCGTCGATCCGGGGATGGTAAGCGGTTTTGAGGTCTAGTCGCGTCCCGAGCGGTTTCTGAAGGCATTAAAAAAGCGGGACGTGAATGAACTATCCCTGTCGGAGATAATGGTGAGAGGTGTTCCGTGTCGAGAGACGATCTCGTTGATGTGGATTTGAGCGAATTTCTCCATCGAGTGGTTTTCTCGTACCGGGAGGCGGATCTTGTCAAACGGTCCACGATGACCCAAATCGTGTGGTTACCTTTTGCCGTACGGGGCAATCTGGTGATGAAGTTCATGGAGATTTGTTCCCACTTCCACATGGGAATCTCTGGCTGATTAAGTAGACAGGAGGGCTTCTGATATTCCGCCTTGACCTTCGAGCAAGTAAGGCACTTAGCTACGTACAAGGCGATATCCTTCTTCATGCCCGAACACGATTAGTATTCCCGTAGATCCTTACACAACTTGTCGGATGCCGGATGAATAGCGTATCGGGATCGGTGGCCCTCATCCAAAATAAGCTTACGAAGGTCTTCGACTCTCGGAATCCATGCTCGATTCTTGGAATAATGGATTCCGTCCGGTTTGAGCTCAAATTCCTTTTCATGATAGTGAATGGTTTCGTCCTTAAGGTTCTCGGGTTTCAATGCTTCGCTCTGTGTGCTAGTGATTCGAGTTTGAACTTCTGAAATGGTTCCTCCTGTCCTTTGCCCCAAAGGGAAACTGTATATGTCGGAGTAAGTTCGGTCAATGGCTTAGCGATCCTTGAGAACATTCTCAATGAATCTTCGATAGTAGCCAGCCAACCCTACGAATTGTCGGGTTTCCGTAGGAGTCGTTGGGGCTTGCTATCTCTCAATCGCTTGATTTTGGCTGGGTCTACGTGAATTCCCTCCTAATCGATCGCTTGACTAAGGTAATGTACTTCCCGGAGTCAGAATTTACATCTCAGGAGTTCCACGTGCCACTTCTGATTCCCTAAGGAGTTCTAGAATGAGTTCCAGGTGTTTCACGTGGCCTTGATTATTCCTTGAGTAGATGAGAATGTCGTCTATGAATACGGTTACGAACTTGTCTAGTTATGGCCTACACACTCTGTTCATTAGGTCCATGAACAGTGTTGGTGCGTTGGTCAGGCCAAATGGCATGACAAGGAATTCGTAATGACCGTAACGAGTTCGGAATGCGGTTTAGGAATGTCGGTCTCACTGACACGAACCTGATGATAACCTGGGCGGGGTCGACCTTTGAGAAGTAAGAAGCATCCTGCAACTGTTCGAATAGGTCGTCGATCCTCGGAGGTGGTTATCGGTTCTTGACGGTCAGCTTGTTAGGTTCATGATAATCGATGCACATACGGAAGGATTCGTCTTTCTTTTAAACAAAGAGGATTGGCTCTCCAGGGGAACGAGCTTGGACGAATAAGACCATGATCCGAGAGTTCCTGTAGCTGTTTCGACAGCTCTTGCAGTTCCGGTGGGGCTAGACGATATGGTGTCTTGGCGACCGGTGCTGCGTCAGGAACTAGGTCTATTCGGAACTCCACTTGTCGATGTGGAGGTAGCCCGGGTAGATCCTCAGGAAGGACTTCTGGATGATCCTTGACTATGGGGATATCTTGCACTCGATTTTCCTTAGGCTTACGCTCGATGACACGCGCTAGGAATGCATCACAGTTCCTCTTGAGGTACTTGTGCATTTTGATGCTGGAGACGATGCGAAGTTGTTGGCCCGGTTGTCGCCTTGCACGACAAGGGTTTCGCCGTCTGATAGAGGGATACGAATAAGTTTGTCGAAACAGACGATCTCGGCCCGGAACCGAGATAACCAGTCCATTCCGACTATGATGTCAAAGCTCTTCAGCTCGATTGGGATTAAATCAATGGGAAACGTTTTATCAGCTAGACATATAGAACATCCTACGATTACATCCTTAGCCTCAAATTCTTGACCGTTGGCATACTCTACGGTGAAGCTATCCTTAAGAATCTTAGATCCTAAATTAATGAAGGGTCTAAATTCTAAGGATACGAAGCTTCTCTCTGCTCCAGAATCGAACAATACAGATGCATAGTGGTTGTTTACAGAAAACGTACCGTTCACCGCATTCGGGTCCTGCCGGGCCTCTTCAGCGGTAAGTGCGAAAGCACGGCCTCGACCCCGCCCGCCTTGGTTTGGTTGAGCGTTCTGCAGCTTAGGGCAGGTGTTACGGAAGTGTTGGTCGCTTCCACACTCGAAGCACACCGGCTTCTGACCCTGGACTGTTGCTTTCTCTGGGCAATGCTTGACAAAGTGTCCCACCTTCTGGCACTTTAAACATACCGGGCAGTTCCCGTGGTGATGGTAGTTGCACTTGCTGCACTTGGGGTTCGTCCCCGCATAGTTTCGGTTCCCAGCTGGTGGTGGTGGTGGTGGTGCAGTAGTCACCGCATAGTTGCGGGTGGTTTTCCGTTTCTTGTTGTTTCTCCGAGGGGTTTGATCTGCCTTCCTTTTCTCTCCTTCCTCCTCCTTGGAGGGTACTGCAGCGGAGAGGAGATCGCTGGTGAGTCTATACGCCAGAATGATTGCGCTCTGAAGAGTTTGAGGTTCAGCGGAGAGGACGTTTCCCCGGATCTCGGGAACGAGACCGGAAACGTAACGGTCAATGCGGTTTTCCTCGGGGGTTACTAGTCTCGGAACCAGTCGGGACAGTTCATGAAATCGGGTGGTGTACCCCTCGATGTCATTCCCGACCATCATGAGATTCCATAGTTCCGCCTCAAGCTTCTTGATTTCTCCCTTAGGACAGTACTCAGCAATCAGAAGATTTTTGAATTGGTCCCAGGAGAGAGCATAGGCGGTGTCACGCCCTCTGGTCCGAACCACGTTGTTCCACCATGATAGAGCCTTCCCATGTAGTACGCATGAGGCGTACTCTACCTTGTCGGCCTCGGCACACTTGCTAATGTGCAAGACTGATTCGATGCTCTCGAACCAGGACACAAGTCCTACAGCTCCAGAGGTGCCGTGGAACTCTTTGGGCTTGCATGCCATGAAGCCTTTGTAGTTACAGGTGGGAGGGTTTTGATGCTGGTGATGATTCTGGTTTTGGTTGTTGTTGTTGTTGTTCTGGTTTTGGTTGTCGTCTTGATTTTGGTTGTTGTTCTGTTGTTGCTGTTGCTGTCGCTGATGGTTGTTGACGTTGGCATTGATTCCCGCCGTGATCTGAGCGATCATGTTGGGCATCGCTGCATTCAACTGCTCAGCGACCTGCTCAGCGATGATACTGGCGTTGGTTCGGGGTGCCATGATTCTACAACAGACAACAGATTCAGTTTAGATCGCACGATTAGAGTATGATAAGAGTATAATTCAATGTATAAGACAACAATTCCGCAAGAGTAAAGTAATAGAACAGATAGAACACGCACGACGGAGATTCGAGAAATTCACACGACAATAGCACAAATAGATAATAAGGTAGAATTTCCATTCAATAATAATATAGAGTTGAGTACAAGGTTCAAAATTAGAATGAAATACAAGCACAATACATATGGAAATAAAATAGATATGGCTTTGAGTTGTGTACATAGGAAAATTACAACTCGAGCCTACAATACAATAAGTAAAAGAAGACGTCTAGTGGCGCCTCTCGAACAACATCTTGGCAGCAATCACCGCCAACAGAGTCCCCATAATCAGACAAACTCCTACAAGACGTTGCACAGTCCGAGCCGTGGCCTGAGCCGTCTCTCGGTGTCGCAATGCCTGCTCTGCCAGCCGATGCGCGGCATCAGAGACCTCGCAGAGGAGCAGCCCTTGTTGCTGGGCTTCCTCCGAAAGTCCCCTTACCTCGCGGTGGAGGTGCAGGAAAGCGGCAGGAGGGGGTAGCTGTTGAGTAGGCGGCAACCTTTGCCTGGCTGCTTCAGCGTCGCGGGCACGCTGCATTTCCTCTCGCTCGAGCTGACGCTCCCACGAGTAGTGGTCGAGCATGGAAGTGCGTGGTGCCTCGGGAGGTGGATGACCGAACGGGAGGTGTGAAGGCGTGGGTCTGGATGATCCGGCCTGCTGTGCGGCCATCCTGTCAGGCAGCCGCCCTGGGAGGACGACCTGCTTGCGTGCCGTAGTGACAACGCGAGGTCCACGCCTCTGGGGCGGTGCCTCAACAGGTGCCGGGGGTGCCGCTGGTAGCACGGTCCTCGGGCTGGAGGTACCCATGCTGCTGGAGTACGCCATCGAGCTCTCCTCAGTCGGGTCAGTCGTCTGATGACGCCGACTCTCGGATGCTGCGGGGTCCTCAGATGCTCCGGGGGAGGACGCTAGTCGAGAAAGTGAGCGGGACTGGGATCGTGAACGCGAAGACTGAGACATGTCGAATCTGCGGATAATACGTTACGTGAGTACAGGAAATAAGGAAAAATGTAAACGAAAATGCATGTATGGGTCAGTCACGTGAGAATCGGGAAGGAATAAGACCGGGAATTTTTCGACTCGAAAACCGTTTGACAATAGCAATTACTTTCCGTTCTCGCAGAATTTATTTTGAACTAGGCATAGTTGATCAAGTTACGCCTAGTTAAAAGCAAACCATGCGATTGTGGAATTAATCTACTAAAGTTTGAAAGCTCGTGAAATGATTTTTCTGAAAAAGCCTTGGTTATAGTTTGGTTTCAAAAATTTTGAAAAATTCTCAAAACCGTTTTCGCTATAACCAGTGCTCTGATACCAAGTCTGTCACACCCCGCTTAAGCGGAAACACGGAAGTGTGAAGAGCAAAGATATCATTACACGAGTTATAATAAAAACATACGGTTTCAAGTCATTAAGAAGTAAATAAGAGTTTACAGTTTAAAGATAACCAAGTATTGAAAAGCACATCACGACATAACATAATAAATTGTTTGATAAAATTCCCAAAAACAGGTTCAAAATAGGTCTTCTCCCGATTCATGACTTCACGTGATATTCCAAACCCATCCACATAATGCACTTCGTATCTTACATTTGATTTCCTGAAACAAGAGATAAAGTGTCAACTACAATAAAGTAGTGAGTGAGTTACAGTTTTCTAGTCCTCGACTAAAAAGAGTTTGAGTTAAGTATATCTATACTTAGAAGTTTATAAAAGTAGAACAATACTTAAAGAATAGTTTCGATCCAAAAGTTGCTCCAAAGGTAATTCGAACCAAGGCAGTTGTTAAAAGAATGTTGTGGAAGTCGTATAACTCTATACGCGCAATGTAAGTAAACTATTGATTGAAATCAAGTATAACGACTACTTGGCATAATAACTTAAGTGTTCACACTAAACCGATTTTCTGGTCAGAACACGCCCCAAAGTTTCACAATAATGGAGTTTATCTGATTCTAGTAATATGTACTTAGGTCGCGAACCTCAAGCAAGGAGTGACCTCTCCTAAGTATCGATACCCATAATACTAACGGCTATTGCTAATAGTGTAATGTTTCTGAACTCTAAAACGGGGCACTTTTGAACTCTGTTTCTAAAATAGTAGTCACTTACGAATAGTTATATCCCTCAAGAGTCATGGTAGTTATATGATCAATCAAAGTTCATACGAGTGCCGAGTGTGGCAATGAATAAATGAAATACGATGCCGAGTGTGGCAAAAGTAAGTTTAATCTAGTTTTGAACCAAGGAGCCGAATAAAGGTGGCGAACCATTAGTTTATCAAAGGCCAAACGGCCATAAAACTAATTAAGCATAAGTTTGTCAAAAATGTTCAATAGAGTTTATAAAAGTTCATTTAGATCTCTTGTTTCCCCCAAAAGATAATTGAAAACAGTAAATAAGTGGGGATGTAACTCACAATTTGCGAAGGATTGCACAAAAGAGAGAGCGGTCGGAACGGGTCGAAACGGGTAGGAATCACGGAACTCCTAAAGAAATACCAAGATTTAATAAGTAACCATGTTTATAATCTTGTTAGGTAACAAAATGTTTTTATTACAAGTGTTGGTTTTTGGTCTACCGAAAATCGGGCAGCGCTTCCGCACCAAAATCATTAAGTCTAATTTAACACTTTCCCGCTTAACAATTTTTATAGCCAAAATTCATATATTTATACCAAACATAAAATGATGAAAACTTGTTCAATTAGTCTCTTTACATGTAAGTTTAGCTCTTTACAGGTTATTTGACTCGGTTTGAAGAAATAAGCTCAAGATCACGTCTTATACCGAAAATTGCAAATTTTTCTGGCTGCTGATCTAGGAATGCGCCGCCATTCATAGGAATGCGCCGCCATTCATAGGAATGCGCCGCCATTCACTAGGCTTACAGCTTTTTGGTAAAATCGTTTTTATGCTAAAAATTGGTATTTTGATGGTGGATTTCGACATGCAATGATAGATACATCCAAGTACTTGATGTTTTACAGTTTATATTGAGTTTTTAACCACAAATTCATGGATCTAAACATCCATTTTATAAAAACCCGTTTTTGTATATAAATGGTCATAAATCATCATGAAAACTCGTTTTTAGTTGTTAGATTGCACATGCAACGAATATATGTTGTAAAAACAGAAGATTTAAAAGAGTTTTACCAAATGGATGATGATTTGAAGAAGGTGGAAGTGTTCTCTTGGTGATTTTTGACCCAAAATGCTAGAATTTGACTTTTAACCCAAATGGATGAATGCTCCTTTTCTCCCTTTTATTTATGAACGATTTACATGTGATTATTGTGGCTAAAATTCTGTATTTTTGGAGTATAGGTCACTGGAATTGTTGGTGTGAGTGTGTGTGTTCTTGAGATAATAGAGAGGGAGAGAGTGTAGAGAGTGTTTGATGTGTGTGTGTTTGTGTTATGTGTTTGTGTTAAGTTTAAATGGTGTCAAGGGAGGTTTAATGGACTTTTAAAAGGGTCATGGACCCTAAGAACCTGGGCCAAAACGTGGGTTAAAGTTTTGGGTCCGTTTTGTTAAATTTTGCAAAAACACCAACTTAGCTGAACTAGCCCCGAATGCGGCGCCATTGGGACAACAGGCGGCGCATTCGGGCTTGTTTCAGCCTTGTTCGTTTTTCGTTTGTTCCATTGTTAAGCGTTTTCGTTAGTTGAAAGTTTCCGGTTATTTTAGATAGGAACTTAGACAAGTTCACTAAGTGTTTACTTGGTATTAGGATTCATTTAAGTGATTCCGATTTCGGTTCCGACACACACAAGTTTACGAGACAAGTAAAGATAAGATCAATTCGAATTTAACTCAAAGATAGAGAATGCGATTTTCACCGGAAATAAGACGGTTGTCACAACGTTACATTCATCATATTCTTTTGACAATTACGTGTTCAGTTTAGTTCGGTATTTCCTCACTTCCCCCGTTTTATTTTTATTATTTTTTTATTTTTTTATGTTATATTTCTCCCCCTAAAATTCTAAAAATAAAAATCTTTTTGTATTTTTCGAAATTTTATAAAACTAAAAAGAAGAAAATAAAAATAAAACTAAGAAAAAAAAAAAATCTTAACGTACTATACAAAATAATCCCGGTTACTTTCCCGACTTGACCTCTTCAATCACATCACTCTTTTTGACAACACCATTTTCCAGTAGTAAAAATCCAAACCTAGACTTATCAAATGCTTTTGTAAAAATATCTGCTTTTTGAAACATCGTTTCGATATAAATGACATCAATTAGGTGTTTTTCAAAGCAATCACGAATCAAAAGATATTTTACGCCTATGTGTTTGGTTTTAGGATGGTGCACAGGATTCTTAGTGACATCTATGGCAGCAGAATTATCAACATAGATAGGAGTGGTAGTGATAGACAAACCGTAATCACGCAGTTGTTGCTGAATCCAGATAACCTGAGAACAACAGCTAGCCGCAGCTACGTATTCAGCCTCACATGTGGACAATGCTACAGCGGTCTGTTTCTTGCACTGCCATGTTATGAGACGCGTTCCGAGAAACTGACATCCTCCTGAAGTTGATTTAGCATCCTTCTTGCAACCTCCATAGTCCGAATCACTGAAAGCAGATAACTCAAAATTGTCATCATTAGAATACCAAAGACCTAAATCTGGAGTACCCTTCAGATATTGCATAATCCGCTTCACTGCTTGAAGATGAATAACAGTTGGTGCTGCTTGGTATCGGGAACACAAGCACACATGAAACATAATATCTGGACGAGAAGCGGTGAGGTACATAAGAGAACCGATCATGGAGAGATAGAGAGACTGATCAATTGGCTCCCCCGTAGTTTCTGGTGATATCCCGTCATTCACCGATAGGGGAGTAGAAGCAGACTTCGTTTCCAACATTTCAAACAGTTTCAAAATGTCGTTGACATATTTTGTCTGATGTATAAAGATTCCCTCTGCTGTTTGATCTACTTGTAGCCCCAAAAAGAACTTAATCGGACCCATAGAACTCATTTCGAACTTGCTTGTCATCACTTCTTCAAATTCCTTACACAATTCTTGATTGGTAGAACCAAAAATGATATCGTCCACATACACTTGCACCAACAGAATATCTTCATCTCTTTCCTTAATAAACAGCGTACAATCGATAACACCTCGAAGAAAGCCATTGTCGATCAGATGATTTGCAAGTGTCTCATACCAGGCGCGCGGTGCTTGATGCAGACCATAAAGTGCTTTATCAAGAATGTACACTTTATCCGGATGTAATGGGTTTACAAAACATGGTGGTTGATTAACATACACTGTTTCTCGAATATCCCGTAAAGAAAAGCACTCTTTACATCCATCTGGTAAACGATGAATCTTTTATATGATGCGAAGGCTATAAAAATCCGAATCGCCTCCAATCTCACAACCGGAGCAAACACTTCATTATAATCCAGTTCAGGTATTTGTCGGAAACCCTGAACCACTAGCCTTGACTTGTTCCTAACAACTATACCCTGATCATCCCTTTTGCAACGGTGGACCCAACGGCAACCAAGAGACTTTGCACCTTTTGGCTTAGCAACAAGCCTCCAGACACCCAGCTTCTTAAATTGTAGGAGTTCCTCTTGCATCGAATTTATCCAATTGTCATCCAAAAGAGCTTCTTCAATATTAGCCGGTTCAATCTGGGAAATAAAACATGCATGGGCACAGTAGGTGACATCCCCAGATTTAAACAGGTCAATGTAAACATCGCTTTGAATTTGTCTTCTGGTTCGAACTCCTGCCGTGTGTTCACCTATTATTTTCGAAACAGGGTGATCACGTTCAGTTCGTGTAGCCGGAGTGTGAGGAATTTCGACATTTGGACCCAAGTTATTAACATCATAATTTTCAACTTGCTCATTAACAGTAGTTGAGCCATCAGAATATGAACCATTATCATTTGCGTGGAACTCTGCAAAATGATCTTGTGTACCGGGAGGAGTAGCAGCTGTTGGAGTTACTGGATCGTGATGAATAGGATCTTCCAAATCTTCTCTGTGAGAATAATATCTTGCAACATCTTCATCGGAAAACTCTGGAAGATTAAATGATTCAAATAACGAATCATAGTAAAACATCCACGGATATCCTTCGGAAGGAATAGGTTTAGAATACTTCTGAACGTCCACCTCATACCATTCTTCAATAGCTTTAGTAGTTGGATTCCAAACTCTCTTGTTAGGAGTGCTGTATCCCAGAAATATCCCTTCTACTGCCTTTTCATCGAATTTTCCCTCTGATTTACGCTTGAGCATAGTACAAGGAGCTCCAAAGGGTTCCAAGTACTGCAAATTTGGCTTTCTTTTCTGCAACAACTCATAACAGGTTTTCTCAAGACGCTTTACTACTAGCACTCGGTTTAAAGTGTAACATGCATTAGCTACCGCTTCATTCCAAAATCGTACTGGCAGTGATGAATCAGCCAACATAGTCCTAGCTGCTTCAATCAACGTTCTGTTCTTCCTTTCTGCAACCCCGTTCATTTGTGGAGTATAGGCTGCACTGAATTGTTGTTGAATTCCTCGATCCTTGCAGAAATCCTCCATCTTCTGATTCTTAAATTCTGTACCATTATCCGTTCTAAATCTTCGAACTTTCAACTTATACAGTGTTTCCAACGTTGTAACTAACAGCTTGATATTCTCGAATGTTTCCGATTTCTCCCGTAAAAACATGACCCAAGAGAATCGCGAGTAATCATCAGTCACCACTAAACAATATTTGTCCCCTGCTACACTCGAATATTTAATTGGTCCGAAAAGATCCATATGTAAAAGATCAAGTGGAGTGTCGATGGTGTGAAACTTCTTTGCTTTGTGAGACTTCTTGGATTGCTTTCCCTTTTTGCACGAAATACAGACTTCCGGCAATTGAAAACCCTTCACATTTACTCCCATAACCAAATCCTTATGCATCAGATGATTCATCTTTCTCAAACTAAGGTGTCCCATGCGTTTGTGCCACAATATCGATTCACGTTCAGTAGCTTTCGAGACAAAAGCTTGATGTTCAGTCGAATTCACAGTAGTTTTCGACATATCGAGCACGTACAAATCTCTAACCCTTGGTGAAGTTGTAATAATCAATTCTTCTGGAATCTTGAAATCTTTACTCATGATGTAACATTGAAAATCATCAAAAATCACTTTAAACTTCTTGTCGCAAATTTGAGACACAGACAACAAGTTGTTGACCAATGCCTGAACAAAATTCACTTTATCAAAACTGATCTTGTTGTTTGCAACCAATCCCTGGGCTGAGATAAAACCTCCCTTATCTCCAGCAAAAGAAACATATCCTCCTTTAATAGATCTGACATTTGAGAGTAGTGACATATTTCCTGTCATGTGCCTAGACGCCCCACTATCAACAATCCAGGTATTCTTGATAGGATCATAGACGACCTGCACATCAAATTGAAAATATTAGTTTGCGATGCAAACCCAAGCCTTAATGGCTGTGGGTTTACCATCACCACCTAAAACTTGTAAGTCCACCCATTTTCCCGTGGAACCATCAGGTACATTTGACGGTCCAGCACCCTTAGGCTTCCAAGATTTTGATTCATGAGTAGAATTTTTAACATAAACAGTTGATTTACGAGTTGGTGATGGGGACCGTTTTTCAACTTGTTTAACAGGAGGTTGCTGTTTGGATTTACCAGCAGGAAGCAACTCACTGTGTTGTTTTGGAAATGATGACCGATTGTTTGAAAATCGATTTCGATTTGGGCTAGAATTACGATTTCCAGTAGACATTTTATGTTGTTCAAAACTATTCCTAGGCCTTTGTTTCAAATTTGGACAATTATAGTTAACATGGCCTTTTTCCCCACAATCAAAACAAGTTCTCCATTCGTTAAAATTTTGAGAACTTCGCGTCATTCTCCGGTGATGTGTAAGAGGTTTGGAGAACATAGCATTAGGACGCATGAAGCCATTATGTTGTTGAACATTTTGCGGCTTCTGGGGATTGGTGTTTGTGTTTCTCAAGTGAGGTGGTATGAATTTTACTTTTTCAGTTTCCTTTTTCTCAACCTCCACTGGTGATTCCCCGACTTTGACAAATTTTGGTCCCTTAACTTCAGGTCTTTTCAAAATTTTAACTTGTTTAGGTTTACTCGAAGTTTTATTCGGTAACTGACGACCCAAACCTGAACCCTTTTCTTCCTCATCTGAGTCGGAAACCCAATCTTCAACCAAAACAGTTTCTTTAAATTTTTCGGTTTTAGCACTTTGAGCTTTTGAAGTATCTTTGGGATTGACAATAGGTGTTTGGACAGCTGGGTCTGGTTGTTGAACAATGAATTCAATGTCCCCTTCCTCCTTTGGAGCCTTAATCAATTTGTTAAAAATTGGAGGTGGACAAGTTTTGTAGTCAACCCTTGGTTTCCCTTCCCCATTCTCAGGACGTTTTTCTTTCAAGATATGATCTAAAAGGTATGATGCGGTGGAGTAACTTCTGACTTGTTGATTTAAAGTTTCAAAACTGATTTTTATAGAAGCATTTTCACGTTTAAGGGCATCAATATCTTTTAAATATTTGTTAATGGAGTCCTGTTTGTTTAACAACGCTATTTCCAAATCACTAACTTGTTTTGCCAAAAGTTTGTTCTTTTCTGAAAACAGTTTTTCATTTCCTTTAACAATCTTATTTTTACGTAGTTCCTCAACAAGATTGTTATTTTCTTTTCCTTGCTCATTCACTCGTTCGTCTAAAACAAAACACCTAGAACAGGAAGTGATTTTAGTTTCAGATTGTACCTTAGATGACTCTGCAGTACCTGCCATCATAGCAAACTCCCGTTTTGTCTCTGGTGCTTCTGATTCTGCTGAAGATTCCTCAGATGATTCTTCAGATGTAATGGACTCCTCCCCGTCACTTTCTTCGTTGAGATTCAAAATCTTCACAATGTTTACTTCAGCATCGGACGGATTGTTATCAATTTGAAATTGCCAGTCCAAACCTTCGTCAGATTGAAAAACCAAAGCCTTAACATCTGAATTCTCTGTACCAGTAGAGATATTTGTGCCAGTTGTCACCATAGCAGTATTCTTGTTCACCTCAGGAGTATTTCTGTTCACACTCCTATTTTGCTGATCTCTGAAAGGATTCTGAACAGTCCTTGGTCGTTTTGGCTTCTCACATTGACGAGCAAACTGACCTTTTTCTCCACATTTGTGACAAGTAATAGCAGACATATCGAAACCATATTTAGTTTCCTTGTTAGCTCCGATTGTGTTACCAGTCCTTTTCACATACTTATTTGCCCTCCTAACAAGATTAGCGAAACCCCACATAATGTCGATTCTTTCCATCTCATCACGGTCAATCTGCTCATAATCTTCACCAGTTAAGTTTATATTTCCAATTTTGCCCTGCAACAAGTTATCATAGGAAGCTACTAAGGTGGTCAACATAGCTATATCTTCGTTTACACCATCAACATTTCCTTTATGAAAGTGCTCGATTTTCAAACTTGTAGAAGCTGATTCTGAAGTAGCTTGAGCTTGAGACTTTTGAACCGGAGTGCCTTGACTTGAGCTTGAGTTTGAACACCCAGAATTTCCTGAAGTACTAGAGGTGTTAGCAGAAAAAGCTGTCTTCAGTGGAGCATGAGTAGGAGTGGCTGGAGTGGGATCAACGTAGTATAACGAAGGATCTTGAGTGTGTCCCTTTCTCCGAGCACGAAACTTGTCATCCTGCTCCTTTTCTCTCAGCTTGGTAAATAGATCATTTAAAGTAGTACGAGCAAGATAGCCACTTTCCTTTAACATCTCAATATACCCATTCCAGCTGTCTGGTAAAGCATCAGCAAAACATTCTACTCGTTCTGGACCAGTTGTAACCACTGAATATCCGTGCATCTCACTAATCAGATGTTGAAAACGTCTGATAAGGTCGAACATTGATTCTCCATGTAAGCAAGTAAAATTATCAAACTCCTTTTTCAGTGCTCTTCCCTTCATCGACTTCAACTTGTTGTTTCCCTCACAGTCTAATTCAAAAGCATCCCACAGTTGTTTCGATAACTTGTATGTCTTGTACTGATGAAACACAGATCTAGGAATTGCCTGACATAAATAAGAATAAGCCTTTTTCTCAATATCATAACTCTTCCTTTGTTCCTCGGTATATCTGTGAATGGGAATGAGATCTCCATCTTCACCAATAGGTTCAGTATATCCATTTTTAATCATATCCCACATTTTTGAGTCCAATCCGTTGATATGAATTTCAAACCGAGGTTTCCAGTGTGGGTAGTCGTCCATTGAAATTAGTTTTGGGACCTTGTTTATACTTCCAGTTTCAGCATCATTAATTAACATTTCCGACATTTTAGAATTGGTACTAGCCATAGCGTATTCCATTTTAAAAAGTGAAAATTCAATTTAAACTGCTTCAAGCGGATGAACTGCTTTGACTCGTACGGATGAGATACTTGATACGTACGAATGAGAGTGATTCGTACAAGCGAGACGGATAACCTAAAACTATATACGAATGAGTTATTCGCACAGATGAACAAACTGATGTGCACGGATGAGTTCCTATTCGTACAGAGGAAACCTATTCGTACGGATGAACTAAAAGTTAAACGTTTTAAGCAAAAATTCTGGATTCGCACGAATGAATCCTAGCTCCGCACGGATGAATTCCTATTCGTGCGGATGAGAACTTTTCAAGAACTTCGTTCGTATGCGCCGCTGAAACTTTAGGGTTTTGCTAAAATTCGAACTACAACTCGATTTTCTAAAACAAAACGCTTCCTATCTGCCCAGAACTTAACCTAAACAACCCAGAAACGTTTTAAGACAACAAAAACAATCTTTTGAACGTAAAATTCCAAACGTAAGTTTCAATCAAAAACCGAAAATCTTAAAGAAAACGCTAGAAGAACGTTGATTTCTACAACCAACGCTCTGATACCACTTTGTTGGGGGTGCGTGATCTTAAGAACTCAACGTTATATCAATAACCTAGCGGAAATAAGCTATCGATTATCTAGCGAATATATAACCTTCGGAAACGGAATCAAACCAACGATTGTTGATAAGATCGGACCTAAGGAAGACTATTCGGATGATTATTTATACGTTATAAACGATTTGGAACACTAAGAAACGGAGCAGCAGCAATTCGTCGCACAAAGAAAACCCTAGCAAAAACTTACCCGCGGAACAGAAACTGTTGGGGTATATATAGGCCCAGATATTCATCCGTACGGATGTGATCTCATCCGTACGAATAAACATGCCCTAACTTTCTATCCGTACGGATATAATCTTGTCCGTACGAATGAAACATATTAATAAACAAACTGTTTAATTCACTCATTCGTGCGAATGGAACTTTCATACGCACGGATATCATCCTCATCCGTGCGAATGAATCGGAATATTATTAAAACATCACAAAACAGATATTTGATTAATTCATAACAACGTAAACGTTCAAGCATATAATTAATCAAACATTCAATATTAATATTCAAACAAACAATATAAAGACTGATATTAGAATAAACGTTAATTACATACGAATCTAGTAACTAACGAAATGTACCTACAGTATCTACAACTACTGAATGAGAGCCACCAGTAGTTGAATCTATTCAAACTGAGATACAAATTGATGAGCCAGTCAGTGAATCAAATGTAAAGAAGAAAGGAGATGTTGAAATCTCTGAAGATGATTGTTCTGCTCTCATTGTACATGAATATGGAATGTTTGTTGAACCTCTAGTTGTGGATCTTCCTAAAATCATTGACTGGGAGTACATTGGAGGTGCTAATAAGACAACCTACTTGGTGACTAGAGCTGATCAGAAGAAATATGTAATGCCAGCTTTCTACAGAATGATCAAGGAATTTTCAACACAAGATGTGCAGAAGTTGTATGACATTGGTGTAAGAAAGTACTCTCAAAACAGAGGTACTTGTTCAGGCACAAATCTTTCCCTTGATTGGTTGAATGGAATGTTTGATCCTGAAGCAGAGATGGTAAGTGAAGTATTTCACAAGGGAGGAGTTGATAATCCATTCATCAGATGGTTCTTGTATGAAAGAAGTGGAGTTCACTCAATTGTTAGAAAACATGATGCCATGAGATTCTACTTGGTGGACAGAAGATATGATCTGGATTTTGGAACTCTCCATGAGATGATCACCATTAGGTTGTATGCAGTAAGAACATCCCAGATGGCACATGATTTGGTTTGGAGGATGGTGCTTCAGAGAAATGAAGGACAAGCCAAGTTCAAGGAAGAGAGAGAAGCTAAAAAGATAGAAATAAAATGATTGTTTTGTAATCATCAACATTAAACTTGTTAAAAACTTGTTACTTTAATGTAATATAAAAGTTCAAGTTAGGGGGAGATTGTTGGGATTAAAACTGTTAGTTTAATAGTTTAATTTCATTAATACTGCTCATTAGTATTGTTGGTTTATACTGTTGAAGTTAATATTGCATGAAGAATGTTACTATGACAAACCATGCAGACAGTTACTACTCCTCCTAAAGACAAATTGATGGCTACTACTGCAACAGCTCATTACTACTGCCCGCTACTTGTTAATACTGCTTGAAGAGTTTTAGATAAGGAATTATATTTTCCACAGGTTATGCAATTGTAATTTTTTATCAAATTATAACCGTGTTAGACGTTTCCTAGTTTAGCTAGGTTTAGCCTCAAGGTCTATATATACATAGATCCTTGTACTAGAAAAACACGTATGTTCATCTTTTCTTAACGATTAATATATTGAGGCTTAATATTCGACAAACATTATTATTCATTCTTATTCGTATTCAATATTTGTTTGATCGTTAAACTTGTACTATCAAGGTGTTTATCCGCTGCTAAACTTCCTTGATAGATTAAGATCTTTCATTAACATGCTTTGGGTTTATATAACTCAAACGATCCTGAAATATTACTTTACTTCAATTTGAACATTTCAAGAGTATGAAATATAAAGAGTATGCTACATCGAAATCATATGGCCTGAATTCCTAATGGACTACCAGACATGGCATACACTAATAGTTTATTGATGGTGGTAAACAATGTTAACAGAGTTACTATTCTGTAAAGATTATTAACCCATTGTGATGAATGAATATTTACCCTTGATGTTGAATCGTAATAGATTTGAGATGAATGTGATACCGAGCTTGAAAATAAGGTTCTTGACGCTCGAAGTGTGATTTATATCAGTTTATTTACATTCGTTGTATTACGTTGATTTTTCTGTTATCTTTTAATGGTAATCAGATTTATAAATTAATTTCAAGCTTATATATTATACGATATTCCTACACTAAATATATCTTTTTTATCTTATGAAATTTCCACAACCTTGTTTTATTATATTCTATCTTATTCAATCTCATATGCCTTTTTCTTTTTGGGATTAGATGTGGAGGGTCGTCGCGTTTCTTGGACCACGTCATCAGTTTCTTGAACGATTTCTTGGGTTTCTTGAACTCGGCTTTGTGATTGTGTAGGTGGAAATTGTGTTTGTTGGGGAAAAAATTGGGATTGTTGGGGGAAAAATTGTGATTTTTGTTGGGGGAAAAATTGGGATTGTTGCATCAAAAGTTTGTTGATGCATTAATAATTGATCGGGATTGAACATTGCTTAAGGTGGTTGTGATGCTTGGTGCGCTAAAAATGTGTTTAGAATTTGTTGTTGGGAAAACTTTGGTATTTGGGGTGATAATAGGGCGTTTGGTGTATTGTGGTAGTTTGTGAAACCGGAGGGTGTTTGTGATTGTGGCATCGAATGTGTGTTTGTGTTTGTTTGGGGAGCGTTTGAAGACGATGAAGACATTTTGAGATTGAGATTATGGTATGATATTAAGATTATGGTATGAGATTGAGATTGAGATAGAATGATATTGAGATTATGGTTTGAGATTAAGATTATGGTATGAGATTGAGATTGAGATAGAACGAGAATGAGAGAAGGTGTGATTTTTTGGTTAAAATGTGAATGTATTTATAAGTGAAAAAAAAAAAATTTAAAAACCAACAGTTGTATTTTTTACCGTTGGTGGTTTTAAATTTTTTTTTTTTCCGACCGTTGGTAAAAAAAAATAAAAAAAAACTTCACAATTGATCGTTGACACCACAACGATCGCTCACAACGACACCCATAACGAGCTAAGGCGGTGTGATAACGTAAGGATCCGCTCGTTGTTGGTGTCACAACGGGCCCACACCGAGTAAGAGAGAGGTTGGCCAAAAATTTAATTGGATGTGGTGGTTGATATATGATAAGCCATGGGAATTTTATTTGAGAAAGAACTTAGAAGAAGGCGAAAGGAAAAGAAAGACACGAGCCACTGCGGTCGTTATACCTTAAAGAACTACGTATATGGATGGTAATCAGGTTAGGTTGTAGGTGGGAGGTTGAAAATATGAAACCCGAACCAAACCCATTATGAAATCAGGTCGGAAATTTCAACCTTAACCTGAAACCTATCAACCCGAACCGATCCATGTAACCTGATTAATAAACTGGTCAATCAGGTTTGTGGTTAATATGTCAGTTGTCGGTCAATGTATTTCACCTTAACATGTTTAAAAACGTGATTCTGTCAAGGATTTGATATTAATTATTAGAGTAAATTACACGTTTAGTCCCATTGTTTTACCAGAAACTATTCGTTTGGTCCCTAAAAGCATAAATTACATGGATAGTTCAATTTTTTAAATACTTGTTGCACATTTCATCCAATTTTAGACGGATGTATAAAACAACCGTTAATGATTATCACTTTTAAAATATGGATGAAACGTGCAATAAGTTGCAAAAATATGGACCACCTATGTACTTTATGCTCTTTAGGGACCAAACGTGTAGTTTCTAGTAAACCAAAACAACCAAACGTGTAATTTACTCTAGTTATTATTACATTTAGAATAAAATCCTTACAAATGGTAGTAAAATTAAAAAACAACCATATATAGTTTCATTCCAAACAAAGTGGGAGAAATCGATGAGGTTATTCTTGTAAGTTTGACATATCTTATTATTATTTATTATATATATACATATAATAAAATAATTTAAAATTTTGGATTTTCAGGTCGACCTACTTTCCTAAATGGCTAACCTAAACCTAATTTAAATTATAGAGGGTTGTCGGATTGTGAAGTTGGCAGGTCAGGATTATAAAACCTAACTTATTTATTTGGATATCAGTTTCAGGTCGTGTCGAATATTGACACCTCTAAGTACGTATATGTTTGTATTACTTTTCTTCAATTTTAACATTTCAAGAGTATGAAATATAAAGAGTATGCTACATCGAAATCATATGGCCTGAATGCCTAATGGACTACCAGACATGGCATACACTAATAGTTTATTGATGGTGGTAAACAATGTTAACAGAGTTACCATTCTGTAAGATTATTAACCCATTGTGATGAATGAATATTTACCCCTGATGTTGAATCGTAATATATTTGAGATGAATGTGATACCGAGCTTCAAAATAAGGTTCTTAACGCTCGAAGTGTGAGTTATATCAGTTTATTTACATTCGTTGTATTACGTTGATTTTTCTGTTATCTTTTAATGGTAATCAGATTTATAAATTCATTTCAAGCTTATATATTATACGATATTCCTACACTAAATATATCTTTTTATCTTATGAAATTTCCACAACCTTGTTCTATTATATTCTATCTTATTCAATCTCATATGACTTTGCCCGTGGTATAAAAATGTCATAAAATGATACACGACAAATGACGGAATAATACTTCGAAAGTCGCGGTTGTCACAGAACATCCCAATTAGGGGCCAAAAAGACGAAATTCGTTTCCTTGCACACTTTCATATATCCCTTGTATCTACTTTTGTGATTTAAAAATATATCGCCTAACATTTGTCTTTAAGAGCTTATGGCGCTTTTTACTTCGGTGACTTCTAGTCCGACTTGCACAACCAAATTTATAATGTGTGCAACGCATCGACTATGATAAAAGTCACCTTTCATTGGTGGTTTGTATTTTAGTTTTAGTTTACCCACCCGCGTTTGTACTTGTGTAAAACACATTATCAAATGCAATTGAAAACACTTTTTCTTCCAAATTATACTTGTGTAAAACATCCCGTAACATATAAAATAAGTTTTGACCCGTGTGAGGATAAGGAAATTAGTCAAAATCAATAACCCTCTTCATCATTTGCCACGATTCGGGATCACACCAATGTGCGGTAACACAATGGTATGAATCGGGCAAATTATGAGGAGCCGACCAAACATCAGTTGTTAAGTTTACATTTGTATTTAACGTTTCAAAACCTTTTATTACCATTATTCTAGCTTTTTCCATATTTTCAAACAATCACTGTCACACCCCGCTAAAGCGGAAACACAGGATGTGAAGAGCAATAACATTCGATAGCAAGATATAGATAAACGCCAAGTTATATTAAATAAAAACTTACATCAAAGTTTACATAGTAGTTTAAAATATCGATTACATATCCGAATTCAAATAGGGTGTTCATAACCAAACCACCCAAACCCATCTCGTTCTTGAAGTCATTCGCCCAAAGCATAAAGTCATCAGCTAGCTTACTCGTTACCTGAAAATACGAGTCAAGTGTTAACTACGGGAGACGTAGTTAGTGAGCTACAAGTTTAAGTAAAGCATACAAGTTTCGACGCACATAAAAATGGCGTAAAGTATAGTTTTCAAATAGTTGCCGCATAACCATGCATAAAGTACCAGTATCCAAAATAGTTACCACATAAACAGGTGTAAAGTATTGCATTCGTGTTTGTTGGCATTGACCACATAGCGCGACTATGCGACAATCCTAAGTATTGCCCAATGATCGTTGCTAAGCCTATAGCCTACCCTATTAGTATTATGCACCATCGTTATAAGTCGTTGTGGTGAGAGTCAATTTACCCTAATAGCGCTATCCATATCTACTCACGGTCATTTCCAAAGGGATTAATAGCAACTAATGTCCTTGGTAGTATCGGGAGTTTTAGTGGTATCTCACGTCCATGTTGTACAACGTCCGCAACATGACGATCGATGTTTTAGTCATTGGCAAAATAGTTTTCGTATCCTCGGCATTGTTGGCAAAACCCTCAAAAACGCCGGCAAAATAGTCATTCGTTTTAGTATTCAAAATATATAAGCATCTCGTAATAGCATTCGAAGTATACAAGTGATTTCGTAAACGCATTCGAATATCAAATAGTTTCCGTTTAGCATTCAAGTATCAAAGCGTTTTTCAGCTTAAATGTAATATTTAAGCCTAAGACTCGCATTTCACCCCAAAAACTATTAGAAGCGTTTAAAGAGTAGGGGTTTGTAACTCACTGGTTGCGAAGATAATCGTAAGATCGGAAACGGTCGGAAAGCGTGTCGGGAATCACAGAAAGCCTAAAGAATATCAAGATTGTTTAAGTGTTATGATCTCATTAGGTTATTATATATAACGTAATATAGATGAATTTTAGTTAAACTTTAAGTGCAAGGTCCAATTGTCCAAAAATAGTCCGAAATGGTTATCGTTATGTTTTGGTCCAAAAGTCTAAAGTTAACGTTATTGTTATTATGATAAATATGTTTTGTTTGCTAAAGTGTCTTATATTTTCTAACAAAATTTGGGCAGCGCTTCCGCGCCCAAATATTATATCCAAAATATAAACCACTTTACCGCTTACAAAACACATATACATACATAACATATTTAAACATGTTCGTTTTAGCACAATAAGTCCAATACAAGTCACCAATATGATTAGTTTTACCAAATTCAGTCCCAAATGTTAAGTCTCAAAAAGTCAGCGGCCGTACAATAGTTCAAAACGACCAAACGACAAATTCTTGGAAAACTGTCAGCCCTGTGCGTCGTCCTGGACCTTAGGAACGACGCACAAGAGCCAAAATACCCCGCTGCGTCGTCCTGGTCCTTAGGGACGGCACAGGTCGTGGTTCTTGTGTTTTTCTTGCAAAAATCGATTTGTTACCCATAGATTTCGACATGCAATCGGTTTAAACTTCATAATATGTCATCTTAATAGTTTATACATAACTTTTGTCCATAAAATCGTAGATCTAAGTATTATTTTGATAAAAACCCGTTTTTGTATAAAATGTGTTATAAAACTTTGTAAAAACTTATTTTTGTGCCATGGATCATCCATGCAAATGATAAAAACAGTAAATAAGGTAAAATGAAGGATTTCTACCGGATGAAATAGCTTGGATGATGTTTTAGAAGTGTTTTGAGCTCCAAAAACGGTGAAAATGCTTTGAAACCGAAATACCTTGATCCCCTTGCTTCCTCTTGATGTTAGAACATTTTTAGATGATGATTTAGTGGATTAAGTGGATGCAAATGGTTGTGTTTGTGATGTTCTTGAGAGAGAGTTAGAGAAAAGTTTAGGTGTGTGTGTGTTTTATGTTTATAAAATGGAAAATGAAAAGAAATGATAGAAAGGTGGTAAGAGGGGTTTGGTACTGCCAAAGAAGCAGCAAATGAGTGTTACAGATCGAAAATGATTGGTTGATGGTTTATAAAAACAAGACAAGTAATAAAATTTTAAAGATTTATGAATCTGGCCGGACGTCACACAAAGGGGGTGTGCGTCGTCCTGGACCACTTTTGTAATTATTTTTGTGATTTTTCGTTTTTGCGTTTTTGCTTCGTTGGACCTTTTCGTTAACTGAAAGTTCCTGATTATGATACGTTATGAACTTAGGAAAGTTCCTTAGGTGTTTTCTTGGAATTAGGACTTACATAATTTGATTCCGAAGTTGATTTACAATTCCGATCTCGATCAGCGCTTAAAGGTTTAAATGACGTAAACTTACGTTTAAGAGTTTTCTGTGAGTTACATCGATCTTAGCTTAAGAGTTGCGTCTACGTAACCACGTAACACATAAAGTTAGTTATATCGGGTATCAAATATAAACATCTTGAGGTTATAAGTTAGCGTTCTCGACCTGAGTTTAGACGGTTCTCACATTCTCCCCACGTTGAAAGAATTTCGTCCCGAAATTTCAACTTGTGGTATTCGTTGTAGGAGAAGTGAAGAGATGAGGATACTTAAGCATCATTTGATCCTCTCATTCCCAGGTATATTCGGGGCCACGTTTTGCGTTCCATCGCACCCTCACTATAGGGATTCGACTGTGTCTCAGTTTTTAGGTTTCGCGATTTATGATTTCAATCGGTTCCTCGACAAATTGGATCTTTTCGTCTAGTTGTACTTCTTCTAAAGGTGTGATAAGTTTTTCGTCCGATAGGCACTTTTTCAATCTCGAAACAAGAAAAGTGTTATGTACGTTACCGAGCTCTTGCGGTAGCTCTAAGCGATACGCGACTGGACCTACCCTTTCGAGTATCTCAAATTGACCTACATATCTCGGACTAAGCTTTCCATGTTTTCCGCGGCGTATTGCACCTTTCCAAGGTGACACCTTTAGAAGTACTTTGTCGTCGACTTGAAATTCTAGATCCTTTCTACGCATATTAGCATAACTCTCTTAACGACTTCTCGCAGTCTTAAGTCGTTCCTTAATCGTTGTGATCTTATCAATCGTTTCTTGCACTACATCCATGCTAATCAGTTGTCGGTCTCCTGGTTCCAACCAACACAGTGGAGATCTGCATTTCCTTCCGTAGAGAGCTTCGAAAGGTGCACATTTGATGCTAGCATGGTAGCTGTTATTGTTAGAGAACTCTATAACTGGTAAGTGGTTATCCCAACTTCCTCCGAAGTCGATAACGCATGCTCTCAGCATGTCCTCTAGTGTTTGTATAGTGCGCTCCCTTTGACCATCGCTCTATGGATGGTAAGACGTACTTAAGTCCAATCGAGTGCCAAACGACTCTTGGAATGCCTTCCAGAATCTGGAAGTGAAGCGAGTATCTCTGTCCGAGATAATTGACGTGGGTATTCCGTGACGATTCAATACCTCGTTGATGTATATTTGCACAAGTTTTTCCACGTTAAAACTTTCCTTGATGGGAATGAAGTGCGCTGACTTCGTTAGTCGATCCACTATAACCCAGATCATGTCGTTACCCTTTGATGTTCGAGGTAACTTCATGACGAAGTCCATTGTGATTTGTTCCCATTTCCATTCGGTAATGCCAGGTTGCTGCAATAACCCTGACGGCTTTTGATATTCGGCCTTCACTTTCGCACGAGTTAGGCATTTCTCTACGTACAAAGCAACATCCCTTTTCATTCCGGGCCACCAATAGTGTTCCTTGAGGTCCTTATACATCTTGCTCGACCCTGGATGAATGGAATATCGTGTTCGGTGTGCTTCGTCCATAATGGCCTTCCTCAATTCGATAGTAGTGGGAATCCAGGATCGATCCTTAAAATAGTAGACATCGTCGCTCTTCCTTACAAAATCCTTGTCGTGTTTGTGTAAGGTTTCGACCTTTATGTTATCTGCTTTCAGAGCCTCATGCTGGGCACTTCCTATACGCGTTCTCAAGTCGGGTTTGAGATAGATTCCTAATGCACGTACTCGAGTCGTCTGTTGCCTTACCTTTCTGCTCAAGGCATCTGCTACGACATTCGCTTTGCCAGGGTGATACTTAATATCACAGTCGTAGTCGCTAAGGAGTTCCAACCATCTCCTTTGCCTCATGTTGAGTAGCTTCTGATCTAGTATGTGATGCAGACTCCTATGGTCCGTGAATACCGTGCATTTGGTTCCGTAGAGATAATGTCTCCGGATTTTTAGGGCAAAAACTATCGCTCCTAGTCTAGGTTGTGAGTGGCGTAGTTGACCTCGGATTTCTTAAGTTTTCGCGATGCGTATGCTATAATTTTGTTTCGGTGCATCAATACCCAACCTATTTCTAGGTTAGATGCGTCACAATATACTAAGAAGTCTTCGTTTCCCTCAGGAAGAGTTAGAATTGGAGAATTGCACAGTTTTGTGTTTAGGATATTGAAGGCTTTTTCTAGTGCATCTCCCCAGTTGAACTTCTCGTTCTTTTGCGTTAACCTTTTTAGGGGTTTAGCTATCTTAGAGAAATCTTGAAGGAATCGCCGGTAATATCCATCCAATCCTAAGAATTGGCGGATTTCTGTCGGACTTTTGAGAGTTTTCCAATTCTCTATAGCGTCGATCTTTGATGGATCAACGTGAATTCCGGATCCATTAACTACGTGACCGGGGAATTTGACTTCACGCAGCCAAAATTCGCAGTTAGAAATGCGTAGAGCTGTTGTTCCTTGAGTAATTCTAACAACAGTTTTAAGTGCTTTGAGTGATCTTCTTTGGTACACGTGTAGATTAAGATGTCTTCGATGAATACAATAACGAATTTGTCTATATCGGTCGGCATACCCTATTCATCAAAGCCATGAATACCATCGGTGCATTTGTGAGTCCAAACGACATTACCAGGAACTTATAGTGTCTGTATCTAGTGCGGAATGCGGTTTTCGGTATATATTCTCCAGGAACCAACACTTGATGATATCCGGACCTTAAGTCAATCTTCGAAAAGTAGGTTGCGTCTTGAAGTTGATCGAAAAGGTCATCGATTCGTGGAAGAGGATGCGGGTTCTTGACAGTTAGCTTATTCAGTTCTCGGTAATCAATACACATGCGGAACGATCCATATTTCTTCTCAACGAATAGGATCGGCTCTCCCCATGGTGATAAGCTCAGTCGGGTAAATCCTTTATCCAATAGTTCCTGAACTTGGTTGGATAATTCCTGCATTTCAGTCAGAGCTAGTCGATATGGCGTCTTTGCCACCGGTGCTGCTCTAATAATTTCTTCGTTTCTAAACTCTACTTGCCTCAGTGGTGGTAGTTCTAGTAGTTCTTCGGGAAATACCCCCGGATAGTATCTAACTATCGGTATATCCTTAAGGTCTGCTACTTTCGTTTGTTTGTCTTTTATGTTTACTAACAATGCAAAGCAGCCCTTATTCTGGTATTGGCGCATTTACATCACCGCTATAAGTTTCAAAGTTTGTCCCGGCCTATCTCCTTGAACTATCAATTCCTTTCCATCTCCTAATGGCATCCTAATCGTCTTATCTTAGGCAAAATATCTTCGTATCTTGAATGGTCAACTAATCTTATTCTATTAGTGCGTCAAAGTTGCAACTACTCGGGGTCGAATCTTGCTTCCTCAGTTCCTATCACGAGTTCTCTAACTTGTATGATGCTCGGGCTTCAAGGGTTGTGTTGATTATTGAGTTAATGTTTAAGTTTACTTAATGGACTAGTAATAGTTCGGGCAAGTCAGCGGGAAATACTTGCGGTACTTCCGTACTACTAATCGGTTTCCTTTGGCACCTTCTTGGTTAAATAGCAACAAGCTATTACCTCGGTTGTGAGTGTTTTTAGGGTATAAGGTTTAGCCTTGCCCTTTCCATGTCGCCTTGTATGCATGAGGTCTTATTGTAGAGCAGGTGTTTAGATGATTTCCTTGTAGAGACATGACTTCAACATGTTTGACAAATAACTATTCCGTGGTTTTCCGTAACATAAGAATGTGATCATATCATCGTGATGATCCTTCGTTTTAGGATATACTTTCAAAACCTACCTTGGTTTGAAGTTACCTTAGATTTGTATTCAAGTCTAGGAATCCACACTGACCAATGATTCCCTAGATAAGTTTGCGATATCCTTGCGATTTCGTAAATGCTAGCCCCCTTAATCGAGTACAATCAATTATGGTACATTATTTTGCATAATAATAATGTCAATAAATGAAAGTAAGGTATGAGATATACATGTTTATGCTAGGGGCATATCATGTAATTAAGATTAAGAATAAGTGCGCGACCGAAGTTTACAATATTTTGTATACTAAAGCGAACGAATGATAACAGTGGTTTTCAAAACTGTTACGTGTAGCAATTCCACAAGTAGCATCGCGTTGTCTAGACTGCCCTATGTATCGTTTATTTGGTATGAAGTATGTCGAGTGATAGTTTGCGAATACGAGTGTCATGATACATCGACTTCTGGACCATTTCTGTAGACCCGAAAACTTGTCGCATGAACCCATCATGTCCTCCAGTGTCAATCCTTAGTTATCGGATACCTTGGGTGCATTACTTAGTATGTCGAGTTGCAACTGCACTCATGCGTCTTATGTGGGAATACTTCCCAGTTTCCATAAAAGGCATCGCGTAAGGATTAGTGGGATAAAGCGTATACGGTGTTGATAGTCGAGAATGTGTTGTCTCCGCCTAAAGAACGGAAGAATAGTCGGCATGGGACAGTATAAACCAGTCCAGATCCGAGTCGTTATACGGTAATGTAATAGTTTACGATAGTATGAATAGCTTACGATAATGTTAATCCAACGCTCCTATACCTTGATAACGTATCGCTATTGTATATCAGGTTCGTAGGGAAATGTGAGTTCTCAAGAGTATACGTCTGGTATCCACCTCGTTGTCTGACACGGTTATAATCGTTCCCTTCATCGCATCATAGAAAGGTGAATGGAATCAAATTCCCACTAAGTCTCAACGTTATCTTAGTATTAGCCTAAAGCATATAGCGTTTCGATGTCTGACGTAGCTATCTCTTTCCCTCTCGACTTACCCTAAATCGGTAACGAGTTAAATCGTTGTTATAGCTCATGTTAGCGTTACTAATAAGCTGAGCATATAGAGTATCTTAAGTTTAGAATCTAAGTCTGTCTGGGTCTGACTTCAAGAATTCCAGAGAATGTTCGTTTAATGTTTACCAATCCCGTTCTGGCATAATTTAGTCCAAATTATTCGTAGGTAATCAGGCTCCGAATAATTCAAGTTAAATAAAATCTTTTGTTTAGAAACTGGTTATAGTTTGATTTTTGAAAATTCGGTAGTCACTATAACCTTGCGCTCTGATACCAGGTTTGTCACACCCCGCTAAAGCGGAAACACAGGATGTGAAGAGCAGTAGCATTCGATAGCAAAATATAGATAAACGCCAAGTTATATTAAATAAATAGTTACATCAAAGTTTACATAGTAGTTTAAAATATCGATTACATATCCGAATTCAAAATAGGGTGTTCATAACCAAACCACCCAAACCCATCCCGTTCTTGAAGTCATTCGCCCAAAGCATAAAGTCATCAGCAAGTTTACTCGTTACCTGAAAATACGAGTCAAGTGTTAACTACGGAAGACGTAGTTAGTGAGCTACAAGTTTAAGTAAAAGCATACAAGTTTCGGCGCACATAAAAATGGAGTAAAGTATCGTTTTCAAATAGTTACCACATAACCATGCATAAAGTACTAGTATCCAAAATAGTTACCACATAAACAGGTGTAAAGTATTGCATTCGTTTTTGTAGGCATTGACCACATAGCGCGACTATGTGACAATCCTAAGTATTGCCCAATGATCGTTGCTAAGCCTATAGCCTACCCTATTAGTATTATGCACCATCGTTATAAGTCGTTGTGGTGAGGGTCAATTTACCCTAATAGCGCTATCCATATCTACTAACGGTCCTTTCCAAAGGGATTAATAGCAACTAATGTCCTTGGTAGTATCGGGAGTTTTAGTGGTATCTCACGTCCATGTTGTACAACGTCCGCAACATGACGATCGATGTTTAGTCATTGGCAAAATATTTTTCGTATCCTCGGCATTGTTGGCAAAACCCTCAACAACGCCGGCAAAATAATCATTCGTTTGAGTATTCAAAATATATAAGCATCTCGTAATAGCATTCAAAGTATACAAGTGTTTTCGTAAAAGCATTCGAATATCAAATAGTTTCCGTTTAGCATTCAAGTATCAAAGCGTTTTTCAGCTTAAATGTAATGTTTAAGCCTAAGACTCCCATTTCACCCCAAAAAGTATTAAAAGCGTTTATAGAGTAGGGGTTTGTAACTTACTGGTTGCGAAGATAATCGTAAGATCGAAAACGGTCGGAAAGCGTGTCGGGAATCACAGAAAGCCTAAAGAATACCAAGATTGTTTAAGTGTTATGATCTCATTATGTTATTATATATAATGTAATATAGATGAATTTTAGTTAAACTTTAAGTGTCAAGGTCCAATTGTCCAAAAATAGTCCAAAACGGTTATCGTTATGTTTTGGTCCAAAAGTCTAAAGTTAACGTTATTGTTTTATGATAAATATGTTTTGTTTGCTAAAGTGTCTTATGTTTTCTAACAAAATTTGGGCAGCGCTTCCGCGCCCAAATTTTAAATCCAAAATATAAACCACTTTCCCGCTTACAAAACACATATGCATACATAACATATTTAAACATGTTCGTTTTAGCGCAATTGGTCCAATACAAGTCGCAAATATGATTAGTTTTACCAAACTCAGTCCCAAATGTTAAGTCTCAAAAAGTCAGCGGCCGTACAATAGTTCAAAACGACTAAACGACAAATATTTGGAAAACTGTCAGCCATGTGCGTCGTCCTGGACCTTAGGAACGACGCACAGGAGCCAAAATACCCCGTTGCGTCGTCCTGGTCCTTAGGGACGGCGCACAAGTCGTGGTTCTTGTGTTTTTCTTACAAAAATCGATTTGTTACCCATAGATTTCGACATGCAATCGGTTTAAACTTCATAATATGTCATCTTAACAGTTTATACATAACTTTTGTCCATAAAATCGTAGATCTAAGTATTATTTTGATAAAAACCCGTTTTGTATAAAATGTGTTATAAAACTTTGTAAAAACTTATTTTTGTGCCATGGATCATCCATGCAAATAATAAAAACAGTAAATAAGGAAAAATGAAGGATTTCTACCGGATGAAATAGCTTGGATGATGTTTTAGAAGTGTTTTGAGCTCCAAAAACGGTGAAAATGCTTTGAAACCGAAATACCTTGATCCCCTTGCTTCCTCTTGATGTTAGAACATTTTTAGATCATGATTTAGTGGATTAAGTGGATGCAAATGGTTGTGTGTGTGATGTTCTTGAGAGGGAGTTAGAGAAAAGTTTAGGTGTGTGTGTGTTTTATGTTTATAAAATGGAAAATGAAAAGAAATGATAGAAAGGTGGTAAGAGGGGTTTGGTACTGCCAAAGAAGCAGCCAATGAGTGTTACAGATCGAAATTGATTGGTTGATGGTTTATAAAAACGAGACAAGTAATAAAATTTTAAAGATTTATGAATCTGGCAGGACGTCGCACAAAGGGGGTGTGCGACGTCCTGGACCACTTTTGTAATTATTTTTTGTGATTTTTCGTTTTTGCGTTTTTGCTTCGTTGGACCTTTTCGTTAACTGGAAGTTCTTGATTATGATACGTTATGAACTTAGGAAAGTTCCTTAGGTGTTTTCTTGGAATTAGGACTTACATAATTTGATTCCGAAGTTGATTTACAATTCCGATCTCGATCAGCGCTTAAAGGTTTACATGACGTAAACTTACGTTTAAGAGTTTTCTGTGAGTTACATCGAGCTTAGCTTAAGATTTGCGTCTACGTAACCACGTAACACATAAAGTTAGTAATATCGGGTATCAAATATAAACATCTCGAGGTTATAAGTTAGCGTTCTCGACCTGAGTTTAGACGGTTCTCACATTCTCCCCACGTTGAAAGAATTTCGTCCCGAAAGTTCAACTTGTGGTATTTGTTGTAGGAGAAGTGAAGAGATGAGGATACTTAAGCATCATTTGATCCTCTCATTCCCAGGTATATTCGGGGCCACGTTTTGCGTTCCTCGCACCCTCACTATAGGGATTTGACTGTGTCTCAGTTTTTAGGTTTCGCGATTTATGATTTCAATCGGTTCCTCAACAAATTGGAGCTTTTCGTCTAGTTGTACTTCTTCTAAAGGTGTGATAAGTTTTTCGTCCGATAGGCACTTTTTCAATCTCGAAACAAGAAAAGTGTTATGTACGTTACCGAGCTCTTGCGGTAGCTCTAAGCGATACGCGACTGGACCTACCCTTTCGAGTATCTCAAATTGACCTACATATCTCGGACTAAGCTTTCCATGTTTTCCGCGGCGTATTGCACCTTTCCAAGGTGACACCTTTAGAAGTACTTTGTCGTCGACTTGAAATTCTAGATCCTTTCTGCGCATATCAGCATAACTCTTTTGACGACTTCTCGCAGTCTTAAGTCGTTCCTTAATCGTTGTGATCTTATCAATCGTTTCTTGCACTACATCCATGCTAATCAGTTGTCGGTCTCCTGGTTCCAACCAACACATTGGAGATCTACATTTCCTTCCGTAGAGAGCTTCGAAAGGCGCACATTTGATGCTAGCATGGTAGATGTTATTGTTAGAGAACTCTATTAGTGGTAAGTGGTTATCCCAACTTCCTCCGAAGTCGATAACGCATGCTCTCAGCATGTCCTCTAGTGTTTGTATAGTGCGCTCCCTTTGACCATCGCTCCATGGATGGTAAGCCGTACTTAAGTCCAATCGAGTGCCAAACGACTCTTGGAATGCCTTCCAGAATCTGGAAGTGAAGCGAGTATCTCTGACCGAGATAATTGACGTAGGTATTCCGTGACGATTCACTACCTCGTTGATGTATATTTGCACAAGTTTTTCCACGTTAAAACTTTCCTTGATGGGAATGAAGTGCGCTGACTTCGTTAGTCGATCCACTATAACCCAGATCATGTCTTTACCCTTTGATGTTCGAGGTAACTTCATGACGAAGTCCATTGTGATTTGTTCCCATTTCCATTCGGGAATGCCAGGTTGCTGCAATAACCCTGACGGCTTTTGATATTCGGCCTTTACTTTCGCACGAGTTAGGCATTTCTCTACGTACAAAGCAACATCCCTTTTCATTCCGGGCCACCAATAGTGTTCCTTGAGGTCCTTATACATCTTGCTCGACCCTGGATGAATGGATTACGTGTTCGGTGTGCTTCGTCCATAATGGCCTTCCTCAATTCGATAGTCGTGGGAATCCAGGCTCGATCCTTAAAATAGTAGACATCGTCGCTCTTCCTTACAAAATCCTTGTCGTGTTTGTGTAAGGTTTCGACCTTTATGTTATCTGCTTTCAGAGCCTCATGCTGGGCACTTCCTATACGCGTTCTCAAGTCGGGTTTGAGGTAGATTCCTAATGCACGTACTCGAGTCGTCTGTTGTCTTTCCTTTCTGCTCAAGGCATCTGCTACGACATTCGCTTTGTCAGGGTGATACTTAATATCACAGTCGTAGTCGCTAAGGAGTTCCAACCTTCTCCTTTGCCTCATGTTGAGTAGCTTCTGATCTAGTATGTGATGCAGACTCCTATGGTCCGTGAATACCGTGCATTTGGTTCCGTAGAGATAATGTCTCCAGATTTTTAGGGCAAAAACTATCGCTCCTAGTTCTAGGTCGTGAGTGGCGTAGTTGACCTCGTGTTTCTTAAGTTTTCGCGATGCGTATGCTATAATTTTGTTTCGTTGCATCAATACCCAACCTATTTCTAGGTTAGATGCGTCACAATATACTAAGAAGTCTTCGTTTCCCTCGGAAAGAGTTAGAATTGGAGCATTGCACAATTTTGTTTTTAGGATATTGAAGGCTTTTTCTAGTGCATCTCCCCAGTTGAACTTCTCGTTCTTTTGCGTTAACCTTTTTAGGGGTTTAGCTATCTTATAGAAATCTTGAAGGAATCGCCGGTAATATCCATCCAATCCTAAGAATTGGCGGATTTCTGTCGGACTTTTGAGAGTTTTCCAATTCTCTATAGCGTCGATCTTTGATGGATCAACGTGAATTTCGGATCCATTAACTACGTGACCGGGGAATTTGACTTCACGCAGCCAAAATTCGCAGTTAGAAAATTTTGCGTAGAGCTGTTGTTCCTTGAGTAATTCTAACAACAGTTTTAAGTGCTTTGCGTGATCTTCTTTGGTACACGTGTAGATTAAGATGTCTTCGATGAATACAATAACGAATTTGTCTAGATCGGTCGGCATACCCTATTCATCAAAGCCATGAATACCGTCGGTGCATTTGTGAGTCCAAACGACATTACCAGGAACTTATAGTGTCTGTATCTAGTGCGGAATGCGGTTTTCGGTATATCTTCTCCAGGAACCAACACTTGATGATACCCGGACCTTAAGTCAATCTTAGAAAAGTAGGTTGCGCCTTGAAGTTGATCGAAAAGGTCATCGATTCGTGGAAGAGGATGCCGGTTCTTGACAGTTAGCTTATTCAGTTCTCGGTAATCAATACACATGCGGAACGATCCATATTTCTTCTCAACGAATAGGATCGGCTCTCCCCATGGTGATAAGCTCAGTCGGGTAAATCCTTTATCCAATAGTTCCTGAAGTTTGTTGGATAATTCCTGCATTTCAGTCGGAGCTAGTCGATATGGCGTCTTTGCCACTGGTGTTGCTCTAATAATTTCTTCGTTTCTAAACTCTACTTGCCTCAGTGGTGGTAGTTCTAGTAGTTCTTCGGGAAATACCCCCGGATAGTATCTAACTATCGGTATATCCTTAAGGTCAGCTACTTTCGTTTGTTTGTCTTTTATGTTTACTAACAATGCAAAGCAGCCCTTATTCAGGTATTAGCGCATTTACATCACCGCTATAAGTTTCAAAGTTTGTCCCGGCCTATCTCCTTGAACTATCAATTCCTTTCCATCTCCTAATGGCATCCGAATCGTCTTATCTTAAGCAAAATATCTTCGTATCTTGAATGGTCAACTAATCTTATTCTATTACTACGTCAAAGCTGCAACTACTCGGGGTCGAATCTTGCTTCCTCAGTTCCTATCACGAGTTCTCTAACTTGTATGATGCTCGGGCCGCAAGGGTTGTGCTGAGTATTGAGTTAATGTTTAAGTTTACTTAATGGACTAGTAATAGTTCGGGCAAGTCAGCGGGAAATACTTGCGGTACTTCCTTACTACTAATCGGTTTCCTTTGGCACCTTCTTGGTTAAATAGCAACAAGCTATTACCTCGGTTGTGAGTGTTTTTCGGGTATAAGGTTTAGCCTTGCCCTTTCCATGTCGCCTTGTATGCATGAGGTCTTATTGTAGAGCAGGTGTTTAGATGATTTCCTTATAGAGACATGACTTCAACATGTTTGACAAATAACTATTATGTGGTTTACCGTAACATAAGAATGTGATCATATCATCGTGATGATCCTTCGTTTTAGGATATACTTTCAAAACCTACCTTGGTTTGAAGTTATCTTAGATTTGAATTCAAGTCTAGGAATCCACACTGACCAACGATTCCCTAGATAAGTTTGCGATATCCTTGCGATTTCGTAAATGCTAGCCCCCTTAATCGAGTACAATCAATTATGGTACATTATTTTGCATAATAATAATGTCAATAAATGAAAGTAAGGTATGAGATATACATGTTTATGCTAGGGGCATATCATGTAATTAAGATTAAGAATAAGTGCGCGACCGAAGTTTACAATATTTTGTATACTAAAGCGAACGAATGATAACAGTGGTTTTCAAAACTCTTATGTGTAGCAATTCCACAAGTAGCATCGCGTTGTCTAGACTGCCCTATGTATCGTTTATTTGGTATGAAGTATGTCGAGTGATAGTTTGCGAATACGAGTGTCATGATACATCGACTTCTGGACCATTTATGTAGACCCGAAAACTTGTCGCATGAACCCATCATGTCCTCCAGTGTCAATCCTTAGTTATCGGATATCTTGGGAGCATTACTTAGTATGTCGAGTTGCAACTGCACTCATGCGTCTTATGTGGGAATACTTCCCAGTTGCCATAAAAGGCATCGCGTAAGGATTAGTGGGATAAAGCGTATACGGTGTTGATAGTCGAGAATGTGTTGTCTCCGCCTAAAGAACGGAAGAATAGTCGGCATGGGACAGTATAAACCAGTCCAGATCCGAGTCGTTATACGGTAATGTAATAGTTTACGATAGTATGAATAGCTTACGATAATGTTAATCCAACGCTCCTATACCTTGATAACGTATCGCTATTGTATATTAGGTTCGTAGGGAAATGTGAGTTCTCAAGAGTATACGTCTGGTATCCACCTCGTTGTCTGACACGGTTATAATCGTTCCCTTCATCGCATCATAGAAAGGTGAATGGAATCAAATTCCCACTAAGTCTCAACGTTATCTTAGTATTAGCCTAAAGCATATAGCGTTTCGATGTCTGACGTAGCTATCTATTTCCCTCTCGACTTACCCTAAATCGGTAATGAGTTAAATCGTTGTTATAGCTCATGTTAGCGTTACTAATAAGCTGAGCATATAGAGTATCTTAAGTTTAGAATCTAAGTCTGTCTGGGTCTGACTTCAAGAATTCCAGAGAATGTTCGTTTAATGTTTACCAATCCCGTTCTGGCATAATTTAGTCCAAATTATTCGTAGGTAATCAGGCTCCAAATAATTCAAGTTAAACAATGCCTTCACGTTTTGGTTAAATAAAATCTTTTGTTTAGAAACTGGTTATAGTTTGATTTTTGAAAATTCGGTAGTCACTCTAACCTTGCGCTCTGATACCAGGTTTGTCACACCCCGCTAAAGCGGAAACACAGGATGTGAAGAGCAATAGCATTCGATAGCAAAATATAGATAAACGCCAAGTTATATTAAATAAATAGTTACATCAAAGTTTACATAGTAGTTTAAAATATCGATTACATATCCGAATTCAAAATAGGGTGTTCATAACCAAACCACCCAAACTCATCCCGTTCTTGAAGTCATTCGCCCATGTTGGTGCGAGAAATGCAGTGACTGGATGCTCTATCATGTTTTGATTACATAGTATTATATTAGCCTGTATATAGATAGCTTAGTGGGCTGCTCACGGACTTGCATGTCCGTGAGGCCCAATAGAGTCCAAGCCCAAACTGGCTGAACATGTTACTCTATAAATAGAGGTGTTCAGATCAGTTTAGGGTTGTTGGTTTTGAGAGAATTCAGAGTTATACTTCCGGATTGTAACAGTGTTTTTGTTAATCAGAAGTATTAGAATTCGGTAATTGTGTTTATGCGTTTATTGCTTTCGTTTATAACCTGTGTGTTTATTGATTACGAGATTCCGCCTCGTAGTTAGTATAGTTTAATCCTGTAGATCGGACCACTGGGACCTACAATTGGTATCAGAGCAAACGCATTGTTTGCTCTCTATCGAGATTTGGTTCAGGGTTAAATTCAGGTTTTAATCGATTCTGGAAATTTAGGGTTCTTAGTACTTTTTCAGCGGCCGTTAGGGTTTCTGGATATCTTCGGCGGCAATTAGGGTTTTTGGACATCTTCGTGGATTTACTTCGTGGACTTAGTTCGTGGATTTAATTCGTGGACTTAGTTCGTGGATTTAACTAGTGGACTTGTTTCGTGGATTTAATTTGTGGAGACATCTTCGTGAAGACTTCTTCGTGGATACATCTTCGTGAATACTTCTTCGTGGATACATCTTCGTGGATACATCTTCGTGGATACATCTTCGTGGATACTTCTTCGTGGACATTTCTTCGTGGATACTTCTTCGTGGATACTTCTTCGTGGATACTTCTTCGTGGATCTTTCTTTCGAGGATATTTCTTCGTGGATACTTCGTCGTGAACATCTTCGTTGGGAACTTCTTCGTTAGTGGATCTCTCTCGTCTACGAACAACATCTTCGTGATTGACACCCATCTTCGCCGAAAAACATCTTCGTGACCCATCTTCGTGTACTTCTTCGCCGAAAAACATCTTCGTGACCCATCTTCGTGTACTTCTTCGCCGAACAACATCTTCGTGACATCATCTTCGTGTACTTCTTCGCTGCACATCATATCTGAAATGGATTCTAAACAATCCGTTAACATACCTCCAAAGTTACTTAACTCATCACAATATTTTGAATGGGCTGAACTATTTGAACAATTATGTCGTTACAATGATGTACAAATGTGGGTATGCATTCAAGAAGTCTATGAACATCCGCGTCAAACTGTAGACAATGTAACTGCCAAGATTCCCGTCAATAAAATGTCACCTGAATATCGACGAGAATATGATTATGAGAACAGAGCAATAGCAAGTCTAAAGATGGCTTTGCCAATCGAAATGCAACATCTTTACAAGAATCTGGAGACCAATAAGAAAACTTCTCATGATCTATGGAAAGCGATTGAAAAACAATATGCCGGAACTCCTGCTCAGCAAAAGAGTCAAGCGAATCTCCTTAAACGACAATTCAATACTTTTAGATCAGGAGTTAATGAACCTTTTGAAGAAACTGTTACCAGATACTTCAATCTTCTTGCAGAACTCGCCAGATATAAAATAGATGTAACAAGTGAAAAAGTTGAGCGATTTTTGGATGCTTTGCCTAAGCGTTGGGAGATTTACGTAAACCTTATAAAAGATGAAATTGATAAAAACACCGACGAAGTATTAACTTTAGAAACGCTGCTAGAACGATTCAGAGGTTATGAGTTGACACGTTTCACAACAAACATTATTACAGATCAAACACCCTACGGGCAAACCTCAGAATCAAACTCCTCTGAAAATGCAACTGCTTTCTTTACAGATAAGGATCCGCCGACTTCTGAAACACAGTCTGGCACCCGACCTACCACTGCAACACCAGATGTTCCTGTCACACATCAGAAAATGCCAATGAGTGTTAAATCTGCAGAGGAAAGTCTCGAAATATTATCTTGCTTTTTGACTGCTTATGGCAATCAGGTACAAGGAAAAATTGCCGATCCAGGGCTATGGGATGAGAATTTCAGTCAAGTTGATCAGGATGACCTTGAGGAAATGGATTTACAATGGCAAACCGCTATGATCACTAACAGAATAAAGAAATTCATGGCGAGAACAGGACGAAGTTTAAGAACAGGAAAGGCAGGCTTCGATAAATCAAAGGTACGATGTTACAACTGTCAGCAACCCGGTCATTTCGCAAGAGAGTGCCAACAGCCTAAAGTTGAACGTAATTTAAATCAAGACAAAAGCGGTCCTTCACAAGCCTCTCAACCACAGCGTAGCTTAGCTTCACAGGCAATGATCGTCCAACACGATGATCACACATACGACTGGACAATCAAGCTCTCATGGCTTCCGTTGAAGAGATTCACAGTGAAACAAGTGACTCAGGTTCCGAAAATGACACAAGTTCCAGTTCTGATAACGACACAAGCTCAAATGAAGAAAATCTGGACGTTGAAGACACTAAGGCTGAGAAAACACCATGCAATTGTACGGTGGATGTGCCCAACGAAAATTTCATTGCAAACATGGCTGGTCTTCAAACCGAGAAGTCTAAGGTACTTCTTGACCTTGAATATGTAAAGGAATTGTGTAAATCTTTTATTGTCTTAACTCTTGAACATGACAAATTGCTCACTTTAGTATCCAGTTTGGAAACACAGAAAACCAAGCTTGAAAAAGAAATTTCTACACAAATTTTCTTAAAAGATGACTATGCAAGAAAATTTAAACAAACTGAAAAAACAAGAGTGCAACTTTTAGCAGATGTAGGTCTTTTAACACAAAAAGTCTCCATGTTGTATGACAGTCTTGAAAATGAAAAGAAAAGTTTTGCCATAAAAGTTCAAGAATTAAATGCTTGTCAAATTAAATTAACTGAACAGGAAAGCAAGATGGAACAATTTCGCACCTCTTCTGTCACTTTGAACTCCATGATAAGTCGTCAACGCACTTCTGGTACAACCACAGGTTTAGGTTATAACGAAACTCCACCTCCTTACAACAATGAATTTAGTTTCTTTAGAACCCAACCTCCAATGAATGACGAAAGTGAATCATCTAATAGCAAAAGCCAAGAATCTGCACCATCTCGAGAAAAGCAACCCGCAAAGATTCCATGTCAAGAACAAAATGATATATCTTCGGATTCTGAACCATCTCCACAGAACAAAATGGAATCATTAAACTGCTTCAAATGTCGTGAAAGGGGACACGTGGCCTCGGTATGTATAAACAAACGAAAGGAACCTCAAGTTAAAGTCACGCCCTCACCGAAATCTAAGTTCACTCCCACAAAACCCGTTCACATTCTTCGAAATCCGCAACATGCGCGTCCTGATACATCTCCACGAACTTCTGGGTATACTCAACCGAGCACGGGAAACTTTAACCAACGACCTCATCAACGGCCTCAACAACCATTTGTTCCATCCTTTCGTCCACATAATCATGAACAACGTTTTCAAAGTCCTCCACGATACCATCACAACAATTATAATCAAAATTATCACCATTCTCCTCCACGAACTCACTATGAGCCGCGTTATCCTCACTCCAATACCAACCGTTATAATTCCTCACAAATGAGTCATAGAGTTCCATACAACTCTAACAGTCATTTCTCCTCACGCCACACATCTCACGTTTCTCATCAAAACAAGGGAGTTTACAAAAGGGTCACTTATGTGACTGAAAATGGACAATCCAGGTCTGTTATGGCCTGGGTTCCCCATGAGAACTAATGATTTACATTTATTGTGCAGGAACCGAGTCACCGACTCGTCAACAACTGGTATGTTGATAGTGGCTGTTCCAGGCACATGACAGGAGAAAGAGCGCTGCTCAATAACGAAAGAAAGGACGAGTAAATTTTGCAGGAGATAAAGGTGGAGAAATAACTGGAATTGGATCAGTTACAAATGGTAAAATAACACTGAAGGATGTGTTCTACGTTAAGCAGCTCGAGCACAACTTGCTGAGTGTCTCTCAAATCTGCGACAACGATAATCCCGTGTACTTCACCAAAAAGGAAGTTTTGATACTCAAATCCGAAATTGATATCCCGGAGGATCTGATATTGATGCGTGCCCCAAGAAAGAAAAACACATACATCATGGATATGAACAACACTGAACTCACCGTCGATTCAACATGTCTATTGTCAAAATCAACAAGTGAAGAGGCCATGATTTGGCACAGAAAGATGGCACACTTACACTTTCGGAAAATGAATGAGATCACGAAGAAAGGGCTAGTCAATGGCATTCCACTCAAACGTTTTGAGTATGAAGATAAATGCATTCCTTGCAAACTCGGAAAGCAACACAAGCAACATCACAAGTCCAAGGCCATCAACACAATCGAGACACCATTCGAGCTAATGCACACTGATCTCTTCGGTCCCATTGCCCAAAGAAGCTTCGGAGGAAAATATTACTGTCTAGTGATCACCGACGATTACACTCGCTACTCTTGGGTTTACTTTCTAGCTACTAAGAGTGAAACTGCTGGCACGCTAATCAACTTCTTTGACATGATCAAAAACGTCTACAAAGCAAATGTCAAGCACCTACGCAGCGATAACGGGACAGAATTCAAAAATTCCACGATGACCTTCTACTGCTTAACAAATGGGATAGTTCAACAACACAGCGCACCATATGAACCACAACAAAATGGAGTCGCTGAACGGAAAAACAGAACCTTGATAGAGGCTGCACGCACTATGTTAGCTGATTCACTTCTCCCTGTCACATTTTGGGGGGAGGCCGTGAATACAGCTTGCTACGTCCTTAATCGAGTGTTAACGGTGAAACGGTTTGATAAAACAAGTTATGAACTGCTTAATGGTCGTAAGCCGAATCTTGCTGGTCTGGAACCCTTTGGGGCTCCCTGTACTGTTTTAAAAACGAATTACATCACCAAGTTCGCACCCAAAGCTGTCCAGGGATACTTTCTTGGATATGTAGAGGGCTGCGCTAACAAAAGAGTTTACTTAAAACCTTCACGAACCGTGGAAATTGTTTTTAACTTGGAAATAACTAGCTACACGTTTGAAAAACAAAATGGTCCAGATATAGCTTTCGACTATGATGCATTATTTAAATCTTTTAACCTTTCTCCGAGTGTGCCTTGTACAGGAACAGAGAACCCGAGTTTCTCTTCTGATGATGACGATTCAGTTTTTCCTCGTACCCATGTCATTCAAGAAATCGTTACTGAACCTGCTGTCACCGATGACCAAGCAGATGATCAAGACGAAGTGGCAGAACCACTCGTCACCGAAGAACTAACCGATGATCAAGAAAATGTGGCAGAACCACATCCTGCAACCGCTCAAGCCGATGCGGCAGAACCGCACGGTGTGTCTCGAATTCACAAAGTTCATTCTTTGGACAACGTTATTGGCGATCTTAATGCCCCTGTTCAAACTCGATCGCAATTAGAGGATCTACAAGGCATGTACGCTTTTGCTACAACATCCGAGGATTTCAACAACTGTCGTTATCTTTGCTTTGTTTCCCAAGACGTCCCTGTCAATATTCATATGGCCCTTAAGGACGCCAACTGGGTTCACGCATGTCAAGAAGAACTAGCTCAGTTTGAAAAACTAGGAGTCTGGGTCCTTGTGATCCTGCCCGATGACGCCTATGCTATAGGTACTAAATGGGTTTTCCGATGCAAACGAGATGACCGTGGAATTATCACTCGAAACAAAGCTCGATTAGTGGTACAAGGCTTTTATCAAGAAGAAGGATTAGACTTTCAGGAT
Source organism: Senecio squalidus (assembly GCA_910822075.1). Lineage (NCBI taxonomy): Eukaryota > Viridiplantae > Streptophyta > Magnoliopsida > Asterales > Asteraceae > Senecio > Senecio squalidus. The sequence goes on from CAJVGC010000001.1 coordinate 13,754,873, forward strand.
GTTTTTGCTCCAGTCGCTCGCCTCGAGGCTGTTCGTCTTTTCTTAGCATATGCCTCTCACATGGGACTTACCGTTTATCAACTTGTATATGGTAAAATCGATGACACTGTCTATGTTCAGCAACCCCCTGGCTTCGAAGACCCACAACACCCTGATAAGGTTTACAAGCTCAACAAAGCTCTATACGGTCTTCATCAAGCCCCTCGCCTGTGGTATGGAACATTATCCAATTTTCTCTTAGAATCCGGTTTCAAGAGAGGTCGTATCGATAGCACCCTATTCATCAAGGATTCACCCAAGGCTAAACTATTAGTTCAAGTCTACGTGGATGATATTATCTTCGGTTCCACTGATAATCAAATGTGTAAGGATTTTGAAAAGCTAATGAAAGACAAATTCGAGATGAGTGCCATGGGTGAACTCAAGCTATTTCTAGGATTACAAGTCGAACAACTACCCGACGGGATGTTTGTTCATCAATCAAACTACGTCACTGAAATGCTAAAGAAGTTCAACATGACCGATGCCAAGTCCATTGCTACTCCCATTCAACAGCAACACAATCTGGAACCAAAAGCACAAAACGGGATCCCACTGTTTATCGCGGCATTATAGGCTCATTAATGTATCTTACTGCATCTCGTCCTGATATAATGTTTGCTGTATGTTTATGTGCCAGGTTCCAAGCTTGTCCAAAGATGTCTCATCACACTGCTGTAAAGAGGATTCTTCGCTATCTTAAAGGCCGACCGCGGCTGGGTCTCTGGTATCCCAAAGGAAGCGACCTCTTTCTCGAAGCATTCACCGACTCAGATTTGGGTGGATGTAATATCGATCGAAAGTCAACCTCCGGTGGTTGTCAATTTTTGGGAGGACGCCTCGTGTCATGGCAATGCAAAAAACAGACAACTGTTTCCGTCTCATCCTGCGAAGCCGAATATATAGCTGCGGGTAGCTGTGTCTCACAGGTCATTTGGATTCAACAACAGATGCTGGATTACGGTTTATTCTATACCTCTACTCCTATTAATATAGATAATGAGGCTGCCGTTTCTGTTATTAAAAACCCTGTTAAACACAGTAAAACCCGTCATATAGATTTTAAACACCACTTCATCCGAGACTATTATGAAAAGAAACTAATCGACATCCTTCGTGTCTCTTCCGAAAACAACTTAGCTGATCTCTTCACTAAAGCCTTTGACAAAACTCGTTTTGAATCACTTCTTCATCGTATTGGACTTCGCAACTTAGATTAACCAACGTTTTCTTTTAAAAAAAAAAAAAATAAAAATTAGTGTAACTTAGTTAGAAATTTAAATTCGAGATGAAGATATCTCTTGCTTATGACTCTTAGTCTTAGATCGGGTTTTTGCCACTTGCAAGTATAATTTTCATAGTATTTTAGTTTAAATTCCAGTGTCTTGTGGCCCTTCGTCTCATTATTGAATTCAGTTGTGTGGTTTGCTGTCTTAGAGCTCTACAGTTTCCAACCATTAATCGACTTGAGTTTGCTGATTGCAACAAAGGTTGAGAATGGATTTCTGCTACGAAGTCATGTGATACACTAACAGATGGGAGACACTTTTATCAAATTTAAAAATATTTTATTGGTGTGTTAATAAGTGTTTGAATTCACATAAGCGGCCTTTGGAACTTGAGTCAGTACACACACGGGGTGCCTTGATCACCTAGCCACCTAAGGTCTTAACGGGTCTGGGATCGGTTGGTAGAAAGCTCATTAAAGGGTTCCATAGAAAGTCGCAGGATTCAAATAACTTGAAAAGGCTTCATAGAAGCTCAGTCATGGACTTGCACAATTAAACCAATGCGTTAAACTGTTTTAAATAAATTTGATACAGGTTATCTTAATGTTAGCTTCATATGTTGCACTGTCAAGGTTGGTAACCAATCCATACCACTTTGTACCATGGAAGGATTCACAAATACCTTGAGTATCTCACACTTTTGTCGAATGGTTATTAACTTATGAGTGCTTTAAGCCTAAATCTAAGATAGTTTACTTGTAATTAAAACACAACTTTTTGGTGTGGGGCTGAACGGTTAAATTGGACAACTACACAAACATGGATTTAAATTAATTATCTTTGGAAACCCGATAAGCAATCTCATCGGATTTTGTTTCCTAAATGTATACTACATTGTTTCCTTAGTTAACGTTTTGTTTCTTTTTAAGTTTATTAATTTTTATCTTATCTCTGTAATGTTCTATATTTAAAAAAAAAAAAAAACAACGTTGGTTAAATCCTTAATAGTCCATTGGGCCCAGACTAACAGGCCCAGCCTTTTCAGGCCCATTGGCCCATATTTGACCTTTAAATACCCTCCGGTGAAAATCAAATTTTCACTTTTCACTTTTCAAAATTTTTTACTCTACTCGGAGCTAAGGTATTCACTCACGAAGTTCTTCATTAGGTTGACTATTCCCTCATGTAAGTTCTTCTTTCTTCGTTGATCTTCATATGTGTTCGTTCAAATCTGTCATGTTTTGCTTAGTATGTTCGTGTTATATGTGTTAGTCATCAAACTCTGGGTTATTATCTTGATGATTATTGATAAACATGTTCGTGTTCTTGTTGTGTTCGTCTAAAATTGCTATATTTTGCTTCGTTGATCTTCGTCGTTGATGTTACTTCTAGCTATGTTCTTCGCCTTCATATATATACCCAGATACTTAATGCCTTAGACGAATCACCTTGCTCATGGACGAACACCTTGTTCGTCCTCATCTTCGTGATGTCAGACGAACAACTTGTTCGTGATGTCAGACGAACCCCTTGCTCATGGACGAACAACTTGTTCGTCCTCATCTTCGTGATGTCTGACGAAAAACTTGTTCGTGATGTCAAACGAACAACTTGTTCGCGATGTCAGACGACCAACTTGTTCGCGATGTCAGACGCACACTGCTGGGTTAGACGAAGAACTTGTTCGTCCCCTTGTGTGTGTCCTAGACGAAGAACTTGTTCGTCCACATGTGTGTATCCTAGACGAAGAACTTGTTCGTCCACTTGCGTGTGTACTAGACGAGGACCTTGTTCGTGCTCATTCACGGCATACATGTTCGTGACTATTAAATCTAACGTGTTCGTTTTCTTTTTCAGATTTTACAGATGGCAAAGGTTTTTGACAGGAGACATAATCAGGCTATTAGCTTTGCACTTAACGAGGCTTCGTCACTTCGTTTCCGAGAAATGATCTTATTCCTTCAACACTCTAGGATGTCTTATATCCTAAGCGAAGATCTACCTATCAATGTTCCGTTGGTCGTTGAGTTTCTCCGCAATCTTACTCACATAGATCTCCCGATTCCGGACTCAAATAAAACCAAAGATGGCATGCGCACAGTGGTCAATGGTCGTGAAATTATTTTCAGTAGCACTGATCTTCGTCAGATATTTCGTTTTGGTAGTGCTTCCAGAGAACACGCACCGTCTTCCTTCGGTCCGAGATTTCTTGCCCGCAAATTGCCATTACTGGGCTATGCAGGGCCCGTTTTCACCACTACTACGACGTTTCATAAGGGTAAATTCTTTGGACCATGGCGGTATTTGGTACATGTGTTCGTGACGGTTTTCTAACATTCTAAAACCGCTCACGATAAGATCGACAATAAGCTTATCTCCATGCTGCTAAGTTTGGTTCTGAACAGACCATACCCGGTGGCGGAGTATGTTTTTCAAACGATACAAGTTGATCTGATCAAACCACAAGAGCTTATGGTGTATCCCCGTTTTATTATGATCATTCTCAGGCACTTCCTTCCTGAGCTCCCTCAGAATGCTTTTGAACGAGTCCAACAGATCGGTGGGCCAAAGTTGTTCAAAACTTGTCTTACGATTCATTCAGCCAAGCCCGGGGAGGCTCAAGCCGAGGATACCCCACTCTTCGGGGCGATTGTTGATCTTAATTTTCGTGATAACGATGTGGATAGGGAAGCAGATGCTTTAGACAGGGAACCGCGAACATAGAACATTGAGACTAATGTTCCTCCTGCACCTAGCAAGCCAAAGTCTCGGCCAAAGCGCAAGGCCAAGATTCTTGTCGCTGTGGACTCCACTTCCGGTGATACTCTATACAGGGAGATTGATAACTATCACGAGAGTCCTCCGCTCTCTGCCAGTGCCGAGCGATCACCTATTACTCCACCTGGGAGTCATCAGTCTATTGCTACTGAGGTGATCGTTCCTTCTCCTGCTCCTGATATTGAGGCTGCTGCTATTCCTTCTCAGATTAATGATGCGGCTACTGAGGAGCTGAATCTTGATGACAACGAAGTCACTTCCTCGTTTCATCCATCCAACCGTGGAAAACGTCCCTTTACTGGCGGTAAAGAGTCTGGGTCGTCTACAGCCACTGAGCGCCCACACAAGAAAAGGGCCACAAAGAATCCACCCCCAACACTTAATGACTTACTTTCACTTGTTTTGCAGCTTTCTTCGCAGGTTGCCACTCTTTTGCAGTCTGACGCCGACAAATCACTGCGCATTTCCTCTCTTGAAGCACAATTTAAACTGCTCTCGAAGCGTTCATCTGCTCAGGGGGAGGAACCGTGCAAAACAGCTGAAGTCAGACAGCGAAGAGATGATCCCGATGATGATGTTGCACGCCAAAGAGAGCAGATTGCCTCTACATCTCGAGCATTGATTACTCATACTTCTGCAGATCAGGGGGAGCAACCAAAACAGCAAAAACAAAGTGGAGAAAATCAGGAACAAGAGATTGGATAAAGTACGGATGATACTTGGCTATTCGAAGAAGAAGGAGATTATGTTTTTCAATCACCAGCAATTACAGAGGAAGCTAACATTGAAGAAGAAGGGGAAAGCGTTATGAAACCAAGCCTTGAAGAACGAAGAGGATGGTTTCGAAAGCTCGATCCAAAGAAGCAACAGCCACTGATCAGAAAGTTTTTCACCAGAGAACGCCAGCCGCACTTGGGAATAATTAGCTGGTTGTTTGATTCTGAGTTGCAGGTGTTCGTGATTAAAAGATTTGACGGAGTTCAGTACTTAAGCAGAAAAAGGGAGAATTTCAATTCATTTCCGAGGTCAGAACTCATCTGTTTGTCAAAGCTTAATCTAATAAACAGAGGGAAGGACGAGTATGCAAACTGGGTCGAAAGGACGATTAAAGACGAAGCAAGATCCGGGGAGTTCAAGGAGTTTACACCAGCAACTGGAAAGATGATGATTTCCAAGAAGAAGATAGATCCTAAAACAGGCAGAACTGCAAGAAGGATGCGATATCCTCCTATCGCTTGCTTGACGAAGATTCCGATGAAGAACTTCGGTCGAGATATTCTTGGAGACTTACATATCTGGGCGGTAGATGTTGCAACCGGGGAGGCGGTAATGTACAAGAAAGATGACGAAGTAAAGGAAGGGATGACTGAGATTTTGAGAGTTATTGACGCTACTCAACTAGCTAATCTGACAGAAAACGATCTGAAGAGGTTGAAGAAGGATGACATTGTTTCTTTAGCAGGTTGGGAAGATATTGGTAGAGATTACCAAAGGATCGTTGATGGTTGTTTGAACTTGCAGGTTAATGCGGATAGTGAAATGCTGATCAGAGAATAGAAGCATCAGTCAAGGGGGAGTTTGTTGGTGCGAGAAATGCAGTGACTGTATGCTCTATCATGTTTTGATTACATAGTATTATATTAGCCTGCATATAGATAGCTTAGTGGGCTGCTCACGGACTTGCATGTCCGTGAGGCCCAATAGAGTCCAAGCCCAAACTGGCTGAACATGTTACTCTATAAATAGAGGTGTTCAGATCAGTTTAGGGTTGTTGGTTTTGAGAGAATTCAGAGTTATACTTCCGGATTGTTACAGTGTTTTTGTTAATCAGAAGTATTAGAATTCGGTAATTGTGTTTATGCGTTTATTGCTTTCGTTTATAACCTGTGTGTTTATTGATTACGAGATTCCGCCTCGTAGTTAGTATAGGTTAATCCTGTAGATCGGACCACTGGGACCTACAGCCCAAAGCATAAAGTCATCAGCTAGCTTACTCGTTACTGAAAATACGAGTCAAGTATTAACTACGGAAGACGTAGTTAGTGAGCTACAAGTTTAAGTAAAAGCATACAAGTTTCGGCGCACATAAAAATGGAGTAAAGTATAGTTTTCAAATAGTTACCGCATAACCATGCATAAAGTACTAGTATCCAAAATAGTTACCACATAAACAGGTGTAAAGTATTGCATTCGTTTTTGTAGGCATTGACCACATAGCGCGACTATGTGACAATCCTAAGTATTGCGCAATGATCGTTGCTAAGCCTATAGCCTACCCTATTAGTATTATGCACCATCGTTATAAGTCGTTGTGGTGAGGGTCAATTTACCCTAATAGCGCTATCCATTTTTACTAACGGTCCTTTCCAAAGGGATTAATAGCAACTAATGTCCTTGGTAGTATCGGGAGTTTTAGTGGTATCTCACGTCCATGTTGTACAACGTCCGCAACATGACGATCGATGTTTAGTCATTGGCAAAATAGTTTTCGTATCCTCGGCATTGTTGGCAAAACCCTCAACAACGCCAGCAAAATAATCATTCTTTTTAGTATTCAAAATATATAAGCATCTCGTAATAGCATTCAAAGTATACAAGTGTTTTCGTAAAAGCATTCAAATATCAAATAGTTTCCGTTTAGCATTCAAGTATCAAAGCGTTTTTCAACTTAAATGTAATGTTTAAGCCTAAGACTCGCATTTCACCCCAAAAAGTATTAAAAGCGTTTATAGAGTAGGGGTTTGTAACTCACTGGTTGCGAAGATAATCGTAAGATCGGATACGGTCGGAAAGCGTGTCGGGAATCACAGAAAGCCTAAAGAATACCAAGATTGTTTAAGTGTTATGATCTCATTATGTTATTATATATAATGTATTATAGATGAATTTTAGTTAAACTTTAAGTGTCAAGGTCCAATTGTCCAAAAATAGTCCGAAACGGTTATCGTTATGTTTTGGTCCAAAAGTCTAAAGTTAACGTTATTGTTATTATGATAAATATGTTTTGTTTGCTAAAGTGTCTTATATTTTCTAACAAAATTTGGGCAGCGCTTCCGCGCCCAAATTTTATATCCAAAATATAAACCACTTTCCCGCTTACAAAACACATATGCATACATAACATATTTAAACATGTTCGTTTTAGCACAATTGGTCCAATACAAGTCGCCAATATGATTAGTTTTACCAAACTCAGTCCCAAATGTTAAGTCTCAAAAAGTCAGCGCCCGTACAATAGTTCAAAACGACCAAACGACAAATTTTTGGAAAACTGTCAGCCATGTGCGTCGTCCTGGACCTTAGGAACGACGCACAGGAGCCAAAATACCCCGTTGCGTCGTCCTGGTCCTTAGGGACGGCGCACAAGTCGTGGTTCTTGTGTTTTTCTTACAAAAATCGATTTGTTACCCATAGATTTCGACATGCAATCGGTTTAAACTTCATAATATGTCATCTTAACAGTTTATACATAACTTTTGTCCATAAAATCGTAGATCTAAGTATTATTTTGATAAAAACCCGTTTTGTATAAAATGTGTTATAAAACTTTGTAAAAACTTATTTTTGTGCCATGGATCATCCATGCAAATGATAAAAACAGTAAATAAGGAAAAATGAAGGATTTCTACCGGATGAAATAGCTTGGATGATGTTTTAGAAGTCTTTTGAGCTCCAAAAACAGTGAAAATGCTTTGAAACCGAAATACCTTGATCCCCTTGCTTCCTCTTGATGTTAGAACATTTTTAGATGATGATTTAGTGGATTAAGTGGATGCAAATGGTTGTGTTTGTGATGTTCTTGAGAGAGAGTTAGAGAAAAGTTTAGGTGTGTGTGTGTTTTATGTTTATAAAATGGAAAATGAAAAGAAATGATAGAAAGGTGGTAAGAGGGGTTTGGTACTGCCAAAGAAGCAGCCAATGAGTGTTACAGATCGAAATTGATTGGTTGATGGTTTATAAAAACGAGACAAGTAATAAAATTTTAAAGATTTATGAATCTGGCAGGACGTCGCACAAAGGGGGTGTGCGTCAACCTGGACCACTTTTGTAATTATTTTTTGTGATTTTTCGTTTTTGCGTTTTTGCTTCGTTGGACCTTTTCGTTAACTGAAAGTTCTTGATTATGATACGTTATGAACTTAGGAAAGTTCCTTAGGTGTTTTCTTGGAATTAGGACTTACATAATTTGATTCCGAAGTTGATTTACAATTCCGATCTCGATCCGTTTGGTGCCATCGGACAATTTCACCAAACGGATTTGACACCAAACGTTCCGAGAACCTCTACAATCGTTCTTTCGCTTGAGGAACCGAAACCGGTGGAAGCGGTAGAGCTTTGAGTTGCCATTTGATTGTTGATGATTTTACGAGAATTTTTCTAAAGTTTTTCGAATGAATTTTTTGCGTTGTTAGAGCTTTAAGAGTGTTTTGAGAGAGTTAGAATTGTGTGATTAACTCCAAACTCAACTTACATACTTAAAGTAAATTTGGAATGGCAAAATAGTAAACCCCCCCCCACCCCAAAAAAAAAAAAAAAAACTGTCACAAACGGCTAGAAATATCACTTTTTGACAAAAATAACGGCTAGTGGTGGAAACCGGTTCCAAAAAAACCGGTTCCAACCCGGTCCCCAACGGATATATCCAAACCGGTTTGGCCCCGCCGGTTTTTGCAAAACCCGAACCGGTTCGGGTCAAAACCGATTTTGACCGATTTCGGGTTTCGGTTTTTTTCGACACGACTAGTGGTAGCGGGAGAAGGTCGAGACCCGAGAATTATTCGCACAATCGAAGAAGGATAACAAGGTGTGTCTAGGGACTCATATGAGGGAGATTTATTATGATAAAAGGAAGCGTATGGGAATGTTGACTCGTCGATAATGACATGTCAAGAAATGATTTCTTGGTGTTGAGATCAAGACACGGATATCCATGATGGTTAAGTGGGTAACCAAGAAACATACATAGAATGATAAAAAGGGTGATTTTATGGGTGAGAAATTATACGGATAATAAAGACACCCAAAGGTATGAAGATAAGTGTTGGTCCGTTGGATAACCTTTTTGTTGAAAAATTCGTAAATGGGATGGTATTTTGATTAAAAATGAATGGAATAATGTTCGGAAGATGAACTGCCATGTGTAATGTTTGGACCCAAAATTCAGGTGGGAAAAATTGTTGATGATTTGAATCAATTTTTCATATTTTCCAATATTAGTGCGAAGTGCGCATACAAGAGAATCGAATCTGGATGCCCTTCACGGTGAAGAGATTATGCATGAATACAATTATAAAATTCTCCACCATAATTATACTGTAAAGCTCTAATTTTATATATATAAATGGTGTGTACGTACATATGGATGAAAATGTAAGAATTTGGCATGAGATAAAGTCGTTGGATATACGCGAGATTGTAAGACAATGTCATTCGGTTGACCAAGAAAATGATGCAATATGTTATAAATGAACAGTAGTAGAAACAATGGATGCATGTTAAACACAAAGGGAGTGAAGATCACCATTATTGTCACACCATAAAAGAAGCTGACAAGTTTTTTTAATCTTTTACCCAAAATTCATAAGGTCGAATTTGCTTAAACATTTATTATCTTTAGTGAATTGACGAACATATATAAGGTTTTTGATAATGTTAACTGTAACAAAAACATTTTATACGGTGTAAGGGACGATAAGGGTTTGATAAATGAGGGTGACTTGTTTGGGTAACGAGTATATGGGATCAATCACCGAAAATTAAAAATTTATTAGTACTCGACTTAAAAAGAGGTTGACGGTTACATGGAGAGATGAGCATTTACACCGGTATCCATAATCAAAGAATTATTTTGAAAAGGGAGATGATTAATTTACTTTGGAATTTTATTCATTTACTTAAATTAGAAATGAATTGACATTTATACCCTCAAGTCTATGTTTATTATTTTATCCCTATTTTTCTCTAACTAACTCTTTACCTTAAAATCATTCCCCCTTTTTACCTCCTCTTCTACATCCATACACAGCGTTTTGATTGACTGATTCAGGTGATAGTTGGTTTTCGTCTGGTCGAACGTGGCTGGTCTATGGTCACATGCTTTTTTTCCACCGGTCACACACGATGTCGTTTTCGATTCTAAAGCATCTAATAAAATAAAAAGTAACCAAATCCTGTTCCATACTTGTTGATTTATGGGCCATGATTTAAAATGTAACTTGTGTGGCTATTATGTATATACTGCTTTGTTTTTTAAACAGCTCTAAGGCTTGTCAAAGTTTGCGTATTCCTTATAAAACTAGTTTGTGGTTTGAGTTAGTAGGTTGTAGCTATAGCTAAAAGTTTGAAATATATTTGAAATTAAAAGTTTTAACTTTTATTTTTGATAAATATCTTTTGAATTTATCTGAAGTTGAAACTTAAAAATATAAAATGATTAAAAAGTATATAATAATATGATAAATTTTATAAAAGGTATTTATGTAATTTACGATCACATAAGTCCAAACTACTTTTTTAAACGGGTTAAAATAGTTTATTTTTTATGAACTTATTTTTAAATAAGTCGTAGAAGAAAGTAAGCAATTAAAAAGAAAGATTTCACAGGGATCAATTGATCAATTCCGTAAACTCAAGGCTCAAATAAAAACATAGCCCCTTTGTCAGTCAAACGGTTTTTGATTTTGAAAACCAAAATTTAATTTGGTTTGAATATTATAAAATAATTAAAAGTTAAAAAGCAATTGAACATACACCGAAATCAAAAAGTTTAATAAGTTGATAAAAATAAGTTTTCGAAAAAGCTAAACAGTGAGCTCCCAAAAATTGTGAACCAAAAGTTTGAAATCTCAAGGTAAAAAACTCCATTGTTCACTGTAACTAGTTTCCTTTCCATCATGGCGGTGTTTGTTTGAGTATTGCTTATTGATATTTCGGCTAATGTTTTATAAACCTAATTTTTTTTGTCTTATGTTATGATTTTTAGAGTTATTACCGATTATTATGTCATAATAAACATACATAAATGGTGATATTGTAACAGTAAGTTTGTCTACTCGAAGCTGTATATGGATGTAAAAGAGGAGGTAAAAAGGGGGAATGATTTTAAGGTAAAGAGTTAATTAGAGAAAAATAGGGATAAAATAATAAATATAGACTTGAGGGTATAAATGTCAATTCATTTCTAATTTAAGTAAATGAATAAAATTCCAAAGTGAATTAATCATCTCCCTTTTGAAAAGCCATATTCCTCTTTCTATGTCACTAAATGACAAAATAGATTGTATGTTGGATTAATTCACTAAGTCAGGCTCACGTCAGCACGAGTACTAGTTGAACAGACGGTAGTCAAAGACAAACGATGGTGATTGGGAGTTCGATAACCGTGGGCTGTAGAAATATTCTGGTCGGGCCGAATTTTCCTGACTGCGCGGCACACGCCCACTGTAATATTAGAAATGGCCGATAGCAGCACTGTACGACTAAGCAATTGGATTTCGGCAATAAATATGGGAAGCGTATGGCGGCACCTTGGAGATGCAATGACAATTCAAAGGCAGCGTCGAAATTTAATTTTGATTTCAGTATCAGCGGCGACATTTTTAAGTTTGTGTGTACAAAGGTGAATTCTGATTTAAATATATGTAACAGTAAGAGAGATGTTGGCCAAAAATTTTAATGGATGTGGTAGTTGATATATGATGAGCCATAGGATTTTTAATTCCAAAAGAACTTAGAAGAAGGCGAAAGGAAAAGAAAGACACGAGCTAATGCGGTCGTCATACCTTAAAGAACTATGTATGTGGGTGGTAATCAGGTTAGGTTGCGGTTGGGAGGTTGAAAATATGAAACACGAACCTAACTCATTATGAAATCAGGTCGGAAATCTCAACCTTAACCCGAAACCTATCAACCCGAACCAACTCATGTAACCTGATTAATAAATTGGTCAATCAGGTTTGCGAGTTAACATGTCAGTTTCCGGTCAATGTATTTCACCTTAACATGTTTAAAAATGTGATTCTATCAAAAATTTGATATTAATTATTAGAGTAAATTACACGTTTGGTCCCATTGTTTTACCAGAAACTACACGTTTGCTCCTTAAAGAGCATAAATTACATGGATAGTTCATTTTTTCTAAAACTTGTTGCACGTTTCATCCAAATTTTAGATGGATGTAAAAAACAACCGTTACTGATTATCACGTTTAAAATATGGATGAAACGTGCAATAAGTTTCAAAAATATGGACCACCTATGTAATTTATGCTCTTTAGGGACCAAACGTGTAGTTTCTGGTAAACCACAACAACCAAAAGTGTAATTTACTCTAATTATTATTACATTTAGAAAAAAAATCCTTACAAATGGTAGTAAAATTAAAAAACAACCATATATAGTTCGATTACAAACAAAGTAGGAGAAATCGAGGAGGTTATTCTTGTAAGTTTGACATATCTTATTATTATTTATTATATATATACATATAATAAAATGTCACACCCCGCTAAAGCGGAAACAAGGAATGTGAAGAGCAAAGATTCATTTCACGGGTTACACCAAAAATAACGGTTCGAGTCATTAAGATTTAAATTAAAAAGTACAAGTCAAAGATACAACCAAGTTTCAATATAAGACCATAGTACATAACGAAAGTGTTTTTAAATAAAATTCCCAAAATAAGGTCTTCTTCCCCAAGTACACTTCACATAATGAACTTGACCCGCCCGAGCAATGCACTTCATAACTTACGCTTAATTCCTGAAACATGAGATAAAGTGTCAACTACGAAAACGTAGTGAGTGAGTTACAGTTTACGATTTGAAGAACAGTTTAATTTAAGAGTTCAAGGTCAAAGAATTTCAAGAGAAGATTAGATTCTTAAAATTCGAGAGTAACTTAATTAAATTTAAGTGCTTAAAATTCAAGAATAACCCAATTTCAAGACAATTTCAAGTACTTTAGAATAAATTTAAGTAAGTTTAAAAATGAGTTCAAGTACGTTCAAAACAATTTCAAGTACGACCAAAGTAAGTCTAAGTCAAATACAAAGTCAAATAGTGTAGCGAGCAAAAGGGGCGTAGTCATTACCTCAGCGGTGGATTAATCCACATGTGCAAGACAGAACGTAAGTATATGCGTAATATAGACCTATGATCCTCGAGTTGTACCAACCGCTAAGCTTAATATACGTAAGATTTAGTCTACACACTAACCCGATTCTAGTCAAGTACCTGCCCACCAGTCAAGTCTACAGTCAGAGTCCGCGAGGACTTAGCAATATGTACCTTGGTCGCTACTCATTGGTAAGGAGTGACCGCTCCTAAGTATCGATACCCATAATATATGCTAACGGCTTGTGTTAATAGTGTGTACAGTCGTCTAAGTAAATTGTGGGACTTTTGCCGAACAGTTTTAAAAGTCTTTTAGTCTGCACTTACGGCGTTATATTCTCACCTAGGGTTTAGTACTTAAATACAACCAAGCTATCAATGTCTATTCAAGTATCCAAAGAGGCAAACCTAGGGAGTCTAAGGTAAGCCAATCCGAACAGTTGATGTTGTTTACGCATATCAGGCCAAATAGTCGTCCAAAAATAGTCTAAAAGTCGTCCAATTACAAATAGTTCGTCCAACATAGTTTAAAAGTCGTCCAAATAGATCGTTCAAAACAGTTTAAAAGTCGTCCAAATAGTTCGTTCAAAATAGTTTATAAGTGCAAAAGTCAAGGTTTAATAAGTCAAAAGTCAACGTTTAATAAGTCAAAAGTCAAAGTTTTAATAGTCAAAAGTCAAAGTTTAATAGTCAAAAGTCAAAGTTTTAATAGTCAAAAGTCAAAGTTTAATAGTCAAAAGTCAAAGTTTAATAGTCAAAAGTCAAAGTAGTTCGAATAAGTTTCAAAGTCACACTAGTTCAAATAGTTCGAGAGTCAAAATAGTTTATAAGTCCAAAAGTCAAATTAGTCCGATAAGTACCAAAAGTCAAAATAGTCGTACAATTTCAAATAGTCAAAATAGTTTGATAAACAATTTCACATGATGCCATAGTCCAAAAACAATTTTGATCTCATGTTTCCCCCAAAAAGAGTACTTAAAATGTAAAAGTAAGGAGGGGTGTAACTCACGGTTTGCGAAGAGAGTGAACTCGGAATCGGTCGGATAAGGAGTCGGGAATCACGGAATGCCTATGAATACCAAGAGTGTCCAAAAGTTAATGTCTTATTAGGTCCTTTATATAAGATTAGGTAACTTTTGTTTATGGTTATGTGATGAAGTCAAATTGTCTCAAAATTGGTCCGAAGCGGTTAACGTTTATTTTTAGTTTGAAAGTTCAAAGTTAAAGTTATTGATATGATAACCATGTTTAGGTTACTGAAATGGTTTAGATTTTCTAGTGAAATTTGGGCAGCGCTCCCGCGCCCAAATCTCATATCCAACACCTATAACCATTTCCGCTCACAAAACATGCATATACACCCAACAACTTCAAAATAAGTCAAATAAGTCCGAAAAGTCCAATACAAGTCATTATTATTATTAGTTTTACTTATCTCAGTCTTATAATAACATTTGTAAAAGTCCAGAATGTGTGTACAAGTTTAAAACGGACAAACGACGATTTTTTTTTTCGGGAGAACAGCAGCTCGGTGCTGCGCACCTGAGCACAGGTGCTGCGCACCTAGCTGCTGTCTCTTTTCCGTTTGGTGTTTTTCTTGCTAAAAACTTTTTGTGACACAAGGGTTTCGACATGCAACCAGTAGATAACTTATAAAACATCACTATTATGGTTTCTAAACAACTTTTATCCACAAAAACATAGATCTATGTATCATTTAGATAAAAATCGTTTTTGTATGAAAAGTGACATAAATCTTTATAAAACTTATTTTTGTTGTTTAGATCGAACATGCAATTATTAAATATCTTTTACAACATCATTTTAACAGTTTCTAAAGTGTTTTTATTCACAGATTCGTGGATCTAAAGAGTATCTTGATTAAAAACGTTTTTGACCATAAAAGTCAAAGATTTGTATAAAAACACATTTTTAAGCGTTAGATCTTACATGCAATCGATTATTTATGTAAGAACAGTGAAAGGAAAGTAATCTACCGAAGGAAATCGAATGGATGATGCTTTTGGTCGGATTTGAGCTTCAAAAATCTTTACGAACTTGGTCCTTTTTCGAAATAAATGGCACCTCCTTGTTCCTCTAGATGTTTTGAACGATTTGTATGGATGAAAGGTTGATTTTTATGGTGCAATGTCTCTGGTTTCAATGGTGTTCTTGAAGACAAATAGAGAGAAATGCAAGTGTGTGTTTTTAGTGTGTGTAAAATGATTTAAGAAAATGAAAATGAAAAGAAATAAAAGAGGAGTGTAATGATACACTTTGGGACTGTTATTTGCAGTAATTAAGTGGGTTAGGTCGTTTTTGATTGGGTGAGTTTGTGTAAAAACGAGGCAAGGACTAAACATGAAAATATTTTGAAAACTGGTGGGAGGTGCTGCGCACCTCAGGAGGAGGTGCTGCGCACCGGGCAGTTTTCCGGTATTTTCTGATTTTTCGTTTTTACGTTATTGCTTCTTTGGACCTTTTTGTTAATTGAAAGTTCTTAATTATGATTATTTATGAACTTAGGAAAGTTCAATATGTGTTTTCTTGGTATTAGGACTTATGAAATTGATTCCGGAAGTTATTCCGACATTAGTTCCGACAAGTACCGGCTCAACAGTTTCGAACTAGAACAAGCGAATACGATAAAAGAGTGACTAATGATTTTGAACCACATGGTAGCTAAACAAGTATCTAGATTTTTGACGGTTGTCACATAAAATTATTTAAATTTTTTAGGTTTTCAGGTCGACCCACTTTCCTAAATGGCTAATCTAAACCTAATCTAAATAATAGCGGGTTGTCGGGTTGTGAAGTTGGCAGGTCAGGATTATAAAACCTAACTTATTTATTTTGATATCAGTTTCAGGTCGTGTCAAACACCTCTAACTACATATATGTATGTATTACTTTACTTCAATTTTAACATTTCAAGAGTATGCTACATCAAAATCCTATGGCATGAATGCCTAATGGACTACTAGATAATAGTTTATTGATGGTGGTAAATAATGTTAACAGAGTTACCAATCTGTAAAGATTATTAACCCTTATTGATGAATGAATATTTACCCCTGACGATGAATAGTTATAGATTTGAGATGAATGTGATACCGAGCTTCAAAATAAGGTTCTTGACGCTCGATGTGTGATTTATATCAGTTTATTTACATTCGTTGTATTACATTGATATTTCTGTTATCTTTTAATGATAATCAGATTTATAAATTAATTTCAAGCTTATATTATACGATATTCCTACACTAAATATATCTTTTTTATCTTATGAAATTTCCACAACCTTGTTCTATGATATTCTATCTTATTCAATCCCATATGACTTTGCCCATGGTAACAAATGTCATAATTCACTATTTGTTTAACATAGTGTAGCCGCTACAAAGTTTTTTGTAAAAGTACAAAATGTTATGTGTTTGTTCTTGTAACATGATAAAATTGTAAAAGATGGAAACCCAAATTTACTTAATCGAAATGACTTCGGCCGATAAACATTAGGAAAAGAGTTACGATGCCAACTAATTCTACGTGTTTCGTGCACATTGAATCCATATGTACAACTTAAGTTAAACTAGAAACTTCATTTTCGACAAATTATTATTGGTGCGGAAAAAAATCATTCTCTACCATCATTGAATAATTCATTTTATTATTGAAATAAAAATGAAAATAATTTACAAATAACAAAAATAAAAGTCATCAACAAGCCGTAGAAATCTCATCTGGGCTTCTCTCCGAGGATTTCATAATCACTCGAAAGAAAAAGAAGCCTAAAGCATGTCCCAACACGGCCATCAAAAACACCCCAACATTAAACGACATCAACGCCAACATCACCATAAACCCTAGCCCGACACGTAAAGTGTACACCAACGTTTGAGCCAAACCAGTTGCTACATCATTTGATTTATTCATAGCAACGTTACAATGAGCAAGCCATTCTACAAGAAGAGACATAAAAAACACGAAACCAAGTGCCAAAAAATACATGCCCGCATTTCTCCCAGGCCAACCCTTAAAAAGGATCAAAGCTTCATTTCCCCAATAAAATGTCATGTGCATCATCATTTTTTTTCGACGCGGCATTCCCATGGTTCCGTTTACGCCATTCATCATCGGCGGTAGAGCCATAATCGATCAATCAATGTATCAATCGTTGTATTTGGTGACTATAAACCTAGTGGTTTCGATGTTTAAATAGTGATATGGTAAATGCAGTACAATCATTGTATTTACAATAGTTTTGATAGTACGAGGTTTGTAAGTTGATGTAGTACATGAGATACAATTAAACAGATTTGGTCGTTTAAGGCCGAGGTTATCTCGGTTGGTTTAACTATATATATCCTATTAAAGAGGTATTAGAAATGGACAAAAAACTCCCTGTTGTTTGAGAGAATTGCCAAGACCTCCTTACATTAATTGCTATACACTTTTTTGTATGTTATTTGTACGGACGCATCTCAGGGATGTACACTGGAATAGACAGCTCGCGATTTATTGGAGATTGAATCGCAAATTCTTCAAAATAGACTCGATTTATACGAGTCGAGTTCGAGCTCAAAGATACCCGGCTCGTGAATTTCGTGAGCTTAAGTTAGATTACACTTCTACCATTTTATATAAAAAAAATTAAGGTAACATGCACAAAAGCCAAGTCGAGTCGAGCTAAGATAAAGAATATTTTTCAAGCTAGAGCGTGAACTGTAAAATCTATCGAGTTCGAGTCGAGTTTCGAGCACGTGTTGAGCAATTGAGTCGAGCTTGAAATTTAAAGCTCACCCGAGGTCGAGTCAAGTTTAGAGCCCGATGGTTACCGAGTCGAGTTTGAGTTTGGCAGTTTCGGTTCAACCCGAGTCGTTTAACACCCCTAACGGGCCTAACCCATCTATCTTCGATCAAAACAAGAGTACAGCATGCCAAGGAAGTCTATGTTTATCAAAAGGTCCAGTTCTGCCTGTTTTAAAACATAAACTCAAACATCATTTGGTTTTATGTGTTTTTCGAAAATCCAAAAAAAACTTCATGTTTTCAAAATGGCTGAAGTTTTTGGTTCTTAGGAAACGCCCGAGTAGCAAAAGGCGATGAAGCCATAGTCCACATACATTGTCTTTTTTTAACCAACCTCTCAACTAATTCCTATAATACAATTATTCGCAAACAGTAGAATATTTAACCTCTATAAATACACGATTTATATAAAAAATATCTGAATTTGAATACACCGGTGAGAAATTGATCCAATTTAGGAAAGTAACATATGATGCACATTTATAGGTCTTTATATGTCTACTACACGAAAATAATACCAACACAAAAAACATTCTTCATTTCTACTGCGCAAAGAAACCAGAACTGAAAAGAAAATATCAAATACTGGAGACATGAAGATTGGATTGTTTCATTTCATCGACCGAGATATGCAACACGGTCCTTTTGTATTGACTGTGCCAAGTTGATATCAAAGAGCTCACAGCGGATTGGCATCTCCATCTCGTAAAATGGATTCTTTAGAACATAATCCGTATATAGTTCGTAAATATGTTTCAACAGATTCTCCATATTCTGCGTTCCAGGCTCAGATACAACAAAAAATTTCGTCCCTGCAAAATACAGAAAATTACAAATGTTAAATGCAACGTCATATCACATGCATTTTTATGACAAATCAGAAGCCACATCCGAAAAGTTAACAAATCCGCAAAAAAGAGACTTATCAAGGATTAAACAGGTCACACATCCATGCTATAAACAGTAATAAAAAAAGTATACTGGCAAAATAGTAAATAACTGAAACAAAACAAACAATGAAAGACAAATAAGATACGTATTGTGAAGGCTCATTTCAACCTTACTTGCTGCTCCATTTACCATTTGGCATAGTAAATATAACAAGAAAATTAGGGTTTTCAGATATTTTTCTTTGAGCTGTGAATAAGAACGTTTTATAATACAAAACAACTAGCTCAAAGGAACCTGGCCCAAGAAGAAAAAACATGGTATGTATACGGAATGATCAGACCAAGATATGTTTAGATTTTCATATCTCGTTCTATCTGGTGATCATTTAGGAATATAATGTTTTCTCAAGTTGGCGTGTAAAGGTCCGCTTGTATATATCTGCAGACTAGTGAAGGCAGAACGTCAAACATGAAATTGTTAAACTGCCATAGTATTCTCGAACATCAATTACAAAGCCAAGAAGGATGCAAATGTCAGTTCCACAACGTGCCATGTCAATTGAAAATGCAGGTCTTAAATATTACACCTAATGTGTTCCAAGTGCAAAAATGTCGTGGTAGCCAAATGTACATGTTTTGTAGCTTCTACTACCAACAAAAGCATATGCTTAGGATTGATAAACAATAGACAAGGGAGAGCTCCCGTGAAGATGAAAGTAGAATGTCAGAGGCGTCTTGCACAAGTATCTGACCTTTCTAAGCTATATAAACAATCGACAAGGGAAATACTTCCTATTTTTCTTGAATATGAAAAGGTGTTTTCATTGATTTATTCCCTTGAAAATAGATGAAAACTGAAAAAAGCGTGTTTAGATGAAAAAAGTCAAAAACGTGTTTCCATTATTTAAAAAAAGGTCAAAACAATAAAAAGAATTTTTTTTAAATGTAGTTATAAAGGTGAGGTTTTTGTTATCATTGAAAAAACTCAATTTGAACGCGTTTTCGGTTTTGTTTTGTTTTTGTAGTTTTCCTTGCAAATGTTTTTAGAAAACTGTCTAGTTTACCACTGAACTCACCCTTTAGTGTCTATGTTCTGCAAGTATGGATCCACAGGTCATATAAAGCATATGCCTAGTTGATCCATGTTCTTGTGGGCACTATATGTTCTGGTAGCTATCCTATTGCCACTATATGTTTCTCACTTTTGAATCTCGTGAACCAGATTCAAAAAGTTTCTCCATCTTCTCATCGTAATTTATTCTAGTTACAGAAATAACATAATTATTATAATTATCAAGCAAATCCATGACATCATAACATGGAACTTCAAGTCACTAACTTTGAGGAAAAAGTAAATATGAACGCTACAACTCTGAACTTGACCAATACTGCTTTCGTTTGGTGGCATAGGAAACAAAAACAATATACAAAGAGACATGTATCTGTCTACACGGGAACAGAATGTGTTCAAAGCAGTTATCATGAAGAAATTCTACCATATGAATATCACCTACGAGACACAAAAGAGTTAAAGAGGACGGCCGCCTTGAGGGATTGATGCAGGGGGTAATCTATCCATGACTATGTTATGGCCTGATGCTCCAAATTCCATGAAATAGTGGAACAATTTCTCAAAGGAAAACAAAATAGGCAACAACTTATATTGGCACGATGCAATGATATGTGTGAAAAGTAAGTAGCATGACAAGATGCATATGTATATGCAAGATATATAAAAGAGAAAAAAAACTCAAGAAGAAGTAGAACAACGTTGATGCTTCTCAAAAGCGGGAATCACGATAAGGGCGTTGGGTATTTAGAGATAGAATGGGAAACATAGGAATAGCAGGAAATAAAAGTCAAAAGGGAAATTTTCAGTTATAACCAAATCACCAAAAAGCGATGTGAGCCATGATTTGTTGTTTCTCTTGTCTTGAAATTTTTACACCAAAGAGCATGATGATCATGATCAATTGAGACCTAGCTCTCGAATGCCCCTGCGTACTTATATTGTTACATCTCGCTGTTCAAATAATTGAGGCAATTTTAAGCTAGACGATCTAAATTGATCATGATTATCACGCTATTTGGTGTAAAAATCTTAATTCAAGGGAAACAACTAATCGTGGCCCAGCTTACTTTTGGTGATGAAGTTTTAACAATAAATTATCGTTTTGCTACCCTTATGTTTCCTATTCCACCTCAAAAGGTTTAAAATCCATATGGATTCTTTAAACACATCATTGTTTCACATTTTTCCCGTATCATCAAAAAAGCGTTGTTCAACCCAATGAATCTTAACTAAGAACATACCAGTCAAAGATTGAAAGCAATGGAGGTCAAACGTGTCAGCTTCAAGAAGTTCAATACCCGTGCATCCATTGACAGGGGACAATTGTTGAGAAATGGCGTGCATCGAATGCCACAAACTTGCTAATCTCAAGGTATCATTCGTATCCATTCTTCCTTGTAACCCATAATCCTATACCAAGTTTCAGTTAATTAAACAATCCCCAAAGTCAGAATCAAAGTTGGGAATTAGGTTTTAACCTTGTAGAAAATGAGACCGCCTGATTTGTTGATGATGTAAAGGCTATATATTGCCGCCATCTTTGTTGTAAATATGTCAGATTAAGTAAAACTTAATTTTCAGAAACAATTATAACAGATTTACCTACAAACGAAACAAGCGAAATAAAAACCCATATTCAAAGAAATCAACATAAAAAAGATAAAAACTAAAATGAGATAAATTGCACACTGATTAATACAATCTGAATTCACACAACTAAGATCTCAACCTCGTTTACCTGCTTACGCTATTTGTAAAACAATACTAGAGTGTTTAGAATCGCAAATTTAAAAGTGCGTTTTAAATAAGCACCACGTTAAGTCCTTCAAAATAAGTGCATTTTTTTCATAATATAAGCGAAAAAATAGTTTTATCCGAACACTTAAAACTACGTTAGACCAAACGTTTTCAACCACTTTAATCAATATGATCAAATAGGTTTGATAATATCTTTAAAACATAGAACAAGGTTGGGGGCATTTCATCGAACAGATGGAGGGCGTAACATGATTATAAGACATACTGTTACTCGTAAATTATTGTGGAAAGAGAGATCGGAATGGAAATAAGGATACTGAATAGAAAACGTACGATCAACGAGCGATGTGTGGCAGCGGCCTGTTCGATCTGGTTAATAGACTAGAAAAAATAATAAAGGATGAAAACATCAAAGGATAAAAAGACGAGGGTACATATTTCATAAATGCTATGGTCCTTTCCCCATATTATTTTTAATACATTATTAATAAAAATAAACATAAATTAATATTAAAAAAAAAAAATAACATTTATATTAAAGAAAATAAAAATAAAAATAATATGTTTATAAAATAAATAATACATTAATATAAATAAGAAATACATTAATAAGAAAAAATGACATAATTTTTATACAAAAGTATTTAAATAAAATACAAAATACATTTTATATAAATCATAAATAACATTTATATTAAAGAAAATAAAAATAAAATCAATAACATTTATTAAAAAAAAAAAACAAATTTGGCTTCTTTTTTTTTTGTCTCTTTCTTACCCTTTCTCTTTCCTCTAAAAAACCTGCAAATGAAATCCATCGATTTTTTTTTCTCCCCCTCCATTCTTCTTTGATATATATATATATATATATATATATATATATATATATATATATATATATATATATATATATATATATATATATAGAGGTGAGTTCAAATAAGAACCACTAAATAAATGAGAACCATAGGAACCACTTTTTAACCAATCACTTAAAACCCACTTTAAATTCATAATTAACTTTAAATTAACATATTTAGAGTATAACTAGGTTTTAGGAAAAACTAAATACACCATTAGAACAAGCATTTGATTATCTTTCCAACGAGCACCCACTTGATATACTTTTGACGACTTTGTTTTTTGGTGGGTTTCGATATATACACTGGTGTATTAATATACACTGGTGTATATTAATATATACACTGGTGTATATATTAATATACACCAGTGTATATATTAATATACACCAGTGTATATACATTTCTGCCAAAAACAATTTTAAACTATATATTCACTGATGAATACATATGTATACACAAGTGAATACACTTCTATTCACCGGTGTATGAACTAGTTCGTGACCTACATTCTAACCATATATTCACCAGTGAATACATATGTATACACAAGTGTATAAGACGGTATTCAGCAGTGTATATACGCAGTTTTTGAAATATTCTGAATTTGTAGTATAATCGAAACCCACCAAAAAAAAAAAAAAAAAAAAAAAAAGTCGTCAAAATTTAAAAAGTTTATATTTTTCCAAAAGAGAATAAAATACTCGTTCTAACTGTATATTTTTTATTTCGTAAAAGTTTATAATTTAAAAGATATTTAGTTTTTAAAATGAAGTGGGTTTTGTTAAATGATTGGTTAAAAAGTGGTTCCTATGGTTCCTAAATATTTGAGTGGTTCTCATTTGAAACCAACTATATATATATATATATATATATATATATATATATATATATATATATATATATATATATATATATATATATATATATATATATATATATATATATATATATATATATTTATGATACATTCATATTTATATATATGTATATATATATATATATAAATGACAGATTGGAAGAAAAGAAAAGAAAAAAAAAAAAAGCACTGACGACGCGGCGTTGCTCCACTCACGCCACCGCCTAAACGCCGCCACCACGCCGTCGTCCCAGCCGTAAACGGCGTTAAACGCCTCCAAAACGGGTGATAACGCGACGGCTGGGACTAGTCTAAGTCTTTCTTTTTCTTTTTCTTTTTTTCTTTTTAAATTTTTTTTAATGTGTCGATTTCGTCTTTTAACTTGTTTTCGAAATTTTTATCCATAACTTGTTATTTTTCTATTCTTTTGTCCCTCCGTCAGGTTATAACTAGTTTTTACCGTTAAATATTAACTGAACTAAATAAATGACCAAAAGTGTGATTTTAATTTTCTCTTATTTATTTTAATTTATTTATTTATTTTGTAAAAATCATATGTGCTTTATCACATTCAAATAATATATTTAAAATCATATTTAATTTTTCACTTATATTTTTCGACGACCAACTGTCACCGTCAATCATCGTCGATCATCGTCGCCGCCACCACTACCAACTCCGTTGAAAATCATATGTGATTTAAAAGCATAAAATTTGTAGGTTTTTCAACCTACAAAATTTATGTTTTTTTTTTTAAAAATCACATTACAAAATTTAAGTTTTTAAATCACATATGATTTCAACGGATGAGGAGGTGGTGGTGGCGACGGTGATCGACAGTGACAGATGGTCATCGAAAAACATATGTGAAAAATTAAATGTGATAATAAATATAATTTTTGTATGCGAAAAAGCACATATGATTTTTACAAAATAAATAAATTAAAATAAATGAGAAAATTAAAATTTCATTTTTTGTCCTTTCATTTAGTTCAGTTAACATTTAATGGTAAAAACTAACTGTAACTTGACGGGTGGACAAAAATAGAGAAAAATAACAAGTTATGGACAAAAAATTTTAAAATAAAAGTTGAAGAACAAAATCGACGATTTGAAAATTTTTGAGGAACAAAAATTACAATCTACTCTTCTTTTCTATTATGACAAATCGTCATATTAAGGATAATAAACTCATTAATTATAAAATAAACTAGAATATTAAGTTTATAAATATAAGTCGAAAATAAATAAATTCATGTGTTAAACAATAAGCTCAGACAAACACCAAGGTCGGCCTGGTGAAAAAAAAAAAAAGAGGCCTTATAAAATTTATAATAAATACTTTTCATTATAATAAACACGAGTTGCATTATTATTTTCTAAACATCTATTATACTTTCATAATCAATATTATCAAGAAACTCGTTCTCAATTGAAATTAAAGTCAATGCATTTAATCTCTCTGTAGACATGATCGACCGCAAATAAGATTTTAAGAGTTTTAGTTTAGAAAAGCTTCTTTACGCGGATGTAACAGTAATGGGAACAATCAACAATATTTTGTATGCCAAACAAGAAACCGGATAAGTGTTTAACCGTTTCAAAAAATTAAGTATTGAGTTGGTTGTGTCGTGTTCGACGGGCAAATTCTTTTGTAACAGTTCCAGTTCGTTGAATAAATCATCACCATCAATGTCTGAGATATCACCATTTGGTAACCTCTTTTCAAGATTTTTGCAACTTGCCTTTAGTTCATCAGTATTCAGTGACTTCAACTTTTCAGCTGTGAATAAAAAACCAAAAATGCCTTCATACTGTTTGTATTGCTCAAATCTTTGCTCCGGTGAAATAATAGCATGATCAATTATGTACGCAAAATAGTGAATCCTAAATGATTCTTAAGCTGAAAGTTCATTTACTTGTTCTGCTGATTCAGTGACATTTTCGTCAAAATGTCTTTTCTTAATAATTATTCTTTTATTTTTGTTTTCAACAAACACCGGTTCAATTCCTAAATCAGAAGCTATAGATCGGGCAGAATCTAAAGCCTTCTCAAACCCATGTTCTCGGTAGTCTTTAAAAAAATCAATAAGTGCCCCCACACCACTCATTGCCTCATCAATATTCATAGTTTCAGATTGAAGTTGTTTGCTCAAATTATTTACTTTAGCCAAACTATTATACCATATAACCATACGAGTAATGAAGTCAAATCTTCCAAGTTCATACTCTGCTAGAGAAGTAGCTTCACTTTTGATCTTTAAATCATCTTTCTCTTCATCAGCAAGTTTATACAGAGCTTCTACTATCTCAGGAGCTTGAGTTACTATTGCTTTCACACTCTCAATCCTACTTTCCCACATTGTAGTTGATAAAGATTTTAAAGTAAGACTCTTTTTCGATAAAGTGTCTTTCAAAATTTTCCACCTTTTTGTCGAATCAGAAATACGTTGGACAACTCCAAAAAATTTAACTGTTTTTTCGCAAGAATTTGCCACGTCTGACAATGTCAAGTTAGGTGAATGAGAAGCACATGGGGTGTAAAATGCTCTAGGGTTAATATCCAAAAGCCTCCTTTGTACGCCTTTATGTTTTCCCTTCATATTTGATCCGTAGTCATAACCTTCCCCTATATTATCGATGTCAAGATCAAGATATTGTAGCAAGCTTTGTAACGAATCAAAGAACCCTTTCCCTATGGTGCCACTAACAACTAAAAATTGCAATAAATATTCAATAACCTTTATATGAGTGGTGGACACATCTACACACCTTATTACAAGTGTCATTTGTTCTTGTTTGCTAATATCTGGAGTACAATCCAAAATTACTGAAAAATACTTCGCTTCCTTTAATTTTGTCACGATTGTATTTTTTATATCAGAGGCAAGCAAAATAATCATCTCATTTTGTATCTTGTGACTTAGATAATGGTAATGAATTTCATGATTTTGTTTCCTTCGGATATGCTCTGCCATTACTGAATCCCACTCCGCAATCATTTCAACTAAAGCCATAAAATTGGCATTGTTTTCATCATATAGCTTCTCATTGCTTCCACGGAATGCTAAAGTTTGTTTGGCTAATAACTTCACTAATGCAAACAATTTTCTTAATACCTTTCTCTAGTGTTTGGTCTCTTTGTTAATTTCATACTAAATTTTTGTATCAATAACTTCATTAGTTTCCAGCCTTGCACGCAAGTCAAACAAAAGAGACATATAATATATATATATATGATCTGCAGAACTTTCATGCATCTTCAAACTCTTCGAAAGATGTCCCTAATCATTTATCCCCTCATGTGCCAGATTACTTGGTTGTTTTTTTCTTCTTAAACAACTTGCAAGGGAAACAAAATACTTTATCAAGATCCTTAAAGTACACAAGCCAATCTCTATGATGTTTCTCTCCGTTTGGTAAGTACTTATCATAAAATTCTGAATAAAAACGTCTTTTTTTTACATCTTTAGGACCTTTACCTTTTAATATATATCTTATAGGACCATTTTTCACAAGTAAATCTCTCCATTTAATATCGAGGGTGTCCCAATTAGTAGGATCATATATGTTGACTGGAATATTTTTATGTTCTTTAGGTTCTCCACCAGTTTCAGGTTTTACACCTTCTCTGTGATCCTCGTTAGATTGAAAATTATCAACATTTATGGTATTATCTTCGATTATTGTTTCTTCTACCTGAAATGATTCCCGATTAGCTTCTGCTGTTACCCCTTCTCGTACTTGTTTAATAATGAATTTATCGATATCACCTCTTTGATTATGAATAAAGCGTTCTTCATTTTCTTTTCTTTTGCGTTTAAAAGAACCCGATTCAAATTTTCTAGTAGGAGGCATCCTTTATATAAAAAATAAATAAAAACTTAACAAGTTAACAATTATCTACTAACTAACTGTGTAACAAATAGTATATATTGTATTCTTAGACAATAGATAAACTATCCAATACGATACTTTTGGCAATATTAAACATAAATAATAATCAAATACGTACCTGAAATTGAAACTATGTTGGTGTGATTTTTTCAAAGGCATAGTTAGGTTAATTTATAGCTATCTAATCAATTAATCATTTTCTTCTTCCACCGATATGGGACAAAAGTAAAAACTAAACTCTTATTTCTCTTGTGACTCAAATGTGGAACAAAAATAATTTGGATGCCCCGTACGACCGCACGACCAGCATACCCCACTGCCGCCACTACTTAGTATCTTAAAATGATGGAATCAAAACACCACTAATTGTATTTTTAGTAAATTTAGTTGTATAACTTTTTTGGGAACAACTTTTTAAGTTGATAAATATTTTACCAACCTTGGTATGTTTTATTTTTGTTAAAAGTTTTATTCAATTTTAAATTATTTTTCTGACAATTTTGTGGAATACTTACAAAATACTTCACCTTAAAAAAATTTGTCAATATATATCGCTCAAAAGTCTACCACACTACGGAGTAGTGATCAAAACTTTAATTCAGAGAGGGTGAGATGGAAGAACATGGCCGAAAAAGGCGGCCACTGGTGGTGCTAACAGCATCTCCATTTCATGGCCACATGACTCCGCTTCTCCAACTAGCCACGGGCCTTCATGCCAAAGGCTTCTCCATAGCAATTGCTCACTCCCAAGTGCACCCGCCCAACCCTTCAAATCATCCTTCAGACTTTACTTTCCTCCCACTTACCGATAACTTAACGGTCATAGATGACTCTCGTAGTTTCACTAATTTCATTAACGCTCTTAATCAACTGTAAAGCATCTTTCAAGGAACACTTGACTCGATTGATTAGTGAAGGAAATGAATCGATAGTTGTTATTTATGACAATCTTATGTTATTTGCTGGAGTCGTTGTTGTCGATCTAAATCTTACTCCTATCGTCTTCCGTAGTTGCAGTGCAGCCTATTTTCCAGCTTTCCTTGTTCGTATGCAGCTCCGTCAGCAAGCCAGATTTCTTGAACAAGGTAAATTAAATCTACTAACACTTATTTATTTAATTACCACCACTCACATAAGATTGATTTCTAGACGACAAGGCAAGTGAGCCTTAGAGCACCCGGAGTGGGGGAGGGGGGGGGGGGGGGTTCTCGCTCGTTGTGGGAGTGAGAACGAGCCCCCCCCTCTCGTTATCACTCCGGGTGACTCGTTCTGAGTCTCATTGTGGGGGGGGGGGGGGGGGGGGGGGGGCGGGGGTCGTTGTTACAACAACGACTCGTTGTAAATTTTTTTTTTTTTTTTCCTTTCTTTGCTTGTTTCTTTTTGCTTTCTTTTCTTAATTTTTCTTCCTTTTACTTCTTTAACTTGGCTTTTTTTTTCTTTGTTTCATTTGCAGGTTCATCATCAGAGGAGGAGGAGGAGGGAGGAGGGAGGAGGTGGAGAAGAAAGGTTATGTGTTTTAAATTTTTCAATTTTGGCCTAATGTTTTTAGTTATTGCATTTTTTATTCTAGAACTTTCAATTTTGGCTTAATGTTTTTAGTTATTTACATTTTGATTTATTTTTAATCTAATATTTTTAAAAGAAGCAATTTTGTTTTAAACTTAATTACAAACTTTATTTGAATAATAAGTGTAACATTAATTATTTAATTTGTTATTTTATAAGTTTAATTTGTTTTTATCTTATTTAAATGTTTAAAAAAAAAAAACTGGGTCCCACAACTCCCACAACCTCCACAACCCTCATTATCATACCACCCAACAATCTCACAATCCTCATTCTCACTGCCACGTCAGCAACTTTTTCCCCACAACCCCCACAACCCACATTGTGGAGCATTATCACTCCGGGTGCTCTTACAGTTAAGACAAGATGGATGGTTGCGTGGGGTTCCACATGGAATAAAACCTTTAGTTAAAATATTTGAGTCCTTTGTCTTTATTTTTAAATTAACCAAATTAGGTGCCTGGAATATTTGAGGACATATTAGATATTCAAATGTTTGGGATGTCTCTTTTTACTTGTATTGGAGCATACCGTCACTTTTTTGTACTTTATATTTAGTCTAAGAATGTGTCGTGAAGTACCACATGTATATAGACCGGGTCGTAAAGCATTTTTGACCGTTTTGGCGTTGTTACGCTGGTGTTACGCGGGTAACGCAACAGTGGCGCAACACCACTGTTGCGCACCAATAGTGGCGCAACAGTGTGTTGCGCTATCGTAACACCAGTTTCTGGTGTTGTGGTTGTGTAACAGCCGTACGATTAGGTGAGGACTATAAATACCTCACCAACCCATCATAAATGAATCCATTTTTAGAGAGAGAAAGTCTTGTTGCGCTAGAGAGAGAATGTCTTGCGTAACAACCTCGTAAACGGTTCAAAGTCTTTGTAATCGATTGTAATTGATATTATTCGTATTGTTTATCATTACGTAAGTTTAATAATATCAATATTTTGGTTATTTAGTGAGCTTCACCATTATATATACTCCGTTTTGTTATTTCACAACAATTAGGAGTTTGGATCCAAATCGAGGTTCAGGAAAGGCGACCAACAAGTGGTATCAGTGCCGCTATACTTGTTATAGAGGTTTTTTGACCCTTACGGTGATTTAACAGGTTGTTTCGGTCTAGATCTAGGTTTTATAGTTTGTTACTTAGACGACTTACTTTGTAGATCTAGGACGTTTCCGAGGGTGTTTGGGGCTGAAATCGAAGACTTAGGTTAGTTTTATCATATACATCATATCTGGAGGTGTTGGTGACCTAAATCCGATTTTTGGCTTTCTGGACGACTTGTGCAACAACTGTCACGCCATTATCAGCGCAACTGTGTTGTTACGCGGCACAAGGATTGTCACGCTACATAGTTTCTGTTACGCTCTTTTGTCACGCTACATAGTATCTGTCACGCAGCGCAACAACTTGTCACGTAACAAGACCAGCGTAACAAGCATTGTCACACAACACACTTGCCACACAACTTTTGTCACGCAACAAGCATTGTCACTCAACACTTGTCACGCAACATTTCTTCTGAGTTGCGCAACACCTGCCCAACAACCGTTCTGATCGAATTTCTTAGCCGTTACGCTGCCCGATTTTCGTTAGGATTGTTAGGTAGTTATTAGGTTTAGAATTTCTGGTCTTTTACTTGGTATCTTCCTCATTTCGGGTATTCAGGTTTGTGAGTGAAGGTTCGGGTATTCGGGTTTGTGATTGAAGGTTCGGGTATTCGGGTTTGTGACTGAAGATTTGGGTATTCTGGTTAGTGTTGAAGATTCAGGGGTTAGTGATAGAGTTTGTTTGATTATTCGGGTATTCAGTTTTTCAAGCAGTTTAAAGTTAGTTTAGTGTTTGAGATGGCTCTTTTTACGAATGCAGCTTCGTACGATATGGAGATTAACCGGAACCCTCTACTTTCGCCAAAGTACGATCCGAATCGTACTCTTGAGGAGTGGGTATCAAGTTTCAAAACTTATGTAGCATATACAGACTCGGGAATGTGGATACCCATTCTCACGAAGTTTGTTGCTCCTTTCGATAGGCATGCACAAACGGGAGTGCGAACACCGAGGGCAATGGAAGCCTATATGAAACTGAGAGAGCCGTCTATCTAAAATATCAGAAGGCACTGGAATCGATTCAACTTTGTCTGGCGAATAAGATGAAATCGGTTTTCAGACAGCACGGAACAACCTATGATCTTTGGAACGCTATCATGAAGAGATACGGCGACACCGAAGCTATGAAGATAGGCATAGCAGATCTATTAAAGAAACAATTCGAAAATTTTACTTGTGGGGCGAATGAGAGTCTTGATATGCTGATTTCTAGATTATGTAGATTAACGAATGACTTGTATGATCTTAAAGTTAATTATGAAAAGATTGACCTAAACACTCGTTTTCTTAATAGCTTGCCTACACACTGGGAGATGCGTGTTCTGCTTCTGAAGGATAAAGCTGAACTCGGAGATTGGGATTTCGAGGAGTTAATCGAAAAACTAAAAATAACAAATCTCGAGATGCAGCAAAGAGGTTTTTGGTTGTGGTTATCAAACTCGAGACATGACTCAGCATGACAATTTGGGAGTTGTTTTCCTCTCGGATGTCGTGTTTCAGCAAATGCAACCACCGTCGCTAATAGTAATGTCAATGTCCACTTCCTCAAGTCAACATGTTTCCTCGCCTAGCTTACAAGTACACCAGAATGCTCCAAGTTCCGCCTCAAACGGTTGTCCCATATGTGGAAATTGTCAGTTTAAAGGCAAAGAAACTCAAGCCTCACTTTCGCTATTGAAATCTCAAGCATCTTCCTTCCTTGCTTCAGATTCACTACAAGGCGAACATGAGAGACTACAATCGTGCTTCCTTCCAGCATGTGACGATTTGGTCGTAGGTCGAATCTCAAATTTCGATCTGGTTGAAGAAGATTATGACCAAATTGATCAAAACGATTTGGAGGAAATGGATATTCGGTGGAATATGGCCATGTTGACTCGACGAATCAAGAATTTTCTCAATCGCACTGGGAAAAAGCATATCAGTGGAGATAGTCGAACTGGAATGGGATTCGAAAAATCGAAAGTGAAATGCCACAAATGTCATAATAATGGAAATTTTGCACAGGAATGTGGTCAACATTCACGTGAAGTTCGTAGATCTTTCCAAGGTCAAATGAACGATCAGCAAGGCCAAGGTTATCGGGCTTCTCATAAAGATCGGACGTATCAACAAGGAGGTAACTACCAACGACCCGCCAATCGGAACCTTAGAATTCAGGACGTAGAGAGGGACAACGACAATGCCTCTACAACCCTTATGGTTCAAGAAAACAGAGTGGATTGGAGCTCATATGAAGACAATTTTTCAAGAAATGATCACTTCGCACTCATGGCTTCTAACTCTGACATATTGCCTCCAAAATCTGAGGTAGATATCGATACCTTTAAAGTAATTTGTGTAAACTGCACTGAGCTAGAGACCAGGCTCGATTTGTGGAAAAAGAATAATGTGGAGATGGCCAATGATATCGATAAACTAAGATTTGCAAATGATCGTCTAACTAAAGAAATTCAATCTTTTCATAAATTTAAAAACGATAAAATGATTAAAGTATCTGATTTAGAAATCATGGTCAAACGTCATATCACTACAATTAAACAATATACTGACGCTCTTGCCCAAGAAAGGCTAACAATTCTTGAAAAGCAAAAAGAAATTGTACTTTTAAGTGGCAAGTTAGCCACGTTTGCAAATTCAAAATAGATTTTGAGTTAGTTTATAGAAACTCAAAGGACAAATGCTAACGACAAGTCGGGTTTAGGGTACGATAATATGCCACCTCCAAAGCATTTTACCCCGATCCCGGCTGTTGATTTGCCTGAGGAGCTTATTTCCACTTCCTCGGTGACTGCTGAAGCCGTAAGCGGTAAAGCGGAAGTAAACAGGCACGAAGGAAGTTCTTCTCAAATCTCCACAAAGTCAAAAGACGACGCAAATCGTCCAGACCAAAAGTGTGTTTTTTCAAATGATTTGAACCTTTCTAAGAGTCAGCAAGATCTTTTAGAAAAAGTTTTCCAACGACCTGAGAGTCGTCTTTTCAAGACTATGGACAAGAAATTTGAAAAACTCCAAGATCGTGAAAGTAAAAAACTTTTGAAACAAACTAAGTCAAACGAGTCAAAGTCAAAGGGGAAAGCGAAAGGAATTGTTGAAAACAAACTTGTTTTCACTGCTCAAACCCCGATGACCAAGATTTTCACCAAGGGACAAACTTCAAACGCTTTAACAAAAGTTGTGTCACCTAAAGTGTCGAAAGCTAAATCAACAAAGGTAATACCACCACGAAACGACAATCACAAGAAGATTCCAACTTCTCAGGTTCCTGAGGTTAATTCAACTGACCCTCGAACTTGCTATTATTGTCGATGTGAGGGACACATTGCCAAAGTTTGTCCACGCTTGCAAAGCTTAATTTTGAAACGTAAAGAGTCAAGAACAACTTCAAATGTAAAGACTAACCCACAAAGTCCGAATCAACAAAACAAACCAAAAGTTGATTCACCTTCTGTCAAAGTCACGACCAGACCAAAACAAGTTTTGCCTAAGATAGTGAAAGAAGTTGGTAAATCACCCAAACATCATAATGATACATCAATCGTTCCCGACTATCAGAAAGATCATAAGTTGGTTGATGTGATCATTCCTGATGAGAGTGGGCGACCCAAGTCAGTTAAGGCTTGGGTCCCCGTTCCAAACTAACTCTTTCTTCAAATGTACAGGGACAACCGAGGCGAACTGTTAACAACATCTGTTATGTCGACAGTGGTTGTTCAAGGAACATGACGGGCAATGTCTCCCTGCTGACCGACTTCGTAATGGTTGACGGAGGGAATGTTTTCTTCGCTGGAGAAAAGGGTGCTCAGTTTACAGAGCTTAAAGGATTGGATCTCGAAGAGTTTAGCACTTCCGGGAAGTCAAGATTCGAAGCTGATCTTCATGGAGTCGCGTTGCTTAAGGATGAAGACTAGGTACACGAGATATTCAAGAGACGTCGATTACATACTGAAAAACTGTGAGAGACACTTCATTGAAGTTAAAATCAACCACGATCTCACGACATCAAATTCTCGTTGAAGATTTGTTTTGAAAATACAAGCTACATCCAAGGGGGAGTTTGTTGGAGCATACCGTCATTGTTTGTAGTTTGTATTTAGTCTAGGAATGTGTCGTGAAGTACTACATGTATATAGATCGAGTTGTAAAGCATTACACGTTTTGGCGTTGTTACGCTGATGTTACGCAGGTAACACAACAGTGGCGCAACACCAGTGTTGCGCATCAATAGTG
The DNA here is from genome assembly GCA_910822075.1 of Senecio squalidus. Classification (NCBI taxonomy): domain Eukaryota; kingdom Viridiplantae; phylum Streptophyta; class Magnoliopsida; order Asterales; family Asteraceae; genus Senecio; species Senecio squalidus. The sequence continues at coordinate 13,789,094 of CAJVGC010000001.1, forward strand.
GCACAACACCACTGTTGCGCTACCGTAACACCAGTTTCTGGTGTTGCGGTTGCGTAACAGTCGTACGGTTAGGTGAGGACTATAAATACCTCACCAACCCGTCATAAATGCATCCTTTTTAGAGAGAGAAAGTCTTGTTGCGCTAGAGAGAGAAAATCTTGCGTAACAGCCTCTTAAACGGTTCAAAGTCTTTGTAATCGATTGTAATTGATATTATTCGTATTGTTTATCATTACGTAAGTTTAACAATATCAATTTAATCTTTTGGTTATTTAGTGAGTTTCACCATTATATATACTCCATTTTGTTATTCCGCAACAATTAGGAGTTTGGGTCCAAATCAATGTTCGGGAAAGGCGACCAATAACTTGATTTTGAATTGTCTAAGCCCGACCTGTGGCTTTTGTTATCCAATTTGAACATTTTCGATTTCGTCGTTCGAACTGGGGAGTTTTAGATCTGGTCTAATGGACTTAAACCCACAATATGGGGTTTGTGTTTATCATCTAAAGTTTCGACATGGTCTTCTTTTTAATTTTGTTAATTTTTATTTTTTTTCTTTTATAATCTAATTTGTTTGTCAAGCTTCAATTGTGACATTTCAGTTTTGAAGCATGACTTTGACTTGTTTATTTACATGGAGTGTTCTGTTCTTTTGTTGATTTTGCTATCTTGGATGTTAGATTAATTGAAAGGATCATAATATAAATTCATAAGTAGTATTTCATTGGATTGGTGATCTTTTGAAGTCATTTGATGTGGAAGAAGTTATATGGTTTCGCGGAACAAAAATAGGTGAAGAATCAAAGAAAGCAAGTACAGGAAATGAATTTTAGAGGCCTGATCGATGTCATAAAATAAAATAGACCAAAAAGTTTAAGGTATATACAAAAATTTAGTATTATCACGAGACTAACACTTTTTATAGGCTCTAATTACTGGGAACAACTTTTTTGGATGGTTTTTCTTATTAAAAGTAATAAATATAATAAGGTTTTCTTAAATTCCGAGTCCCTAAGAACTTGGGGTTGTGCGGTCGCACATAGTACTTGCTAAGATCATGCACTAGAAGAAATGGTTGGTTAAAGTAAATGAAGAAGACAAACAAATCAACATTAAAGAAAAAGGGATCGAAGGGAAGAAAATCAAAGAACCAAACGTGTGCAGTATCAGAAAGCACTAAATAAAAAGAGTTTAATTAGTCTAAAGATTAAAAGAATTAAACATATGTTACTAGTGGTGTATATAGTAATGATAGTAGTGCAAGAATCATCTTTCCTGATATTGTTATTATGTTTTTAGGATTTTTAATGTTTTATTGTTTATCCAACTACATATATAAAGTTTCCGTTATATGAACTAACTGACATCCCATTCGTTGAGCAGATTTTCCGATGGATGAGATGGTGCCAAATCATGATCCCATCAGGTACAAAGATCTCCCCTTTTCTAAATCGCCTATCGAAGATTGGAGACGTCTGGTTGCAATCTTCAGCCTACAGGCACACCCGTCAGCTGTTATTTGGAACACCATCAAAAGTCTTGAACAAGAATCTTTAAACCGAATCCACGAGCACTACCAGGTTCCGGTTTTTGCAGTTGGACCTTTGCACAAAATAACACCAAGCCCACCAACTAATTTTCTGAAAGTGGACAATAGTTGCATCACTTGGCTTGATAGACAAGCTCCAAAATCCGTGATATATGTAAGCTTTGGAAGCTTAGCCACTTTAGATGCGAAAGTACTTACCGAAATGGCATGGGGTCTAGCCGAAAGTAACCAGCGATTTCTATGGGTGGTTAGACCTGGTTCGGTTTGTGACTCAGAATGGACCGAGTTTTTGCCAAAGGATTTCATAGAGGAAAAAAGAGATCAAAGTTTAATTGTGAAATGGGCTCCCCAGAAGGATGTGTTGGCACATTTTGCGGTCGGTGGATTTTGGAGTCATTGTGGTTGGAATTCAACATTGGAGAGTATTTCAGAAGGGGTTCCGATGATATGTCAACCATTTACAGCAGACCAATGGGTAAATGCCCGTTAAGTGAGTTATGTGTGGAAGATTGGACTCGAGTTGCTGCGTTTCAAGAGAGGGGAGATGAAAAGTATGATTAGAAGAGTTATGCACTACAAGAAACGGACCCTACGGCGACGACAAAAAGTCGTCGATGTATTCACAAAATCGTGCCTAAAGACCTTTGGCGACGATTTGTCGTCGCCGAAAGGTCGTCGGCATAGATTCGTCGAGAAAGATGTTTGGCGATGACTCTCATAAGCTTCAGCGACGACGGCGGGACCCACTTTGAATTTTTCAAATCCGATTTTATAATTAATTATTTAATTAATTAATTAATTAATTATTATTATTTATTTATTTAATTAATTATTTTTTATTTTTTATTTATTTAATATTATTATTTATTATTTTATATTTATTTAATAGGCCTACGACGACGACTTTTCGAGGCTTTTAGCGACGATTTGTCGTCGCCAAAGGACCTACAGCAAAAAAAAAACAGCAGCTGATTTACAGCTTATTTCCCGGCTTCCTGCTTATTTCGATCCAAACAACTTATTCCAAACAGCTTATTCCCAACAAAAATTAAAAAACAAAAGAATAAACAAATAATCCAAATTATCATAAACTTCAAATATTCTACAAATTGTTCCAAACCGTCAACAATCACAAACCGTCGATATTAAATATTCAAGTACAAACATTCAACAAATATTTGATTTTAACAAAAACACAAACCATCAACAATCATCGTCATCATCCTCCTCCTCGTTCTCCTCCTCGTTTTGATTAGGCATTGGAAGGTCGGACATAATATAGCTCGGGTTGGCGGCTTGTATTGCTTGCATGTATCGTTGGAAATCACTCATTGTCATCACATTTTGTTCTTCCACTTTACCCTTGCCTTTTTGTCTCGAAGAGGAAGTCATCAATGATCCTTCTCCCGTGATAGAGATCGGTAATTTTCTTCCCCGACCTCGATTGTGACCGCTTCGAGTTCCCAATACTTCATCCATTATTTCTCCTTCACTTGCGGAGGGGGAGCTCGTCCTCATTTCCGTCATTTGTCGCTTCAAAATAAACCAAATAAGAATAATTATAAGTTAGTTGTATTTGGTTAGTAATATATCACCCATTTCGCCCACCTTGACCCATTTGACTCAAATGACCAATTTTAACCATGTTTATTCTCATTTTACCCATTTCGCCCACATTGACCCGTTATATATGTAGCCCATTTTGTCCACTTTGACCCATTTTACCCATCTTCGCCCACAATGACCCGTTATATACATCTAACACATTTTGTCCACTTTGACCCATTTTACCCACCTTCCCCCACTTTGACCCCTTTTATCCATTTAACCCATTTTGCCCACTTTGACCCATTTTACCCTTTTACCCTAATTACTTACATGCAAATCGAAAGCTTCATTCGAGACCCAAGAGCCATCTCTATTCGTATGCATATCTCGATAGTTATCGAGAAGACTTGGATATTTGTGATCCGGGTCATCCAATTGCTTCAAACAAATGAAATAAATTAGTATAATATCAAATCAAACCCAAATTATATGAATAATATTAAAACTAAGAATTAAAAAGTTACTTACCTTTTAGTCCCTCCTCATTGCATAGGATTGACTTCCATGTTTACTCGCAAACTTTTGTTTGCTCCTGTTTTGCGAGTTTTTCTGTGAACGACTTATAAAGCTCGGGTCTGTCATCCGGTTCATAAATGGAAGCCAAATATCTTTGTAATCAACTCCTGGTGGGGGATTTTCCCTAAGAAAATCAATATTCTCGTACCCACCTCTTTCAACAAAATGCTTCTCCTTGAAATCATTTTTAGCATCCTTATATCGCTCTTTACACGTCCAATCCAACCCAGCTCTAGCCCAAACCTCCCTCTTACCACCATCAAACCAATCACGAATATCGAAGTATTTCTACAATTAAAAAAAAATTAGTTAGAATGTATAGATTTAATAAATATTCGAAAATGTAATAAAAACCAAAACAAACCTGTACTTCGGGCATAATCAACTTCTTAGAATCCATTGGCACTTTTGCCCAGCTCTCGTAATGTTTAGGGAAGGTGTTGTCATTCACAATGGTACCAATCAAAGAAATAAACTTCTGACCGTATCGCCCAATGGGCTTAGAAGTCTTTAGATCTCTATTATCAAAGTCGATCAGCAAAGGCCTTTTATTATTTTTTTTTCCACAAATCATGCAACTCCTTGTTTGATGTTTTTCCACGGTTCTTCTTTACAGGACCTGGAAATTTCAAATGAACAAATTAAACAAACATAATGAAACCAACAAGTAATATTCTTACCAATATGACCCCTAGGGGGATCCCAATGGCCACCGGGTGGATCACCTCCAGCAGCTCCTCCGTGAGCTACACTAGTCATCTGTATAATACAAGTAGAATAAACATAACAATGATATGTGTAGTACGTAACAACTATATAAATTAACCAACATATAACAAAACATAATTAAACACGGCAACAACAATAACAATTTCATTTCATTTCAAGTCTTTTACATATTAAATATAACAATTACAAATTAATCTGCCTCATCGCTAGAATAAACAATATTTGGTTCCCATTCATTATCAGAATCGACATATTCGGGTTCTGAATCATCATTAACATTAGCATCAACATCATCGTCATCAATAAAATCATCGTTATGGGTTGTTGTAGAAATAATTATACACATCTATATCCTAAATGAGACAAAACATTCAAAAAGCAGTCCCAAAATGGGGACTTTCCGAAATTAATTTCTAATAAATTAATTTCGGACGGGTATTCTACGGGATCGATTAATTTCAGACCTAAGGTCTCATTACTCCGAAATTAATCACTAAACCTACATTATACAAACTTATATACATACAAACCATACAATTCTACACATTTAAATCATACAATTCTACACATTTAAATCATTCAATTTTATACATACAAATCATACAATTCTACACTTTTAAATTATACAAATTTAACCCACTTTGCCAACTTTGACCCATTTCATAAAATCATACAAACTTTTATACATATACTAACTATACAAATTCTTATTAACAAAAATAAAACCCAAATTAATTTTGATACTAACCTTTTAAAAGAGATGCTCAATCAAATCAATAACCGGATATAGTGGTGAAAAATATCTAACAAAACAATTTCCAAATTAATTATCTAACAAATTACAAATTGAACAAAATAATTAAGTTTATGAAAAAAAAACAAAAAAACAAACAAACCTAGATGGTGGTGGAGGAATGGAGGAATTGGTGGTGATGGTGGTGGGTGGTGGCGGTTTGGTGGTGATGATGGTGGGTGTCGGCGGTTGGTGGCGGTTGGTGGCGGGTGGTGGCAATTTGGTGGTGGTAGTGGAATGTTGGAGTGATAATAACGGTGGAGGAAAGCTAAATTCAACAAAAATGGCGATTTTGAAGCTAAGAAATCGGGTGGTGGCGATTTTGTGTTTTGATGGAAATGAAAGAGATAAGAATCTGCATTTATTTAGACCAACGATTTTATCGTCCCTGTAACCCTTTGGCCACGACTTATCGTCGCCGTAGGCCTGACCCGGGAAACTCCAAAACTTTGGCGGGCTTGCCCAAATAGGCTGACTTTTGTTGACCGGGCCTTTAGGGACGATTTGTCGTCGCCAAAGGCCTTTCCAAATTTTTTTTTTTTTTTTTTTTAATTTAGTATGTAATTATATTAGTAACGAAAACGTTTAAATAATATTAGTAATGAAAATGAAGTTAAATTATATTATGTATAAGTTAAATATTTAAATTATATTAGGTATAAGTTATTAAACTGTGGAAAAAACGATAACGACTTGTTTTACCGTTGTCGATGATCAATGGTGAGTAGTCGATTGAATACCTCTATGTGTGATAGTATACATTGACATTGTTACAAGTTATGTAATGATCGATCAAATAATTGATAATTGGATGTCATGTATGGTGTACGTAGTCGATGAATGTTGTTCGGGTTAATTAGCTCTAATTATCGATGAATGGTGTTCTAATAGTCGATGAATGGTCGATAGATGAATGGTCTATACAAATTTGCCTTACTCATGTTACCTTTAATAGTCGATAAAATGGTGAGGTTAGGATGGTTTAAGGATTACGAGGGTTTAGGTTTCTAGGGTTACGATGGTTTAGGTTTCTAGGGCTACGATGGTTTAGGTTTCTAGGGTTACGATGGTTTAGGGATATGAGTTTAGGATTTAAGGTCTAGCATTACGTGGTTATGATGTTCTAATAGTCGATGAATGGTCGATAGATGAATTGTCTATACAACTTTGCCTTAACTCATGTTACCTTTAATAGTCGATAGTCGATGAATGTTGTTCGGGTTTACCGTTACGATGGTTTAGGGATACGAGTTTAGGATTTAAGGTCTAGCATTACGTGCTTATGGTTTAAATTTATACCTATACCACAACATGTCGTATTACAACTTTTCGTTATAACAGTAAACGATTATTAATCGTATTAATTATTTAATTACGATATTAGATTTTTAAAAATATGTATATACATTTATTTTAAGTATATTAACATAAATAATATAATTACTTTTAATTTCTTATTATCAAATATATTTTATTTTAAACAAAAATTATTATTTAAAATTAACATTATATATTATTTAATTTGATATATTATATTTTCATTTTTTAAATATAATTTAATTAAAAAACATTATATATATTAATATTATATAATTTTAATATATTAACATTATATATTATTTAAATTAATTAATTAATTTGATAAACATTCAATTATCTATTAAATAATTAATTTAGTCAGGTCTACGGCGACGACTGTAGGCCTATCTAAATTAATTAATTATTGTAATAAACATTTAATTATTTATTAAATAATTAATTAATTCATTAGGGTATTCGGCGATGATTTTTCGTCGCTGTAGCCCTATTTAAATTAATTAATTATTTTAATAGTTTATAAATTATTTAAATAAACATTTAATTATTTATTAATTAAATAAATATGTCAGAGACACCTACGGCGACGACAAATCGTCGCCGTAGCTTTTGGCGGGATTTGACGGGAATTATTAATGTTTTTAGTTAATTAATTAAAATAGTGTCGTCGCTAAAGGTAAATATCGTCGCCAAAGAGTCGTCGCTAAAGGCTAAAGTCTGAAAAAGTCAAAAAGTAGATTTTTTTTTGTCTTTTAGCGGGCCTATAGCGACGACTTCGTGTCGTCGCTGTAGGTATCGTCGCCAAAGGTCCATATTCTTGTAGTGATGGTTGATGAAGAAGGGGAGGAAATAAGAGTTAGAATGAATGATATGAAGGAAATAATTAAAGAAGCTATGAACAATGGCGGTTCTTCACAGGAGTCACTAGAGAAATTGGTGGGTTTCATTTTGTCATGTTGAATTTTTTATTATTAAAAAACATAAGGACTCAAAATGTGGTTGACTTGTTGAAACCATTTTGGTTCTCTTTTAAACCAACTTATATGGGGTGATTGGTAAATCATGGTTAAAAACACAAAGTTTACGTGATGTTATAACTTAACTATATTTATCGTGACCGTTTTTGAAACCGGTCATTTTATCATCTCAAGATGTTATCTATGAAAGCTTTGAGACTTCTTGTGAGATATCTTATCATTAGATTACTTTTGTGATGGTCAACTATATTTATCTTATATTTGTGAGGCAATAGATGAAGTTATTTTTATACAAGTTATAATTTAACCTTATCTATCCTTAAAAGTAAATCAATATAGTTATTATAATTTAACCATATCATGATATACCATCAAATTTTAATCTCGACCTTTTAGGCAAGCGGAGATGGCGATATTTAAACGACAACCTTTGGAAGAAAAGTAATCTCGAGCTTCTTTGAAAATCACTGTGGATTATGGAGCCTAGATAGATGTCATGAGCAAAAATTCAAGTTTCCTCGTTTATACGCCCTAGAAATTAACAAAAGAGCTATAGTATGCGATCAATACTTGGACACAAATTGGGTTTGGAGTTAGAGATTCTCCATAATTACGGAAAGGGTATTAGATGATCTTAACTCTCTTACCACTTTAATGGGAAAATTTCACCTGACTTTTGACTCTTTTCATAGACGGATTTGGTCTCTAGATGCTTAAGGCTCGTTTAGGGTTTAAACGTCTTACTTCCTATTATGGGTAGAATTTTTCGTCTATGATCACAGGTTATTGCAAGTAAACTCGTGATCACGGATCACAACAATCTACGTGATCACCGGAACACTAAAAGGTTCATGATCACTAATACTACTTGTTGTATTTCTGTATGTTTTATTCTCATTTTGGCAGGTATTACTAATAGCTAATATAACCGTTGGAGACATGGTCTAAGTCAAGGCATGCAAGACTTGAAATAAACGTTGAAGAAGAAGTCTAAAGAAGATCCCACATATCTCGGAACATGGATGATCCCGCATATTTCGCTATAGTTGTTATTTCATTATGTTATAAATGGAGGCAATGATCGGTATAGGAATACACACAATTGTGTTCATTTACTTTTTACGTATTCTTTAGCTATTTTGCATAAATTATCTCGTGTTCATACATTAGTTTACCACAACACCTTACCTCACATAACTAATTGATTACGGTATTACCTTAGGTAGTTTTTGGTCAAAAAAATTTGGCACCCACCTTGGGGCAAGTGGTGCTTTTATCATCAAAACTTTGTTAAAATCTTTACTTAATCAATTTTTATCAAAAGTCTTTACAAAAATGGCATCTCATGGAAAGTCAACTTTTGTTTCATCAACCTCCACAACCTGAGGCTCGATACCTGTTGGGTTATAGTGTATTACTACTGATGAAGATGGTGGTCATCAATCAAGTTACTATTGGTAACTATTACTACTGGTGAAGATGGTTAATACTGGTCACTGGTCAAGTTACTACTGGTCATCACTATTACTATTGCTGCTGCATGGATTGCCTGGGAGTTTCTACTAGAGGTTACTACTACTGAGCTGATAATGTGAGTTATGATTTAGTAGCAGTTATATTTATAACAGATTTATGATAATTACAAAGTAGATTCGATTAGATATTGTAACCCGTTTATGTCTAGGGTTAGTTAGCCTCAAGGTCTAAATATAGATCCTTATATCGTTATAAATATACGTCTATTACGAAACCCTAATTCTAATAGATTTAGGCTGTTGGTGGAAATCTTGTGTTCTTAATCGTTTATTCATATTCATAACTTGTTAATTAATATCTTGTAATATCAAAGTGTTGATCCGCTGCAACTCCTTTGATAGATCTAGATCTAATTGTTTGTTATATACAAACCTAATCTCGTTAGATCATGAAGAGTGGTAACAGAGCACAAGGTTTCTCTAGATCTAAGATCTACACGACGTTTAACAAGTTTTCATAAACAAATCCAAGATGTCTGATCTGAATGAAGTCGTTCAAGCAAATAGGGTTCCAGTACTCCTATCATCAAACTATGATATGTGGAAAATTCGTATGTATCAATACATGCTTCAAAGCAATTACTCTATGTGGCAAGTGATTAAGAATGGTGCTAAATATGTTGCACTTCCTAGACCAGAAGTCATATCTAAAGCATCAGGTACATCTGAGCCACCAGCCACTGAGCAAGAAAGAAGGGATAATCATAATGAATGTCAAGCTCTAAGCACCTTGCTTATAGCTACACCCAATGAATATCAACATCAGTTTAGAAATTTACTGATGCTAAGCTGCTATGGGAAGCTCTGGAGAAACGATTTGGTGGAACAGCTAGTACAAGGAGAAATCAGAAAGACTTGCTAAAGTAAGAATTTGAAAACTTTATGTTTGTAAAAGGAGTACCACTGTCTCACAACGTTTGACAGATTCAACAAGCTGACTGGAGAGCTATCTAGTATGGGAGTGAATACTGCTCAAGATGATATCAACAGGAAGTTTCTCAGATCTCTAGGAGAAGAGTGGACTATGTATACTGTACGGTATAGACAAGGAAATATTGTTCGTAGAAGTGATAATACTGGGTTTGAAAAAAGCAAAGTAAGGTGTTTTGAATGCAAGAAACCTGGACATTTTGCTAAGGAATGTCCAAATGCTAACAAAGATGACAATCAAGAGCACTCAAATCACAACAATCAAGCATGATCAAGCAACAACCATCAAGGAAGGTCATCTAGTTCTACTGCTTTGGTTACTCAGGATGGACTAGGGTTTGACTGAAGCTTTCAAGCTGATGAAGAAATAACCAATCAAGCTTTAATGGCTGATGTTCGAGAAGATGACATTCCAACTGAGGTATTATCTGAACTTTGCTCTCCTGCATGCATTAAACAAGTTGGGGATTATAGAGAACATAATAAACTTGTGTGTGAATCTTTACATAAGCTAGAAGAAAGAAGAAAAGAATTTTCTAAAATAATTGCTAATTTTGAACAATAAGTTAAAGCTTATGTTAAAAATGAGATTAAATATCAAGAAGAACTAGCAATTGTGAAATGGGAAAGGGATAATGCATTAGCTAAGGTAATTAAAGCAGAAGAACAACTTCGGAAAATAAAAATTGAGAATGATCAAATTAAGCTAACAATCACAAAGTATGAAAATGCTTCAAAAATTGTTGATCAAATTCTAAAATATCAAGTGCATGGTAACAACAAGAATATGATTGGGTATAATAATGTGTCACCACCTTTTAACAACAATTATATTCCTCCCATTCTAGATTCTAGTGAAGAATTAAGTGAGAAAGAAATTGAAGTTAACACAAATGCTAAGAAACACTCCTCAAACACAATCTAGAGTCACTGAGAAAAGTAAAGAACAAACTGTCCCACAAGACTAAAATTTTGCTTTTAACTCTAATCAAGGTCATACTTTTCATCAAAATCTTAAAAACAGACCAAATGTGTATAAAGAAAGAAACTGGCACTATGTAGGACAACGACAACATGTCAAGACCTGCAACTGCATGAGTAAACAGGAACATGCTTTACCTGTAAGAGGGAATGTAAGGAACCGGAGTCAACGTGTCCCTCAACAAAAGGGTCCAAATATTTTTAAATAGGGGTGAGCATGGGTCGGTTTGGGTCGGTTCCGACCTCAACCCGAACCCAAACCGAAATTTCGGTTCCTGAAAGTTCCAAACCGTTTGGTTCGGTTTCTACATTGGTTCGGTTCCACTTGGTTTCGGTTTTTTTCGGTTCGGTTTGGTTTTTAATTTCGGTTTTTCAACATGGGTAAATTCATAGATCTGTCAAGGAAAACTTGTGAAATAAATCTCAAATGGAAGCCTATGTTACGCAATAATTGGCGGAGGAGTTCACAACTTATAACATGAAGTTGTGCATATTAGTAGGACATAATGATATGAATCGGAAAACTTTAAACACAAAATTAAGAAAAAAATAATACTATATATGGCTTAGTAAACTATAGCCTACATGGCAAAAAAAAAAAAAGTGAAGAAATAAACATATATGTTGTTGAGTATTGTGGCCTACATGACACCAAAAGCTTACATATTGATAAGTATAAGATTGACAATTTTATTAAAAAAAACTTTGAGTCTTCACTATTAGCATCGAGAGTTTGTGTGTTTAGGGAGTAATTAATTAGAATGATTTAGAATTTTAGACAAAAGAAAAAAATAAAAAGAATAAAACTTAAAATATCTACGTGAACATATTAAAATTGACATTCATATAATGGTTCGGTTCGGGTTTTTTCGGTTTGGGTTTACCCTCCGACCCAAACCGAACCGTTTTTTTCGGTTTCTCAAAAATCGAAACCCAAACCATCGGTTTTTATATTTGGTCCGGTTTTATGGTTCGGTTTTTATCGGTTTTTTCGGATTTTGGGTTTTCGGTTCGGTTTTTGCTCACCCCTATTTTTAAAGGATGACTTGTGTGTGTAAAATCAGACCATTTAACTGAAGACTGTTTCGATAACAAAATAAATAACAGAAATGGAATTGGATTCAATAGGAATGGCTCAAACTCACCACCTAGGTTTGGTAGAACTGCTCAGAAGTTTGTGACAAGAAGGAAATGCAACAGAAAATATCAAAAACCAAACTTCAAAGAAAATAACACTACGAGTAGAAACTATGGAAATTACACCAGCAGTAACTCTGACAGTAGTAATTTTTTGTATGAAAACACTAGGAGACCTGCATACCACTTTAAAAGATTTGATTATGTAAATGAAAAAGGTAAACTCAAGACAACTTTGGCTTGGGTTCCTAAAAGAAACTAATCTTTTTCTCATGTGCAGAGCAAGCTAGGTAGGAAAAAGGAAGATACATGGCATGTATGATAAAATAACGTTCAAAGTCAGTCCTAACTTAAGCTAAACAGTTCTAACTTAAGTCGGTTTGTGCAGGAATCAAGTTGAGGGGGTTAATATGTCAAGTGGTTGAAGTATGGTGTTGATTGTATGCTTCATGTGGAGTTATGAAAGTCAAAGGACCAAAATGTTAAGTGTCATAGTATGAGGACGAGTTTGTAATTTCATAGTATAAAAACTATGTTTTCTGCATTTTAGGTCATTTCAACACACACACAGTTTATGTTTAGCGCCTCTCTCTCTATATTTGTTACACCTGATTTAGGGTTTCATATTAATATTCAAGATTAGGTTACAAGTTGTAACTCTAATTCTAGATAGTATTAGTCTTGTTATTGCCGATTATTAGCGGTGAAGTATTAGTTCTTGTTCTGTATTTTATTGATTAATTTGTGTTATATAAGTATAATCAGTTAATTTGTTGGTAGTTTATTGTTCGATTATACATTTGTACATGGTATCAGAGCACTGAGGTGCTCTGAATATCTTCGATTGAGATTACGGTTGGTTTGTTGAGTATTTTCGGTATAGATCTCGTTAGTTTCCTAGATCCGGTTGGTTGGTTGAGTGTTTTCGGTATAGATCTAGTTAGATATGTTCTTTGCGGTATAGATCTGGTTAGATCTGTTCTTTGCGGTATAGATCTGGTGAGATCTAGTCGATTCGTGACTGTTTGCGGTTAGATCTGGTGGATCTAGGGTTTCGGTTTCTGTTCGTGATCTTGATCAAGTCTGTTCAGGCTAGATCTGGGATGTAGCTGGTTCCCGTGATTCTTGGCTGCTCCAGAATCGGTGTGAGCTTGCCGGTGTGGGTGACGATTTTTTCTTCCGCTGTTTTTAATATCTGTCGTTTATTTTTTTTGTTTATTCTGTTTTAATTTGTTGGCCTGTATTATTCTTTTATTTTCTTTTTTTAAATTGTTGTAATATTGTTGCTGGTGCTCCTCGCTCCCACTATAAGTCTTCTTTCCTTACTCTTCATTACTTTACTGTTTTGGTTGGTTGTTTGTGGTTGCTTGTGGTGCCATAGGTTTATGCCTGGTGTTTGTTGGTTGGTTGTGATATGTTGGTTTTTGTTGGTTGTTTACTGATTTTCTTTATCTTGTACTTACGTTTGCTTGGTAGAAGAGAAATCACACTGTTGAGCCCCTGCTTAGTAGACCACTGAATCGAACAGTATAGGGAGCAATACACTTTGTGATTTTTAGGTTTTTGTTGCGTTTTATTTTCTCCTTTTTCTTGTGGTGGTTGTTTATTGTTTGTGGTGAATTTTTTGTTTGTGTTACTGCTGTATTTTCTTGTGTGTGTTTTTGACTGCTACTTGTCTTTGTTTTGAATGCTTTTGTCTGCTTAAATGAGTTCTGCTAGTGGTGAGGGTAAAATGACCCAGGTTAATAACTTAGACTTTATTGATCCTTTATATCTGTATGCTAGTAACACTAACACTACTTCCTTAATTACATTTAAACTAAAAGGAACTGAAAACTATAATGTGTGGAGTTGTGCTATGTTACTTGCCTTACAAACTAAAACTAAAACTGGATTTATTGATGGTAGCTTAAAAAAGGATGAGTCTGATGTTGTGTTAAGTAGACAACATGATAGATGTAATTATGTGGTACTTACTTGGATTCTTAGCTCTATTTCGGAAGAACTGTATTTGGGTCAAGTTTTTTCTACTTCTGCCTATGTTGTTTGGAATGAATTAAAAGAAATATATGATAAGGTAGATGGGTCTATCACATTTAATCTGCATCATAAGATTAATATTTTAACTCAAAGTGATAGCTCCGTTTCTAACTATTATCATAAACTTAATTCTTTGTGGAAACAATTTGACTCATTAGTTAAACTTCATGTCTGTACTTGTGATGGTGCTAAATTGTTCTGTGATCATAATAACCTGATTAAGTTGATGCAATTTTTGATGGGCCTGGATGATAACTACTATCTCATACGTAGTAACATTTTAACTACGGACCCTCTTCCATCTGTTAAAACTGCATTTGCAATTGTGTCTAGAGAAGAATCCCACAGAGGTTCTTCTCAATCTTCTTCAAACAAAGGTCAAAACACTGTTTTCATGGCAAAAACATTTGAACCTAATAAAACCTTTAATAGCAATAATAATTTCAATAAAAAGTTTGAGAAGAGAGGTCCTAATTCAATACTCATCTTAATCCTGTTAAGTTTCATAATGGTTGGATCCTAGATTCAGGAGCAAATCAGCATATGACTCTATCAGATGCACATCTTGATAGTGTTGTAAATATTGCTGGTTTGAACCTGAAAGTAGGACACCCAAATGGAACTGAAGCAAGAATAGTTAAAATTGGGAATTTGAAACTTAATGATCATATAACTATATATGATGTTTTGGTTGTACCTGAATACAATGTGAACTTACTTTCTGTTTTCAAATTGGCTAAAGATAGTAAAATTTCTGCTGTGTTTAATGAACACAATTGTTTCATTCAGGATTCAACTCTAAAGAACACCCTGGGGACTGGTAGTGTTTCTGATGGTTTATATTACTTTAATGTGCTTAGTAAAGGTATTTGTGATTCTGTGTCTAATGTTATTACTTGTTTGTACTTTGATCTGTGGCACAATAGACTTGGTCATCCCTCTGATTAGGTCTTAAATGTCTTAAAAAAAACTCTTTAAACTTGATAGGGAGTACTGAAACTGAACCTTGTGATGTTTAAGGCCAAACAAACCAGAGAACCATTTCCTCTAAGTGACCATAAATCAAGTCACTTGGGAGAGCTGGTTCATCTGGACTTGTGGGGACCTTATAAAGTAACTAGCAAGGAAGGTTTTAGATACTTTCTTACTGTTGTTGATGATTTCTCTCGGGCTGTGTGGTTGTACATGCTTAAGACTAAATATGAAGTTTTTTTTTACCATATTATTGAATTCTATAACTTGATTAAAAACCAGTTTTCTAAAACTATTAAAGTGTTTAGAAGTGATAATGGTACAGAATTTGTAAATAACAAACTGGCTGATTTTTTTAATCAAAATGGAATTATTCATCAAAGAAGTTGTGCATATACTCCACAACAAAATGGAATTGCTAAGAGGAAACATCGACATCTATTAAATGTGTCCAGATCTCTTATGTTTCAGGGGGGTATTCCTCTTTCTATGTGGCCCGAATGTGTTCTAACTGCTACCTATCTTATTAACAGGACTCCATGCTCTGTGTTAAGTGGAAAATCCCCCTATGAATATGTCTATGACCATAAACCTAATCTGTCCCACCTTAGGAGTTTTGGTTGTCTTGCTTATGCTACTGTGCTTAATAATACTGATAAGTTTAGTAGTAGGTCTCTTAAATGTGCATTTATTGGCTATTCTAATTCTAAGAAAGGCTATAAATTGTATAGTTTTGATCAGAAGTGTGTAATATTTTCTAGAGATGTAAAATTATATGAAAATGTATTCCCTTTCAAGTACGCTAATGATGATCATCTAAACTTGCAAACTGAGACCACTACAAATACTTTAAATATTTTTGATAGCATGTATAAGCAACTCCCAAAAAGTCCCAAAGATGAAGGGATGGATACTGATGGTGATGGTAGTGGCTCAGATTCTTCCTCTCATGACAATTTTAAGGAGTCATCTCTTGTACATGAAACCGTTGTGGAGGAGAATACCACTGCAACACAAATTGATGAAAACACAGTTATCCCTGATGGCAATGTTTTTCAAAATCTGGATGAATCTGTTATTTAATGAAACTGCAAATTCTCGAAAATCTTCTAGAAAAACAAATGTTCCTATAAATGGGATGACTATGTTTTAGGGGGGAAACACAGATATGGAGTTGATAAGGTTGTTAGTTATGCTTGGCTGAAAATTGATGTTGCTTTCTTTGTTGCTAACTTGAATAAAAGTATTGAACCTAAGTCTTTTGTGCAAGCATGTTTAGATCCTAACTGGATAAATGCCATGAACACAGAAATGGAGGCATTACTTAGAAATAATACTTGGGAAGTAACTGAAAAACCTGTTAATAAAAATATTGTTGATTGTAAGTGGCTTTTTAAGATTAAGTATAAGGCTTCAGGTGAAATAGAGAGATATAAGGCTCGATTAGTTGCTAGGGGCTTTAGTAAAAAATATGGCATTGATTATGAGGAAACATTTTCACCAGTTATGAAAATGGTTATTGTTAGATGCATGATTACTATTGTTGTTTGTAACAAGTGGTCTCTATTTCAGCTTGATGTCAATAATGCTTTTTTATATGGTGATTTGGATGAGGATGTTTACATGTCTTTACCTGAGGGTTATTTTGATAAGTCTGATAATCGTGTTTGTAAACTGAAAAAGTCGTTATATGGTCTTAAATAAGCCCCTAGAAAGTGGAACGAAAAATTAACGGCGAGTTTATGTGAATACGATTTTGTGCAAAGTAAATCTGATTACTCTCTGTATGTGTTAACTAAAGATGATATTCATGTTATGTTGTTAGTCTATGTTGACGATATTATTATAACTGGTAATTCTAATGAGGAAATTGATGCTGTAAAACGGTTTCTTAATTCTAAGTTTATGATTAAGGATCTTGGTGCCTTAAAATACTTTCTTGGAATTGAATTACTTGAAACCGATTTGGGTGTCTGTTTATCTCAAAGAAAGTACTGTCTAGAATTACTAGATGAATTTGGGTTGTTAGGTTGCAAACCTGCTACTACCCCTTTAGATGCAAATGTTCATGTTTTGTTTGACAAAGTGGGTAGTAAATCTAGTGATTTGTTGACCAACATTTCTGTGTATCAAAAGCTTGTTGGGAAATTAATATACTTAACACTTACCATACCAGACATTAGTTTTGCTGTGCAAAATCTGTCTCAGTTTATGCATGCTCCTACTCAACAACATTTTAATTTGGCACTAAGAGTACTTAGATACCTTGAAACTGCTCCTGGTCAAGGAATTCAGTTATATAGGTCTGATAGTGTTTAATTATCTGTGTATGTTGATTCTGACTGGGGTAAATGTCAAATTTCTAGACGGTATGTTACTGGTTTTTGTGTTTACATTGGAAATTCTATTGTGTCGTGGAAAAGTAAGAAGCAGCCAACGGTCTCCAGGTCTTCTGCAGAAGCAGAGTACCGAGCCATGGTTGCTGCTACTTGTGAAACCTTGTGGTTAATAAATTTGTTACAGGATATGAAAATAAATTATTTAACCCTTGTTGATTTCTACTGCGATAACAAAGCCGCAATGATGATTGCGAATAATCCAGTATTCCATGAGCGGACTAAGCATTTTGAGATAGATTTGCATATTGTACGTGAAAAGGTTTGTTCTGAAGTGCTGAAGTTAATTAAAATCGAGTCAAATGAGCAACTTGCCGATATCTTTACAAAGGGACTTCCTCCTTCTCAACACAGTTATTTATGTAAAAAATTGGGACTGTGTAATCCCTTCAAAGTTAGGACTGAGGGGGGATGATAAAATAATGTTCAACGTCAGTCCTAACTTAAGCTAAACAGTTCTAACTTAAGTCGGTTTGTGCAGGAATCAAGTTGAGGGGGTTAATATGTCAAGTGGTTGAAGTATGGTGCTGATTGTATGCTTCATGTGGACTTATGAAAGTCAAAGGACCAGAATGTTAAGTGTCATAGTATGAGGGCGAGTTTGTAATTTCATAGTATAAAAACTATGTTTTCTGCATTTTAGGTCATTACAACACACACACACACAGTTTATGTTTAGCGCCTCTCTCTCTATATTTGTTACACCCGATTTAGGGTTTCATATTAATATTCAAGATTAGGTTACAAGTTGTAACTCTAATTCTAGATAGTATTGGTCTTGTTATTGCCGATTATTAGCGGTGAAGTATTAGTTCTTGTTCTGGATTTTATTGATTCGGTTTGTGTTATATAAGTATAATCAGTGAGTTTGTTGGTAGTTTATTGTTCGATTATACATTTGTACAATGTAGATAGTGGGTGCTCTAGGCACATGGCAAGCAACAAACTGAAGCTCCAAAACTTTGTTGAATATGATGGAGACTATGTTGCATTTAGAGGAAATTCAAGAGGTGGTAAGATTACAGGTAGAGGAACAATCAACAATGGTAAAGTTACTTTTGAAAATGTATTCTTTATTAAAGAATTAAATTAAGCGTATGATAAAAGGAATAAAGTTCTTTTTACAAACACTGAGTGCATCATTCTTGATCCAAAGTTTAAAGTAGTTGCTGAAAGCATGATTCTACTAAAAACACCAAGGAAAGATAATGTATACTGTTTAGACATGGGAAGTAATGACTCTGAAACTAAAGAAAATTGTTTTATTTCAAAAGCATCACTTGATGAATCATCACCGTGGCACAGGAAAATGTGTCATATGAATTTTATAAACATGAACATCTTGGTAAAAAATGATCTTGTAAGAGGTTTACCTCAAAAGGAGTTCACATGCAATGATCAATGTGTTGCATGTCTGAAGGGAAAATGTGACAACCGTCACTTTTTCCGTCTCAAGTTAGTCTAGTATGCCTATAGCTCATTACCGACTCTTATTAAAAACTTTTTATAAAGTTGCTTTATACTACGTTGATGTGTATTGGTTGATGATTTCATGTGTGATTCCTTTTATACATTGTTGGATATGTATAGTATTCTAGGTTCACAAGTAAGTAGATTTCGCTAGATGAGCTTCTACGTCTAAAGTTTAGAGAATCTTATCTAATGGTTGATACTAAATATTTATTTATAATGGAAATTACAAACTTTCTATAATTACAAGTCGTTTTTATCAATCCCGGGTCGATTTCACAATGGTGGTTCTTCCCACGACTCTTGGGAGGAATTGGCCGACTTCATTTCGTCGTGTTGTCAAGTAAATGTTCTTTCAATTAACACACATGAATCAAAAACTTGTTGCCTAGCTAGTTTAAATGTTCACGCACTTAACCAGCTTTTTATGAGGTGTCTGATATATTATGGTTAAAACAACAATTTCCGTTGTTAATGTTTATAATGGTTGGTTCTTTTCGAATGAAGATGATTTTTTAATTGAAGTTATTATCTATTTGGCTTAATCATAGCTCATGACTCTTGACATATTTTTAATGTAAACATATTCTCACCCAAACTGTCAATCTTGGGAAACCAATCTGTCTAATGGTCAGAAGTCCATTCTTTATAGCCGCTTTCATATGATCCATCTTGGCATTTTTCCACAACCGAAATTCCTGGTGAGCTTGTCATCTTTTCTTTCATCGATGTCTCTTTCCGCTTTACATTGATATTACAAATAATGAATGAAGATGGTTTAAAACTGCAGCTGGTGCTACCCACAAAGTTTGGAGTGATGGACATGAGTAAAGGATTGTGATTATATATAATATTTCTTCCAGAAATTAAAATCATTCATTTGTGGATGATGGGATTAAACGGCCTTCATATAGTACATTTGAGTACATTTAAACTGTTTTTCAACTTACTTATTTTTCGGTTAACTATTATTAATTTGGTTTTGCATTTTTTGTAATTTACATTAATGAACCACTTGAATAACACTGATAATGTGTCAAAGACTCGTGTGCATCAACTTTGACGCATTGGTGCATCGGTTTTATAAAAGTGGTGCCACAATAATTTGTTTTACACTTTCTATTTTCGAAATCCTCTTTATTAACTTGATATGTGATGTTTAAATTGGGTTGAGTGTATGTAGCTGTTTGTATGTCGTTGGTTTTTGTTGGTCCGAATCAGGAACATATAACAAGGACGAGCAATAGATTGAATAGACGGAAGAGATAAACACGAATAATCAAAGATAAACCAAATATTATTCATAAACGTTAAAGATTACAATGGTTTAAACAGAGAAATCGTGGTTAGGCTAGGGAGAAGATTAAACATAATCTTCTCCCTAATCCGGTGATCGGCCGGATCGGGTCGCCTCCAAAACCCTAAAAACTCAAAAACTACCTTCAAAACTCTTAACCTAAAAGATGCAGAAAATTCACTATATATAGGCCTGTGTCTCATCCGTACGGATGAATATTAAGCCCATACCGAATATAGGTGAATTTCGCACTTTTACAATCAACTAGGTGTACAACATTACAAATAAACATTAATAATAAATTTGCTAAGCTATGGACATCCAAAAAGTGCATCAACAAACTCCCCCTTGGACATAGCTTACAAATTGTTGTAGACACCTCTTGCAATCTTCAGTCAGTCTCTGCAGTGATACCAGGATTACTTGAATCTTCAAGCTACAATAAAGTCTTCCAGAATAAACGTGACAAATCAAACTTCGAAAACCAACGTTTTCCGCCCTTTGTTGTCGAAATGCTAAGTAGACATTTTGTAGTTTCTCTAACTTCACTTGAACAAACATGCAACCCAAAGAACCATAAGCAGCAAGACTCCCCATGAGACTGAACTCTACAGACTCTGATACGATCATATCAATAATGTAACAATCTTCACATAAACCAATCTGCTATGAATTATCAACTATAAACTTCCCCCTCCAGATAAGCTTCTCCTAATATATAGACATCGATGCTCAAATCGTCTTTATCATGACTCAAACTGTATTAGGCAAAAAATAGAGGACTCCATCCACGAACTAATAATCCAAAACAAGTCAGCAGATATTCAGATTTATCAAAGATCACGTACCATAAATCTGTGATTGCGAAACAATAACCAATAACAGATTCCCTCCATAAAGCGGAATCACAAATATGCGGAATATATAAATATAACGTCGATGGCCCATAAATAATCGGATGCTCCCGATTACCCCACAAAATAAAACCTGTGATTCTCCACATCTTCACTTTAATACTGACCCAATGAATATAGGAGGTTATCCATCAGATCTAGACGTGATACGCGTAACTTGAACCAATATCCGAAAAACTTTGCACAAAACTGCAGAATATTCGGACAGTAATATCTCACGGTAGAAAAATCCAATCGAAAATCCCTCCGGTCAGAATGTGCATCAATGAGTCTTGAACCACATATCCAAAATTCAGAGTGATCCAACGGTGAACGAACCTGTGCCGCCATTTTTCCCGCAGCTGCGCAGACCCAAAACCCTAATTTTGACGTTTTGATCTCGTTTTTCACCACCAAAACCATCAAAATACTCCAGATAACCTGATTTTCAAACCCTCTATTCCAAACATCCAATACCATCATCAAAATCGAATAGAATAACCAAAAGTGGAGAAAACACATACCCATTTTAACGTCTTCAATCTCAATTCGTTCCAAATCAAGAGCTCGGTGTTAACCGGCTCTGATACCAATTTGTTGGTCCGAATCAGGAACATATAACAAGGACGAGCAATAGATTGAATAGACGGAAGAGATAAACACGAATAATCAAAGATAAACCAAATATTATTCATAAACGTTAAAGATTACAATGGTTTAAACAGAGAAATCGTGGTTAGGCTAGGGAGAAGATTAAACATAATCTTCTCCCTAATCCGGTGATCGGCCGGATCGGGTCGCCTCCAAAACCCTAAAAACTCAAAAACTACCTTCAAAACTCTTAACCTAAAAGATGCAGAAAATTCACTATATATAGGCCTGTGTCTCATCCGTACGGATGAATATTAAGCCCATACCGAATATAGGTGAATTTCGCACTTTTACAATCAACTAGGTGTACAACATTACAAATAAACATTAATAATAAATTTGCTAAGCTATGGACATCCAAAAAGTGCATCAACAGTTTTGCTGCTAGGTTCTCCCCTTCTTACCAAAATAGTAGGGTTGATCATCGTGTAATGTTCTTTGCTTTAGTCGTTAAGAATATGAATAATTGATGTGCTGTCATTTAGAAAAACGAATGTAAAAAAACATTTCTATCTTCACAAATACTTAACTAGCATAAGTCAGTTATAACAACAAGAAAGACACCCAAAATAATTTCAAGACCAAAGTTCATAATTCACAATGCATCTTCAACCGGACAATATGAAACGTGCCAAATCCTCGAATGAATTATATGAACAACCACCATTTCCCACTGCTTCTTTAACCATTTCTCTCATCTCATTTACTCTAACTCTTATTTCATGCCCTTCTTCATCCACCATAATTCTTCTAATCGTCTTTTCGATCTCCCCTCTCTCAAAACACTCCAATTCGATCCCAATCTTCCACATGTAACTTACATAACGTGCATTCACCCCTTGGTCGATGATAAATGGTTGACATATCATTGGAACCCCTTCTGAAATACTCTCCAAAATCGAATTCCATCCGCAATGGCTCCAAAATCCACCCACCGCGAAATGTGCCAACACTTCTTTTTGTGGAGCCCATTTCACAATTAAACCTCGTTCTCTTGTTTCCTCTATAAAACCCTCTGGCAAAAATTCGGTCCATTCTGAGTTACAAACAGAACCAGGTCTAACGGCCCATAGGAACCGTTGGTTACTTTTGGCAAGGCCCCATGCCATTTCGGTTAGAACATTTGTGTCCAATGTAGCTAAGCTTCCAAAACTTACGTAAACTACGGATTTCGGAGCTTGTTCATCGAGCCAGCTGATGCAATTAGAGTCCTCTTTTAAAAAATTGGAAGGTGGGGTTGGTGCTATTTTGTGTAGAGGTCCGATTGCGAAAACTGGAACCTTGTAGTGCTCTTGGATTTGAGTTAGTGTTTCATCTTCGAGAGATTTGACAGTGTTCCATATAACGGCTGATGGTTGTGCTGGTTGGCTGAAAATTTTAGTCATCTGTTTCCAAACTTTGACGGACGATTTAATAGAGGGCATGTCTTTGTATCTGAGGGGATGGAGATTTGGCACTATGTCGTCCATCAAAAAATCTTTGACACAAATAGGAGGAAAGACTGTTAGCTCATAGAAAATTTTCATATAAAATTAAGTCAAATTTTGTTTGTAAATTTGTATCCAAGTGTCACTAAAATGTTATCAAAGCTTTCAACTTATTTCTGTAAAATGATAAAAACCTCATAGAGATAAAGTAATTTTCAAGCACTATAAATAGACTCTAAATAATCCCGTATCAGAGGCTTGGTACACTAATATTAATACACAAAACCCAATTAAAGATGTGAGGGTAGTTTCTTGATGATGAAATCTGATAGCACGCGAAGAAAACTTGCTAATTTCCATACAACATGTAAAAGAATTTGAATAAATCCCGGGCTTCCAGACTACACTAATGATATTATCTAAGAGTTTCAATATGTGATTTAACTTCTTTTCTATCTCCAACATGAATGACCCTTTTACAAATTTGCCGATTGTGTATAATTGATACTGTTCCATTACAAATATCAGATTATTATACTAGTTGAAGTGCCATGCCATCTATTTTACACCAATGTAATGTTAGAACAGTCGGCTATTGATCACAACTATCATGTAAGAACTATCGCATTTCGTAATTTATTTGAAAATACGTTGAAAGTTTTCTTGACAGCCCAGGCCAGATTCCGTTAGTCCCATAGATGTGTAAATTTTTCTAATACGCCTGTAATGTACAAATCTTGGCTATGGCTCTTTGGCTATCAACTGTCTCCTCTCTGTTCTGTCCAACATGTTCCTAAGTGTAAACTATCCATGTTTGTAAAAACTTTTTAGATAATTAACAATTTTTCATCATGATTTTAGATAGACCTAAAACCAAACCCAATGGGTAAGTCTTTAAGACTTGTTATTTTTAACTCCAGTGTTAAAAACCTTCTTTAAGGTTAAGGGAGTGTCTAATCAACTCAATGCATTATATATGCTTTCCATTGTTTCTCCTTGCTCGTCTTATAAATTCAAATTGAGGCTCGTCTTGATCACATTTTCAGATTCATTTATAGGCATACTGGTCTAAATATTGTGCACCCGAATCGTTTAAAATGAGATAAGTACGAGGTTTAATTCCTTCCATAATTCTACTCTAGGCTAATTTGAACTTTGGGGTTGAGTCAAAACTTTAAAAATCACCTAAATTATAATTTACTTCTTTTTCTAATCTTTTGCGTTTCTATAGGATTTATGTAATATAACTTTAGAAATCAGTATATCTCCCATGACTGTACCTTGATGACCGAGGTGCTTCCCGGCAAGGAGAGCTGGAAAGTAGGCCGCACTGGACAGACGGAGGAGGATGGCTACAACGTTCAGATCAACCGCAACTTGTCCTGCAAAATCCATAAGGTGGTCATAGATAACAACTATTGATTTATCTCCATCACTAACTAATCTAGTCAAGTGTTCCTTGAATGATGCTTTAGAGCTACTTTCATTGAGGTTTTGGATTATGTTTGAGAAGTTGCCGGAGTCATCAATGGCACTTAAGTTATCGGAAAGTGGGAGGAAAGTGAATTCGGGTGGATGGTTAGAATGCCACACCCCGCAAAATGGCGGAACCGAGGTGTACAGTGTATACGGTATCAGAGATTCAAAGGTTACATAAACATAAGTAAGCCATACATCATCAACATAGATTAAAGAGTTTGAAATAGAATACTTATTACAATCATCCGAAAATGTCAAAATACGGCTACAGCGTTTGGGATACTAAGGAATTAAATAAGCAAAATAAATTCCATGCAAAAGATCCACGTAGCCAAGCAAGCATTGCATCAAATAGAGTAACCTCAAATCCCTGAAAAGCGTTAAAATACGACGTCAACATAAAGTTGGTGAATTATTCGCAATAGTAAATAAAAACATAATAGTATAAAAGTTTTAATATGTTTTGACCCAAAAGTGTTATGATTTGAAGATACGTCATTTGAAAATGAGGTTTCAAAATATACGTGAAGTATACAAAATCTTTTGATAAAATACTCATACATATACCATAAAAATACCATAATCATATCATATAATACATACTGGATAGATAACAGCTTTAGGAACATACGATACACCTGAACCATAACAATACTGGCAACTAACCCCACCTAGTGTCTTAAGCTAGGTTGTCCTCGAAAATCATCGGTCATAACATTACTAACACGGACAGGGCGCATCCATCATCCATCGTGTTAGAAATGAGGGTTTGTTAGACCCATATAGCGCTATATATATAAACCGGCGGCTAAAAGCTAACAGGTGTGTATACGGGGCCTCATACTACCACAAAGGCGGTACAAGTTTGGGTAAGACCATCTAAAGCATTCATATCCATAATACATACCATAATACATATCATAATACATATAACATAAAAATACATTTATACAACGCTAATCATGCCCAAAAAGTGTAAAAAGGGTAAAAAGGGCAACGAATAACTCACAGAATAGCAAAGCAATCCAAATCACGATATGTCGGGAAATACTATAATACCGTCAAGCTTCCACGTCTAAGTGCCCTAAACATCACGTAAATAAACATGTCTAAGTATCTCTAAGTCTAGTGGGTTATGCCTTAATGATTAACGTTTTATACGGGCTTTAAAATGACCAAAAGGAACATCGATTTAACAGGATTACAAACGTTTCGGAAAGTCAGCAGACTAGATACGTGATCCTCATACTTACGTGCACTACAAGTCACGTAAGTATCAAGTTACGTGTTATGCAAGGAGTTACGGGACAAAGCAAGGAGTTACGGGCAAAGTTACTTGACAAACAAGCTATTACGTGATATACATACTACTTATGTGATCAAGAAAGTATTACGTGACATCCAAGAGTTAATTACGTGAACCACAAGCCAATTACGTGACCAAGAAAGAGTTAATTACGTGATCATGGCTAATTACGGACCAAACAAGTATTACGTGAGACACAAGTCACGTAATTGATCAATTACGTGATCAGGAAGATACTTACGTGCCAAGCAAGACTGTTACGTGACTAGGGGACTTGTTACGTGATGTTAGAAGGTGTTACGTGCTCAGTTACGTGCACGTAACACAGTTACGTGGCGTAACTGGGTTTTTACGAAAAATTACATTCGGGATGAGATTCAGAGTGTTTTTAAGCATCAAAATGACCCATAATCGAAACCCTATGTCCAGAATAAGTTTAGGTAGATAAACCCTCAATAAAATCCGAGTTTTGATGGTGAAAAGTGGTATTTTCGGTATTGAATCAAAATAATAAAGTTTAAAACCAAAACTGAGAAATACTTACCCGATCGTGGTGAAATTCGGAGGATAGATGAAGATGATAATGGTGAACAATAATCTAGTCTCGGATTTGGATTTCAACGGTCGGATTGCCGGAAAATTTAGAGAGAAGATAGGGTTTTGTGTGTGTGTTTTTAGAGAGAGAGAGTGAAAGAGGTGAATGAGTAGGTGATGATGGGGAGTGGTGAATAAGACAAAATCTGGTTGGTGACTAGTAAGACAAAAGTTTGGTAGAGGACTAAAATTGTAATAGAATTTCTCCCATAGGACTAGTTTCGTAATAAAATTTCTGAAAGGACTAAAGTTGAAATACTTTTTAAACGTTAATCTTAATCGTATAATTAAGGCATAATACCCCTAAACTTATCATAAGAGCGTACTAGACTTATACTAAAGGCACCTAAGACTAAACGTTCCCGACATAAAGATCCGAATCACATAAATACAAATACGATACTCATAAAATACGGAAAATACGAATACAATACTCATAAAATACGAATACGATAAAACATGAAAGGGAATACAATAGGGTCAAAACATAAACATAAATAAATAAAACGAATACGAGACGATAGAAATATACCTAGAAATTCGCGAATGTCACAGTCTCCCCAAGTAAAAAGAAATTTCGTCCTCGAAATTATCACCTGGTACTACTTCCGGGGGAAAGGTGAGGATACTTCCGCAGAATTTCATCTTCGCGTTCCCACGTGAACTCAGCTCCAAAACGGGAATTCCAACGAACCTTGACAATCGGGATCTTACTTCGTCGTAGACGCTTAACATCACTAGCAACGATCTCGATCGGTTCCTCAACGAAATGAAGCTTATCATCAATCTGGAGTTGCTCAAGCGGAACTAATAACGTCTCGTCAGCCAGGCATTTCTTCAACTGAGATACATGAAATACATTATGTACGCTGCTCAGTTCTGCCGGCAAATCTAGTCGATACGCAGCTGGGCCGACGCGGGCTAAGATCTTGAACGGACCCGTGTATCTCGGACTCAGCTTGCTGCGCTTCACGAATCGGACAACCCCTTTCCATGGAGATACCTTCAATAATACCATATCTCCAACACTGAACTCAAGAGGCTTCCTGCGCTTATCAGCATACTTTTTCTGTCGATCTCTTGCAGTAACCAATCGTTCCTTGATCTTGAAGATCTTGTCAGTGGTCTCTTGTATAATCTCCGGACCAGAAATCTGACTATCTCCAACTTCTGCCCAACATACAGGCGATCGACACTTGCGGCCATACAAGGCTTCAAAAGGTGCACACTTGATACTCGTGTGATAGCTGTTGTTGTACGAGAACTCAATCAACGGCAAATGAACGTCCCAACTACCACCAAAATCAATTGCGCAGGCTCGTAGCATATCTTCCAAGGTCTGAATAGTTCTCTCACTCTGACCATCGGTCTGCGGATGATAGGCGGTACTCATATCTAACCTTGTACCCATAGCGGTCTGAAATGACTTCCAAAATCGTGAGGTGAAACGAGCATCACGATCGGAAATAATCGATACAGGAACTCCATGTTTCGACACAATCTCTGCGATATACAAACGCACGAATCTCTCCATCAGATAATTCTCACGAATCGGTAGGAAATGAGCAGACTTCGTCAATCGATCAACAATAACCCAGATACTGTCATAACCACTCGAAGATCTCGGAAGCTTCGTAACAAAATCCATAGTAATACGCTCCCATTTCCACTCGGGAATCTTCGGTTGTTGGAGTAGCCCAGACGGTTTCTGATACTCAATCTTCACTTTGGAACAAGTCAAACATCGACTAACATACTCGGCGATCTCACGCTTCATACCCGGCCACCAATAGAAATCTTTCAAGTCATGATACATTTTGTCGGAACCCGGATGAATGGAATAGTTAGACTTATGGGCTTCGTCCTAGAATCAACTGACGGATACTAATCGGAACCCAAATACGCTCGAGGAAATACAGAACTCCATCCTCCTTCGGTTCTAATTCCAACGCTAACTTATACAATCTTTCCTCTTTAACACGGTCCTCTGTCATAATACCTTCCTGTGCCTGAATAATCCGAGCCTTCAAGCTCGTCTGAATAGATATCACCATAGAACGAATACGGACTGGTTTGACTGTTTCCTTACGACTTAGTGCATCAGCAACAACGTTCGCCTTACCAGGGTGGTAGCGAATGTCGCAATCATAGTCGTTTAATAACTCAACCCAGCGTCGTTGTCTCATGTTCAGCATCTTCTGATCGAATATGTGTTGAAGACTCTTGTGGTTGGTAAATACAGTACACTTGGTCCCATACAGATAGTGTCTCCAAATCTTCAAGGCAAAGACGACGACTCCCAATTCTAGATCATGTGTCGTGTAATTCTGCTCATGGATTTTTAACTAACGCGAAGCGTAAGCTATAACTTTACCATTCTGTATAAGCACACAACCCAGACCCTTGTGCGAAGCGTCGCAATAAACAACAAAATTCTCGGAACCAACTGGCAGACTAAGAATAGGAGCGTCACACAACCGCTGCTTCAATACCTGAAATGCTTTCTCCTGATCGGAACCCCAAACGAATGGTTCACTCTTCTGTGTCAACTTTGTCATAGGTGAAGCGATTTTGGAGAAGTTCTCGATGAATCGGCGATAATACCCAGCAAGACCCAAAAACGAACGGATTTCGGTCGGTGACTTTGGTGCAACCCAACTTTTAACAGCTTCAATCTTAGCAGGATCAACGTGAATACCCTTCGCGCTAACCACGTGGCCAAGAAATTGAACTTCGGATAACCAGAACTCGCACTTAGAGAATTTCGCATACAACTTTTCTTTTCGAAGCACTTCTAGAACAAGACGCAAATGCTCTTCATGTTCCTTGCGACTTCGGGAATAGATAAGAATGTCGTCGATGAACACGATAACGAATTTATCAAGATACGGACGACAAATACGGTTCATTAGATCCATGAATGCTGCGGGGGCGTTTGTCAGACCAAACGGCATCACCATGAACTCATAATGACCATATCGAGTACGAAAAGCGGTCTTAGGTATATCATCTTCCTGAACTCTCAACTGATGATAACCAGAGCGAAGATCGATCTTAGAGAAATAGCAAGAACCCTGAAGTTGATCGAATAAGTCGTCAATACGAGGAAGGGGATAACGGTTCTTCACAGTCAGCTTGTTTAACTCCCGATAATCAATACATAAACGCATGGAGCCATCCTTCTTCTTAACAAAGAGAACAGGAGCACCCCACGGGGAGAAACTAGGACGGATAAAACCCTTATCGCCCAGTTCCTAAATTTGTTTCGACAACTCGAGCATCTCGGAAGGAGCCAAACGATACGGAGCTTTTGCAACAGGTGCTGCTCCAGGAATAAGATCAATACGAAAGTCGGTTTGTCTCTGGGGAGGGACTCCAGGTAAGTCTTCGGGAAAAACGTCAGAATACTCACGAACAACCGGTACACCGTCAATCTTTATCGGAGAATCTTTCTTCACCAAATGAGCGAGATACAAGGAACAACCTTGGCGAACATACTCGCGAACTTTCAAACTTGAGATGAATTTAAGGCGTTTCCCAGCCTTGTCTCCGTGTACAATCAACTGATCTCCATCCGGCTTCTGAATACGAATAAGCTTCTCATAACAGACTATTTCTCCTTTATGCTTCGCCAACCAATCCATACCGACTACGACATCGAAACTACCGAGTTTCATAGGAATAAGGTCGATGGAAAAAGGAATATCGGCTAAAACGAGAGGAATATCACGAATAACTTCTCTAACACAGGCACATCTACCATCAGCTATTTCTACCTCATACGCAGGCTCTAAAGGACTAGAAGCACGGTTTACTAAGGGGCGGAAATCACTAGATATAAAGCTTCTATCGGCACCCGAATCAAACAAGATAAAAGCAGGATAATCATTGACAAGAAATGTACCAGTGACAACGGTAGGATCCTGGTGAGCTTCGGAAGATTCCATGGCGAAAGCTCGGCTCTTTGCAGGATTTCCTCTTGCACTAGTACCAGCACCGTGAGTAGGAAGGGGAGTAGGTGCTAATAGCTTGGGACATTGATGACGGCGATGACCCACTTCTCCACATTCAAAACATGCTCCATTAGCTCTTCCACAGAACTGCTCGGTGTGGCCTAACTTCTTGCAGCGTTTACAAACCCAACACGCCACATTCGCCGCATGAGCACTGCCAGCATGTACCACACTTAGGGCGCACGCCCTGATAACCAGCTCCAGAACCCGTCAACGCATACACTTGAGGAATTTGAGGTCTCTGATCATGACCACGGCTTCTCTTCCTCGAATTACCCATGTCTCTCCTCTCATATCTACCAGAATCTCTGCGGCTCACAACAGGCTGTAGAGTACCACCACGGATCGCACTTGCGGTCAGCCGACCAGCAATATCGACCGCACTCTGAAGAGTACCCGGAAGGTGAGAAATAATGTGATCTCGCATAGTCTGGGGCAACCCTTGAGTGAAGCGTTCAATTCTCTCATTCTCCGTGCGAACCAACCGAGGAGCCAAAACACATAGATCGTAGAATCTATTCACATACCCGCGAAAATCAGCACCTTGCATAGTTAAGTTCCACAACTCGTTCTCCAACCTCTGCGTCTCAGATGACGGCACATACTCTTTCCTCATCATAACCTTCAAATTCTCCCAAGTCATCAAGGTAACAGCAGCCCGGCCCTGAACCCGTTTCACCGAGTTCCACCAAGTTAGGGCTTTACCCTGGAATAAGAACGTAGCATACTTAACCTTGCTGTCTTCAGCACATCCCGAAACGTCAAACACAGACTCAATCTTCTCAAACCACTGCAGGGTAGCAACCGCATCTTCAGTACCCCTAAACTCAGTAGGCTTGCAATCCAGAAAGGTCTTATACGAACAGCCTCGGGGTGGATCTTCAATAACAATCTCCGGTCCACCGACTCCCACGTGCACTGCTCTTCCCACATCGGAACCATCGCGCCCAGACGCCATACCCTCTGATCCAATACCGGGCATCTCAGGTTCTTCCAACCCTATGTCGACATTCTGCACCGGTGTCTCCTTAAGCTGTGCCACAATCACCGGTATTGCTGCTGCAATCTGCTCCGCAATCAACTGACTGATGTTCGGAGCGGTGGATGTAGCATTGGGGACAGCAGTGGTATTCTGAGGCGTAGCACCCGCTCTCACACTGGCGCGACCTCGCCTTGCCGACCTTCTCGTAGCAGTGACGGCAGGAGTAGACCTAGTAGAAGTTCTCTTAGGCGGCATCTTCTACGAATGTCAAACAGAATAAATCAGAACGATAACTGTATGTGCGACTAAAACAAGCAGGCCTCAAAACATAAAATGCAAAACAAAAGCACATAGAGCATACGAATCACATACAGGCCCACAAAAGAAGGAAATGCGCACATAGAGTAAATCAGATAGGTCCAAAAGCCTAGGTCATAGTCTAAGTGATTCCGTAAGGTCACTTAGTTCGCTATAACCATTGGCTCTGATACCAACTTCTGTCACACCCCGCAAAATGGCGGAACCGAGGTGTACAGTGTATACGGTATCAGAGATTCAAAGGTTACATAAACATAAGTAAGCCATACATCATCAACATAGATTAAAGAGTTTGAAATAGAATACTTATTACAATCATCCGAAAATGTCAAAATACGGCTACAGCGTTTGGGATACTAAGGAATTAAATAAAGCAAAATAAATTCCATGCAAAAGATCCACGTAGCCAAGCAAGCATAGCATCAAATAGAGTAACCTCAAATCCCTGAAAAGCGTTAAAATACGACGTCAACATAAAGTTGGTGAATTATTCGCAATAGTAAATAAAAACATAATAGTATAAAAGTTTTAATATGTTTTGACCCAAAAGTGTTATGATTTGAAGATACGTCATTTGAAAATGAGGTTTCAAAATATACGTGAAGTATACAAAATCTTTTGATAAAATACTCATACATATACCATCAAAATACCATAATCATATCATATAATACATACTGGATAGATAACAGCTTTAGGAACATACGATACACCTGAACCTTAACAATACTGGCAACTAACCCCACCTAGTGTCTTAAGCTAGGTTGTCCTCGAAAATCATCGGTCATAACATTACTAACACGGACAGGGCGCATCCATCATCCATCGTGTTAGAAATGAGGGTTTGTTAGACCCATATAGCGCTATATATATAAACCGGCGGCTAAAAGCTAACAGGTGTGTATACGGGGCCTCATACTACCACAAAGGCGGTACAAGTTTGGGTAAGACCATCTAAAGCATTCATATCCATAATATATACCATAATACATATAACATAAAATACATTTATACAACGCTAATCATGCCCAAAAAGTGTAAAAAGGGTAAAAAGGGCAACGAATAACTCACAGAATAGCAAAGCAATCCAAATCACGATATGTCGGGAAATACTATAATACCGTCAAGCTTCCACGTCTAAGTGCCCTAAACATCACGTAAATAAACATGTCTAAGTATCTCTAAGTCTAGTGGGTTATGCCTTAATGATTAACGTTTTATACGGGTTTTAAAATGACCAAAAGGAACATCGATTTAACGGGATTACAAACGTTTCGGAAAGTCAGCAGACTAGATACGTGATCCTCATACTTACGTGCACTACAAGTCACGTAAGTATCAAGTTACGTGTTATGCAAGGAGTTACGGGACAAAGCAAGGAGTTACGGGCAAAGTTACTTGACAAACAAGCTATTACGTGATATACATACTACTTACGTGATCAAGAAAGTATTACGTGACATCCAAGAGTTAATTACGTGAACCACAAGCCAATTACGTGACCAAGAAAGAGTTAATTACGTGATCATGGCTAATTACGGACCAAACAAGTATTACGTGAGACACAAGTCACGTAATTGATCAATTACGTGATCAGGAAGATACTTACGTGCCAAGCAAGACTGTTACGTGACTAGGGGACTTGTTACGTGATGTTAGAAGGTGTTACGTGCTCAGTTACGTGCACGTAACACAGTTACGTGACGTAACTGGGTTTTTACGAAAAATTACATTCGGGATGAGATTCAGAGTGTTTTTAAGCATCAAAATGACCCATAATCGAAACCCTATGTCCAGAATACGTTTAGGTAGATAAACCCTCAATAAAATCCGAGTTTTGATGGTGAAAAGTGGTATTTTCGGTATTGAATCAAAATAATAAAGTTTAAAACCAAAACTGAGAAATACTTACCCGATCGTGGTGAAATTCGGAGGATAGATGAAGATGATAATGGTGAACAATAATCTAGTCTCGGATTTGGATTTCAACGGTCGGATTGCCGGAAAATTTAGAGAGAAGATAGGGTTTTGTGTGTGTGTTTTTAGAGAGAGAGAGTGAAAGAGGTGAATGAGTAGGTGATGATGGGGAGTGGTGAATAAGACAAAATCTGGTTGGTGACTAGTAAGACAAAAGTTTGGTAGAGGACTAAAATTGTAATAGAATTTCTCCCATAGGACTAGTTTCGTAATAAAATTTCTGAAAGGACTAAAGTTGAAATACTTTTTAAACGTTAATCTTAATCGTATAATTAAGGCATAATACCCCTAAACTTATCATAAGAGCGTACTAGACTTATACTAAAGGCACCTAAGACTAAACGTTCCCGACATAAAGATCCGAATCACATAAATACAAATACGATACTCATAAAATACGGAAAATACGAATACAATACTCATAAAATACGAATACGATAAAACATGAAAGGGAATACAATAGGGTCAAAACATAAACATAAATAAATAAAACGAATACGAGACGATAGAAATATACCTAGAAATTCGCGAATGTCACATAGAAGGATCTGGTGGGTTTAGTTTCGAGTGAGCAATTGCTATTGAGAAGCCTTTGGCATACAGGGCTGTGGCTAGCTGGAGCGTTGGAGTCATGTGTCCTTGAAGTGGAGATACTGCTAGCACCACCACCGGCCACGGTCGTCCACCTTGTTCTTCCATCTCTTACTTACACACAAAGAGTGGTAATGTCTTGATTCTATATTGCTAATAATAAAAACAAAAATTATATGAAGCCTTGTTTTGACATAGAATATGAAAATAATTTAAGTATGTCCAAAAAGCAAACATAAGAGTATATATGATTAAGTGATATTGTTTCATCAGTTTTATAAGAGGCACGCAGCAGGGTGTTAAAACTCCGCATTAAACACCACCGTAACAGCGTTATGGTTTCCGCGTTACGTATGCAACACGCCTTAGACCCCCCCTTTTTTTTTCTTTTTTAAATATTACCGATGGATTAAAAAAAAAAAAACTAGCCGTTTATTTTATTTATTTATTTTCTTACACCTTTTAATATTATCCTATAAATACCAAATTTAAAAACTCAAAAAATCACAATCTACTTATCTAAAAAATGTATTTCGACATGAATTTGTCAAGTTCCGACTCTTCCGATGATGAAACAATTTTCCTAATGGCCACGATGGTCGGAAATGCTTATTACGATGAAGACGAAGCTGTTGAAAGCTCAAACGCTCGGGGTAAAAAAAGATACGCAAGAAGAGATCGAGTAGCGGCAAACGAACGACTTATGGCAGAGTATTTCAAAGAAGGATGTATTTTCACACCGGAGCAATTCAGACAAAGATACCGAATGAGAAAGCCGTTATTTCTCCGAATAGTTGACGGTATTCTTAACTATTCTCAAGTACCTCTTCCTAGTCATTTTAAATATTTACCAACCCGATTAGATGCTACGGGCAAACGAAGTTTTATCGCTATACAAAAATGTTCATCCGTCATGCGGCGTTTAGCATACGGAATCACTTCTGATGCATTTGATGAATATCTACACAAGGGGGAGTCTAGTCAAACGAAGCTTTAGATAAATTTTGTAAATGTGTTATTGATTTATATAAAAACGTTTACTTAAGAGAGTCAACTCAAGACGATATTCAACGTATTTATGCAAAACATGAAGAAAGACATGGGTTCCCTGGGATGCTTGGGAGTATTGATTGAATGCATTGGGCATGGGATAACTGTCCAAACACATGGAAGGGCCAATACATACGAGGTGATCATGGATACCCAATTGTCATGCTTGAAGCGGTTGCCTCATATGATTTGTGGATTTCGCATGCTTACTTTGGTGTCGCGGGCTCCAACAACGACATCAATGTTTTGAATGCCTAGCCTCTTTTTAGGGAACTCTTCCACGACACCGCTCCACCTTCTCATTTCGTGGTAAACAACAATCCGTATGAAAAAGGCTATTACCTCGCAGACGAAATCTATCCAGAGTGGACGACTTTTGTCAAATCATTTTCTCTTCCACCAGACGAAAAACGAAAAAAGTTCAAAAAAATTCAAGAAGTTGCAAGAAAAGATGTTGAAAGAGCATTTGGCGTGTTACAAGGTCGATTTTCGGTTTTAAAAATTGCCGCAAAATACTACGAGGTAAACAAGTCAAAGAGAGTAATGCATACTTGCATCATATTGCATAATATGATTATCGAAGACAATGCAGGTAATATCAGCGACTGCAAGGAATACTATACTCCAATACCAAAAGAACAACAAACTTTCTAGGAAAGGTGTCAACATCAAATTCGAGTTATGAGAGAGATAAGAGATCGTGATACACACAATTGTCTTTTAAGCGATCTCGTTGAACACACTGCGAAACTTGATGATGACTATCGTTACCCACGTTAATTCTTTTTATCTATTAATTATGTATGTTTTAATTACGGTTTTTATTTTATGTAATCTTTTTAACTTTATTAATGTATTTTGTTTTTAAAAATAAGTTATTTTTATTATTAATAATGTATTAAAAATAATATGATAAAAAAAAATGAAAAAAAAAATGATGGGTCCCAAAATCCTGAATTATAATTGAGGGTATTTTTGGTGTTATGTTATTGACTGAATTATGCTGACGTGATCATAATATCGGATAGAACCGTATTATGACCAGGAGTGCTCTATGTATGGTTTATGGTTGGGAATTTATTTTAAGAGAAAATCACATATATAATCACTTGAGAATTTAAAAATACCAAAATAATCAACTGATTCGCGCCATTTTTTCTGGTTGTCCCATATAGGGGGAACAAACAATAGGGTTGTTTATAATGGGTAAGTTATCTAGAGATCATAAAAATTATTACTAAATTTGAGATTAAAAGAATTAGTTATTACTTTTTATTTAAATATTTATTTTAATGTATTTTTATTTAAAACGAACATTCTTTCCTCTTTCTATAAAGCACCCACTCGATATACTTATAACGGAAAAAAAATTCCGTATTTTTTGACGGATTTTAGAAAATTTATATCAGAGTAAATTACACGAATTATCCTTGTGGTTTATTTAAAATAACAGGTTTGTTCTTTAAGTTTAAAAGTAATATTCAATATCATTTATCTTTGAAGATTTAACATTGGTTGTCCTTTACGTGGATGATCGTTAAAAAACACCATCAAGTAAAATCATGTGCAAAGCACATAAGGGTAAAACCGTCATTCACTTATTCTGTTAACTTTGTCATCCATCTTCATCATTTCTACACCTAATTCAAAGTTTGACTATCCCTTTCCATGGTCAAGCCAACATTATCATAACCCTTTTTCTATAATACTAACCCGTTTAGTACACACAATTCAGATTTAGTTTCATGATTAAAAAAAAAAGAAGAACAACGGATAAAAATCAAAACTTTTTACAATTTACAATTTACATCTCTTCTACTACATCACCCTGTCTGTATGACACTGTGTAAATAGTCTATTCATCTCCCAGAGACCTGAGAAACTTCCTATTCAAGTCATATTTGTCTATCCTAACTCCAACACTGCTCAACTCTCCTGTCAGCTTCTTGTATCTGTCAAACGTCAAAGACATTCTTTCATCTTTTAAGGCTTGAAATTTTCATACTCCTATTTGAGAAGAGGCTTCTTATTCTTCTTTGTGTTCTTTGTTCTACTAAATCTCTTTTCAAGAGCTGCCCACAGAGACTCAGCATCCCCATATTCTTCAAACTCTGATTTGTATTCATTATGAATAGCAATTAAAAGAACACTGAGAGCTTTGATTTCAGTATGTTTTTCTCTTCTTTCTTGATCTGTAGTTGGAGGATGAACAACTCCGGGTGTTCCATCAGCAGACAAGGTGATGGCTTGTTTGTTCCCATTCACAATTAAATCTCATATTGCATAGTCAGAAAGCAGTATGTGTTGTTTGATCCTTAACTTCCAAAGATCAAAATCGTTGATGTTCAAAACTGGAACTTTGTTTACCACCACATCAGTCATGATTGGTAGTAATTTGTTTCTTGTTGAGGCTTCAACAAAAACTTGTAGATCTGTAGATCTTGAGCACCTCTTGTGCTCTGATACCACTTGTCAGGATCGATTAGGTTATGTAAACACAACCACACTTTGAATAAAGATCTCGATATATCAAAGAAGTTTAGCAGCGGATTTAAACACTTTGATATTACAACTTTTGTGATTAAACGAATATTGTTTATATAAAGAACAAGAACAATAACGAATATTACCAACCAGCCTCAATATATTAATCTCTTGATGAATGATTAATATACGTGTTTTTCTTAATACATGGATCTATGTATACATAGACCTTGAAGCTAAACCTAGCAATTCTAGGACACGACTTAACAATTACAATTTTAAAGTAACTACAATTGTAAACTAACTACAAATGATGGAAAGATAATTACAAATCTATTCCAAAATTATCTAAACTCTGCATGCAGTAGTAACAGATTACGGGCAATAGTAACAATCTTGAGCAGTAGTAACCAATATAGTTGCAGTAGTAACTGGTATAATTGCAGTAGTAACTAGTATAGTTGCAGCAGTAACTGGACAATAGTTAAGCAGTAGTAACCATGCAGTAGTAATCAACTTTAACTGATTTTCATCAGTTTATTCCCAACAAAATCTTAAAAAGTGTACTCCCTCCATCCTGGAAAAACTGTTCACCTTTCTAGTTATATTTGTCTCAAAATAATTGTCATGTTTCTAAATATAAATGGTTAAAATTTAGTAATTTCTCATTTTTCTCTTAAATATTTCAATTTTTCGAACTCTAAAAGTAGTCGACATCTTTAATACAGTGGCATAATAGGTAATTTTATAAAAAATTACTTTATCAATTACATATATCTTATTTCGACCGTTTTTTGTTTTAAAACATTTTTTTAGAACGAAAGAAGTATGATATTAGTATGTAATTTAGAAAGTAGAATATCAACCTTACGTTTAAAAGAAGACAGGTTCCACGTTGGTTTCCTTGAATTTAAGCTACTTATAGTTTTTATTAAACATTTTCTATTTATTTCTTGTTTTAATATTTTTCTACCGAACAATATTAATATAAATTTCATATGCTAACATTTAAATTATCTAATATAAAATGATAAAGCATGTCTGTTTTATTATTCATCATTTTACACACATTCTTCAAAAGTTAGTATGTTTAATTTAATTTATTTTCTCATTTTATTTTTTTGGATTTTAGGTTTTATGTTTTCTTTTTAGACTATATTATTAAATATACTTATTATTCGTACATTTCGATTAATCGTTAATTTTTAGTTTAAGCTTTTTTATTTGGTTTACTTTTTTTGTTTTTAAATATTTAGTTACCTTTTACCTTTTTGTGTTACATTGTTAAATAAAATAGTTAGGTATTTATTTCATTTATTTGTTAATTGTGGTTTTAGCTTAGTTTTTTGGGTTACTTTACTTTTTTTTTTTAAGTTAGGCTATTAAATAAATTAGTTATGTATTGATTTCTATTAATTGATGATTTTTAGTTTTATATTTTCTGTATGTGTTATGTTTTTTAACTTTATTAATTTTAGGTTATTTGTTTTTATATTTAAACTATCAATTAAAACTTAACTTTTTAAACTCGTCATAATCCACGAACATAAAAACTCGTCAATTCATCTCTTAATATTAATTTATAAAGTGATTAGCTAATGAACAGTACTATCATTTATTATATTATATATCTGATTTATTAAAATAGATCACATAAATACATATAGCATAGTTACAAAGATATATGCTTCGAACCAAAGGTAGGTGGTTTGACCCCTCTTTTAGAAGTTTTTATATTTAATTCATGCCTTTGTCCAAGAATATAAGTTAAGTAGGTGGTTTTCGATTTTAATTTTTATTGTTTTTTATTTTCTATTTAAATTCATTTTTACTTTCACTACTTTTGTTAAATTCAGTAAAGTTATTTTTATTAGTAACACTGCTACAAGTCTACAATTGTTATCATTGTTATCGTTAGTAATATTAGTACTGATCAGGCCCGGTCCTGACATTTTGGAGGCCTGGTGCAAAAAAATAAAAGAGGCCCTATAAAATTTATTAATAAATACTTTTCATTATAATAAACACGAGTTACATTATTATTTTCTAAACATCGATCTTCTATCATTTTTTGAAACAAATTCATCTATTATATGTACCTGAAATTGAAAGTATGTGTGTGATCTTTTCAAAGACATAGGTAGGTTAATTTATAGTCATCTAATCAATTAATCATTTTCTTCTTTCCACCGATGTGGGACAAAAGTAAAAAATTTCTTTCTCTTGTGACTCAAATTTGGGACAAAGATGATTTATAAGCTTGTACAAAAAAAAAACAATTCTTTTTTTAAATCGGAGGCCCCTAAAAATCGGAAGCCTCTAATAATAATCAAATATGTACCTGAAA
The DNA here is from genome assembly GCA_910822075.1 of Senecio squalidus. Lineage (NCBI taxonomy): Eukaryota > Viridiplantae > Streptophyta > Magnoliopsida > Asterales > Asteraceae > Senecio > Senecio squalidus. The sequence continues at coordinate 13,829,456 of CAJVGC010000001.1, forward strand.
TTGAAAGTATGTGCTGTGATTTTTTCAAATGCATATGTAGGTTAATTTATAGCTATCTAATCAATTAATTATTTTCTTTCCACCGATGTGGGACAAAAGTAAAAACTAAACTTTTCTTTTTCTTGTGACTCAAATGTGTGACAAAGAAAAACAATTTTTTTCTTAAATCGGAGGCCCCAAAAATATCGGAGGCCCCGTGCGATCGCACGACCAGCACACCCCCAGGGCCGCCACTGGTACTGATATGTTTTATATTAGAGGATGTTTGGAATTGTATAAAAATAAGTTCATATGGCATTTAATATAAGCTCTTATAAAATTCAAAGTACTTTTATCTAATTACTTGAATATATTTCTTACTGTTTAATATATATATATATATATATATATATATATATATATATATATATATATATATATATATATATATATATATATATATATATATATATATATATATTGTCAGGATCGAATAAGCTAATATAACTTATAGTTTGCCTTCGTTAAGATCTTGATCTTGTTAAAGAAGTTCAGCAGCGGATGAACACTTTAATATCAACAAGTTATCAAACAATGAATATTGTAAAGATACGAATATGAATGAACAATAATATTGTCGAATGTTAAGCCTCAATTGCATTAATCAACGATATCAATACAACGTGTTTTCTATCTTACAAGGATCTATATTTATATACCTTGAGGCTATCCTAGATAAACTAGGAAACTACATCATTATCTAGAAGGAAACATAATCTAATTACAACTCTAACTATTAGATTAAACGTGCATGGCAAGTAGTTCTTCCGTACTATCTTCAAACAGTAGTAACTTCAAGCAGTTGAAACTAATTGTCCGCAGTAATGAAACTTCTCCGGAGTAATAGTTGAACAGCCGTACTAACTTGAGTTAAAACAATTTTAAGTTAGTTATAAACCCAACAATCTCCCCCTAACCTTGAACTTTTATAACCTATCAAAAGTACAAGTTTCATACATCAACTTTTAAACTACTTTCATTACATAACTATTTATCTAAACTTTTGTTCTTCTCTGCTGCTTGTCTTGCCATTTCTTCTTCACCTTCTTTTGCCAACTCTTCAGTGAGTTGCATCATGATGCTCCAGACCAGTTCATGTGCCATCCTTGAAGCAATAAGTCCAAACAATTTAACTTTAATCAATTCCTTTAATGTCCTCAAGTCATGTGGGTACCTTCTGTCTACTAGATAAAACTCCATAGCTCCATGAGTTCTAACTATGGAATAGACACCACTTCTTTCATATACAAACCACTTGATGACACGATTGGTTGGACTACCCTTCTTGAATACAGAACTGATCTTCACAGATTCTGGTTCAAACATGCCAATTAAACAGTCCATGACCATGTCTATACCTTCACTTTGACCCCTGAAGTTTGAATACTTACTCCTTCCAATGTCATACATTCTCTCCAAATCAGACCTTGAGAAGTCTCTAACCATTCTATGAAAAGCTGGAACAATGGTTTTTGACTTGTCTTGCCTGGTTACCGCATACTCTGTATTCATTGGTCCACCAGTGAATTCCCAGTCTATGATTTGTGGAGGCTCAACAGCTAGAGGCTTAATCCTCAGTCCTTCTTCATTTATAATCAATGCAGAACAGTCATCTTGGGATATTTCAATGTCACCATCTTTTTCTTCCACGACAACTGGTTCTTTCTTGACTTGTACAAATGTTATAGTGGGACTTCCTTGAGAGGTAGTTGAAGTAGAGATGTCTGCTACTCTTGGTCTCTTAACAACTCTTGTTGATATGGACTTCTTTCTCTTCAGCTTCTCAAGAGGATTGGGCTTAACTGGAGCAGTACTAACAGAGGGGTTTGAAGTTTCTTTACCCTGAGCATCAAACATTTTCCTACAAGTGTCATGTGCTCTTTTCAAAGCTCTCTCCAATTCCAACTTCTTTTTCTATTGTAGTTTGGTGAGTGCAATCCTTCTTTGAGCATCCTTCTTTCTTTCTTTCTCCACCAATTCCAGTAAACTTCCCATCTTCATTGGTCCTAAAGACCTGCCACTGTAGCTCTTGGATTTGAGATAGGTGATAAATTGTTTCCTATCTTCAGTGAGTTTATCTTGGGTGGATTGTTTCTTTTTGAGTACTTTCTTCTTCTCAGTCTCAGCTTTGGCTAGATCAGCCAACTCCTTGTCTACCATTGCCTTCACAGCTAATTCTTCTTTTCTCAACTTCTGAATTCTTTCCATTTGCTCAATTTGCAGCTTGGTGTGGATTTCCCTAATTGTTTCAGGGTCATCTCCCACATCTAAGTCTTCAGTTGCAAATTTTAGAGAAACAAAGTCTGCAAGCTTTTCTTCCCTTTCCTTCTTTTTCTTCAGCTTTTCTTTCTCACTTAAATCCTCTGCTATCTTCTTCCCTTTAGCCTTCTCTTTAGGATTTATTTCTGTAACTGGTTTGGGAACATATGATCTAGCAGGAGGAATACTAATTGGTCTTATACCTGAAGGTCTTGAAGGATCTGCAACATAATCAATTACTTCACTTGTGCTTTGTGAAGTTGCAGGGATTGTCAAAGCTTTTGCCTTTGGAAGATCAGCTGCTTCAATTCTTCTTTCTGCAATAATCTTGGCCATCTCCATTTTTAACAATTCAGCAGCAGCTGCTTCTTCATCAACATTAGGAGCAGTAACTGGCTCCTTAATAGGTGTTGTTGTGATTGTTGTAGCTTCAGAGAGTATTGCCTTTAATGATTCACTTCCTTGAATTGCTTCAGATGCTATTGGAAGTGATACTGTTGGAGGTGTTTCAGTAGAAACATGAAGATCCAAATTGATTTGTGAAGCAGTAGCAATTGGATCTTTAATCAAAACTCCTTCAGTAGAAACTTGTGCTTCCGTATTAATGAGACTATCCGTAGAAACAGGATTGTCCGTAGTAACTGTCTCAGCATCCGTAGTAACAAATTCAGCTACAGAAATAAAAACTTCATCAATTTGAGAAGTAGTTATGATCTCTTGCTCCTCAATGATCTCTTGCTCCTCATTGTCTATCTCCATATTCTGCTCCCCCTCAACCACTTGCTCTTTGTCAACTGTTTCATCTATCACCAGCTTCTCACCTTCTTCTCCTTCTTCATGTGATGATGTGGCAGTGATTACTGTGTCATCACTCTTTCTGTCCTCCCCCTTAAGGTCTGTACTCTCTTCAGATGATAAACTCTTTTTAGCTTCTTACTCCCCCATTTTGTCAGCTGGAGGAGTGTCATCTGAGGAAGATGAGCTGGAGGACTTAGGTGAGGTTCTAATGCTCCTGGTGGATGTGCTCTTGGGCAATAGTTGTGCTGATAGTAAGGCTTGTTGATCCAGCAACTGACACCAATTGAGTTAAAATGGCAAGGGCCTCCCCTTGTTTGTCCACTTTAACCATGACAGTCTGGTACAATTCCATCAATTCCAAGTTCAAAGTAGGTCTATCCTCACTCCTTGCTTGTTGAGTACCAACAGGTGGTGGATCATAGGATGTAAAGATACCTTCCTGCCCTGCAGAAACATGTATCTCCCATGTGGTTTCTTGGCACCAGGGACCACTTTCCAAAGATGTGAAAAAATCATCATCCAAGGATAGTATTGCCGTGAATTGGGTCTTAGTGATGTTAATACTGTCCCGAGCCTCACTATGAGAAGTGTGGACTGCAGTAGTATTAGCCCTTTCCACATGGTCACCCCCCTCCTTATGGACCACCTCAGTGAGCTTGGGGGTTTGCTCAATGTTTTCCCTTATTTGTGTCTTTCCTGAAGATGTTTCAGGTAAAGATGTTTTGAAAATAGAGAGTGGGGAAGTTGGAGGCCTAAGAGACCGAGGAACCCTCTTAGCCTTTTTAGAAAAAGTTGCAACCAATGGTGGTGGTGAGTGAGGCGTAGAAACAGACGGTGTAGTCACAATAGTGGTGACTGGCTCAGTATTAACTGGAGTAGAACTCTCAGTATTAACTGGAGGTACACTTGAAAAAGAAACTGTAGTTGTAACCTCTGGGATTATAACTTCAGCACTTGCAACAGAAATCGCAGTGGTGCTTTCAGTAGTAATAGATGGGGGTTGAGACAGAGGTGAAGTCACTTGTCTCTCATCTGTGGTAGAACTTGTGCCCACCATCATTGTAGAGAACAATGGTGTCACATTAGCTGAAAAACCTTTGTTTACCCTTCTCATATTTGAAAACACTTTCTTGGTATGAGCATGGGATGAGAAAACATTTGGAGATCTAGTTAGATCTTTAAGTTCACAGTTAAAAAGGTGTTGAAGGAACCTTGGATACATTAAAAATTTTAGTTTTGGATTGGCCAAGTTCCATCTCATTCCTTTAAAAATCAAGTTTGAAAAGTTGTATGTTTGGTTTGTAGCCAAACACACCATGGCAGTTGCTAAAGCAGAGCTACCTTCATTCCAACCCGTTCTCTTTTGTGAAAGACATTGTTGCAAAGTATGCAACAAGAATTTCCATTGGGGGGACAACTTAGCTTTTTGAAAATTTGAAATATTTAAGTCCCCCTCATATCCCATTCTTTCAAAATTTGATATTAGTGTTTCATTAGGGAGTTCAGTTATACCTTCGTCATCTTGAAGCTCAAGATGATTTCTTAATGTGGCTTCTGAAACAACTATTGCTTTGCCATCTACTGTGGCTGTAATGACTGGTACTTCTCCAATGGTGGTTGATTCTGCAGTAGACCAAAAGTCCCTTATATGAGTTTCATGAATTTCAGGGCTAACAGTTAAGGAGAATTTGATGTGGGATTGCTGCAAGAAATCAATTATGGGATGGAAATCTTCGTTTTCTTTGTTCTTGAAGAAGCATGCTACCATATTATGGGTCATATGAAACTGGAGTTCGGCCATTGTTAGCAATGTGAAAGAAATTGATCAAACAGTGAAAGAAATTTTGTTGATTTAAATGTAACGGTAACTTTTGGGATTTTTAGGTTTCTTAACAAGAAAGGTAAGTAATGAAACGGTTATAAAGATCCCTATTTATACTGTAATTTTATAACAACTTGACGATTAGGATTAGACGCGGGTGATGATTAAAAGTAACGGTGCAATTGTGAGTTGCCACGTGTCAATTGTAGCAGTACCCGCGCCGTAAATTTAAAAATTAGGTCCAATATCCAATCGCCACGTGCAAAAGTTAGTTACAAGTTGTATTTTGACTTCTCAACTCACCATTAATTAAGGAAAACTTATTAATTAAGAAACCTTTTTAATACGGTGAGTTGCAGTTTTAACAAATAATAACCGTAGTAATTTGATTAATAACCGTAGTCATGGTACATCGAGCCGTATTAACCGGTCTGGCCGTAGTAATGGGAATTACTTCCAGTATTAACCAGGGGTCCGTAGTAACAACAATACTAGACAGTATTAATCATTCCGTCCGTATTAACATACTAAGGGCAGTAGTAGTTAAACCTTTCCTTAATACGGTTAATGTGGTCGTACTAATAAAACTTTGGTTAAAATTCGTTTCTACTGTTAATGTTGCAATAGTAACATAGTACAACACTAAAAAGTAAGGCACTTGTGCTTATGTTAAGGTTACTACTGCTTCTCGAAGGGACTTAAAATAGAGATACAAAGAGATAAAAGAAGATGGTTTAATCCATGTTGATCATTTCAATACTTGTAATCAAGAATGTGAATCTTCCCACATCAAATGCTTTTGTGAGAAGATCAGCAAGCTGATTGTCAGTATGAATTTTCTCAACATGAATTAATTTCTTTTCGTTACAGTCTCTTATGAAGTGGTAGCGTATCTCTATATGTTTTGTCGTGGAATGCTTCACTGGATTGTTGATGATGCTTATGGTGCTTTGGTTGGCGATGAAAATAGGAGTGTTCATAAATGAATAGCCATAGTCCATCATTTGATTTTGTATCCATATGACTTGCGCACAGCAACTAGCCACAACAATGTATTCAGCTTCTGTGGAAGAGGTAGACACAGTTGATTGCTTCTTGCATTGCCAAGACACCAGTCTTGAGCCTATGAATTGACATCCTCCAGTTGTTGATTTCATGTCTAAGTTTTCACCACCATAATCACTGTCAGTATAAGCAATTAAATCAAAAGGGAGAGTCTTTAGGATACCATAAGCCTAAGTTAGGCTTGCCCTTCAGGTAAAGAAAGATTCTCTTGACTGCAATTAGGAGTGACATTTTGGGTCTTGTTTGATATCTAGCACATACACAAACTCTAAACATGATGTCTGGTCTTGAAGCTGTGAGATACATTAAGGAGCCTATCATAGATCTGTAATAGTGAATATCCACATCCTCCCCCTCAAGATCAGCAGTCAGTTGTTTGTGAGTTTCTACGGGTGTGCTGGCCACTTTGGCATCCAGAAATCCAAATTTTGTGAGAATGTCCTTGACATACTTGGATTGGCTGATGAAGAGGCCATCAGTCTTCTTCTTAACTTGTAGACCCAAAAAGAATGTGAGTTCCCCCATGGAACTCATTTGAAACTTTGTGTGCATTAATTCTTCAAATTCTTTGCACAAAGTATCTTTGGTAGAGCCAAAGATGATGTCATCAACGTATATTTGGAAAAGAAGGATATCTGAGTGAGATTTATTGAAGAATAATGTCCTGTCAATGGTGCCTCTTTGAAAATTGTTTTGAAGAAGGTAGTCTGATAGAGTGTCATACCATGTTCTAGGGGCTTGATGAAGCCCATAGAGAGCTTTGACAAGTTTGTAAACCATGTGAGGATGTTGAGGATCCTCAAAGCCAGGGGGCTGCTTGACATATACTTCTTCCTCAATAACTCCATAGAGGAATGCACTCTTGACATCCATCTGATATACCTTAAAACCCATGAAGGAAGCAAAGGCTAGAAAAAGTCTAATAGCTTCAATCCTAGCCACTGGAGCAAAAACCTCTTCATAATCAATGCCTTCTTCTTGTGTGTATCCTTGTGCAACCAGTCTTGCTTTATTCTTGATTACAATACCTCTTTCATCCTTCTTGTTTCTGAAAATCCATCTTGTACCTATCACCTTCTTTCCTAGTGGTACTTCAACTAATTCCCAGACCCCTTGAATTTTGAATTGAAGTAGCTTGGCAGGCCTCTATCCAATGTGGATCCAGTAATGCCTCTTGAATTTTCTTTGGTTCCATTTGAGACAGGAAGCAAGCAAAAAGGCATGTATTTATGTCTTTCATTGGATCACTTTTGGGCATGGTTTGACTTCTATTCTCCATTGAGAAGTCAAGATTACCAATGATTTGAGAAGGTGGATGATTCCTTGAAACACGAGAAGATGGGATTTTCTCAAGTCTTAATTCCACTCCTAGGTTGGTACCATTCAAGTCTGGCATTTCAGTGCTTGGGAAGTATGTAGTAGCAGGAGGAGTAGTAATTGTAGAAGGTAAGCCATCAGTGTATGCTTCAAACTCCTCCGTGACAATATGTTCAACTCCATCCTCATCTTCTTCCACTAAGAGGGGAACTCCATTTGATATTGTGCCAGTATCCTTAGCAGTAGTTGTAGAAGTAGGAATATCATCATCTTCAATATCTGCTTCTTTTGTGGAGAGTCTTCTGCAACAACTTTGGAGATTGTGTCAAAGATATGAAGGGGATCATCCGTAGAAATAGGGGGATTGATGTACTCAATTACATCCAATCTTTCAGTGCCAAGGATTGGAGCAGTAGGAACTTGCTCCGTATTAACTGAATTGGCAGTAGTAATGGGATCCGAAGGAACAGATTTTGCAGTATTAACAGGATCCGTAGTGACTGATGAAGGTTGAAAATTAACATCTAAGGATTTGGTTAAGGCATCCAAATCAAAGACCCAATTTGGTCCTTGACCCTTCTTGTTGGGGGTATGTTCATTGAAGGACACATTAGAGCTTTCTTCTATGATTTTTGTTTTGTGATTGTAAACACGATATGCCTTGCTCTGAGATGAGTATCCAACAAAATTACCCTCATCTGCCTTGCTTTCAAACTTACCAAGATAGTCCTTAGAGTTTAAGATGGTACATGGACATCCAAAAGCTCTTAAGAAACTGACCAAAGGTTGTCTCTTATGGAGTAATTCGTAGGGAGTCTTGTTTTGAGACTTGACTAAAAGAACCCTGTTCTGAACATAGCAGGCAGTGTTAACTGCTTCTGCCCAGAAAAAGATGGGTAAGTTTGAATCTGCCAACATGCTTCTAGCTGCTTCAATTAATGTCCTATTCCTTCGCTCAGCAACTCCATTCTGTTGAGGAGTTCTAGCAGCAATGAATTGTCGCTCTATTCCTTTCTTCTCACAAAAGTCATTCATCACCTGATTCTTGAATTCTGTTCCATTGTCACATCTAATCTTCTTGACCTTTAAGCTGATTTGATGTTCAATCTTGGTGATGAAGGAGATTAGGAGTTGACTTGTCTCATCCTTAGTAGCCAAGAAGTACACCCATGTGTATCTAGAGAAGTCATCAGTGATGACAAGGCATTAAGATTTCTTGGCAATACTCTTTACATTTGTTGGACCAAAGAGATCCATGTGGAGAAAATGTAAAGGAGTAGTAATTGTGTTTATCTCCTTTGCCTTGTGAGATGATTTGTGTTGTTTTCCTTTTAAGCAAGCAAGTCTTCCAAATAGAATTGTTTATTGGGGAGACCTCTGACCAAGCTTGATTTCACCAACTGATTGATATTCTTCAGGTTCATGTGACACATCCTTCTGTGCCACAGAGTTGATTCATCTAAAGTAGCTTTTGAGAGAAAGCAGACTTCAGATGCAGTTGGTTGTACCTTAGACATGTCAAAACAATAGACATTGTCTCTTCTTGGAGTTCTGAGTAGGATCATGCATCAATAACATATCCAGGCTTCATGATGATGCATTCGGAAGCAGTAAAGATAGTTGTGTGTTTCTCATCACAGACTTGAGATACACTCAACAAGTTATACTGCAACTGTTGCACATAAAACACATCTTTGAAGCTAATTCTCCCATTGCTTACAGTTCCCTTTCCAGAAATTCTTCCTCCTTTTGGATTGCCTCCAAAGGCAACATAACCTCCATTGAACTTTTCAAAGTCCTGAAGACATGACATGTTGCCTGTCATGTGCCTGGAACAGCCACTATCTACATGCCAACTGTTCTCACTTTCATTTGTTGGCTGAACCTGCACATAAACAATAGGAGTTAGTTTCTGGTGGGAACCCAAGCCATAGCTGACTTGGGTTTGCCCATTTCATCAAAGTAACTCACCTTCCTTTGAACTAGTTTTGAGAAATCAGGAGGGGTAGGTGGTTGAGTTACTTTGACCTTTGGTTGCCATACTTATTTAAAGGTTTTAGCTTGTTGAATTTTATTAGTATTAACATTCTTTGTTTTAACAGTAGGAACAAGTACTGTTTTAACTCTCTTTTGATGAGCAGTATTAATGCTTGCTAGTAGTAACAGAGTTACATGCAGTATACACTGCAGTATTAACACTCTTTCGTTTAACAGTATTAATATGGGCAGTATTAACACATTATTCTTGACAGTATTAATACGTGCAGTATTAACCTAAGATTGTTTAGTAGTATTTGATCCTGTTTCTACTGATTGAAATATGTTTTCTGTGGCTGTTTGAAGGCAGTATTAACAGAGTTCTTCTTTGCAGTATGAACTCCATTACTACTGTTCAAAGCAGATTTTCGAACAAGTGATGGTTTGTTTTGCTTATCTTTATGGTCAACCTTGCCTGTATACCCCAACCCCCTATGCTGTTTTTGTGCTACTTTCTTTTGATTTTTAGGGTTGTAATAACAGATTTTAGCATAATGGTTATTTTTTCCACAAATAAAGCATGATTGAACTTGTTTCTTAGGAATTAGGCCATTTTGAGTTTTCAACTGATTTTGGTTTCTTTGATTTCCTCTTTTTCCTATGTGAATCCAAGGTTTAATCTTTTCTCTTTTACCATTTGTATAAGTACAACAACTGCATTCACAATCCTTCTTTTTAGATGGTTCTTTTGAAACTGGACTTTGTGAATGTGTTTGTTTAACTTCTACAGGTTTGGGTACTTGTTCTTCTATCTCTTGATCACTCTCTTCATTAACATCCTCTATTAGAAGTTTGTGAGATAGTAATTCTAGGGGTTTCAAGAGTTGGTGGGGATATAGTTTTGATTAAATGGTGGAGCTACCTCTTTATAACCTAATCCTGATTTGATTTTTCCATGGATTTGTTGATTAATTAGGTCATTAACAGATTTAGAAGCATGTTCTAATTTCCCTACATCTAATGTAACTTTATCTTTTTCCTCCAATAGATGTTTAATTTCCTCCCTAGCATCCTTAAGTTTAACTAGAAGATCCTCTATTTGCCATTCAACTACTCTGATTCTCTCTTGATAACTTTGTTCATTCACTTTGTATGATTTAATTTGATTTTCTTAGTTATCAATTACCCTAGCAGCTGACATTCTTTGTTCCTCTAAAGAATTAAGGGAGTCACTCATTAATTGATTGTGATTTCTGTATTTAAGTACAACTTCCTTACATTCAGAAGAATAGAGTTTGGAAGATTACCTCAGCATGAGGTGATGAATCTTCAGTAGCCTTTGATGAGGGGTCAACTGCCATTAGAGATTGTAGGAGAGTATTGTCTTGAGTAGATTCTTGATCATCTTCATTCCAGTCATATCCAAGAACATCATCATCAATTACTGTAGTAACCAGGTCAGTATAAACAAGCTCCGTAGAAACAACATCTTCTGTAGAAACAACATCGTCCGTAGAAACAGTATTGTCAGCATCCATTACTACTGCTATGCATGCATGGTGAACAGTAGTAATATTTTCAGTAAAAACTGAGTCATCACAAGAAATTAATGCTCTATTTTGACTAGTTTCTTCGGCTAAGTCATTCCAATCATATCCAAATACATCTTGTGAAACAAGTGCACTTGGATTGTTGTCTTGTGTGTTTCTTGAATTGTTAGCTTTTGACTTGTTTGGACATTCCCTTGCAAAGTGTCCTGGTTCATTACATTCGTAACATTTCACCTTGCTTTTATCAAAAGCAATCCTTTCATTGTTCCTTGGATTAAATCTCCTGCCAGTTCTGTTCACAAACCTCCTAGCACGTAAGGCCAACATAGTTGCTTGCCACTTCAGATCTATCTCTTCCCAGTCGTCTTGATGTATCTGCTTTATATCATCACTAGTGAGATTGGAGCTTTGTGAGATGAAGGCTTCAAAGGATATATTTTCTCCAGCTTCATGCTTTGTTCCTCCAGAGGTTGTGACAAGAGCAGTATTAACATCATTAATACTGTGATTGCTACTGCTTGGTTTATTTGCTTCGACCTCTGATTCAAAGACTCTTAGATCTTTATATAGATCGTCTAGTTCCATCTCTTCAAGTTTATCTCCTTGTCTGTAAGAGACAGTATAGATAATCCATTCCTTACCTAGAGCTCTTATAAACTTTCTATTGATGTCATCTTTGTCATATTGTACTCCTTCACTTATCATCTCTCCTGTAAGCTTTTTGTATCGATCAAACGTCTGTGTCATTCTCTCTTCTTTCAAAGCATTGAAATTTTCATATTCCTGCTTAAGAAGAGCCTTCTTGTTCTTCTTGGTATTCGTTGTGCCACTAAATCTTTTCTCTAATGCTTCCCATAAAGATTTTGCATCTTTATATTCTTCAAATTGTGATTGATACTCATTGGGAATGGCAATCAGAAGAATACTAAGAGCTTTAATCTACGTTTGTTTTTCTCTTCTCTCCAGATCAGTCAATGGTTGACGAGTCACAACTCCAGGTTGTCCATCAGCTGCAAAGTTGGTAGCTGGCTTGTTACCATTGACAATAACATCCCATACTGTGTAGTCAGATAACAGGATGTGTTGCTTGATACGTAGCTTCCATAGATCAAATTCGTTGCTATTAAGTACATGAACTTTGTTTATTGATACATCAACCATGATTGTTGATTTGATGTATTCTTTGTTGAGTCTTATAAGAACTTGTTAGATCAATGGATCTTGAGCACCTCCTGTGCTCTGATACCACTTGTTAGGATCGAATAAGCTAATATAACTTATAGTTTGCCTTCGTTAAGATCTTAATCTTATTAAAGAAGTTCAGCAGCGGATGAACACTTTAATATCAACAAGTTATCAAACAATGAATATTGTAAAGATACGAATATGAATGAACAATAATATTGTCGAATGTTAAGCCTCAATTGCATTAATCAACGATATCAATACAACTAGTTGTCTTCAATGGAGGTCTAAAATAAATAAAAGAAGTAATGTTAAGCTTGGATAAAAGATAATATATTTGGTCAAAAGGAATATGCATTGGGATGGTGAGTTGGGTCAACATTTACTTTTGGGCACTACTAAAACTACCAAGATTTTTTACTTGGTCAAAAAATAATGGGCACTACTAAAACTACCAAGATTTTTTACTTGGTCAAAAAATAATATATTTGGTCAAAAGGAATATGCATTGGGATGTTGAGTTGGGTCAACATTTACTTTTATATTTTGAAAACAACAAAACTAGAAATCAGCTTTTTCTTTTTTATATTTTGAAACTTACAAATGTTAATTAATGATATTCCTAACCAACTAATTAAATTCATATTAATACAAGTTTATTATGTATATAAATGGTTGTAATTTTGTTTAAAAACATACCCACAAAGGTGATTCAATTTGTGCAACAAAAGGTGATATTTTTAATACTAATTTACAGCACGTAAAATTCAATTTTTTGTTTGAAATGAGATACAACTTTTGTGAATAACCCTTTTTATATTTTTTAATTAATTTACAGCAATAGAGCTAAGTACATCTTCTGAAGCAGGTGGTACATCTTTTGAAGCTGGTGTTGTTGTACGACAACAGTGCAGTTAAAGGTACACAAGTATTACTTATTGTTAGTCATTCAATATTGTCTTCTTTGAATTAATTTTGATGACTTCTTTTTAGCCAACCTTATTGACATCGATACACACATAATATTTTTTTTAAAATAAACATGTAAATTAGGAATCTGATTTTAATTATTTTTTTTCCAGGATTTTTATTTGACATATAAAAATGTCATTTTTTTACGAAGACAATGCAAATGATGTCGAAACTTCTTCATCGATTTCACCTTTTTTCTCTAATCAGGTAAAACAATCAATTATAATAAATATTTTTGTTTAATTTATTGTGTAGATATCTTGCAAGTAAACATCGTGACGAATTAAAATAAATTTATTTTCAGGTATTTTGCTCTCACGAAGATTTAAAAGATTGGGCACAAATCAAAGCACGTTCTCTTGGTTATGTTATTATTACTCAAAGATCACACACAGACACAAGTGGTTTTTTGTATGAAGTAACGCTTATGTGTGATCTTGGTGGCGAATATAAACACAAAGAATCAAGCAAAAATTCCGCTACGCGAAAAATTAATTGCCCGTTCCAATTGGTAGGGAAATATTCAAATATATATAACGGTTGGTTGATAAGTGTAATATGTGATGAACATAATCATCCACCTGCACAACATATGGAGGGGCATCCATATGTCAGGCGATTGTCTAGAGATGAATATCGATTAGTTGAAGATCTGACAAAAAAGAACGTGCGACCAAGTGATATTCTATCGATATTAAAGGCGCAATTTGAAAATAATGTGTCAACAATCAAAGACATATATAACGCGCAATACAAAATTCGCAAGGCCTTACAAGTTGGGAAATGTCGGAGGTTGTACAACATCTTTTCCACTTTGGTCCAGTCCACCACAATTAGAGCCATATGAGACAATTGTCATTGCTCATGTGTATGGTAACCATTACATTAAAGCGGAATTACGCGAAGGTTGCCCTTTACCGATGACTCATCCACTTTGGAGGACTTATAAAAGTGATATTGCATCTAGGTGGGAAGACCCCTATGTTAGTCGTCAAGAAGAGTTTTACGAGCATTATTATCGTATTCCTGAATTTATTGATCTATCGAAATGATAATGTAACGTTTTATCTATTGTAACTCTAGTTTTTTTATCAATGAATGTTTAAGTATTTGCTTACTATTTTATAAATGTATGTATAATTAAATAAACCAAAAAATATAAAACTTATAACTTACTTTTTATAAATGTATGCATAATTGAATAAACCAAAAATATAAATTTCTAATATAAATAATTAAAAAGAATACAATCATTGCATTAATGATGACTTAAAAAATTAAAATGCTTAATGATTACACAAATAATTATAAGCTTAGAAAAAAGTAAAAGATAAAATAATTTTTTAATAAAAAGTGAAAAAAACATCATGATTATAGCAATCATGGTAGATTTAGTAAAATGATTTGGTACATTTAGAACAAGCCTATTTCATACTAAATAAACCAACACATTTACTTTTTGTCTTGAAATACGTGCTAAATAGATTAACTTTTTTTTTTAGAACGATCAATCAAATTTTTTTTTTTTATTTATCTCCAATTCAACAAAATGTTGATACACCAAATCTCCAAAAGGTTAAAGGAGATGTTAATTCCCCTCTTACATAAACAGATTACAGATTTTAAACAAATACATTCTTATAAAACCCCAACCAATTTTGCCAAGTCACATTTTGAAGCTTTGCTCGGTGTCTAATCCACAAGAAACTCATAGCCTTAATCTCGCCAATCAATCTATGTATAGTGATATCTGATTGATTAAAAACCAAATCGTTTCTGGCTCGCCAAATACACCAAATCGCCACCATTATAATACCATGAAAAATCTTTTTAAAACGCCTAGATCCGCCCGAGTACTTATGAACCTCCAGCAACTCGGAAATATTGAATGCATAAATAATAGGAACCTTACACCACAAGGAGATGATATCCCATACTTCTTGAACTAACCCGCATTCGAGAAATAAATGATTGACCGTTTCAGGAAAAGCACAACAAAACGGACAAAGAATAGAAGGGACGGTAATATTTCGACGAACAAGAGCACTTCTAACCGGAATCCGTTCCAGGGCGATTCGCCAAGAGAGAAATACAACCTTTTTTGGAAGCCAATTATGCCATTTAAATACACGGTCAGGAATGGAAATTCTATGTGCAACCAACAATCGTTTAATATCACGAACCGAAAAAGAAACGGAGTCTGGACAATTCCAATCCCAAGTATCCACACCTGATGTAAAACTAGGAACAGCAACACTACTAGTTAACGTTTGTAGTTGTAAAAAGCTAATACCTCGTGGAGGTCTCTTCCAATGCCAGTACCAATTTCAACCATTATCGCCATTCCTTAAACGATCAGCCAAGACACACACTTTATTGATTTCCAACTTAAATAAATCCGGAAATTTAACCGCAACGGTTCATTACATGCCCATATATCTAGCCAAAACAGAATCAATGAACCATTTCCAACTCGAGCTTTTATCAACTGTTTAAGATCAATCCCGCAATCCACAAGACCAAGAGCAGTCATCGAAATCTGCTTCCAAACCCCAGGAATACTAAGTCTATTGGGAATAAAATTCCAGTTCCTCGAACTACTATGTAAAGTCCAAACCACTTGTCTCCATGAACTCGAATGTTCGGTTTTAAAACGCCACCACCATTTGGCCATCAAAGCAGAATTTACATCTTTTAACGAGCCAAGACCTAAACCGCCATATTCTAGAGGAGCAATTATTTTATCCCATGAAACCCAGTGTATTTTTGCTTTTTCATCCGAGCCACCCCAAAAGAAAACACGCCTTTATCGATCAAGAATCTTCAAAACAGCCGCAGGAGCTCGAAACATAGAAAAGTAATAAATAGGAAGAGCATTAAGGACAGATTCGAGGAGGGTGATACGTCCCCCGAACGACAAATGCTTAGCTTTCCAAATAGAGATTCTATTTTGGAAAATACCAATAATAGGTTTCAATTTTTCTTTAGATTCATATTAGCACCAACCTGCAAACCGAGAAATTTAAATGGGAATGTACCCACTTTGCAATGTAAAAACTCTGCCATGTTGGTAACCTCAGCCCCTCCAACACCCAGTCCAAAGAGATTGCATTTCCCCATGTTAACTTTAAGCCCCGAGACAAGATAAAAACATCGTAACAGCCTCTGTAGACTCAAAAAGTTAGAAAGAGACCATTCTCCCAAGAAAACCACATCATCCGCGTAGATTAAATGTGAAAAAATAGGACCCGAACGAGAGCAAGAAAGCCCTCTAAAGAGTCCAACAGAGTATTATGGTATGCAAAATATTATTGATTGAATTGATAATTGTTGAATAAGCAACATAACAAATATATAGATACAATACATGGGCCTTAATCCAACTATGACTAACTATCCAATACAATAAGTCTAATATGCCCCCGCAGATTGAGCGGAGGGAGCACGAACGCTCAAGCTGGTGCGAAAATCCGAAAATAAGGGAAAAGCAAGACCCTTCGTGAAAATATCTGCATACTGATAACGCGAGGGAACATGAAGAACACGAACATCTCCTGTAGCGACTTTGTCACGAACAAAGTGAATGTCAATCTCTATATGTTTAGTGCGCTGATGCTGAACAAGATTGGCAGACATGTAGACAGCACTAACATTATCACAAAAAATAACCGAAGCAGAAGTAAGTGGATTATGAAGCTCCAAAAGTAGATTACGTAACCAAGAAGTTTCAGCAACAGCATTTGCAACGCCCCGATATTCCGCCTCGGCACTAGAACGAGAAACCGTAGACTGACGTTTAGAAGACCAAGACAAGAGGTTGTTGCCAAGAAAAACACAATATCCAGAAGTAGACCGACGAGATGTCGGACAGCCGCCCCAATCAGCATCAGAGTAAGCAGTGAGCTGAGTGGTAGATGAAGAATACAACTGTAAGCCCAGAGTGAGAGTCCCATGAACGTAGCGAAGAACACGCTTAAGAGCCTGTAGATGAGGCTCGCGAGGATCATGCATATATAAACATAGTTGCTGAACAGCATAAGTGAGATCAGGGCGTGTGAAGGTAAGATACTGTAAGGCCCCCGCAAGACTACGGTAGAGAGTAGCATCAGAAACGGGAGGACCGTTAGTACCCAGCTTGGATTCCGTATCAACCGGAGTCCGACAGGGGTTACAGTTGAGCATGCCGACACGCTCTAAAATATCACGAGCATAAGACTGCTGAGAAAGAAACATACCCTGGGAGGTGCGAGTTGCCGAAATCCCGAGAAAATAACTCAAAGGGCCAAGATCAGTCATGGAAAACTCACCACATAAAGCTGTAATAATACGCTGCAGAAAAGATGTAGAAGAAGCTGTGACAACCGCAAATTTCGTAACACTTTTGCGTTTTATCATCTAGCGTTATTTTTATTTATTCTATTTTGACCCTATTATTATTAGTATTTATTTTGTTTCACGCGATATTTGTTTAGTCGGGATTTAAATCATTGTTTCGTCCTTCGTGACGTAAACGTTATAGTACCTAAGTGCCTAGCGATTTATAGGTATTCTCGTAGGTTAATATTGGTATTTTAAAGCCTTCGTCTTTTCGAGAAAATTAATGTTTAAAATGTTACAAAATCTACCCTCAAACTAAAAATCTTTTACAAGGTTAGTCCTTTAACGGAATCTGACGAAAACTATTGCGTATTCAGTCCTTTTAATGGACTAAATAACTGGTCAGTTTGGGACCCTAGTTGCGGCGCAACTAAGGACCACTGCGGCGCAACTCGCGCTAGTCAGACCAAGACAAAAAATCGTTGTTGTTGCTTTATTGGAACCCCAACTCACATGCTACCATGTGATTTCTGCACAAAACTTACTCTAATTGGTATGGATGAGTAAATTATGGATCCTTGACCATTTCAACTCATCTCTCATCCCAATTTTGATCCTTAAACCAAATTCAACCCATTTGGTCAATTTTGTGTCTCTCTCTAGAACTCAAACTCTCTCTAATTCCTTTCAATTCCAGGAACTTTGAGAGAGAGAAATCACATTCTAAAGTGATATTTGAGAAGAGAAAGACCATTAGAAGACTTCATTTGGCTCATACAAATTCCGGTAAGCATTCTACCTTCATAAACTCATCTTTGACTTTTCATTCTAACTTCTTTTCTTGAACTCAAAGAGTTACTAATCAAACTCTTATATTCTTGCAAGGGATTTAACTCCAAGGTTCCATTTCCGGCTTACTCTAGAGTTGGAGGAAATTCTTCCACCTTTAGGAAATCGGTAAGTAAAAACCTTGTAAAATACTTTCTTCCTTTATCTTTCCTTCTTAAGAATACATTCCTAACATTTCACATTTCTTGCTTAATTGGAGCCTTTTCTCCATACCTTGCTTGGAAAACTCTTCCGGCTCATCTAGGAGTTCAAGAGTTCATTCCGGCGAAACTTGGTAAGCAAATACCTTCCTAACGTTTCTCTTTCATTTTCTCTTTATAAAAACCATGTTCTAACGGTTGTTCTTTTCTTTTCTTCTCATTGGAGTTATTATCCTCCACTTTTACTTGGAAGTCTTTTCCGGCGAAGTCCTTGAGCCTTCTAGCCATTTCAAGACTTTTCGGTAAAAATTACCTTTCTACCCTTCCTTGCTCTTTTCTTTTATTTTCCTTTTTGACACCTTAAAAAAAACTAATCTAAAAACATGCTAATATGGTTAAAAACTTAAAATGTCTCATGACACTAAATATCTAAAAATGGCTTTAAAACTTAATAACTTGCCATGTTAATAGGTTATTAGAAAACTTAACCGAAAATGATATATTTAACATATATAAAACCGGATAATTCCATATAAGTTTAATTTCTGTAACACCCCGCTAAAAGCGGAACGCAGAGTGTTCCAGTTAAAGATATCAAGAGTCAAGGATTACAACATACAACCATAAACAAAACATCGAATCATATTAATCATGCCTCAAAGTTTACAAAATACAATACAAGATCAAAGAGTACCAAATGCTGAATACAAATACATAGCAAATGTCAAATACGTGGATCATACAGGAATTACATCAAGCAAACGAATTCCAAATACAAATAAATATATGATCCCAAAAGATGCAAGGCATGATCAACTAAAATCCTCAAACTCCTGAAAAAGCGTTAAAAACGACATCAACACAATGTTGGTGAATTATTCGCAATAAGTAAATATGATTAGACCCAATAAAAGATTTAGTAAACATATACAGTTTCAAAAGCATATCTTGATGTATAACCCTAGCGTGAGTATAGATACCAAAGATTAATATACACTGATCCTGACCAAATCCCCTAACCTAAGGCGATGCAATACCAAAGGCAACAAATAACATACGGCCATAACATTCACTCGTAGGGATATCCTCTCGAGTAATGAGGGTTGGTCAAACCCATATAGATCTATATATATGCAACCGTGGGCAAATAGCTAACAAGTGTATGAGGGGGGCTTACCCAAGCCTAAAGCATCCTAATCTAAGGTGATACTGATACACTAGGCATACAAGATATACATCATACAATAGTTCAAAAACGCTTTCCAGCCCAAAATAATAAGAGTAAAAGGGGCTTCGAATAACTCACAAAATAAGCTCGGCAAGAGATCGGGTAATAATCAATAAGGAGCTAATAATCCGCCGCCTAAGTGCCCTAATCAATATAACAAGTCTAAGTATCTCAATAACATAGTTCGGTTTAGCCTTGTCGGTTAAGTTTAGAGTTTAAGATTTATTAAAGTATTCCAACGATTTCCAAGTCTAGTCGTGATGACGGTTCAAGGTGACGATGTTCCGCGACGATGGGGACGATAGGAAAATATCGATAATTTCACGTCATATATGACTTATTAGAAAGGAATAACATTCCGAGCCCAACGAATGACTACCAGGAACATCAGTTGAAGGGAATACTGTTACCATAGTTTATTGAGATCGACCAAAGTCAACGTCGAAGATGTTGACTTGGTCAAAGTCAAAGGTGTTGACTTGGTCAAAGTCAAAGATGTTGACTTGATTAAAGTCAAAGTCAACAATTGGAAGGAAAAGTCAAAATTAAAGATATTGATTTAGATTAGTCAAAAGTCAACAATTTGAGAAAAGTCAAAGTCAACGTTTAATAGAAAAGTCAAAATTGATGATATTTAGATTGAAATATAACTTTGACTATTTAAGAGTAAAAATACTTTTATTTCCAGAATAATAGAGTGAAAATGATTTATGACGGTTTTAACAATTTTCCGTAAAAGTAAAATAAACGTTTGTTTAAATATTCCCAATAAAGTTTAAGATTGCGATAATGTCTTTGAGTCCAAAGACGTTAGTTTGGCTTATATGCTACTTTTATACATAATAAGTTACTGATATGAGTTTAAGGTCAAAACACGTTACGAGTCTAAGTCGAAAAGCAACAAGAAAATGAATTTGTGGAGACCAGACCCTCGGTGCTGCGCACCTATGGGTTGGTGCTGCGCACCGAGGTGTTTCCCGAAAACCGAATTTTACGTTTTTGTTGCTAACTGTTTCGTTTGACGTTTTAAGGTGAAAGTGTAAACTGACCAAATGTTAGTTTAGGTTCATTTAACATTTACCAAGTGTCATATATGTCTAAATGTGTGGTTTTACATATATTTATCTTAAGATATGTTAATTTCGGTAATTATCTTATCTTTACATATTTTACTCGTTTTAAGTCCAAAGTTTCTGAGATCGATTGGTGTTGGTCTAATATGTTAACCTAACCATTTTCAAGGCTTAAAACCGAATTTAAAAGTGATGAAATGAAAGATAAGAGATTAAGAATATTTTACCGATTTCACCCGCAAGACGTGTCGATTATTGATACTTGCAAGGATATCGGAAAGAGAGACTTTATGATGGTGGTGGTGAGGAGGTAAGGAGCTCCAAAATACCAAAAGTCCATCATTAGCATAAGTCTTATAAAGAAGAGAAAATAAAGGTTTTTCAAAAGAAACTTTCTTACCAAGTGTTTCAAGATATTACTTTCACCGAAAATCTCTAGGCTCCAAAGGTAGAGGAAAGGTTCCGGGAAAGCAAGGGCTTCCATTTGAACCATAAACAAGAACATATGTTAGAGGTTTCTTAAGTGGAAAGGAAAATATAGAAGTTTTGGGAGAGTTTTCTTACCAAGAACAAAGGTGACGTTTCTTCAAGGAAGTCACCGAAAACTCCACAACTTCAAGGGTATCAACGGAAGCAAAAGCTTGTAAGATGAAAGAATTTAGATTGGTGTTAGGAAACTTCTCTCAAAATAGGTGAAAAGAGAAGAAAAGTGAAAGAAAACAACAAGGAGTAACTTACCGAAATGTGTAGAATGGAAGGAGGATTGCAAGAGATAACTTCTCTACTCTTCTCCCTTGGATTCTCACTTCATTTGTGGGGTAAAAAGCTCTAAGTTCTCTGGAATGTTTGAGAGAAAAAGAGAGTTTGGTGAGAGTGAGAATGAGAGGAAAAAGTGTTTAGGTGAAAAGATGTAAACTTGCAAATTTGGAAACATAGGAGTTGTGAACCTTCTCTAGATCCACAAACTCACTTGTCAAGCCCAAATAAGGCAATTTACAGAAGGTTTCACGTGAATAAGGTTGCAGAATCTCAAGGAATTGACTCACAAGGTCGAAATTGGAGTTTAGCCGAAAATGGCCTAGGTGCTGCGCACCACCCTTGTGGTGCTGCGCACCGGGGCTTAAAGTGGTCAAAATGTTAACTTTTCGTTAAAGGACCAGATTTGTAACAGATTCCGTTAGTTCTCCGTTAAAGGACTAACTTTGTAACAGATTAAGTTAAAGGACTAACTTTGTAATAAAATTTCAAATTATGATTTTCTTAACCGACGATTATGGCGTAAACGCAATACTTTAATAACGTGAGAATACTAGATATTAGGCACTTAGGTGATTCTAAAGCTTCCGTCTCGAGAGACAAAGTAATAAAACACATAAACCCGACTCAAATGCAATAAACGTGAGTAAAATAAAGCGAAACACAAGGGTCTAAATCATTGCGAATAAAAAGAGTAATAATCGGTAAATAAAATATACCTCGAAAAGACGGATTGTCACAGCATCCCCCAGTAAAAAGGAATTTCGTCCTCGAAATTCTACTGAACACCGCTGCTAGCAAAAAGATTTCTTTTGCATCTCGTCCTCCCGCTCCCAAGTAAACTCAGCTCCAATCTTCGAGTTCCATCGAACCTTCACTATCGGGATCCGACTCCGCCGTAACTTCTTGACATCACGGTCAACAATCTCCACCGGCTCCTCTATCACATGAAGCGAGTCATCCAAACATAGTTTCTCCAGTGGTACAATCAGGGTCTCATCCGCAAGGCACTTCTTGAGATGCGATACATGAAATACGTTGTGCACACCGCGCAACTCAGGTGGCAACTCAAGACGATAAGCCACTGGACCAACACGAGACAATATCCTGAAAGGACCCGTAAAACGTGGACTAAGCTTGCTGCGTTTCTCAAATCGAAACACACCCTTCCACGGAGAAACTTTCAACAACACCATATCCCCAACCTGAAACTCCAAGGGTCTCCTACGCAAATCCGCGTACTTCTTCTGACGGTCTCTGGCGGCTACCAAACGATCCTTGATCCTGAAGATCTTATCGGTCGTCTCCTGAATCAACTCGGGACCCGTAATCTGACTGTCTCCTATCTCGGCCCAACAAATCGGAGATCTACACTTCCTCCCGTATAGAGCCTCAAATGGTGCACAATTGATGCTAGAGTGGTAACTATTATTATACCAGAACTCGACCAATGGCAAATGTCGATCCCAACTCCCACCAAAATCTAGCACACAAGCTCGAAGCATGTCCTCCAATGTCTGAATAGTACGCTCACTCTGACCATCAGTCTGAGGATGATAAGCCGTACTCATATCCAATCGGGTACCCAAAGATCGCTGTAAAGACTGCCAAAACCTCGAAGTGAATCGGGCATCACGGTCTGAAATAACTGATACTGGAATGCCATGCTTGGCCACAATCTCGTCGATGTACAATCTAGATAACTTCTCTACTCGGTAATCTTCACGAATAGGAAGAAAGTGCGCTGACTTAGTCAGCCGATCGACAATAACCCAGATAGTATCATAACCTCCTGTAGACCTAGGAAGTTTCGTAACAAAATCCATCGTGATCCTCTCCCACTTCCACTGTGGGATCTCGGGCTGCTGGAGAAGGCCGGAAGGCTTTTGATTCTGAGCCTTGACCTTCGAACACGTCAAACACTTGCACACATACTCGGCAATCGCCCGCTTCATACCAGGCCACCAATAGAACTCCTTCAGGTCATGGTACATCTTATCCGCTCCAGGATGAACGGAATAATTCGACTTATGACCCTCATCTAAAATCAACTGCCTAAGACCAACGGGAACCCAAATACGATCCATGAAGTACATCACCCCGTCGTCCTTCGGCTCCAACTGTCGTGCCAAACTGAATAAACCCTCATCCTTAAGGCGATCCTCGGTGAGAGCCTCCTGCTGAGCCTGAATAATACGAGCCTTCAAGCTCGACTGAATAGAAATCATCATAGCACGAATCCTCACCGGCTTAACCGACTCCTTGCGACTCAACGCATCGGCTACAACATTCGCCTTACCGGGATGGTAGCCACAATCATAATCGTTGAGCAACTCAACCCATCGACGTTGCCTCATATTCAGCATCTTTTGATCAAAGATGTGCTGTAACGACTTATGATCGGTGAATACGGTACACTTAGTACCATAAAGATAGTGGCGCCAGATCTTCAAAGCAAAAACTACTGCGCCCAACTCCAGATCGTGTGTCGTGTAATTTTGCTCATGAATCTTCAACTGACGAGAAGCATAGGCAATCACTTTCCCATTCTGCGTCAGTACACAACCGAGTCCCTTATGCGAAGCATCGCAATATACAACAAAATTCTCGGTACCCTCGGGAAGACTCAAGATAGGCGCATCACACAACCGCTTCTTCAGTAACTGAAAAGCTTCCTCCTGCTCTTCACCCCAAACAAACTCCTCACTCTTCTGGGTCAATTTAGTCATAGGCGAGGCTATCTTCGAGAAATTCTCGATGAAACGACGATAGTAGTCTGCCAAACCCAAGAATGACCGGATCTCAGTGGGTGTCTTCGGAGCGACCCAATCTCTAACGGCTTTAATCTTGGCAGGATCAACGTGAATGCCCTCACCGCTGACCACGTGGCCAAGAAACTGAACCGCAGATAACCAAAACTCGCACTTAGAGAACTTAGCGTAAAGTTTCTCCTGTCTCAGCAACTCCAACACTAGTCTCAAGTGCTCCTCGTGCTCTTCCCGGCTACGAGAATATATCAGAATGTCGTCGATGAAAACGATCACGAACTTGTCGAGGTAAGGACGACATATACGGTTCATCATGTCCATGAAAGCTGCAGGCGCATTCGTGAGACCGAAAGGCATAACCAAAAACTCGAAGTGACCATAACGCGTCCTGAAGGCGGTCTTCGGAATGTCCTCCTCCTGCACTCTCAACTGATGATATCCGGATCGTAAATCAATCTTCGAAAAGAAACATGAACCCTGCAGCTGATCAAACAAGTCATCTATACGTGGCAAGGGATACCGATTCTTCACCGTCAGCTTATTCAGCTCCCTGTAGTCGATGCACAACCTCATAGATCCATCTTTCTTCTTAACGAAGAGTACCGGCGCGCCCCAAGGAGAGAAACTCGGTCTAACAAAGCCTTTATCCACCAACTCCTGAATCTGCTTCGATAACTCTAACATCTCCGAAGGTGCTAACCGATAAGGAGCCTTCGCCACCGGCGCTGCTCCAGGAACCAAGTCTATACGGAACTCTACCTGTCTACTAGGGGGTAACCCAGGTAAGTCCTCTGGAAATACATCAGGAAAGTCACGAACTACCGGCTGCTCCTCAATCTTCCCCGCGGTGTCTTTCTTCACAAGGTGTGCAAGAAAGAGTGTGCAATCCTTCTTGATGTACTCCCTAACCTTCATGCAAGAAACAATCTTAAGGCGCTTCCCCGCCTTGTTCCCCTGAACTAACAACGGACCACCAACTGGCAACGGGATACGAATCATCTTCTCAAAACATACAATCTCCGCACGGTGTGTCGCCAACCAATCCATCCCAATCCCAGTGTGATAGGAATTAAGTCAATAGGAAAAGTATGATCCTCAAAGCTAATCCTACAAGCACTAAGTATCTCCAAGGCACGTAAATGCTTACCATCGGCTAGCTCTATCTCATAAGTAGGCACTAATGGTCTAGAAGTACAAGTAATCATGGTCCTAAACTCAGTAGATATGAAACTCCTATCGGCACCAGAGTCAAACAAAATAAAAGCAGGCTGATCACAAATAAGAAAAGTACCCGTGACAACACTGGGATCCTGCTGTGCCTCATGAGCTCCCATAACAAAGGCTCTACCACGTGAGCCCGAACCAGATGTCGTACCAGTACCGGCCGAAGCTAACTTGGGACACCTGTCCCGATGATGATCAGTGGAACCACACTCAAAACACTTGCCCCTCTGGGCACGGCAATACCTATCAGTGTGTCCCAACTTCTTGCATTTCCCACACTCCCAACACTTCGCCTCCTGAGAATGATGATTACCACACCGCCCACATTTTCTGAGCATCCGGGGTCACCGCAGCATAAGACTGCACTACATGAGGTGTATCCTGCCTCCTACTCTTCTTCCTCGAATCACTGTGACGGAATCCTCCACTCCGTTTCCCTCCGGAGTGCTGCCTAGATACCATGGGTGGTAGTCTACCATCGCGAACCGCGTTATGAGTCAACGTGGTCGCGAGCTCCACTGCGCTCTGAAATGTACATGGCTTCGACGACATGACATTATCCCGAATCTCCTTGGATAAACCACGGATGTAACGACTAATCCTCTTAGGCTCCGGACGAACCAAATGTGGAACCAACTGCGACAAAGTGTAAAACCGTGTAGTGTATCCCAATATATCCGACCCAACCATCTCTAGTTTCCACAGCTCCTCCTCTAGCCTCTCGAGCTCCGCCTCGGGCACATACTCGATAAGGATCAACTCCTTCAACTGCTCCCAGGTCATCATATCCGTCTCCACCCGACCTCGAACGCTCACTATGGAATTCCACCAAGTCAATGCTGTACTCTGAAACACAAACGTAGCATAGCGGACCTTATCCTCCTCCGCGCAACCCACTGTACTGAAAATAGACTCTAATTTCTCCATCCACTGGAGTGTCCCAATCGCTCCCTCAGTACCTCGGAACTCGGGGACCTTGCATCCCATGAAAGTCTTCAACGAACATCCCCTCCGTGGAGTGTCATCAATAATAATGGTGCGTCGAGTAGAGTCGTCCGCTCTACCAGAACCAGAACCTCCCACATGCATACCCGACTCGGGTCCACCAGATCCAGTAACTACAACCTCAGGACCACCGTGTCCAGAACCACCCGATCCAGTACCCGTAGTCTCGGGACCTCCACCAACCACAATAGGCTCAGGACCACCCTGACCTGATCCACCAGTACCAGTACCGTCACTGCTGTGCACCGTACTCTCCCTAATCTGAGCAACAATAGTCGGCAACATCGCTGCTATCTGCTGGGCTACAAGCTGAGCCAAGACTGGTGTAGTCTCTGGACCCGAATCGTCGGTCCTCGTAACAGGAGTAGGACCGCTAGTCCTCGTGACTGGAGTAGGACCTCTAGCCCTCGTAACAGGTGTAGTCCTCGTACTCGTGCTCACATCTCTGGCCTTCGCACTCGGGCGACCACGTCGTGCTGACTTCTTAGGCGGCATCGTCCTAAAAGTATAAACGTGTTAAGCAAGATAGGCGATAAAATAGAGTTAGATGACAAAAGCAAAAGCAAGGAAGTAAACACGTAAAACAAATAATGCACACTTAGCAAATCAGAGAAAAAAATCGATTGTAAAGCCTCCGGTCATAGTCCAAGTGATTTCCTTCATAAAGCCACTTGGTTCGCTATAACCATTGGCTCTGATACCAATTTCTGTAACACCCCGCTTTTAGCGGGGTGTTACAGGATTTAACTCCAAGGTTCCATTTCCGGCTTACTCTAGAGTTGGAGGAAATTCTTCCACCTTTAGGAAATCGGTAAGTAAAAACCTTGTAAAATACTTTCTTCCTTTATCTTTCCTTCTTAAGAATACATTCCTAACATTTCACATTTCTTGCTTAATTGGAGCCTTTTCTCCATACCTTGCTTGGAAAACTCTTCCGGCTCATCTAGGAGTTCAAGAGTTCATTCCGGCGAAACTTGGTAAGCAAATACCTTCCTAACGTTTCTCTTTCATTTTCTCTTTATAAAAACCATGTTCTAACGGTTGTTCTTTTCTTTTCTTCTCATTGGAGTTATTATCCTCCACTTTTACTTGGAAGTCTTTTCCGGCGAAGTCCTTGAGCCTTCTAGCCATTTCAAGACTTTTCGGTAAAAATTACCTTTCTACCCTTCCTTGCTCTTTTCTTTTATTTTCCTTTTTGACACCTTAAAAAAAACTAATCTAAAAACATGCTAATATGGTTAAAAACTTAAAATGTCTCATGACACTAAATATCTAAAAATGGCTTTAAAACTTAATAACTTGCCATGTTAATAGGTTATTAGAAAACTTAACCGAAAATGATATATTTAACATATATAAAACCGGATAATTCCATATAAGTTTATTAGTAAATTCGTTATCGAAAATGTTCCAACACTTCTCTTGAATAGTAGTGGACTCGTAAGAATCTAAGTAATCTATATCTAATTATTACTATAAACAAACTTAACGAAAAATAACTAAAATCGTGTAAAATCTTGTAAAATAAATATATGTATAAAAATCTATATGTTATAAACTACTTATGAGTTATTTGACTAAATGACTCTTAATAACAATCTGTAACTATTTGCTTAAAACTCGAACTAACTAACCGGCACTAAAACGACTTAAACGATTTTAACAAAAACTGAAAAACTCACAACCTGAGCCTTAGTTGCGCCGCAACAAGCTTTAGTTGCGCCGCAACTAGGCAATATTCAGCATCGTTTCGTTTTTGTTGCGTATTTTGACGATTTTAAGCATACGTAAACCTATTGTTAGTATACGTAAAGTATTATATACTGATAAACATATGTTTTGGACTCAAAACATAATCGTAATCTTAAACAACATATTATCTACCAAAACACACTTTAAAACGTCTTTTTATCGTTAAATCGGTTATTTCTCCAAAAACGACCGAATCTTTGATTTTAAACTTAATATTTTAAACAAACTTTATGAAACTAAATTCTAATTGTATTTTATTCAAATATTCAAAATTTATCTTTAAAAATATTCAAACGAGTCAAAGGTTGACTTTTGTTGACTTTGACATTCGTTGACTTTGACCAAGTCAACTATCCTTGATATTGACTTTGGTTAATTTTGACTTTAGTTGACTTTGATTAGTTGACTTTGACCATGGTTGACTTTGACTTTGGTTGACTTTGACTTTGGTTGACTTTGACTAAATCTAATACTCCTTTCAACGATATTCCTGGTAGTCACTTTGGGCTCGGATATCATTCCTATCTAATCATATTTATAAACTTAAATAATCGATATTTCTAGAAGCCGTTATCGACTCGAAATGTCATATACTTTTATTCGTCTTCTTATTACGACCTTTCGCCGGTGGATTCGACGACTCTAAATCTAATTACTTATCATTCGTCTAAAAACTCTTCTAAACTCTAATATTCAATACAACTTTAATTATACGAGGCTAAACCTATTACATTAGAGATACTTAGACCTTTTATGTCTTATGCTAGGGCACTTAGGCGGTGGAGTATTATTCTCCAGTCTGTGTCTACCCGACATACTTATCGCTGATTCGTGAGTTATTCGATGCCCTTTTACCGTTTTATAAATTTTACTTCGGGCATGTCTAGCGTTAACTAAATTTTTATATATCTTGATTATGCATGTTTAGATTATGATGCCTTTAGATTTTGTGTACCTTACTTATACGGCCTTGGTGGTAGTATAAGGCCCTCGATTAAACACCTGTTAACTCTAGTTGAGCCATCGGTATTTATATATAGATCTATATGGGTTTTACAAACCCTCATTCCTCACTATGCGCAGGGATGTTATTGCCGCGACGTTTATCTCGTAACTACCTTAGTTGGACACACTAACGCAGAGGGTTATTGTTGCCTTTATTCGTTGCCTTACGTGTTGCCTTTACATTACAGTACGGTTCAGGTGTAGATAAATAATCTAAGGTTGTTGCATATATCTTACATTGCCTATAAATCAAGATATTAACCATTTTTACTATTTATTTCTAACTACATTTTCTAATGGGTCAAAATCTTCAAATTATTATGTTTTTATAAAATACGAATAACCCACCAACTTTATGTTGACGTCGTATTTTTAATGCTTTTCAGGAGGTTGAGTTTTGCATCGATTATGGAGTTACTATTTTTGCTTTGGATATTGTATGGACTTTCGAAGAGACTTAGCTAGACGTAGTTAGTTTCTATTTAGGCCATGAACTATTTTGTATTGTTTTATTTGTATTATTGTAACTCCTAAACTTCATTTAATGTAATCTTATTGTTATAGTATTTATTCGATGTAATACTTGGTCTTCTGATACCTAATACACTGCACATCTCGGCTTTCCGCCTGCGCGGGGTGTGACAGAAATTGGTATCAGAGCCAATGGTTATAGCGAACTAAGTGGCTCCCTTTGTGAATCACTTAGACTATGACTTTAGGCTTATATTGTCAATACGGAAGCAAGTGCAAATTTCTACATGGCGAAGCGAAATTGCGGCAGGGGTGAGGACTTGTGTTTCTAGGATTTCCACGCGCATAAAGTACTGTTGGTGAAGCGGAGGTATTTTCATTCGACAAACGGGAGCGGTCACTGGTGGATTCTTCTAATAAAAGCATGGTGCGTAAATCCGCGAAGGAGGGCAATGGTTTGAGGTGCTTAATGAAACCTAACCCCGGAAAACGACCACGTAAACCGTTTATAGCATGCATCACAAGTGCCCTTTCATCAATTGGATCATTTAGGTTTGCCAATAAATCATAAATAACCTTTAACCTGTGACAATAGGCAGAGGCCGAAAGATCGCCGATACGAATGTTGCGAAGATCATCATGAAGTTGTATGGTTCTAGCATCTTTGTTGCCTTGAAACAAGTCGTCGAGTGCCTTCCATAGAGTACGAGCAGTTTCATCTTTTGTCATAACCATCTGCAGGATGTTTTGGCTGATGGTGTTGTATATCCACATGCGGATGAGGTTGTCAATCTTGAGCCAAGTGCGATCAGTGGTGCCTTTAGGGAGAATTGAACCATCAAGGAAGCCATCCACGTCCCAGGTGAGACAGTGCATCTCGAACATCCTTTTCCAATGAGTATAATTGTGTTCTTCAAGATCAAGGGTAATGGGAATGTAAGCTTTTATGTTGGTGATAGTAAGGACTTTATCATAATTACGATGAGCATCATCTCCAGACATGATTGGAGAACCGGTAATAAGCAAGCAGCAGCGGATTAGAAGGCAGGCAGTGGCGAAATTTTGAGCAAGCAGAAGCAGTAGGCGTGGTGGAGGCAGCGAACCCTAATTAGGGTTTAGGGAGGCAGCGAAAAAAAAAAAAAAAGAAGCAGGGATAGGATCGAATAAGGGGAGAAAGTTTAGGAGAGCCCGTTAGGCTCTGATACCATATTATGGTATGCAAAATATTATTGATTGAATTGATAATTGTTGAATAAGCAACATAACAAATATATAGATACAATACATGGGCCTTAATCCAACTATGACTAACTATCCAATACAATAAGTCTAATACAGAGAACGCCTTCTTCATAAAACCAGACAAAGCTTCCATTGCAAGGACAAAAAGGAGCGGGGACAAAGGATCTCCCTGCCTAAGCCCACGCGAAAACTGAAACTCAGTAGTAGGGGAACCGTTTCCCAGAACAGAAGCTCGGGCAGAAGACACCAAGGCCATAATCCAAAGACGCCATTTTATCGGGAAATTCATTTGAGCCATCATAGAATCAAGAAAAGACTGACTTATTGAGTCAAAAGCCTTTTCTAAATCCGATTTAAAGAACATACCCGATAATTTCTTTTTCTTTAACCAACTATAGAATTCATTCAAAATTAGTGGACCATCCATGATATTACGTCCCTCTAAAAATGCGGTTTGCTCCACCGAAACAAGATTACCAATCACCCTTTTCAATCGGTTAGCCAAAACTTTGGAGAGGACTTTGTTTATGCACCCAATTAGACTAATCGGTCTAAACTCGCCAAGAAAAGAGGGATCTTTAACTTTTGGTATCAGCGAGATAAAGGAAGTAGATATACCAGGATTAACCGCGGCATTAAGGTAGAAATCATCAAACAAAGCCATGAAATCAGCTTGTATACCAGTCCAAATACGCTTCAGAAATCGAAAATTAAAACCATCCGGCCCCGGAGCACGATCATTCCCACAATCCCAAACGGCCATCTTTATTTCTTCTGTGGTAAACGGCGACTCAATTCAAAAGAGAAAAAAAAAACATTCAATAAAAGTCATATCTTTTTTTTTTTAATGTGGATTAAATGTTATTTTTATTGATTATGATTATTATGGAATACAACATATTTATTTGAACCCTTTGTAATTTATAGTATGTAAATTGATGTTGTTAGGATAAAATAACATATGTAGAAAAAAAAATATTAATTAGAGTTCTTCGTTTACCTTTAGTGTAAGTTAACAACTCCCTTAAATATATTACTATTAATTATAGTAAATTAAATATTAGAATAGAATACTATCTTTTTGCTTTGTAGATGAAATAAAGAAAGCAGATGATATATATTGATTATTATAGCCACATAATTCACACCAAAATTTTGGGACATCACATAATTGAAATAGTATTCCTTATCTAATTCAACTTTCCTGAATTCTATCTAATTTCCATTATACCTCTTATGAATTAATTAGTATTTCTACACTCCCTTATAGTTTTAATAAGTTTAGTTGACTTTTAGCACTAATTTTTATTTATCCGAAAATGCATTTTCTTTGTCAGATCCATCCATTCATATTTATATACTATTACCTCATATATATATATAATGTTATTTAATTTACAATAGTTGTTTTAATTTAATATATGTAGTATATTAATTTATTTATTTTAATACTGATGTCAATAGATTATCATAACAAAATTATATTTTTATAAATGTTTATATCAAATATCAATGTTTTTATACTAGCAACTTTATAGGAACATATTATCTTTCTTTAATAAATAGGTACATTTTAATGAAAATATTGCAGCATTTAAATTCTTTTTTTATTTTTTTATGTTAGCAACTTTAATTCATTAACAAATATAATATCTTTTTTTTGTCAGGAAAAAGAATAGAATAGGCGACCACCTCAACTACAAACTGATTATGGTTTAGATTCTATCTTTATTGAATATATAATGAACATATTAATAGAAAATTAAATAAATTTTACCTTTATTTAGTTGTTTTCCTACGTTTATTATTAATTTTAATCACAATTATAGTGTAAGTTAATCTTTTTCCTTTCATCTTTTTATAAGGAGTCGACCTTTTACGGTAACAATTTTAAGATGTAGAATTCTTTATGAGGACATCGGAATTTGCCACTAATGAAGTACAATATATATCATTATATTTATATAGGTTTTTTTCTTCTAAATTACTCATATACATATGTTAACATAATAAAAACTACCTTATAGGTGTTCGGATCACGCGAAGAACTGATGGATTGGGTACAAAATATTGGACGCGCTGTTGGTGTT
Source organism: Senecio squalidus (assembly GCA_910822075.1). NCBI lineage: Eukaryota > Viridiplantae > Streptophyta > Magnoliopsida > Asterales > Asteraceae > Senecio > Senecio squalidus. The sequence goes on from CAJVGC010000001.1 coordinate 13,862,360, forward strand.
GTTGTGGTCACCAAAAGATCAAATAAATACCGAAGCGGGAAAATGAATAAGGTTGCACTCAAGTGTGATCGTGGCGGCGAATATAAAGTTAAGGATTCAAGTAAAGCTTCTGGCACCAAAAAAAGTAATTGCCCATTCGAATTAGAAGCAAAATATTCAAATGAATATGATTCGTGGACGTTAAGGGTGATATGTGATGAACACAACCATCAACCTATTGAGTATATGGAGGGGCATCCATATGCAAAGCGATTATCTGATGATGAATATAGTTTGGTTGTAGAATTGACAAAGATGAATATGTTGCCACGTGATATTCTATCTATAATAAAGGAGCGGAATGTAAATAATGTGTCAACAATCAGAACTATTTACAACGCACGAAATAAATTATGCATGCTCGAGCAAGGAGACAAATCTCCAATGCAGGTTCTCTTGTCCATTTTGCATTCAAATGGTCATGCTTATGACTTTTCTACGACTTCTTCAAACGAGTTAGAAAATTTATTCTTTGTTCATCCAACGTCATTCGATATTTGGCGTTCATTTCCACATGTGTTGATTATAGATGCCACCTACAAAACGAACAAATATAATATGCCGTTTGTTGAGAATGTTGGTGTAACTTCGACTAAGAAGACGTTTTGCATAGATTTTATCTTTATGCAGAACGAAAGGGAGGTTAATTATACTTGGGCATTAAATTGTCTAAAGTTGACACTAGACAAGTGCATGTACCCACGTGTTATAGCTACAGATAGGGAGTTGGCTTTAATGAATGCATGTAAAAAAGTTTTTTCCGATGCTGCACAATTACTTTGTAGATGGCATATTGGTCAAAAAAAATTTAGGAATTGTAGGCACACTATAAGATCATTGAAAGATTGGGCCTTCTTTCTTTCATTATGGGAGCTATTAGAAAATTCTGCAACACTTGTATCTTACACAAAAACTTACATGCAACTTTAATCATTCTTGATAAAATATCCACGTACGTTCTCTATATCAATACATTGTACGAGTCTTTGTGTTTCAAAGGGTTTCCTGCACCGAGACGATACTGGATGTCTATGCCCGAAGTGGGTGTTCTTGCCTGCAACAAGTTTGGCGTAATTGTCCATTGTTTATACGACAGAGGCTCAACAACTATTTTCCCTTTTTGGAAGAGTCCAGAAGAGTTCCAGCACCATCACGTTATAACAATTGCACTTGTATCTAGTCATACTCATTACGTGATGGTGCAATTACAAGGAGAGTATCCAATGCCGTTTATTACGACCTATTGGAATTTTCATAGAAACTCATTTACAACTAAATGGGAAACAATGTATAGGTCTCGTATAGAATTATTTAATCAGTGTATCCATCGTGAAAGAACTTTTATGGATTTAGGTGATTAAATGTAATAATTAATCTCATTTACTATTTTATATTAATTTTATCATTTCTCTTTATGTATTAGTACTATTTTATATTACTTTTTATCATTCTTTTTATGTATTAGTATATTGTTTTCATGTAATATTATATTTATAAATAAATAATATAATAATATTATATGTTTAATTATTAAAATAAAAAGAAAAAAGAAAAAAAACATAATCATTATCCCATTACTATCAAAAAGAAAAAAACATAATCATTACAAAATTATTATCAAATTTTTAATAAAACATAATGATTAGGAAATAATATGGGGTATGTTGGTTTATCTAACAAAATGTGTTGGTGTATTTATCATCCCCCAATATCAAATGTCTCATGTGTTTATGAGTGTATTTCTGTATGTATTCACACTTGTTTGAATCTTTATATATAGGGGCAAAAAACATTTCATAAAACTGTCTAATAAGATCCATAATAAAATATGATAGAGAGTAATTGGTCTTGAAGAACCAAAACTTCTATAAACCGGTAGTTGATATGATAGCTCTAATAGTTTAATTGTTAGTTCTTTATGTAATTACTTGTTTGGTAGTTCTCATCATGGCTTCTATCATATATTATTTTAAAGGAAAGGATTAAGTGGATGATCTAAGAGTCCCTTCTTTATCAAACTTGTTGTTTTTGAAGAATTAACAGATCACGTGATCACGGTCCGATTTATTTCATTGGTCATCTGTGACATTCGCGAATTTCGAAGTATAATTCTATCGTCACGTATTCGTTTTATTTAATTATGTTCGTGTTTTGACCCTATCGTATTCCTTTTATGTTTTATCGTATTCGTATTTTATGAGTATCGTATTCGTATTTCTCGTATTTTATTGGGTATCGTATTTGTATTTTATGCGTATTTGTGTTTATCGGGTATATATTATGTGATTCGAATCTTTATGTCGGGAACGTATAGTCTTAAGTGCCTTTAGTATAAGTCAAGTATGCTCTTATGATAAGTTTAGGGGAATTATGCCTTAATTATATGATTAAGATTAACGTTTAAAAAGTATTTCATTTTTGGTCTTTTCGGAAATTTTATTACAAAACTAGTCCTACGGGAGAAATTCTATTACAATTTTAGTCCTATTCAGATTTTTATCACAAAAATCGTCCTAAAAGAGTCACCAACCTATTTTGTCTTATCTTCAACCTATTTTTGTCCTTATCTTCATTATCACCTACACACTCTCTCTCTCTCACTTTCTCTTTCAAGAAACACCTACAAACCTCCACCTTCTCTCTAACTTTTCCGGCAATCCAACCGTCCAATTTCAAATCCAAGACCGGATTATTGTTCACCATCATCATCTTCATCTATCCTCCAAGTTTCATTACGATCAAGTAAGTATTTCTCCATTTTGGTTTTAAACTTTGTTATTTAGATTCAAACTCGGAAATCCCACTTTTCACCGTCAAAACCGAGATTTTATTTAAGATTATTGTTCCTAATCGTATTCTGGACATAGGGTTCCAATATGGGATCATTTAGATGCCTAAAACACTCAGAAATCGAATCCCGAATGTATTTTCGTAAAAACTCAGTTACATGCACGTAACTGTAGTTACATGCACGTAACTGATCAAATAAAAAGCCGATTCACGAAACTCAACAATTACGCACGTAAGTAGGGACTTACGTGACTTGCTCATCACGTAACTCCCACAATTACGTGATTGGTCCCTGAAATTCATAATTTATCACGTAATTGGTCCTTTTCACGTAAGTCTTCACAAATTAACCCATATGCACGTAATTGCCTTCATATTCACGTAATTGGTTCCCTAAGTCACGTAAGTGACTTGGATGTCACGAAATTCCCTTGCTAAACACGTAACTATGGTCCTTATGTTCCGTAACTTCTTGTTTTGTCCCGTAACTCTTGTATAACACGTAACTTGATACTTACGTGACTTGTAGTGCACGTAAGTATGAGGATCACGTATCTAGTCCGTTGACTTTCCGAAACGTTTGTATTCCGTTATATCTATATTCCTTTGGTTATTTTAAAACCCGTATAAAACGTTAATCATTAAGGCATAACCCTACTAGACTTAGAGATACTTAGACATGATTATTTACGTGATGTTTAGGGCACTTAGACGTGGGAGCTTGACGGTATTATAGTATTTCCCGACATATCGAGATTTGGATTTGCTTTGCTATCAGTGAGTTATTCGCTGCCCTTTTTACCTTTTTATACGTTTTGGGCATGATTAGCGTTAACAAAGGTATTTTATGGTATATTATTATGTATTATGGTATGTATTATGGTATGTATTTTGGATATGGATGCCTTTAGGTTAGCATTACCCAACTTGTTCCGCCTTTGTGGCAGAACGAGGCCCCGTATACACACCTGTTAGCTTTTGGCCGTCGGTGGTATATATAGCGCTATATGGGTCTAACAAGCCCTCATTGTTAACACGATATTTGATGATGGCGTGCCCTGTCCGTGTTAGCAATGTTATGACCGAATATTATTATCGAGGACAACCTAGCGTAATGCACTAGGTGGGGTTAGTTGCCAGTATGTATTGTTGAGGGTCAGGTGTATCGTATTTACCGAAGGCTATTATTCTATCCAGTATGGTATTATTTTATGAACTGAGTATGGTATTATTTTATGAACTGAGTATGGTATTATTTTATGAACTGAGTATGGTATTATTTTATGAACTGAGTATGGTATTATTTTATGAACTGAGTATGGTATTTTATAAATTGATTATGGTATTTTATGTATCAAGTTTGAGTATTTTATCAAAAGGTTTTGTATACTTCACGTATATTTTTAAAACATCATTTTCAAATGACTTATCTTCAAACCGTATCACTTTTGGGTCAAAATGTATTGAAACCTTTCTATTATTATGTTTTCAACTACTATTGCGAATAATTCACCAACTTTATGTTGACGTCGTATTTTAACGCTTTTCAGGGATTTGAGGTTACACCTTTATGATTGCTATGCCTTGCTTGGCTACGTGGATCTTTTGCTTGGATTTTGTTTTGCTATTGTATTCCTTAGTATCCCAAACTCTGTAGCCGTATTTTGGTATATTCGGATGACTGTAATAAGTATTCTCTTTCAACTCTTTATCTATGTTGACGATGTATGGTTTATTTATGTTTGATGTAACCTTTGAATCTCTGATACCGTATACACTGTACACCTCGGTTCCGCCATTCTATGCGGGGTGTGACAGAAGTTGGTATCAGAGCCAATGGTTATAGCGAACTAAGTGACCTTACGGAATCACTTAGACTATGACCTAGGCTTTTGGACCTATCTGATTTACCTTATGTGCGCATTTCCTTCTTTTGTGGGCCTGTATGTGATTCGTATGCTTTATGTGCTTTTGTTTTGCGTTTTATGCTTTGAGGCCTGCTTGTTTTAGTCGCACATTCGGTTATCGTTCTTATTTATTCTGTTCGACTTTCGTAGAAGATGCCGCCTAAGAGAACTTCTACTAGGTCTACTCCGGCCGTCACTGCTACGAGAAGGTTAACAAGACGAGGTCGCGCCAGTACTAAAGCGGGTGCTACGGTTCAGAATACCCCTGCTACCCCCAGTGCTAATGCCACTACTCCGAACATCAGTCAATTGATTGCGGAGCAGATTGCAGCGGCAATACCCGTGATCGTGGCACAGCTTAAGGGTACTGAAGATGTGGTTGACATCGCTGGTCGGTTGACCGCAAGTGCGATTCGTGGTGGTACTCTCCAGCCAGTTGTGAGCCGAAGAGATGCTGGTAGACATGAAAGGAGAGATATGGTTAATTCGAGGAAGAGAAGCCGTAATCATTATCAGAGACCTAAAGCTTCTCAAGTATATGCGTTGACGGGTCCTGGAGCTGGTTATCAGGGCGTGCGCCCTAAGTGTGGTACATGCGGTAGTAGGCATGCGGCGAATGTGGCGTGTTGGGTGTGTAAACGCTGCAAGAAGTTAGGCCACACTGAGCAGTTTTGTAAAAAGGTTACTGGAGCATGTTTTGAGTGTGGAGAAATAGGTCACCGTCGTCATCAGTGTCCCAAGCTTAGAAAACCTACTCCCCTTCCTACTCCTGGTGCTGGTACTAGTGCGAAAGGAAATCCTGCTAAGAGCCGAGCTTTCGCCATGGAATCTTCTGAAGCTCATCAGGATCCCACTGTTGTCACTGGTACATTTCTTGTCTACGATTATTCTACTTTTATCTTATTTGATTCGGGTACCGATAGAAGCTTTATTTCTAGTGATTTCCGCCCCTTAGTAAACCGTGCTTCTAGTCTTTTAGAGCCTGCTTATGAGGTAGAAATAGCTGATGGTAGATGTGCTTGTGTTAGAGAAGTTATTCGTGATATTCCCCTCGTATTAGCCGATATTCCTTTTGCCATCGACCTTATTCCTATGAAACTCGGTAGTTTCGATGTCGTAGTCGGTATGGATTGGTTAGCGAAGCACAAAGGAGAAATAGTCTGTTATGAGAAGCTTATTCGTATTCAGAAGCCGGATGGAGATCAGTTGATTGTACACGGAGACAAGGCTGGGAAACGTCTTAAAGTCATCTCAAGTTTGAAAGTTTGCGACTATGTCCGTCAAGGTTGTTCCTTATATCTCGCTCATTTGGTGAAGAAAGAGTCTACAAAGAAGATTGACGGTGTACCGATTGTTCGCGAGTATTCTGACGTTTTTCCCGACGATTTACCTGGAGTCCCTCCCCAGAGACAAACCGATTTTCGTATTGATCTTATTCCTGGAGCAGCACCTGTTGCTAAAGCTCCGTATCGTTTGGCTCCTTCTGAGATGCTCGAGTTGTCGAAACAGATTCAGGAACTGGTCGATAAGGGTTTTATTCGTCCTAGTTTCTCCCCGTGGGGTGCTCCTGTTCTCTTTGTTAAGAAGAAGGATGGCTCCATGCGTTTATGTATTGATTATCGGGAGTTAAACAAGTTGACTGTGAAGAACCGTTATCCCCTTCCTCGTATTGATGACTTATTCGATCAACTTCAGGGTTCTTGCTATTTCTCTAAGATCGATCTTCGCTCTGGTTATCATCAGTTGAGAGTTCGAGAAGATGATATACCTAAGACTGCTTTTCGTACTCGGTATGGTCATTACGAGTTCATGGTGATGCCGTTTGGTATGACAAACGCCCCTGCAGCATTCATGGAACTAATGAACCGTATTTGTCGTCCGTATCTTGACAAATTCGTTATCGTATTCATCGACGACATTCTTATTGATCCCCGAAGTCGCAAGGAACATGAAGAGCATTTGCGTCTTGTTCTAAAAGTGCTTCGAAAAGAAAAGTTATATGCGAAATTCTCTAAATGCGAGTTCTGGTTATCCGAAGTTCAATTTCTTGGCCACGTGGTTAGCGCGAAGGGTATTCACGTTGATCCTGCTAAGATTGAAGCTGTCAAAAGTTGGGTTGCACCAAAATCTCCGACCGAAATCCGTTCGTTTTTGGGTCTTGCTGGGTATTATCGCCGATTCATCGAGAACTTCTCCAAGATCGCTTCGCCTATGACAAAGTTGACACAGAAGAGTGAACCATTCGTTTGGGGTTCCGATCAGGAGGAAGCCTTTCAGATATTGAAGCAGCGGTTGTGTAACGCACCTATTCTTAGTCTGCCAGTTGGTTCAGAGAATTTCGTTGTTTATTGCGACGCTTCGCACAAGGGTCTGGGTTGTGTGCTTATGCAGAATGGTAAAGTTATAGCTTACGCTTCGCGTCAGTTGAAAATCCATGAGCAGAATTACACGACACATGATCTAGAATTGGGAGCCGTCGTATTCGCATTGAAGATTTGGAGATATTATCTGTATGGGACCATGTGTACTGCATTTACCGACCACAAGAGTCTTCAGCACATATTCGATCAGAAGATGCTGAACATGAGACAACGACGCTGGGTTGAGTTATTGAACGACTATGATTGCGACATTCGCTACCACCCTGGTAAGGCGAACGTTGTTGCTGATGCACTAAGTCGTAAGGAAACAGTCGAACCAGTTCGTATTCGTTCTATGAGGGTATCTATCCAGACGAGCTTGAAGGCTCGGATTATTCAAGCACAGGAAGGTATTATGACAGAGGGCCGTGTTAAAGAGGAAAGATTGTATAAGTTAGCGTTGGAACTGGAACCGAAGGAGAATGGAGTTCTGTATTTCCTCGAGCGTATTTGGGTTCCGATTAGTATCCGTCAGTTAATTCTAGACGAAGCCCATAAGTCTAACTATTCCATTCATCCGGGTTCCGACAAAATGTATCATGACTTGAAAGATTTCTATTGGTAGCCGGGTATGAAGCGTGAGATTGCCGAGTATGTTAGCCGATGTTTGACTTGTTCCAAAGTGAAGATTGAGTATCAGAAACCGTCTGGACTACTCCAACAACCGAAGATTTCCGAGTGGAAATGGGAGCGTAATACTATGGATTTTGTTACGAAGCTTCCGAGATCTTCGAGTGGTTATGACAGTATCTGGGTTATTGTTGATCGTTTGACGAAGTCTGCTCATTTCCTACCGATTCGTGAGAACTATCCAATGGAGAGATTCGTACGTTTATATATTTCCGAGATTGTATCGAAACACGGAGTTCCTGTATCGATTATTTCCGATCGTGATGCTCGTTTCACTTCGCGATTTTGGAAGACTTTCCAGACTACTATGGGTACGAGATTAGATA